>CM055959.1:80297418-81044528 GCA_029490685.1 Schizonepeta tenuifolia
CGAGAATATTGAAGCACTAGTTTAATAATCTGTGAGACTTAATTGTTCGTATAATTAATTTCTAGGATTTCAATTTATTCCTTGTGTTTAGAGTTAAGCCCGATTTTATTTAAGCCTGATCTACTTATATTTAAATTGGATTACAATCAATTAGTTCCCCCAATCCGTAATTGTTGGAATAGGGCTAATTAGTGATAAAGCTACCATGTTCGTAGTAGGAATAAATTGGTATATGGATTTTTACTTGCGTTCTTGGGTAATTTGTTTAAATCGGGTTCTTTCAAAGCTAAAAGCTATTAGAGCATTAAATCTGGGCCTGACGTTTCCACCTAGGTTATGTTTTAACAATAGAAATAGTTATGTCTGGCGTCTACAACTAACTATCGATAAAGTACGTAGGAATTGGAGTATGTCCACTACATTCACGGTACCCTATAACTGGTTGGTCCTAGATAATTAATTAATATTTGCATCGATGATCAGAGCCTAGACTAGTGTGGAATTATTCGAAGCCAAATTACTTTCTTTTGATTTATTTCTAGTTTCCTATTTAGTTAATTTATTTATTTTCTTAGTCAATAATTAGAAGAAAAAAAAAACCCCCAAATTTAAGGCTTGGTGGCTACACCGAAAATTGATTCATAGGAGAAATAAGTTATTATCCCGTTCTCTGTGCTTCGTTCGTGCTTACTGCTATACTCATTTTGATTCTGAGCAGGATTTGCAGGAATTATTTGGGAGTATACGACGCTCACCAAATTGGCGCTATTGCTGGGGAACGGTGTTTATTATTTTATTTTTGCTATTGATCTTTTGTTACTTTTTTGCAGTTTATGACTAGGTCCTCCAATCTGGAACTTCTATATCATCCTGAAATCAATAAGTTCGCGAGAGGATTGCTGAAAGATACTCGGGAGAGAAAGCAAAGAGAACTGTTAGAATCGGAAGGCGCTCAGTTTGGCCAAATAGAACAAGATTCTGACACTGGTGTCTCGGATACTGAAGGTTTCCTGTTTGCCCAAACGGACCTATTTTCTAAAGCAGAAACAGATACCAAACAAGGAGTTGAGTCTACTTTTGTCGCGATTACTTAAGGCGACATGATAGAAGAAGATCCGATAATGAATGAGCTTTCTAGCCATCTGGAAGATGATTCTCCCACACCGACAAATCTAGCAAATTTAGAGGCACCGATCGAGATTAAGTTGGGGTTGCTGAATGTCTTACTAAAGTTTTATGGTAAGAGAGGAAAGGATCCGTACAATTTTCTGAGTGAGTTCGTTAAGATATGCAAGGTGCAGAAATGGCCAACTGGAGTTTCTGAGGAACAGTTCAAGTTAGCAGCATTTCCTTTCACTCAAGTGGGAGAGGCGAATGTATGGTTCAGTAGTCTCCCCACGAACTCCATATCAACATGGTCTAAAATGAAGAAATTGTTCAGTAGACTCGATCAAAGAACAAGCTTTGAGAAACTAGAAGGAAGCTAAGGAGGAGGACTGAAAACCCTCTGCTACATTTCTTCGAACACTTGTTGTTATACTTGCTCGAGAATGCTACTTGCTCGAATGCTTCTTTGTACGTGGAATCAGTTGTCTTCTCGTAATGGTGAAGACCTCTATTCATAGAGAAGAACGTCATAGAGCCGTTGAAAAGAACAGTTTGACCTCTGCTAAAAAGCATGACACTTCACCTACTCTTTTAGTAACTTTCCCGAAATGGCACCTACGAGCCTTGCTTTTGGCATGTCTCTGCGGTCGGTCCATTTAAGAAAATTTCCAGCATGTCTTGTACTTCTGAGTAGATTTGAATTTTGAATTTGAAATCTTCTTCTTCATTCGTCTTCCAAGTCTTCATTTCTTGTCTTTGGAATATTTAACTTCAACAGAACTGCTCGACATGCATAACCTGCATGGTTCAGTCCTGGAGTCAGTTGAGTTCTGGTCCGAATGACAATCTTGATCTTGAACTACCTTCTTTAGTTTGGTTGACTTCTTCAGTTTGAACCTGTAAAGATAATATCTCTACGCTTAAACAGTGAGCTCTAGCAAAGATCAGACTGATGGCTCATTTAATCAGTTGGATTTTGTTATAAATCAAAACATTTACTAATTTTCCCAACAATTTCCCCCTTTTTGATGATGCCAAAATCTAAACTGACACCACCTAGACTCAAAGACGAGTTGAGTTCTAATCTATACGAATTAGAGGGTTAGCACAAGAAAATATTATAAGTTAACTCTGAACTTGGACAACGAGATGGTAGTCGTCAAGTAGAGTGAATGATTCATTGAATTTCAAAAACCAACAATCATTATTATTGATAATAAGTTGGGGAGAGTACATTACAACTGGATTTCAAGAGTTTAAAAGCATAGAAACAAAACCCATTAGTTGTAATATCTTTTCTTCGTGTTTTCACTTCTTCTGCTCTTCTGGAAGGGTTAGACCGTACTTCTCATAAACGAGTTTTCTGATCCTTTGGAATTTGTCCGACCTCTCCACGATGTTGATCTTAAGCTTTGCAGTGAGCTTTTTGGCCTCTGTATCGATCAGACGGAAGGCAATTTGACTTAATCCTGGGAGGAGGGTAAGTTCTCTTTTCTGGGGCAGTTAGTGGAAAATGACCTATTTTCTTCAATACATCCAACATACGTCTTCCAACGTCTTTGGTTGGTAAAATATGAAAGTGCATCAACCATGTCTCATGAGCCTCCATGTTTCGGAACTTGAACTCGTAGTAGAACTCACGAGCAAATTCTACCTTCAAATCTTTTCAGTGGTCGCTCAGCTCCTCTGGCATCCACTTATCGACATGTGGGATAGTGTAGAAGATCTCTTATTTTTTCTCGTCTCTCTCTTACTCTTAGTCATCACTTTCCTGGACCGTCTTCAAGCCTCAGCCTGAGGATGTCTGTGCTTGTAGACAGTCCGCTTCTGACTCTTAGGGTAACTGGCTTCCAAGCTCTTCTCCATCTCTTCCTTGAACTTTTCAAGTTCATCTTTCTGAGATTGCTCGAACTTCCTCAGCCATCTGGGATTGGCCAACTGCTTCTCAGTTTCGCCAGTCAGTCGGACAAGTTCTATCATTTCTTTGCTCATAGGAGGAGCATCCTTTTCTGCAGCGGCTTGAGCTTCTTCTTTTTCTCGTTCAACATTAAGCTCTTGTGCAAAGAGCTCAACACTTTGATCTTCCAGTTGCTCTTCCATCTCAGTGATTTGCTCTATCCACTAATCTTTGGACTTTTTGCCTTTTGAGTAGGACTTCTTAGTGAACTCTTTAGTCTCCTTCTCTATTTCATGCGTCAGTTTTTCATCTTCCCCCTTTTTGGTAGCATCAATAAGGGAAGCGACTGCATCTTTTAAGTTAGAGAGCTCAGTGTCAAGCCTGGAGTTGTGGGAGGCCAAGTCTTGGATGAGCTTTTGCGAGGACTCCTACTTAGTTTGGATAGAGGAGTTCAAGCTTTGAGCTCATTGACTTTCTTTTGCATCTCGGAGATCTAACCTTCCATGAGCTGCAGTCGAGGCTCATTGTCGTCGTTTGACTTCTTGTTTGAATAGACCTTGTCTGTCAGGCCTTGGAAAGCTTTATTCATCACAAAGGCTCCACGATAGTCAGTGAATCATTTGGTAGTAACAACCATCTACTGCGCATGCTTGGCATTGATTTCAGCTATGTGGTTGTTGTGAACTTTGGCCATATCATCAGCGGTCTTCTCAATATGAGACTCAAATTAAGTCTTGATCTCATTCAACAACTGTGTAGTCTTCTGCAAAGTGGCGAACTTCTCTACTAAGTCTTTCTGCACTTCAGCTGTTGTATAGACAAGCTCGTCTTTGATTTCACCTTTGTAAGCAGCTAGCTCCTCAACAGACTTTTGAAGTTTGGCAATCTCCTGAGTCAAAGTCTGGAGATCATCGCAAACTGTGTGAAGAGGATCAACAACTTTGGGCTGAATGATGAGAGCTTGGCTTGTGGAGGGTTCTGCTTCAGTACTAAATTTTGATGGCTTAGGCCTGACCAGTACTTGACAGTTGAGGGCTCCTCAGACTGGCCCACGACTAGAGTTTGGTCTTCTGCAGGTGGTATCCATCCACATTTTCTTATGTTTTCCCTGTAATACTCCAAAGCTTCAGGAGTTGTCATCTCGAACAGGGGCTTGGTTTTGGATTCGGCAAGGAAAGCTTGAATTAGCTCGTCCTTAATCTGAATTAATTCGAGCTTGGTCTAAAACTTGAAGGCCTTCTTCAAGACATCTTCTCCTGTCTGCAACTTGTCTATCGGGTGAAGCTTCAGGAAAACCTCCAAGATAAAATAGTCACCTAGACTAGCAGACGTGTACATAAACAAGTCAGTGGTTCACGACATTCAGGACAAAAGGTCAGAGCTTGTTTATATGCGTCCAAGTGAACTCACATGAAGGATTGAGTCAACGCCTGTTGTTCGAGCTGATCGGCAGTCAGAGCAAGACCAGCTGCCTCATCTTTATCAGCAAACAGAGGTAATCTGGGACGGATGACATTGAGCTGAGGCTCTGACTGAATAGTGGACTAAGTTGCATAGACTGTGTCAAGAACCAAAGTTTTGATTGAGTCAAGGATGGTCTGATCCATGAAGTCTTTGTCGAGGATCTTTACTCCATGGTCCAAGACCTCGAACTCTGCATCCATTTTCTCTTCATCTTCTTCTTTATGTACTGCTGCGGCAGGCTGATTGTCAACATCCAGAGGGTTGCACTATCTCTTCTTCCTCAGTCACAGGCATCTATTTTTCATTAGGGGCTTTCGCACCTTCATTGAAGGGTATCACCACAGTCAGTGGCTTCGGGGAGAGGATAGTCGACAGAGCTAGCTGATCAAATCTTGACTCTGGACTGAGTTGAGCTGTTTGCGCCAAGTCTAATTTAAACTATTCGGATGGTGACGAGTTGGAAGAGACAACTTTTCTCTGAAAAACAGTTTGTGGAGCCTCAGCTTGAACTGTGTTGCTGGAAGTGAAAGAGCCATACTGGTTGAAACTAGTTTCCTGAAGTAGTACTTCGCCTGACTTGAAAAGTCTGCGACTCTTTTTCCTGATGAGAGGTTGCACCGGGGACTCGATTTCTTCTTATTGATATTCTTCTTTCTTGGGAGGAGAGGGAGTTGGACTCTTGTTCTTGGATGGCTTGGCCATTTTGGACTTCTTGGGAAGGGGGGATAGAGTTTGGTCTGAGTCTGAATTAGCTGCAGCCACAGTTGCTTTTAAACTGCGGACTGTTGGGGCGGGCTTGGACTAAGTGGCCCTGCTTCTCTTCTTTCCTCCCTTAGAAGGTGAAGCTCCCTGATATGTTAACGCGAGGATTGTGTTGATTCTGCTTTCAGAACAGAACATATGCTCCTCATCAATCATGGACTCCTTGTTCGTATGACTCCAGTCTATCTTCAATAGCTGTTGTTAAGCTGCGTGCAGAATGATGGAACTGACCTTGGTTCCATATAACAATTTGCCTAATCCAGTGAAGGATGAGTTATCATTCTCAATCTTGATAGCCTCAACTAGGAATCGGTGCTTGATCTGAGTGAGTGAGTCAATCTGATGATGGTTGTAGATTGCCATCTTAGGCCTCATCTTGGGACGACTCACATCTCCTTTGGAACCGGCAAGAAGATGGACACAGTTCACCACGATATCGAAAAAGAGTCGAGTATCAGGCTCCTACTGTGTCCGTTGCCACCTTTGAATTCTTCATGGTTGATGGTTATAGACCTAACGAACTTGTTGACCTCTACATCAGAGAAAACTGAGAGGTCATCTCATCGGAAAGATAGTCTATACAGCTCACCCAGGCAGCTGTCGACATCTATAGATAGGCGCTCCTCTCTGAAAGATCCTTCTCTGGTGGCAACAGGAAGATGAACAAAGGTAGACAAGTTGCCGTTGACATCCTTGTTTAAGTTTACATAAAACTCTGCTATAGCGGAAGTAAAGAGATATTTGGGTTCTAAAGACACCCACTTCTTTAATCCGACAGAGAAAAATGGATTGATCATTCTCTCTAGGACATCATGATCATGATGTGTGAGCGATAATACTGGCTCGAACACGACCGGGGTTCTAATATTGTCAAGGGTGGTGATGATGGGCATCACGTTGAGGGCAATTGGCTTTAAGACGCGAGGAGGCATGATTCTGAATAGTCTAGAAATCTAGATCTGAAGCATAAACACCGAAACACACGCAAGAACACAGTGATAATAGAGAAATTCTTGCAAGGAGATTCAGAATATGAGAGTATGTAAAGAGATACAAGGGTTTTGAGAATCCCTTTTTAAATGAAGATGATGTCTCGAATCAATGATTTTGGTTGATTTCCAGCTTTTTGTGATCAACGACTATGATTGAGAGACTGTTCTCTGAAAAGGGAACGTGCGCAGGATGTGGGTCCGGTGGTGACACACACGCGCAAGCGAGGCATGTAAAAATAACCATGTCAGCCTGCTTAAGGTCTAAAAAGCATAGGCTAGTAACAGAGCCTAGCTTTACATTAAATGCAACCGAAGTGCATCTTAATGACTGATTAACTCGTCAGAGGATGTTTGAATTTATTTTAAAACACCTACCTTAATTGCAAAGGAATGAGCTAATAAAATGTTACCTCTTAGTCAGCATTGAACTCGACTATTTCCTCAGTTCAGCATACACTCGACTAACTCAAGTAGTCTGTTCAGTCGAGGTCTAACTCCGTCTTGCCTTCAAACTCTCTGGTTGATGCAAGCTTTAATAGTTCCCCCTCAAGTTGAGATTCCCCCTGAACTTGTGATCTTCATCTACATTATCTCATCTTCAGTGGGGTTGAGCAGTTCAAGGAGTTGACACAACATCTTGAATCGTGACTCCACTAAAGGCTTTGTGAAGATATCAACTCTTTGAATGTCAGTATAAATTTTCTCAACAATGACATCCTTCTTTTCAATATGATCTCGTATGAAGTGATGCCTGAAGTCAATGTGCTTCATCCTAGAGTGATGAAATGGGTTCAGCATGATTGCAATAGCACTTGAGCTGTCACAGAAGATGGGTACTTGGCCTGTATCCACTTCATAATATCTGAGTTGTTGTTTCAGCCAGAGTATTTGCATGCAACAACTACCTGCTTCCATGTACTCTGATTCGATTGTTGAAGTGGCAATTGATGAGTCTGTATTTTAAGTATATTTTGTGTCTGTTTTAGGTTGATTAGATCGAGTCTTTGTTTGTGTTTTGTTTAGTTTTAGTGTCTAGGATGACATATCTTGGGCAGGAGGTGGTCTGTGGCCTGGCAGGAGGAATCTGGGCAAAACATGGATGGAAAGTTGCATTTATGGAAAGCAGGCATGGCATGACAAAATTAGTCAAGATGGCGGAGTGCTTAGGGTAACTGGCGATGTTTCTCTCCTAGGTCTAGAAGAATAATGAAAAGATGATCTAACTTAAATATCTTTCCTTATCTGACTAGATTTAGGATCCGGAAGGGATCTCTTGAAGATAAATATGACATGCCATGTCAGGGTCATGCTTATCAAGTAATTACTTGCATCTCAAGGTAGCTCATAGAACCCTACCATGTTAAGGATCGGGGGCCCAAACCCTAGCGCTCGTCTATATATATTCGAAGCCTAGCTATTGTGGAATACGCCATTTTTATGCTTTCATCCTTTGTTTACTTCGCGAGTTTGAAAAGAAAAGAACAAGTGCGACACACAACGTTTTTGTTGTGACAAAATAGGGTTAAAGAGCATAAAATCGAACAGAAAACGTAAAAGACACAGATTTACGTGGTTCACCAAAATGACTACATCCACGGGCAGAGGAGAACGGAATTTTATTAATGCGGCTACGTTGCCGATTACAGATCTCAAACCTATATATATATATATATATATATATATATATATATATATATATATATATATATATATATATAGTACTGAGATAAACACCAAACATAGGGCCTAAAGCCAATTACAAACCCAATACTGCACAGCGAGACCCCCGTACAGCTAAACCAACCGGTAGATTCAAGGCATAACAACAAATCTCCACCTTGACTTGAATCTTCCTTGCAGATGCATCATTACAATGCCAGACGAACAGACTCCTCCTTCTACCTTAGATTTGCCCCCTTGGGCAACTAACAGCTTGTTATGTTTAGCAAGTCTAAACAATGTTGAAACTTGTTAAGTGTGACCGGCTTGGTGAACATGTCAGCAGGATTATCGGCAGTACCTGCTTTCATCACCTTGATTCTCTGCTCATCTCTCAAGAAATGATACCTCACATGAATATGCTTGGTCTTTTCATGATGGACTTGATCCTTGGTCAAACAGATTGCACTCATACTGTCATAAAACACAATAACGTGGTCATGAAGAATACCAAGATCACATGTAAGCCCTTTCAACCAAATTCCCTCTTTAGCAGCTTCTGTCAACGCCATATACTCTGCTTCAGTTGTAGACAGAGTAACTGTAGCCTGCAAAGTTGCCTTCCAACTAATAACAGAACCACCAAGAGTGAAAACATAACCAGTCATAGATCTTCTACTATCAACATCCTTTGCATAGTCAGAATCAGAATAACCGGTCACAGAACAGTGAGCTTCACCTCCATAGATAAGACCAACATCTGACGTACCTTTGAGATACCGAAAAATCCTCTTCACATCCTGCCAATGCTCCTTTCTAGGTTGTTTCATGAACCTGCTGACAACACTAACAGCATATGCAAGATCTGGTCTAGTACAGACCATAGCATACATCAAACTCCCTACTGCATTAGAGTATGGGACCCGAGACATGTACTCCTGCTTAGCTCCAGACTTCGGTGCACAATCAGCGGATAAATGAATATTCGCAGCGCTCGGAGTATCAATAGGCTTGGCATTAGACATGCCAAATCTCGACAAGATCTTCTGAATGTAACTCTTATGCGACAAGAAGAGCTTCCTCTTTTCCCTGTCCCTATGTATCTCCATGCCCAAAATTTTCTTTGCAGCACCCAAATCCTTCATTTCGAATTTAACACTAAGTAGATCCTTCAACTTCTGAATATCAGACTTGGACTTCGCAGCTATGAGCATATCATCTACATACAGAACGAGATAGATCAAGGAATCATCATCAGCTTTGTTGTGGTAAACACAACTATCATACGGACTCCTGTTGTATCCCAACTGGATCATGTAGCTGTCAAACCTCTTATACCACTGCCTTGGAGACTGTTTTAACCCATATAAGGACCTTTTCAGCTTGCAAACATAGTCTTCCTTCCCTGGAACCTCGAACCCCTCTGGTTGAGTCATGTAGATTTCATCTTCTAGCATTCCATGTAAGAAAGCTGTCTTCACATCCATTTGCTCAAGTTCTAAATCCTGCTGTGCCACCATTGCTAGTAACACTCTGATCGAAGTGTGTCTGACCACTGGAGAGAATATCTCATTATAGTCAACCCCCTCCTTCTGCGTGAACCCTCTTGCAACAAGACGAGCTTTGTATAACACGCCTTCACCAGGTGTGGTTTCCTCCTTCTTCCTAAATATCCACTTACAACTAATAATCCTTTTCCCCTTAGGCAGTTTGACCAGCTTCCAGGTCAGATGGGTCTTAGTAAGTGCTTCCATCTGTGCTCTCATTGCAGTCCACCATTGAGCTGACTCACTACCAGAAACAACCTCTTTGTATGTGGCCGGTTCATCTGCAGATGGTTCTTCCTCTTCCACCTCATCAGCGAATTGTAACGCATAAGTCACCATATCCTCAAAACCATACCTCACAGGAGGTTGCACGGCAGTTCTCCTTGCTAAGTCAACAGCTATACTCCTCTGACGTGTCTGTGGATGATCTTCTGAAGCTTGTGGATGAACTTCTGAAGTTGTATCAGCAGTAGTATGTTGATCTTCTCCACCTTGGAGTTGTGAGTTACCCTCATCAAGAGGGACTTGCAGCTCCACCTGTTTATCAACACCACTACAATTTTCTGTACCAACGGACTTCACAGCAGGGTTAAGCATAGAATTTTCGTCAAAAATCACGTTCCTGCTGAGTATAACTCTATTCTCTAAAGGTGACCAGATTCTATATCCCTTAA
Source organism: Schizonepeta tenuifolia (assembly GCA_029490685.1). NCBI lineage: Eukaryota > Viridiplantae > Streptophyta > Magnoliopsida > Lamiales > Lamiaceae > Schizonepeta > Schizonepeta tenuifolia. The sequence continues at coordinate 80,307,521 of CM055959.1, forward strand.
CTCCATCCCCGTAACTAACAAATACACCCTTCTTAGCTCTTGGCTCTAACTTACTCTCACTAACATGATAGTAAACTGTACAACCAAAAACTTTCAACAGCGAGTAATCTGCAGGTTTATTAGTCCATACCTCGTAAGGTGTCTTGCAATCAATGTCAGTGTGAGGTCTACGATTGATCAGATAGCACGCCGTGCTTACAGCTTCTGCCTAGAACATTCTAGACAAACCAGCATTTGAGAGCATGCATCTTGCTCTCTCCAGCAATGTCTGATTCATGCGCTCCGCCACACCATTCTGCTACGGTGTATGTCAAATAGTGCGATGTCGAGCAATCCCAGCATCTTTGCAGAACTCGTTGAACTCAGTCGAACAGAACTCCAGACCATTATCCGTTTGCAGTCGCTTGATCTTCTTCCCAGTCTGATTTTCTACCAACGCCTTCCACTGCTTAAATGCCTTGAAAGCGTCACTTTTGTGTTTCAGCATAATCACCCAAGTCATCCTTGAGTAGTCATCGATCATAGACATAAAATACCTGCTGCCTCCAATAGACTCAACTCGTGACTTACCCCAACAATCCATATGAATGTAGTCAAGAGTCCCCTTTGTCTGATGGACGGCCTTCTTCGGGAACTTGCTGCGATGAAATTTCCCAAATACACAATGTTCGCAGAATTCAAGACTCTGCACTTTATGCCTAGAAAGAAGATCCCGCTTTGACAAAATCTGCATCCCTCTTTCTCCCATATGACCGAGCCTCATATGCTACAATTTGGTTGTGTTCATGGTCTGAACACCAGATAATGCAACATCAGCAGAACCTGTAATGGTGGAACCTCGCAAATAATATAAGGTACCACGTTTCAAACCTGTCTGAACCACCTTTGAACCTTGAAAGACATACAAAACTCCACCTTCACCTTTGAAACTGAAACCCTTGCTATCAAGATAAGTCAATGATATCAGATTCTTCGTTATCTATGGAACATGCCTGACTTCATTAAAGGTGCAGAACACCCAATCATGTGTCCGTATCCTGACTGAGCCAATTCCAACAACCTCGCAGACATCACTGTTGGCCACGGTAACCTTTCCTCCAGCTATCTGCTCATATGTCGAAAATAACTCCCTATTAGGACAAATATGGTATGATGCCCCGGAGTCAAAAATCTACACATCATTACGATGTGATTGTCCAGCTGTAACCAAGGCTAAATCGACTTTAGAATTCGCATTTTTTTCAGCCATAGCTACAGAATCGTCGACTCCTTCTTTCTTCTCCTGCTTTCTCTTCTTCTTAGGGCATTCATTCTTCCAGTGCCCTAGTTCTTTACAGTAATTGCAGATGTCACTCGGTTTAGGACCCTTCGAAATTTTCTGATTCGGCTTCCCAGTTTTCTTCCCGAATTTCTTTTGTCCCTTACCCGTGATGAACAGTCCCGACTCCTAATTTTCTGTGGTCGAGCCAGTTGCCTGTTGACAGTCTTCTCTTCTGTGGAGGGCAGATCGAACATCTTCCAGAGACAGAGTATTTTCCCAGTAATAAACGATTCAACAAAGTTTTCATACGATTCAGGCAAAGATACAAGCAGTATTAAAGCAGCGTCCTCATCTTCTACTTTAACATCAATATTATGCAAATCTAGCAAAGTTTTGTTTAATTTGTCTAGATGATCCCGAAGAGGTGTACCTTCATGCATGCGTAAATGGAACAGACGTTGTTTCAGTAGCAACTTGTTGGTTAAAGACTTCGTCATGTAGAGACTCTCTAATTTCAACTAGAGACCAGCGGCAGTTTCCTCGTCGGCAACCTCGATGATAACATCGTCAGACATGCATAGTATGATAGTCGAGTGGGCCTTTTCTTCTCGTGTATTCCACTCTTCTTCATCTACATCCTCATATTTGGGTTTTCTAGATAGCGACACCCACAAACCCTGCTGCTTCAGCAGAGATCGCATCTTGATCTGCCATAAACTAAAACTATTTCTCTCGGTGAATTTGTCGACTTTTACATTGAAAGCAGACATCTCGGATAAAAAAACAAAACCCTAACAGTGCGGAAAAATACCCTAAGTGAAAAAACGACCTGGCTCTTGATACCAATTTGTTGTGACAGAATAGGGTTAAAGAGCATAAAATCGAAAGATACATGTCTAGTTAAGTTTCTATACTTGATTTGGGCAAGACAGTTAAGTGAATTCCAAAGCTTGAGAGGTCAAAATCGTGCTTAATAATTGCATGCATGTATTCCCAATATGTTGACGTGTTTATTCCAATATGGTGTAATACGAGTAAGAGGTTAATAGGCCATTAATCACTTAGGATATATTAGATCACTAATCAATTGAGAAGTAGGAGTATTTTTCATAACTTATCTTAGTTAAGATCAATTGACATTAGAGGAAGGTGTCTACCCTACTGGGCAAGACGTGATGATTTCTTGTTGGGCCTTTCTAGTTATTAATGCTCCTTGGGCAAGAAACTGAACGATGACTCCAACAGAGGTATTGCCCAAGGTAGGGAGCTGACAGTGCATTGCCAACTAAGTAAGGATAGGTCAAGGAAGGGTTTGTTGAGAGCGTGACGAGTAAGGAGGGATCTCAGCATTCAAGTCCTATAACCAACGATATATGCATGTGATGAATATAACTGCACCAATGACCAAGCTAGAGTTTTCACTTAACAATGTCTTTGTCCATATAATGTTGTTTTTGTTATTGATCAAGTTATCTGTTTTTTTTCAATGTTTATTTAGTTTTTGTGTTGGGCAAGAGAGCCCAGTGACCAAAATACAAAATCACTCTTTCTTGCTAGGTGGAGGAGGTTTCAAGAGATAGTAACAATCAACTCCTTGTGGATTGACCATGTGCTTACTTGCTATCTACATAGCTGTGAGGATAGTCTATAAATTCATTTTGAGAGTGCGAACGACAGCCTCGTCAAAAGTGAAATGATTTTATTGCATGTACAAGTTAACTGTTTTACAACTCTAATACTTGTGATGCAACAAGAAAGACAAGTCAATTATATAGCTCTATCGAACAAGCTTTCGATTTATTTTGGCTTGTGTTCACTGAATACAAAGTACTCAGTCCTGCATGTTATTTTTAAAACGTGTAGGTTAGCTTGGATGATGATGGTGCGGTGTGCTTGGTGGCGTTCGTTGTTTTGTCAAGATTTGTTTAAGCTTGGGTTATATGTCTCCATACATATATCTTTTGGATTTGATGTAATATTCCGCTGCAACATCAATACTTATTCGTGTTTTAAATTCTTTCAACTCTGATATCTAAATATGAGATATGCTCTCGAATCTTAATTAACAAACTTGTTTCATTAAGTTTTGAAATGGTTAATCGATAGCAAGTTGATTAATTGTTATCGCTTTCAATAAAGATTCCCGTATATGAGCATGTTCCCTTATGAGTCGTGTTTATTCAATTGTTTCATTCTTCACTGTCCAATGGATTTTAGTCTTTTTACATACTAGAATTCGGGCTTTGACATTCGAGCCATATATCCGAATGGGGCCGTGGAAGTAATGAATCTAAATACTAGCGAGATTTTCAAGGTTAATGGAGAAAGGTTGAAGGCCTTCTTTGGCCAAGTTGTGGAACAACCAGAGAAATATCTGAAATTCCTCTGCGATGTGGAGCCCTAACTTGGGCAAGGTGGACGTCGTCCCACGACGTTAACTGGGGAGCTGGCTAGGAGGTAGGTTGATATGTGTTTTTTATTTGTTTACTTTTTTCTTTATGTTCAAAAAAAAGGGAAGATAGGGATTAAAATAGCCATAACTTTAATGTTTTCCATCAAATTTAGGCATATTTTAATTCCGTTTTGGGTAGAATTATCTAACCCTAGGATAGGAGAGTTTTTGCTTTGTATATGGTGGTTTGTTCGTGACTTGTAGGAAATAGGTGTTGGGCAAAGGAAGAAGGAGGATTTAACACTTTGTTTCGAGCAATGTGTGTGCGCAGAAGGGCAAGTGCGGCGCTCTGGGCTAAGCGATAGACTTGGGCAACAATGTTGAAGGAACAGTAACTACCACACCACGTTGATGTGACAGTTGCACTTAAAACCTACCCCTAGCCCTATAATCGTTGGCCACTTTACCACGTCTAATCCCTCCAACCCTTCCAAACCCTTCCATCCTCATTCCCTAAATTTTGCTAATCAGATTTTCTTTTTCCCAAATTAAAACCCCAAAAATCCCACAATGGTTTTTACTCGCCCAATGAAAAAACTTAATAAAATCCCTCACGGAACACATATCGACCTTTCCGACTACGAGACGCCACCATTAGAAACACCTTTAAACAAAGCATACCCTACTTCTTAGGTAGTGTCGTACTCTCTTACTTCAGAGGTGGAGAAAATAATAAGTGAAGCTCTCGCTGCAACAATGGTGGTACGAAGTGAGGAAGTAGAGAAGCCAAGCAACACTGACTCGGATGCTGGAACTTCTTCGACATCGGAGAAGCCTCCAGCTGAGGTGGCTCCAAAAAACTCACTGGCTAAATAGGGGGATAAAGAGACAAAGCAGACAGAGGATGTGGTGATGGAGGTGGTGGACAAGTTGGAGAAGGAACACGGAGATGAAAAAGAGTCTTAAGATTCCTTCGATAAGATGTGTGCAGAGGTGGAGAGGGATCTGGAAAAGAAGAAAAAGAAGAGGAAACAGGGCCACCTGGAGAAGGAGGCCAAGAAAAAAGCGACGGTTGTCAGTTCTGAAGCCGCCTCATCATTGGGAGGAGAGTTCTCTACGGAGGAGAAGAAGGCTTAGCAGCCTTCTTTCAAGAACAAGGGGAAGAAACCCAGGGTGATGGAGTCTGAGGATGATGAAGATGTACAGTTTGTAGGGGAAAGAATAACACAATCCGCTGCTCAAAAAAATCAAGAATGAGGACTATGAGTCGCGAGGGAGGAAGAAAGGGAAAAAGGCTGAGGACTTGTCGGCCAAGAAGGCGTTTGTGCCCAGGGAGGTCAACTTTGATGACCTGGATTCCTTGGGCATAGCAATGAATGTGAGAGTCTTGTATGATGGGTGTGGCTGGGGGCAATTTCTGGAGATGCCTTGCCATATCTATGAGGATTTGGTGAGAGAGGTGTATGGGTCGATGGAGTTTGTGCTGGATGGGGAAGGAAACACATCATCCATCGAGTTCATGTTGAATGAGTAGCCATTGGTGGCTGGGTTGAATGATTCGAACCAAATATTGGGGTTCACTACGATGATTGAGTTGCAGAGGCCAGAGTTCAGTAAAGCGGTGAAGAAGGTGCCAGTGGATATTCTTAAGGAGGAGTGGATCCGGATGTGGAATGAAGCTAGCTTGGGGACAGAGTTTAAGTCGGGGAATAACAAGGCGTCAGACCTGAAGATGCCAGCTCTTCACATTGCCCCTAGGATTCTTGCCTATAACATGTTTGGCAAGGGAGATAGCGGAAACTCATTGGCCAACAAGGAGGTTTACATACTGTTTTGTATGTTAACTAGGAAAAGGCTAAACTATGGGGCCTTCTTGATGGAGCAGCTGAGGGCAGTCATGGGCAAGGTAGGGCATAAGTACTAGTGTGGGCATTTTGTCACTGCCTACATTAAGGGGCTGGAGCTTCAAGATGAGGTGAAGGATTTCGAGGTTACCCCGACTGATGTGCTCAATATGGAGAGGTTGAGCAGGATGAAGGAAGTATTGAGAAATGGAAAAGGATGGCGATTTCTTCAAGTGCATGAAAAGGAACAACCGACAACAACACGTTTGCCGCCCAAGAAGTCAGCCAGTTTGACTAAGCAGATTATTATGGAAGAGGAGAAAGATGATGAATAGGAGGAAGTTGAGTCTTCCTCTGCCCAGATAAAAGAAGTCTTGGAGAGGCTGGGCAAGACCGAGGAGATACTCAAGGAGCTACGCGATGGGCAGCTGATCATGCAGGCTACTCTCAACAGCCTTGCCCGCCACCTAAAATTGGGGTTAGTATCTGATCCTTCTGTTTGATTATGTCTTCCTTAGTTGTTTTGGTTTAGGTTTTTCTTTTAAATTCTTTGTGTTTTATGTGTTTAGTTGTTTTTTTTTTTCGTTTATTGATAGAGTCTGTGGAGTCATCAAATACCTCACCCACATTTTGCCCTACAAAATGTGTGGTGAGGTGGGCAAATGGTTCAGGTTTTTGTGTGTGAGTCTTGAACTCTTTACGTTCACTACTTTGCTGTAAGTAAAGTGTGTGCGTAGGGAGGCCAAAAAGTTTGTAAATAAGTTGGTTGAGTCCAGGGTAGAGGCCTCCATGGATGGACTTTGCTATAAGCAAAGTGTGTGCGTGGGCTGTCTGTGCCGTGTGTTTTTATTTTAAGAAGTTATGTTGATCAGCATGAAGTAATTGGGCAAGATGGTATGATGATTTTTGTGCTTAATTGCTGCTTGTTGAACAATATTCAGTTTATGCATGCTAGAAGATAACTTGTATGATGGATTGAGTTGTGAGCTTACCTTGTGAGGATTGGAGCTTAATTGAATTCATTCTTTGTGTGTGATTGAAGACATCTTGATTAGGAAGAACTAGAACTTGCCTGTACTTTGATTTATATTGATAACCTCTGAGCTTAGATGATTTAGGTAGTTCTTTCACTACCCCATTGAGTTTAAATTGACTACCATTTTGACATTATCCGTTGATAAATTCCTTTGAGCTGAAATAATTCTTTCTATCATTTGAATAATGCCTTGAGAAGATTGAGCTTATCTGGTTATGGGAACCTGGGCAATAAAAGAAGAAAAGGGCAGGAATGAGATGATGAGGGTATATCCTAGGCAAGAATAAGTTTTGTATTGATAGTTAAGTTCTGCCCAATTAAAATGAAAAAAAAAAATGAAAAGAGTGAGGGAACAGGAAAAAAGAAAGAAAAAATATTATATGTTCCCCACTAAAAAGGTTGAAGCCTAGGCCTAGATAATTGAGGCAAGGAATTAAGAAGAAACTGGGAACCCCTCTTGCCCGGTACAAGTTTAAATGACCCTTAGCCAAGATCTAAATATTTCATGCTTTTTACCTTAAGCTGAAACAACCTAAAAAGACTTAATGATAAGTTCTGAGGTTTAGAATAAGAGCTTTAGATTTAAAGGGCAGACAAGCTTATGGTGACATGGAAATCAAGATGATCTATGAGAGAAAAAATGAACCTAAACATAAAAGTGATGAGTGTGGAGAGGATATACTAAAGCTCACGATTTTGTCTTGACTAGTTTAATAGCTTTGCATTTTCTTTTCCCTTCACTTGCAGAATCTTTAAAAAATTGTTGTATTGTTTTGACTAACTCTTTTGTGCTGATCTTGTTTTAGTCTTTTGTTTTGTTCTTTTGTTTTGGTCTTTTATTTCGTCTAGGACAAGTGTAGGTCAAGTGTGTGTGCATGATGAGTCTGTATTTTGAGTCTATTTTGTGTCTTTTTTAGGTAGATTAGATCGAGTCTTTGTTTGTGTTTTGTTTAGTTTTAGTGTCTAGTAGAACATATCTTGGGCAGGAGGTGGTCTGTGGCCTGGCAAGTGGAATCTGGACAAAAACATGGATGGAAAGTTGCATTTATGGAAAGCAGGCAGGGCAGGAAAGAAGTAGGAGTGTTTTCCATAACTTATCTCAGTTATCGATTGACATTAGAGGAAGGTGTCTACCCTGCTGGGCAAGACGTGAGGATTCCTTGTTGGGCCTTTCTAGTTATTAATGCTCCTTGGGCAAGAAACTAAACAATGACTTTGACAAAGATATTGCCCAAGGTAGGGAGCCGGCGGTGCGTCGCCAACTAAGTAAGGATAGGTTAGGGAATGGTTTGTTGAGAGCGTGACGAGTAAAAAGGGATCTTAGCATTCAAGTCCTATAACCAACGATGTATGCATGTGATAAATATAATTGCACCAATGACCAACATAGAGTTTTTACTTAACAATGTCTTTGTCCAGATCAAGTTATTTTTGTTATTGATCAAGTTATGTGTTTCTTTTCAGTGTTTATTTAGTTTTCGTGTTGGGCAAGAGAGCCCCAGTAACCAAAATACCAAACCACTCTTCTTACTTGGTGGAGGAGATTTCAAGAGATAGTAACAATCAACTCCTTGTGGATCGACCCTGTGCTTACTTGATATACATAGCTGTGAGGATAGGCTATAAATCCATTTTGAGAGTGCGAACGACAGCCTCGTCAGCGACGCACACTTATTTTTTTGAAAACCAAGATACCAACTTGCTTTCCATGAAGTGACAATATCTAGAAGTTGATTTCCTATCAACTCTATCTCCGGCTAGATCTGCATCTGAGTAGCCATCAGTTCAATGTTATCATCAGTTGGGTACCACAGTCCCATGTGAACTGTTCCTTTTAGGTACCTGATGATATTCTTTGTTGCTTGCATGTGAGCTTCCCTAGGCTCAACTTGAAATCTGGTACAGACTCCGACTACGTAGGAGATGTCTGGGCAACTTGTAGTCAGATAGAGCAACGATCCAATGATCCATCTATAATACTTTGCATTGACTGACTTTCCTTCTTGGCCAGGTTTAATTTTCAAATTTGTGTACATCGAAATCTTCGTTGTCTTTCTTGAGTCTAGACCGAACTTGGTAATCAGCTCATTGGTGTATTTAGACTGATTGACGACGATTCCTTCTAGCGACTGTTTAACTTGCAGCCCAAGGAAGTAATTCATCTTTCCCATCATGGACATCTTGAACTTGTCCTTCATGAGCTAAAGAGAACTTCTCACATAGTGCTTTGGACTTGGATCCAAAGATGATATCATCGACATAGATGTGCACCACCATGATATCTTCTCCAACTTTGATGGTAAAGAGGGTTTTGTCGACTGTGCCTCAGATGAATTCAGACTCTAGTAGAAAGCCACATAAGGTGTCATACCATGCACGCAGAGCCTGTCTCAGTCCGTAGATGGCTTTCTTCAACTTGTAGACTCTACCATCACCGGTCTAAAAAACCAGGAGGTTGTTCTACATAGACATCTTCTTTGATATCGCCATTGAGGAATGCACACTTCACATCCATTTGATAGACTTTGAACTTGTGGTAACCAACATAGGCTAGGAATATCCGAATTACTTCTAGACGAGCAACTGGTGCTAAGAAGTCTTCAAAATCGATCCCTTCTTGCTGGTAATATCATTGAGCTACCAATCTAGCCCTGTTTTTGATGATGTATCCAATGGCGTCTCTCTTGTTCTTGAATATCCATTTCAGACCAGTCACCTTGACACTTGAAGGTCATTCAACAAGTTCCCAAACGCAGTTTCTGAGGAACTCGTTCAACTCATCTTGCATAGCCTGAGTTCAATGGATACAACCTAAAGCTTCAAAGATATCTTTAGAATCTGGAAAATCAGCTACGTAGCACGCTGTCATGGCTACGTCTCCAGCTTGCCTAAATTGTTCGAGCACTTTTAGTTCAGAAGCGTACTGAGCATGCACGGTTGGTTCTTCATCAGCTTTGTCTTCAGACTGAGTGGACTGAATCGGAGCATCAGCTGTGGCATCTACAACTTATGTTGATCTCCTTGTTCTGACTTCTGCTTCAAGATTTTTTTATCACAACTTCTCTGATATGATCTTCATACCATCTCTTGTTTTTCCTTGCTTCTTTAGCAGATTCTAATAGTGTGATGGAATAATCTGGTCTTCTTGGAGATCCTTGATGTGCTGGACTCAGTAGTCTATCTTCTGGTACTGGTGGATCCTCAGTTAGTGTACGAGGTCGAGGTGGGGAGTCGGCTTGTCTTGGATGGGTGGGTCCTGGACTGCGTTGGCCATCAACTATGGGCACAGTCGGTGTGGCGGTCGGGGTAGACTCATTACTGGGTGGATCTAAAGTTTCCTCTTGATTCGAGACGAGGTCTTCAGTCTCATCTTCTGAAGAATAGACTGCTCATTCTTCAGTTGACCATATGAGTTGGTATACCAAGTTCTTCAGTTGTAGGACTTGAGATTTCGTCTGAACGGGCTCAGTGGTCAAACTTCCTTCAGTTGCTTGCATTTTAACTTGTTCCCTGCACTCAAATGTAGACTCATCAAAACTAACATGAGGTACTATTTCTACAACTTTGAAGTTGTTGGTGAAAAACTCTGTAAGCCTTAATATTTGCAACATATCCTAAGAATATACCTTTGATAACTTTAGGCTCGAAAGTTTTCAACTGGGCTTTCCCATTGTTGTGAAAATAAAACTTAGCCAAAAACACGAAGATGAGATAGATTGGGCTTCCTGAATCTCCACAGTTCATATGGAGTTTTCCGTTGTCTCTTCATCAAGAGAGAGCGGTTATGTGTGTAGCACGCTGTATTGATTGCCTCAGCCCAAAATCTTTTTGGCAAGGCTGAGCTTGTCAGCATGGATGTTGCAGCATCCGTCAGTTTTTGATTCCTCCTTTCAGCTACTCCGTTCTATTATGGAGTCCTTGTTGCTGAGGTCTAGTGAGTTATGACATTCTTCTCGCAATACTCAATGATGGTCTCACTGAGGAACTAAGTTCCACGATCAGATTTGATGGATACAATTGATTTACCTTGTTGATTCGTCGGTCTGTCCATCAGCTTGTGCAACTTTTCTTTCGTCTCGTTCTTGTGCACTATAAAGATCACCCTTGTGTGTCTTGAGTAGTCATCAGTGATCATATGAGTATATTCATCTCCACTCATGATCTTGGGGGTGATCGTACCGAAAAGATCCATGTGGATCAATTGTAGAACACGATCAGTAGAGTGCGTCAATTTGAGACAGAATGATATCCTAGCCAACTTTCCAAGTTGACATGCATTGTAGATGTCACAACCCAAAGTCTAGTGGGTAGGAACAACTAAAATCCATTGGACAGTGAAGGTGAAACAACGAAAAATAAACAAAGGAATATATTGGAAAACAAAGGATTATTTATTGATAGCGAAAAGAATTGATTAACTTGCTTTCAATTATCCATCTCGAAAGATCAACTAAATAAATTTGTTATGTAAGAGTCGAGAAGAAATCAAATAAGATGTCGAGCATGGAACTCATCAAATATATATCAGAGTTGAAAGAATTTAAAACATGATTAAGTATCTGTATTGCAGCAGAATATTACATCAAATCCCAATGTTATATGTATGAAGACATATAACCCAAGCTTAAACAATTTTTGACTCGAAACAACGAACACCACCAAGCACACTGTACCATCATCATCCGAGCGAACCTGCACGTTTTAGAAATAACATGCAGGGCTGAGTACTTTGTACTCAGTGAACACATGCAAAAATAAATTAAAAGCTTGCTCGATAGAGCTATATAATTGAACTTGCCTTTCTGACTGCATCACAAGTATTAGAGTTATAAAACAGTTAACTTGTGCTTGCAATAAAATCATTTCACTTTTGAAAATGTATCTGCGCAGACAAATATATGTAGCAGGTATGAATCAATGTACCACATAATCTCTTGTGTCGAGAAATAGGCCTCCTTCTCAAACACGGTGACTGACCTAACCGAAGCAAGGCTCACAGTCACTTCAAACAATTAACAACATGTGTGTTCCTGTCTCACACAGGATAATAATAACTTAAGTAGATGATTATACATACCAAAATCTCAGATAAAATGGCAAGTCAATTAATTTAAAAACTCACATAATATGATAATAGTAATCACATTCATCGATTTGTTTTGGTTAGAAAGCCTACCTGTCATCCAGTGCTTTTTCTCGGAATACCTCGTTTCGTCTCGCTTCTTACTTCTGAACTTTACTTGCTTCTTACTATCGAACTTCACTCGCTCCTTCAAGGTTAGCATTCTTATAAGGACGAATTCTATTTCTTGAAAACGGAAAATGAGTTCTAACGCTTGGCTGAAGGATTTCTACATGACTCGGGTTTCTTAACTTATCTCGACTTATCTAACTCGATCTTTCTCGGTTTCTCGGTTCTATCCAAGTACTAAACCAACAGATTATGAGACTCAAGTACTTGACTAAAAAATATCTAACTATTTCATTAATAAAATAATCCACATAAGACATAAAATCACTATTCACATCACATGTCTCGTTTTTCTCAATTTCTCGAGTTAAACAAACTCAGAAAATTACAAAATTAATTTTCAGGTTCTAACATCATAAATCATTCACAAACAAACTTTCAGATCGAGAATCGAACATTCACAAACAGATAAACGATCGACTTCGATAAATAGATGGAAAAAGAAAAATTTTACAAACATATAATAAAATATTCTAGAAAATTCTAGAAAATTCTAGAAAATTATATTAATTATTTTATCATAATTATAAACTCGGTTACTCATTCAAGACTCGGTTATTGATTTATGCTGACTCGACTCTGCTCGGTTTTAACTTTTAGAAATTTAAAGTTATTAATTTAAATGAAATTAGTTTCATTTTTCTTATAATAATTTAAAGGTTTTAATTATAAAATCAGAAATTAAATCCGAAACTCTTCTTAAAATTTTATGGAATAAAGTTTTCATCCTTTTCTTGTAAAATGTGTTATCACTCGAAAAATTTCTAAACTTGGTAAAAAGATTCTAATTATTTCTAATTACTTATTAACTTGATTAATCTTTCTTATTTTTTCATTTTTTGTTACAAACAGTTTCTTAATTTAGCTCGATTTTTCATTACTCGACAACTTCTTCGTATTGACTCGGATTCAAAAATTTTGAAAAGAAACTCTAATTATTTTAACTTCATCTTCATCATCAAATCATCACAATAATCAAAACTAACATGCAACATTAAGAATCATCAACTTCAATCTCCATTTTGGTTCGAATTTTTCTATGAAAAATTACTCAAAAATTTATTCTTCCCGTTTCTCTTATTCCATCATCTTTAAATCATCGAATCACACATGATGTAATCATATATCGTCAAGAACATCACAAGATCATCAAGAACATCATAAAATCATCAAGAACATCATGTTCTTCATATATATATATATATATGTATATATATATATATATGTATATATATATATATTTCTCGGCACTTAAAAAAAATATAACAAATAATTTCTTTCTTCCATTTCTTCATTTCTTATTATCTTTTATCTCATTTACCATCATCAAATCTAACTAAGAACATCAACCAACGAATCCTTAAATTTTCACCAAAATTTTCGGTACTCACACACATATATATATCATCATTTTTCTCATTCAATCACATACATCAAAACTTTTAATCATATTCTAATACACAAATTTATCACAAGAATCATGCTTGAATCATCAACATTAAAATCCCTATTTTGACTCACAATTTTCGGTAAATACATATATGTATTTATCTCAATTTTTCTCATTCAATTTGCATATACATAAACACACAACAGTCAAGATGGAAACTTTGACCAAATATCATCGAGATCATCAACACCAAAAATCCAGAAACATGCTATAATTTTCAGTATAGAGTGGGAAAGATGATCAAGGATTTTGACTCCTATTTTTTGTGTATCAAAGACTCTCAAGAAGTCAAAGATCAATACTAGAACAAGAGGCTTCAATTTCTTTGATGGGAGGATCATTTTGATCGAACCAAAAGAGGATACAAAAGAGGGATTTCCTTGAATTCTAACCACTAGAATCAACAAGAATCAAGAGACTTACGTATACTTGAAAGCTTGATCGATCAAAGGACTTCAATCCTCGCAACTCTAAGCTCTAAAAAAGCCAAAAATCGAGCTCCTTCTTTGGGCACAAGGCTGCCGATTTTCAACAAGAAAAGAAATGGATGAATCCTAGTCTTAAATTGATCATCACGACGAAAGGATCTCAAATACCTTATTAGATTAGTCGATGGATGATCGGGGACTAAGTTCTTGCAATTTTTGGAGCTTGAAGGTTGTTCTTCAATGGAGGTTAGTGTGTGTGTGTGTGTGTGTGTGTATTCGAGAGAGAGATGAGAGGAAGAGTGAGAGATTGGTGGGTGAGAGAGTGTAGAGAGAGTGTTGCATAAGAGAGTGAGTTGAGAGTGAGAGTAGGATAGATTTAATTAAGTTTTAATTACACCCGGTGGTCAAAAATGCGATATAATTTTCTCCGGAAGAAAAAGTTATGTGGTGCAATTAAACCCTATTTTTTCATTAAACTCTCAAACGATTTAAAACTCACCACGACTCTTTCTCGACATTGGAATTCTCTCTACTTCGTCTCTAACTTCACCAAATAAATCAAGGGATCCAGAAATCTAGTTTTCAAATTAAAATTTCGAGCAACGAAGAAAAAGTCAAGATTCACTATTCATATTAGAGTTTTCTGGACCTTCAACTGAATTTTCTCTCGGATGATTTTAGACGACTCTCAAACATATCTTAAAGCTTCTAGAATCATTTTTAGACTCAAAAGACACTAATTAGACGAAATTCAGAAAAATTCGTCGAAAAATAAAAACTCGGGAAAAGTTACTATTCATTCAAAAACGAAACTTCTCAGAATTTTTTGAAATTCGAACTCAAACTCAAACTCACATAATCATGCTTAATCAATTTATCACACATTCAATTCGGATAATTGAAACAAGAAAAATCACGTAAAGACACTCAAGGACATTTTAGTAATTTCGCAAGAAATTTTCTTTTCTTTGGAAATTTTATCACACAAGGGCACACAATTAAGCACATAAACTCAATTAAGACGAACTTAAAGACTTATGAAAGATTGGGGTATTACAGCAGAGATTCATCGGACTAAATTTCAAGTATGGTATTCCATCTGCATGTTGTTGCCGAGCCAGTCGATTCATGGTTCTGAAGTTGAGGTGGTTGGGCCTTATGTGCCACAATCAGCTTGTCTATGAGCTGCTCTTAAACATTAGGCAGGTATCTGGAGGACTGCTCGACCAGTCAGTGTAGTACACACCACCTAATCAAGATTGTTTACCATATAGAAGAATTTTCTTGGTCTTCGCATCTTTCACCCTGCATCCATGTGCATCAAACTTGACATAAAAACCATTATCACAGAATTGACCTATAGAGAGTGATGTTTTTTTCACTTTTTAGCCATTTGACCCTATTTTTCTTGTCTTTTTGTGTCTGTAATGTTCGTATAGGGAAGAAATCAGCTATTTGGAAGTAGGAGGTACAATCCAAAGTATATGGAATGAAGATGGTCAGAATGGGCATAACCGAGACAATTCAACCCCGCTTCACGATGCTGATTCCCCACTGGAAAAGAGAGTTCAATAAGAGACCGCTCAAAGCATCTTTGAGCCATGATGATTCAAGAAGAAGTACTCCGGTGTGAGGCCAACCAGAGAATGTAGACAATATGAGCATGCCCAAGAACATCACTCAGCCGCCCAAACAAAATATATGGAAAGACGCGTGGAGGAGATATGCAGAAGATTCTGGCGAGTCCCAGCAATGGATGGATATGGAAGAAGATGGAGTCAACCCAATCAATCAACTGTCGATTGCAACATCACCAATCGAATTAATCATGTATCAATAATGAGTCAAGCTAATTAGAAAATGTGATCAATCAGCCTATATGGTCTGCCAGAGGCAAGGGATTGACTGCCATAACAACTACTATAAAAGTCCAGCAAGTGTGGATGGCAAAATATTGGTTCCCTCTATTACTTTACTGATTTCGGTCCAAGATACACTTTTACTTTAAGTTCTTTACAGTTTCGCACTAAACAATTTCTTGCTTTCGTATTTAATTCCTGTTGCCAAACAAGATTAAGGCGTTTTGCCTTAGGTACTTTTTATATTAATTATCTCATATTTTCTACTATTGATGTGTTTATTTACCTTCGTAATTATATCTTTAATTATGTGTGAGTAATTCCGCTGGTGAGATTTGGGAAGGGGAAGAGATTAACTATCGACATGTGAGTTATTCGAAAGGCATTTGTGCGCTCGATTGAGCCCAGTGGTTCCGGAGAGATCTGAGTAGAAATTGTGGACAGTTCAGACCGAGCGGGTGATCTCCGTTCAGTAAAGGGTGTACCATGCCAAGAAAAGGTCAGGGCATACTGGACAACAATGTTCAGTATGCCTGTGACCGAGTAACTGACCAATACCTTCAATGGTGTTGTTGATCTGGATGGTGAGGAATAGGCAAGGAGATACTGCGTCCTTCTTCAGTCTTGGGCTTCTCTAATGGCTATCCACCAACTGTGACAAGGTATAAAGCTATGGTTATTGACCAAAGTATCGAGTTATTGACCAAAGAGATGGTTGGTAAGGGTTATACTTAGAAGGATCGGGTATAACTGCTATCTAAGGAGGAGTGAAGCACGGCCTTATGACCGAGGTGAAATGTGACCTTCAGACAAAGTGATTACAAGGGACTCAACAATCCTAAGTGTGGAGTATAAACTTTTGAAACGCCCCAATGTCTTTCGGCCACGCCTTGAGTTTATGTGAAGTATGGACGGATCATTAGTATGCCTATGAGCGAATGCAATAATCAACAGTGATCATGACCTAACCCAAATCTTACCCCTTTACTATTTCATTCTCTTTAAGTTCATTTGTGCAAATAAACAGGTTTGGACTGTGACAACCAAACTTGTTCACCTGAAGAGTAAAGTAGTTCCTTACTCTCTGTAGGATCGACCCTATCTTACCACTAAGACTGATCAGTCTAGTTGTGAGCATAGGAAAGTGTATTGTCTGTCTGGGGCATATAAAAGTATTTTAATCGTACCATACGATGGGTGTGATGAGACCATATTTTATATGCTCATCATATATTTTTAGGTGTAGATCGAGTCTAGTTTTGTGTCTTTTTAGTTTGTTTTAGTGTCATGGAGGACACGTTTGGTAGTAGGCAGGGAAGGACAGGAACTTGGGTATTTGGAGTTGATTTGCGCTTGAAAGTGAGCACTTCGATACGATGCAATGGTCAAGGAGCTCTGCTCGTAGCTAGAGATACCGAAAGCGGAAGTCCAAATACATAGAAGCTGCTTCGTACCAGTTGGCATGACCAATTTGAACCCCGCGCAGTCATTCCAAACAGGTCAAGATGGTAGGAGGACTATGGTCAAGGCGAACGAGAAGCAGAAAGAATGGAGCGTACGAAGGTTCAAGGCGTTGCAGCTGGCATGACATCATCCGGAGAACCAACAAGGAAGCAATTCGTGCCTTGAAGGTAAAGCAAACGTGGAGTAACTTCTACCTGGATTAGGAAGCAAAAGGATAAGGAAGAGATCTTACCGATAAGGAAATAAATCTTTCCTAGTCCTAATCGGTCAAGGAAGTCGCCAGTTGTCCCGATGGCCAGTTTTTAGGTTTTTATGGTTTCGACCCATGATCCTTGTACTCTATAAATTGGTTCATGCATGCAGCCTCAAACACAAGTTTTACAATCTTTTACTTCGTATAATTTACTTTCTTGCAAGATACAATTTACTTTTCTGCTGTTAAGTCCCAGTTTAGGCAAACTATCGTTTTAGTATTAATTCAAGTATGTTTTCTTCTATCTCTTTTGTTATTGTTATTTACGTTATGTCTAGCTATTTACCTTTGGGTTTAGATAGAGGATATGTGATATAAGTGTTTTTATAACTCGTGAGGTCTAATTGGACAAGATAGCTATATATATGTGTGTTCCCGAGGCGTTAGGCAATGATTTCAAAGCAGTCTATTTGTGCCAAGAGACCATATTACTGATGGGCAATTAGAGGGCGGCAGATTCCTTAAAAGGGAGCTAGCTTAGATCTACAAGAACTGGAAGAGGTTTGCCTTACTCTCCTTGAGGGTGGAAAATCTAAGGTTGAACTTGGGTGGAGCCAAACAAAGTACGCTGACGCTGGTGAAAAGTCATAACGGGATCCTCGTATCTCATAGGGCCAAAACGGGTTCGTCTAGTGCCCAAAGTGGTTTGTCCATACTACACCCCTTTTGTAGAATCCTTGGGGGGTGGGTTGGGCAAGTAAGGAGGATTGTTTAGGGATTTCACTCAATTCTCAAAAGTAAGGATGAGTTGCGCAAATCATGGCTGTGGGCGTGAAAATATGATAGTAGGACCACGGCGTAGTTTGCTTATAACTGTTGACGCACATACATAGCGAATATCCTTACACTTATGATCGAGTTACACTTATTCACTTTGAATCGAACCTAAATCCAGATTATCTTTTATTACTAATAGTTTGCTTGTTTAGTTTAAGCTTTTACTTTTCATTGTTTTACCTAAGGCGGTAGTAGAAATAGACCAAACCAACACTGTGACAGGAAATTCTAAGAGAATGTTGCATCAATTTCTCGTGAGATCGACCCTTACTTACCGACTAGCTTATCCTAGGAAATGGGCAAAGAAAATAATTCTATTTTGCCGCGGCTAAATGATGGTCGTATCAACATTTGGCAATTTTGGAGAAAGAGCGGAACTCTTCGAAAAAGCTACATGATCAACTAATAGAGGAGTAGTACTCATTGAAAAGCGAAGAAGAGGGAAATTAACAAGAAGAAAGAATGGCCGTAAATGAAGAAAAGACTACGAGGGAGATGGTATTCCCTAGCACACTGAACCTGAGGCCATCGAGCATCATTTTGCCCGAGCCGACGAAGCCATGGGAGCTAAAATCCTATTTCATCCAGATCCTGCCCAAGTTCAGCAATTATCCAGAGAAAGACCCACAAAGGCACTTACAAGATTTCGAGATGACTTGCAGAACGATTCCTACTAAGGCGAATCTGGAAGAGTACGTGAGGTTGATCGCCTTTCTGTTCTCATTACAAGATGGTGCAAGGGAATGGCTTTACACTTTGCCCATGGGAAGTGTAAAAGCATGGCAAGAGATGCAACAGAAGTTCTTGGAGGAATATTTTCCAAGTGCACGTATTCAGACGATGAGGAAGAGGATTACTAGCATCAAGATGGGCATTAACGAGTCGTTCTATGACTATTGGAACAGATTCGAATTTATGCTTGCAAAATACCCACAACATCAGATTCCTAAGTACGACTTGGTCCAATGCTTTGTGGGAGGACTTTGCTTTGGAAAAAGAGCTTTAGTGAATGCAGCTTGCCAAGGAACTTTTATGAACTAGCCACGAAGCAAGAGTTTCCAAATAATTACCGAGATGGCGGAAGAATCTAGGGATGAATGAGGAGAATTGCCCAAGGAGGCGACAACAAGAAAGCCTATCGTGAACTGATGAGAAGATTGACAAGTTAGCCACCCAGATGGAGTCTCTCATCGCTCTAATGGCTGGGAACAACAAGAGGGCGGTGAGGGCATGTGGGATATGCATAGCGGTCACACACCCAATGGATCAATGCCCAACACTTTATGAAGTAGAGGATGTTAATGCTATAGGTTCCAACACCAATCAAGGGAGGCAATATGATCCGAACTCTCAAGTTTATAACTCCGGATTGAGGAATAATGAGAATCTAAGGTATGGGAATAACAACTATCAATAGTTTGGGCAACAAGCACAAAAACCTCAACAGCCATAACAGCAATACCCACCACGTGATCCGAACAAGCCATCATTGACTGAGGTGGTGAATAGCCTGATTCGAGATCATACCAAGGCACAACAAGAGAATGATTAGTTTAGAATGGAGACACGAGGTGCCATTCAACACATCACTGCCCAATTGTCACACCTTGCCAACGCTTTGGGCATGATAGAGAAAAAGCAAGGCGAACTTACAGCCCAAGTGGAGGTAAATAAGGTACAAGTTAATGTTGTTATGCTTAGAGGAGGAAAGGTGTTGCCCGAGAAAGTTCAGATGCCGGATTCTGAAACTATTTTGCCCAAGGAGAAGGAGTTAGAAGTTGAGGAGAAGGAAAAGGAGAGTGAAGAGTTGAATGATGGGGATGAAGAGGTATCTCCCAAGCCTAAATATGTCAAACCTACACCCATTATTCGAGCACCTTTTCGAGGTAGGTTGAAGCGAACTAAGATGGACGAAGAGATGTCCGATATGATCAACATCTTCAATAAGGTTGAGATAAACCTACCACTTCTCGTGGTACTTTGCAGCATGCCCAAATGCGCGAAGCTATTGAAGGATCTTTGCACAAAGAAGGTACGGAATTATGATGGAGCAAGAGTTGTCATGGGGGAGAATGTGTCGGCATTTATCAAGAGAAATTTTTCAAAGAAGTGTCGAGATCTCGGCATGTTCACTATCCCATGCCAAGTTGGAAACATGAAGATTGAGAAAGCCGTGTTGGATTATGACGTGTCGATCAACTTCATGCCTTTATCCATGTATGATGAAGATATTATGGGACCACTCCGACCTACTAGGGTGGTTATCCAATTGGCGGAAAACTCACAAGTGCATTCTGAGGGCATTCTGGAAGATGTCCTAGTCAAAGTAGAAGATTTGATCTTTCCAGCAGATTTTTATGTGCTCAGCAAGGGCAAAACGGGAGGTAACGAATCGGTTATGTTGCTGGGAAGATTATTCATGAAGACAGCCAAGACCTGGATCGATTCTAACACTGGGCAATTGACGTGTGAGTTCGATGGAGAAAAAGTGACATTTAATATCTTCAAAGCAAATAAGCCTTCCCAAGACACTAAGATGGTTAAATACATTAACCATGTTGAGCAATCAAAGGGGAACATATTGCCTTAGAATGGAATGCAAGACCTTTCGAATGAAATCAACAAAGAGAAAACCATCAAACATGTTACCCAAGATACAGGGAATGAGATATTCAAAGGCAAGATGAACTCAAAGGGTGAATCTAAAGGGCAATCCCAACCATCACTTTCAAGCTTGCCTACATCTATGCTAGGAGAAAAGCTGAATGAGCAAGTACAAGCTGAATGACCAAGTACCAAAGATGGAACTCAGGCCCTTGCCTGAGCATTGGAAGTACATTTACCTTGGGGAGAATCATACCATGCCCGTGATAGTCAATTCTGAGCTGAGTGTTGCAGAAGAGCATATGGTGCGCAACAACTTAGGGCAAGACAAGGAAGTTATCGACTTGATCTCAACTGATAAGGAAGACATTGCCTCTATAGTTTGCATGCTGATTGAGAATGAAGCTAATTCTATTCAGAATCCTCAAACTAAACATGATCGGATCATGGAAGAAGAAATTTCAAAGGATATTCTGAAGTTACATGATTTAGGCATCGAGTGGAGGAGACAGGAGCTTGTTGTGCCTAAGAGGACAATGGTTGAAGTCATCGTGAATGAAAATGAGAAGATCGTGGGCATAAGGCTGTAGAGTGGATGGAGAGTTTGCATTGATCACCAAAAGTTGAAGAAGATAGCTCGCCAACACCCATTCAAGTTGTCTTTCATTGACAAAATCTTGACAAGGTTGACAAAGTCACATGACCAACAGCTAAAAGTTAATAAGTTTGAAAATGGTCAGAAGGTACTTCTCGCTCGGGCACGGCTCAAGTTATTACTGTGCAAGATGACAACCAAGTGGGTCGGTCCATATGAAGTCCTCGTCCAGTTGCCCAATGGGACAGCAGAAATCAAGAGTTTGATTTGTGGGAAGCTTCTCAAGGTGAGTGACAAGAGTTTGAAGGCCTACTATGGGTAAAATGCAGATGATCTAGGGGATCTACCTGATCCCACTTGTCAGGAAGTCAACTAGAAGAGGGGAGTACTACTTCATGCCCATGACGTAAATTGGGGCGCTGGCCAGCAGGCAACCTGGTAAGTTTTTCTTTATTTTTATTTTCTTTCTTTTGATTTTCGTGATTTCAATTTTTATTTTTTTTTATTTTAACCTTAGGATAGTACTTATTGTTTGGAAGGAGGATTTTTGTTGAAGTGTACAGGTTAGATGCATGAACATTAAGTGAGGCAGAACGAAGAATCGCCTTGGCCAAGAGGCAGATGGAAAAGATACCTCTTGAAAACTCCCTTGACCATGACCTAGCAGCTGAAGAAATGAGAGTGATTATTTTTCTAGAGGCAAAGCAAGTTGGAATCCTTTATCGCTTAGTCACGTTAGAGAAAGCCATTGCCCTCATGGAACAAGTCATTTTAGCCAATCAGTAACTAAATTTGAAGTCCTCGCTGCCTATAAAGAATTGTTGATAGTCAAATCGTGGTTATGATCCTAAACTGCCCTGCTACTTAACTTGTCCTCCCTTAGTTTCTAGTAGATTAGGTTTTTGGTTTTGGTTTTTGTAAATTTTTAGTTTTTAAAGTTTGAGTCTGTGTATCTCTGCCCTTTGTAACTACCCACTTTGCCCAAAGCAAAGTGTGTGGGTATGGGGGTAGGTTTGTGTTAAAGGTTTTATGAGTGTGTTTGAGTGTTTTTGTCACACCCCGACTCCGGTGGTGCGACGAACACTAATAAACCATCCAATAACTCAACTCACAATGGGTTCATGCTCGGGGAAACAAGGGAATATTAACTGAAAGCAATAACAAATAAAGGCATGCTTTCAAGTCACAATCAAACTTCAAACGAGCATAGGTAATTTACATAGGAAGTCCAAAACGGAGTAAGTTGTTAAATTCACATGAAACGAGAATTGAAGAAAAACAGTAAATTATTTCGAGCACATTGCTCTTGAATTCGACAAAATATCAGAGTAATATCCCAACGTATTGAAAGCAAATATCATGCAGCGGTGACATCGACTCGATCCCAACAACTACATGTATGGAGACATGTAATTGCTAGCTAACTTTCGACTCAACTAAAAAGAGACACACCACCAAGCTGTCCACGCCATCTACAACCCGCTAACCTGCACATTTAGAAATACATGCAGGGCTGAGTACTTCGTACTCGGTGAACACCTTGCCAAAACATTTTAAAACGTATATACTCATTCTTTTTCTTAATTAAATTTTCTTTTCTTTATTCTATAAAATTTCGACTTCTATTTAAAAACTCGACGCTTGATTTCTTCGTCATCTTATCTCGGATTTAAAAGATTTGAAAAACAACTCGACTATTTTTACCCAAGCATCATCATTTAATCAATCAATACTCGACACATTATCAAAGAACGAACATTCATGCATATAAGACTTACTCAACTCGATTTTTCACATTTTTAGGATTAATATTTATTCGATCTCAACTCAAGACTTTATTTTATTTAAGCTATTTCTTCATAGCATTATTTAATCATTCAAATCTTAAAACTCATATTTTATAACTCTTTAATTCATTAAGAATCTATCTCACTAACTTATTTATTTTTACCTTTACTATTTTTATTCCAATTTTTTTGATTATTTCTATAATCAAAACAAGTAAACGAACTCAATCTTGATTAAATCATCTCTTAAACCTTTATACTCAACTCTTAAAATATTTTTCTCTTTAAAAGAGAATATATCTCTCTTTATGTAAATTTTTTTTTTATTTCATATTCGATTGAATGAACTTATCCTCGACTAACTCATATTTAAATATTCATATTCGTCTTTTAATTTCATCTTCTTTAACTTTCTCTTTTTATTCCTCAATTAATACTATTATTAAACTCATACATTTTCTTCTCTTAATTACTTAATCCTTAACAAGAAATGCTTTTCTTTATTTTTCTCAATTCATATCTCCATAAATAAATTATTTATTTTATTTTATTTTATTTTATTTTTATTTTATTTTAAATTTTTCGATTTATTTATTCATTAATTTAATTAATTTATTTATTTTATAATTAATTATAATGTTCTTCAAATCTTCATCTTTTTCACCACGAACACCTAGAACACACACTCAAATCTTCAAATTTTCACCAAGAACACCAAGAACACACACTTGGCCTTCAAACTCATCTTTTTCGATTTTTACACATTTTTATACTTAAAATTCCATTTTCTTCACCTCTTAAATTCCTCAACCATCTAATACTCAATATAATCATAAACACATTCATATCATCATATCATCAAAGTCATCAAAAATCATCAAAAATCATCAAAAATCACATTTTCTTCCTCATGCATATACTCATCGATTTTCACAAGAATTTTAACAAAATGATTCAATCCTTTGATCTTAATCATACTTTCATGCTCATAATATACTCTTAACATACCCAAATCATCAAACAACAAATTAAATCAAATATCTCTCAATTTAACCTTATTTTTTGGTTTTCACATAAAAATTAGGGCAAATAATTTCTTCAACTTCTTATGCATATAAATTATTCTAATCATTATCACAAATAAATATAATCAAGAAATCATCAAAACTCATAGAAATTATTTCTCTTCTTTTCTTCTCCTTCTTCAATTTTTATAAAAAAAATTATAGGATTATTTTTCTTTCTTTCTCTTAATTCCTAGATAAATACCTAGGGTTTGTGTTCTTCATTATAACATCATTCATCATCACCACATCTCCTAGGCTTGCCTAAACATAATTAAACATGCATTTTTCTTCTCTTTAGCACTTATATATTTACATATATACATAGCTTGAATGAATATCATACTTAAATGAAATGAATCAAAATCCTTCTTCTTCAAGGGTGGATCGAAGGTGAGTGAAAGGGTTGAGCTTCAAAGCTTAGCTTGGTATTTTCATGGAGGAATCCATCTCTAGACCTCAAGAAAAATAAACAAAAATTAATCATCTCTTTTGGGGCTTAATGCCGAAAATTTTGAGAAATAAAGAGGGAGATGATTTTGATCTTGAAATGATCTCAAAACTTTGAAGAACAAATTACCTTCTTGAATTTAGGGTTGAAGGTTGAAGATGATGAAGTTCTTGAAGCTTGGGAGCTTGAAACTTTAAACTTTAATGGAGTTTTTCTTCTTGTATTTGCATATGTGTGTGTATGGTGGAGAGAGGGAGAGAAGAGAGGAAATTTCTTCTCCTTCTTTGTTTCATCGGTGGAGAGAGAGATGAGAGAATATTGTGTTGATTTCTTAGCTAGAAAGAAAATGAGATGGTGAATAGATTAAGTGAATGAAATGACGAAAATGATAATATCACTTGACTAAGTTTAGAGAGAATCTCATTAATGAGAGAGGGGAGATGCATGTCGGTAGAGAGCGGGAGAGAGATTAAGAAAAATATCTCAATTTAACTGGTATAATTTTCCCCGGACGAAAATATTTTCCGGTAGAAAATATCCGTATTTTTCCGTTAACTCTGAAAAACGTTTAAAAACTCTCCTCGACTCGTTCTCGACATCGAAAACACATCAACTCTATCTCATATCTCACGAAATAATTCAAGGAATCCGAATATCTAATTTTTAGGTCATGATTCCAAGTAATGAAGAAAACCCTAAAAATCGTACCGTTAAGGAAAAAATTTTAAAACTCTCTCCTGTGATCTCAAAAAAATTTCTAACATATCTCAAGGGTTTTTAGAATTAATTCTAGGTTCAAAAGACACTACTTAAACTAAATTCGGAGTTCATCGGTAAATAGTGATTTCTCGGCTTATCGGCGCTATTCGTCAAAAAGTGAAATTTCTCAGAATTCTCCGAAATTCATACTCATGCTCAAACTCATATAATAAATCTCAATCAATGCATCACAGACTCATTTCGAATAATCGAAACGAAAAAAATTCACATCAAAGCACTTAAGGGCATTTCCGTTATTTTTCAAGAAAATCTCTTTTCTTGAAAAATTTTATCACTCATGGCACGTTATTTAAACATAAAAACGCATTTAAAAACGTACTCAAAGACTTATAAAAGTTCGGGGTATTATAGTTTTCCACCCACAATTGGCCGAAAGCCAAGTGTGTGGGTAGGGGGAGCGTCTGTTTGTCTTTTAGGTTGGCATGCTAGGTTTATATGATTTGTTTGAGCATGATCATTTGAGCTTAATATATGCAAGAATGTTAGGGCAGTTGAGCATGATAGTATATGGTTAGGGATGACGAACGAGCAATTGAGCCTGACCCTTGAGATATTTTGAGCCTTAACTGTTATATGCCTTGCATTACAATTTTTATTTCTTGTGAGTATTGACATGATCATTCGAACGCCACCTAGAACTTGCCTATTTTCTATTTTAAGACCCCATTGACATAGAATCAGAAGTGCTTAGAGGATTTAAACAATTTTCTTTCTTTTAGCCCAAATGAGCCTAATAAGCCTACCTTGTTGTAATCCCTTTTGTTAGCCCCTTTGGGCTCGATAATTTCTTTGATTCATGAATATTTGCCTTGGTATAATGTATCCTACCCGGTCATGAGGACTAGGCTAAAGATGAAAGGGGGAAGAGAGCAGTAGGGCATGGAGAAAGCCTAGAATAGGCAAGAGAGAGTAAAGGGCTAGAAATAAATATAAAAAGAAAAAAGAAAAATAAAAGAAAAATAAAAGAAAAATAAAAGAAAAAGAAAATATAAAAAAATATAGAAAAGAAGAATAAAGCCCTTAAGTGTATTTTGCTACGGCCCGAAAGAGAAAGTTGAGGGAAGAAGATGAGATTGGTCGCTCCGCTTGGCCAACTTAAGTCCGAATGACCAAAGCCCAGATCCAATACTTCCAACCTATGCCTAAAGCCCAATTACAACCTACTAAAGACCTAATGATAGGTGTTGATTAATCTAGTCTAAGGGGTGGAGAAGTTAGAAGGCAGACAAGCCTATGGTGTGGCCAAGATGACATGTCCTGAGCGTAAACACGAGTCTATACACAAGAGTGAGAGTGTGGTGAGGAACAACTTCTGCTCAATTGTTCATTTTTGACCTAGTTTATTATCGTGTTGATTGTTTCTACTTGCTTGTGCTCATATGAATTGATTATGCTCATTCTGATCTGTCGATTTGGTTAAGCTAACCTTTGTTTTGTTCTTTGTTGAGTCTTTATCTTTTAAGTCTTTTCTATTTTGAGTCTTTGTGGCGATTCATACACCATACTTGAGGAAAAGTGTGATTTTAAGTGTGTGGGTATGATGAGACCATATTTTATATGCTCGTCATATGTTTTTACGTGTAGATCGAGTCTAGTTTTGTGTCTTTTTAGTCTATTTTAGTGTCTGGGAAGACACGGTTGGTAGTAGGCAGGGAAGGACAGAAACTTGGGCATTTGGAGTGGATTTGCACGTGAAAGTGAGCACTTCGATACGATGCAATGGTCAAGGAGCTCTGCTCGCAGCTAGAGAAACCAAGAGCGGAAGTCCAAATACATAGAAGCTGCTCCGTACAAGTCGGCATGACCAATTCGGACCACGCACAGTCATTCTAAACATGTCAAGATGGTAGGAGGACTATGGGCAAGGCGAACGAGAAGCAGAAAGGAATGAGAGTACGAAGGTTCAAGGTGTTGCAGGTGGCATGACATCATTCGGAGGACCAACAAGGAAGCAATTTATGCCTTGGAGGTGAAGGAAACGTGGAGATAACTTCTACCGGATTAGGAAGCAAAAGGATAAGGAAGAGATCTTATCGATAAGGAAATAAATCTTTCCTAGTCCTAACCGGTCAAGGAAGTCGCTAGCTCTCTCGAAGGCCCGTTTGTGGGTTTTTAGGGTTTCAACCCATGATCCTTGTACTCTATAATTAGGTTCATGCATGCAGCCTCAAACAAAAGTTTTACAATCCTTTACTTCGTATAATTTATTTTGTTGCAAGATATAATTTACTTTTCAGCTATTAATTCCCAGTTAGGGAAGACTATCTTTTTAATATTAATTCAAGTATGTTTTCTTCTATCTTTTTTGTTATTGTTATTTACTTTATGTCTAGCTAAACCTTTAGATCTTGGTTTAGGTAGAGGATATGTGATATAAATGTTTTTATAACTCGTGAGGTCTAATTAGGCGAGATAGTTATATATGTGTGTTCCTGAGGCATTAGGCAATAATTTCAAAGCAGTCTGTTTGTGCCAGGAGACCATACTGCAGATGGGCAATTAGAGGGCAACAGATTCCTTAAAAGGATGGTAGTTTTAACCAACAAGGATCGGGAGAAATTTGCCTCACGCTCCTTGAGACGGCAAATCTCAGGTTGAACTTGGGCGGAGTCGAACAATGTACGCTAACGCTGGTGAAAAGTCGGAGCGGGATCTTCGTATCTTATAGGGCTGGAACGGGTTCGTCTAGTACCCAAAGCTGTCTATCCATACTACACCCATTTTGTAGGATCCTGGAGGGGTGGGTTGGGCAAGTTAGGAGGATTGTTTAGGGATTCCACTCAATTCTCAGAAGTAAGGACGAGCTAGGCAGATCGTGTCAGTTGGCGTGACAACGTGACAGTAGGACCATGACGTGGTTTGCCTATAACTGTTGACACACATACGTAGCGAATATCTTTGCACCTTGATCGAGTTACATTTATTCACATTGAATCAGACCTAGATCCAGATTGCCTTTTATTACTGATAGTTTACTTATTTGATTTCAGCTTTTACTTTTCTTTGTTTTGCCCAAGGTGATATTAGAAATAGACCAAACCAACACTATGACAGGAAATCCTAAGAGAATATTGCATTAATTTCTCATGGGATCAACCCTTACTTACCGACTAGCTGATCTTAGAAAGTGGGCAAGGAAAATACAAATTGTATTTTGCCGCGGCTACGTGCAATCTCACGGATAGCGAGATGCGATGCTATCTTAGACCCACAATAGGTACAAACCCTCAAACAGTTGGCCTACCCAACAAACCTAAATCTCAAGCCCAACGGGATCACGCTACCATAAAATCCGTTCGCGCCTGAGCAATATGAATTGAAACCCTCATTGATCTAGGTCTTACCGAAGTTTAATGGATATGTTGGGGACGACCCCCACACCCATCTACAGGACTTTGAGATGGCAGTAATGCACCAATCAAATGAGGACCAACATGAATAATATGGCTTTACCAAGACAACCATAGCAGTATAACCAGCACTAGCAACAATCAAAGTATCAGGTAGGACCATCACAACAACAACAAAAATTTATCAACCACCACATCAGAGGCATGCACCTTGGGAGGAAGCGATTGAAAATATGGCAAAAGAAAGTGAGATTTCTAGAATGAGGTTCGAGCTGGTATAAACCAGACTAATGTGCAAATTGGTCACTTAGCAAAGGTACTAGCCAAGGTAGAAGAGAATACTGGAAAGCTTCCTACCCAAGGAATAAAGCATAGAGAACAAGCTCAAGTGATACTGACTGAGTTGGAAGTTGAGAAAGTAGAAAAACTCCTGGCTAAAGCAGATGCAACAAGAGAAAAAGGGAAGGTGTGAGAAGCCAGCACAGGGCTAACCAGAGAACATTCCGGTGGTGAGAATCAGACAGAGCCTTAAACATGGATTTTCTCATATTTATAAGCTTAATTGATGTCAATTTGTATTGGGAAATCATGTTTGTAATGAGTTTTGTGCTTAGCTATTGTTAATTTGTGAAAGATGATGCTCATTCGTAATTTGTTTGATTTTTCAGAAAATTAGAATCAAAATTATGAAAATTAAGTATGATATGATGAAAGTACAACTCGATAGGAGTCCGTAGGCAAAAATGGATCCGAAATCGGAGTTAAAATGAGGGAGAACGAGCCGATTGAAAATTATTGTGCGCAGACACAGACCGCATGCGGCCGCATGGCTGGACCGCATGAGGTGCACTTTTGCTCAAAAATAGGAAAAGTTATGCATTTACCATGCGGTCCGGCATGCGACCGCATGGCGAGGCGGTTCAGCCTAAAAACCTTCCTACTTCGAGTATAATTCCCTTGTTAGGATTTGTTTCTTACACGTTTTGTCTTAGGTTTTTAGCTATAAATACTCCTTCTATTTCATAGAAAAGACACACCTTATATTATTATTATTCTTAGTTTTTATTTTCGTTTAGCTTTGTCTTGGAGTTTTGAAAACTTGTTCAGAGTTCAAGACGAGGATTGTTTCAACTACGGTTTTTCTTATTTAATGTGTTATGAATTCCTTTTATTTTGATTGTGTGCTTGATTTAATTATGAGTAGCTAAGTTCTTTATATCCTAGGGTTAGAGAGTAGATGGATAATAGACTTTAGTTCTTATCAATTGAGCAATTTATGCCCCTCTCTTCTTTTTTATATTCTTGATTTGTTTTGCATGGTAGTTATTTGATCACTAATTTAGCATAATTAGTTGTGTTAATTCAATAGTCGAGAGATGAGGGTTAATGCATGAACTGAAATATAAGACACACATTGCGAAATCACCGAGAGGAAAAGGCTTTGTGCGAGGGCTTTAATCTTAGGATCTTTTTGGAGTTACTTGGTTATGATGTTTGTCGGAGACGAAAACCCTAGTAAGTAATCCACGGTTAGGCACTACGAGAGTAGGTTTTAACTAATTTTGTAATTGTCTTAAGAAGAGTTGAGTCCCTTGTTAGTTGGTTAATTGGTAAGAATCTAAGTTTGATTATTCATTGAAATCGAAGCCTTATGATATCTTTATTATATTTGAATCTTTAATTACTTTTGTTTGCTTTTTGTTTGCTCTTTGTTTATTTGTGAGTTTAATTAGAAACCTACAAATTAAAGTTCGGAGTCTAGATAGAGGATGATGATTGAATGTAGTACTTGTTGAGTTATGACAATCTCTGAGGAATACGACCTTGTTTCTTTGTACACAATTACACCCGCACACTTGCAGCTTGTGAATAAAATAGCAAACACCACCCTACCTAGGCAGACTAAGACATAAAGCCAGAGAGAAGAAAGCCAGTGAGATGATGAAGATGTTTCAGAATGTGGAACTTAGCATCCCATTACAGGATACAATCAAACAAGTTCCACAGGATGCTAAGTTCATTAAGGATCTGTGTTCCAAGAAAGTGAAAGTAGAAAAAGATGCTCATTATGTAATTGTCGAGAGTGTATCCGCTGTGATCCAACAAAAATTACCCCTAAAACGAAAGGATTCGGGAATGTTCAGCATTCCATTTGAAGGCTCCACCACTTTGGAATCAAGCCCAGCGTGTCGGGAATGGATCCAGTAGCTCTCCGACGAGCTTCCTGCCTCACCTTTCACACACACAACACTCACATCTCACATCATCTCAACCAACCCAAGTACAAATAACTTAGCAAGACATAAAGATAAAGGAACAAACAACAATAGAAATAAACCAAAGCATACTTAACATTAAATCTAAAAATAAGTGTTTGCCTCACGGAGGTCTTAACAGAAAATGTAAAGAGTGATATTGTTTGTGCTGAAATCTAAAAGTGCCGAGAGAGTAGAGTGTGTGTTGGTTTTCTTGCTATTCTTTGATGATGGGAGATATGTTCGGAGTGAAGGAGGAGAAGTCTTTTATATGGTGGCTTCCCTAAGTGGTAGTTAGATTGGTGCCTTTCAAGTCTGCCCTTTAATCGAGTTTGGAGTCCGACATCCCTTTGGTTGGTCAGTCCTTCATTTTCAGTCCTATGTCCTTGCTTTCATCCCATTGGTTGTTGTTGTTGTTGTTGTTGTTGGAGGCTACCGTTGAAGATGTTGTGGCCCTGTCAGAGCTTGTTCTTTCCATTTCCGGCAAAGTTTTGACTTTCAGCGCACGGAGTCTTTGTTGCTTTGCTATCTATCGTCGTGATCACCAACAAGCTCCTTGGGACCTCCATCGCCCTGCTGGATTCCTTCCTCTTTTATGCCCTTTATTTGTTCCATTGTGCCCATTTGCAAGAATCCTGAACCCCTGCATACCAGTGTGTCCTCCCAGGCATAAAAGACCCAAAACAAAAGAAGAAACGACTCGATCTAGACCTCTACAGACACTATAAAGAGCATAAAAATAGGGCTCGTCATACCCACACAATTTAATTCATAATTTTCCTGAAGTATGTGGTCAGACTTACCCTATGAAAAGACACAAAAGAAAAATAACAACATATACGAAACAAGATTAGCATGAAAAAGAAAACTAAGACACAACAACATGTTCATTCATCAAGGCCAATAAATAGGTCAAAATTGGGTATTCACTCCCTCACACCACCTCTCAAGTATGCTTGTTTGACTGTTTATGCTCAAATCATTCTCAATCTTGGTCATGTTATAGGCTTGTCTACTGGCTTATAACTCTTCATTCTTTAAAGACTAGGGTGTTTTCAGATTATCACTAGGACTTAGCAGGTTGTAATGGGGCTTTATGCAGGTGAGGCCTTCAGGATCTTTCTCCCTACTAGACTCTTTGCATTACGGGCATTTGCATACCTCCTACTTCTTTTTTATTTCTTTCTTTTCTTCTTTTTTTTCTACCCCTCCCCCCCCCCCCTCCTTTTATAAGTTACCACCCTCATAAGAATTTTAGGATTTCTTTTCCTTAAGATTAAGGGAGGTTTTTCTTCTTTTTTCTACTCACAATCCCCTTTCTTCAAGTGATCTTTAAGCATATTATAATGACCATAGTATCTTTGGTTTTTTATCAGATTAATTCAAACGAATTATGTGGCTCAAACTAGGCTAACAAGGGATACATTTTGTTCAGGTCGGGGATGTTTGTCTAAGTAGCCTCATAAAAAGAAATGCATATATCATCTAATCATCAACACCCATCTTATAAGATTATTAAGAGCCAAGTAGACAAATTCTAGCAGAATCCTAGACGAGAATGCAAAATTACACAAGAAAGGAATGCTGCATAAATCATGATATAAACATGCATAGCTTGAAATCTCATAGTTTATGCTAACATACCCATTCATCATCCTATTCTTCTAAGCCCATACAATGAACATAAAAATAAAACAAAGAAGAAAATAAAAAGAAATAAATTCATGCTGATCAAAACAACACTACACACAAACCAACATACCCACACACTTTGCTACAAGAAAATTGGTGGAATCCAACAGACTCAAAACATATATACAGACTCAACAAAAGAAAAAAGACAAACCTAAACTACTAAAAATTAAAACAAAATGGGAGGACATAAACAAAGGAGCAGACTGCTCCCCAGGATACCTGGCTTCCTGCCTCTCATTGAACTCCTTGAGGGCACGGAGGATCTCTTTGAGGATGTGGTTATTGGCTCCAACTATAGCTTCCACCTCCTGGATGCGGTTCAATATCTCTTGGCCCATTGCAGCAGTCATCGGGCCCTCCTCAGAAACTTCCTTGCTCTCGGGGTAGGTAAACTTGTACACCCCTCCTTCTCCAACCTTGATGTCTTGCATCCTCTACAAGCATCCCAAATCCAGCAGCTTTTACGGGACAACCTCCATCTTCTTCTCATTCACCAGCCGCATGCTCTTGGCCAATTCAGTGATGGATTAGCCGAGCATTATCTTGTTCCTGGTTGTCTTGTTAATCTCCTGGAGCTGTGTGATCACCAGAGACTGACCCTCTGCTTGGTCTCCATGTACCACAATAGATACAACTCCTTCTGAGTGATGGAGTTGCTAGCATTATGCTTCCTATAGAAATTGTAGGCGATCACTCTACGGCAAAGACGGAGGGCATCAGTCTTCAACTCGAGCCCCTTGGAACACCCACTCTTGAACTCTGGTGTCTTCCCCAGCATTCTCCACTTCTCTTGCACCTCATGCACCGTCTGGTCCGATATCTTCCTCACAACATTCTTATACTCCTCTTGTTACAAATCCCACACATTCGCCATCTTTTCAACCTGGTTGATCTCATTCACCGACAAACTCATTTTTTCCCCTTGATCTTGAAGTACAAACATGCAATCGCCAACCCCACCAAAGTCGGAGTCTTCATCACCATGGTCCTCACAGATTCCCTCGCAAGATCTCCATACACCTTCCCTCTCCAAGTTAGAAAGGGGCTATATCCTATGTTCTCGAAGTAGCACTCCTTTTCCTTCCATATCCCTAACTACTCTATGGATTTGACATCCATAATCTTAGGCACCAGGACTCTCTTGATGGGTGTAGGTCCTGTCCTCACATCTTTTCGTGGGGGTTTGGAGGAGGAAAGGGTTGCCATCATGCTTCTGGTCTTTCTCTTCTTGGCCGCAGTCTTCACCTTGGAGGGCTTCGGTGACTTCACCAGATCTTCGGAGGCCATGGAAGCCTCTTCTTCATGGACCGACTCCTCCTTCTTTTTCTTGTCATCCGGCGCAAACTCATCGATAATGTCGTTTATGGTTTTCGCCGTAGACTCATCCACTTCGTCTTCATCCTCTTCCAACCCAGCTTTTTCTCCCTTCTCCTCTTTAGATGGAGTGGGCTCTTTGTGATCTAGCTTCCTATTCGTCGCCTTTGGCTTTGGTGAGAACTCAGTCGATTTCTCTGCCTCATCCGTTTGAGGGTTTTCTCCTTCCAGTTCAAGCATGTGGGAGGCGGCATTCTCCTCGTCATGGTCGAGAGAGGAGGAATTCTGTTGCTCGTCGTCTTTGGCTAGGGGATCCTGGACCATTTTCTTTTGTTTCCTTGTTTTCTTCTATGGAGGGTCTTTTGGGGTAGGGACTTCGGACTTTCCTCTGATTCTTGCCATTTAGCACTAGTTTGAAGATGGAGGGTTGTGGTAGTTGTGGAGGGTGAAATGATAGAGGTTCATGGTGGTTGTGAGAGAGTGGGGGTGATGGATGCTGAAAAATCGAAGGTGGAGGGTTTTGAATTTTAAATATTGGGGAGACGAAGGGTCGTGCAGATAGATATTTAGGATTTTTTTAATTTTTTTTTTCTGATAAAATCCACATCAACAGATGGTTCTAGAATCCCCTCGATCTCCCGACCACATCTTCATGCCGTCCAAAATGTTAATGGTGCCCTCTATCTACACAGAGAGTAGACAACTCCAAAATAAAACAAAACCCTCTACAACATAAGTTAGCACAACAAACTCACTCAAAAAAGAAAATAAACAAGAAGACAAAATTCTTACTAGGTTGCCTCCTAGTGAGCGCTCTTGGTTATAGTCGTGAGCTCGACTTCCTTCTTCTTCATATAAGGTTGCGAGGTTGAGTAGTGGTGGGGGCACTATCTACTCCTTTGTGATCTTCATGATACGTCTGGAGTCTTTGGCTGTTTGTTATAAACAGCTTCTCTGACTTTAAATCCCTGATCTCAACATCAGTACCTTGATAGTGAACCACAACCTCATATGGACCCTTCTTCTTGGTAATCACTTTGCATCTTCACAAGTTGAATTTAGGTTGATGAAGCAGCACCCGTTGCCCTCGTTGATACAATTTTACTTGTATCATTTGATCAAATTTTTTTCTCAACCAATTCAAGAAATTTTCAATGAGATTCATCAAGATGTGTGGCCTGCTAGTCTTCTCACTTTCTCTTTTATAATCTACACATACGCGCCATCTATTCGTGACATTCTCGTAGACTAACAGATCTCTTTCATCCTTCATGGCCTATTCATCTGAGGTGGTGGGCACCACGAGCACTGTATTGAGCCATTCCTATTCTGGAACATGTTTTATGATGCCCAATTCTGTCAATCTCGTGATCTCCGGCTTTAAAACCTATTCCACTGTTAGAATAAGCCCTCCTGTTTGATCGTGGAGTTGTTCTATATGCTCATCAGTGTCCATGTGGAGCTCTTGAGGTGCCACTGTGTGCTCTATATAATATACCACTTCCTTGTCTTTAGTCCCAACGGCACCCTTCGTACCCTTGTAGACAACAAACTGCACCTTCTCACCATTGAATTTACAAGTTAGCTTCCCTGAGTGGCAGTCGATGTTGGTCCTTGTTGTCCTCATAAAGGGTCTTGCTAGGAGTAATCTCCCGGATTTGATCTTATTTTTCTCCATATCTAAGACATAAAAATTAGCAGGGAAGATAAGATCCCCTACTCTAATCAATATATCTTCCATAATGCCCTCCAGGTATACCACCAACCTGTCAGCCAACTGAATCACTACCCTCGTGGCCTTCATTACTCCGATATTCATGTCGTTGTACATCGATAAGGGCATGACGTTGATTGAAGCACCTGACGAAGCGTTGTCGTTACACTCTTCGCACCAATAAATTTATAAAACACCTCTTGCCCAACAAGATAGTAGTTAATGGCAAGTGGGATCGATCCCAAGGGACTTGGCGTAGATTTGCTCTTCTTGGTAGTGCTCAACGAAAGGGGTTTTGACTGAAATGTATCTTGTAACTCAACAAGTAAAATATCAAATAACAAAAGAGTTTGGATTGAGTTTCGAATCAATGATCCTAATACTCTTCACTCGTTCATTGGTGCAAAGATATTCAATTAACTGATCTCATTACTTGGTTTAAGATAAAGATTAGTTTATACCTATCACACCCCGACTCCTGAGGTGCGACATATGCAAACACTAACACTACTAACCTTCCATCACTCATCTCAAATAAGGGAAACATGCTCGGGAAACAAGGGAATATCAACGAAAAGCTATAACATTCAAGACTGGCTTTCAAAGATATTTCAAATCAAGCAACGAGCACAAATAATTTACATATCAAACTCGAATAGAAATAAGTATTTCAAGTCAATGAGTACGAGATTCAACAAAAATAGAAATTAGTATCGAGCATAGCTCGAAATTAGAACATGTTCAGAGTATAATATCCAAAAGGCTTCAATAATCAAAAGCATTGAATTGCAGCGGAATCCTCGACTCAATCCCAACAACTACATATATGGAGACATGCAATTGCCAGTCTAACTTCCGACTCGATCAACAAAACACACACACACACACACACACACACACACACACACACACACACACACACACACATATATATATATATATATATATATATATATATATATCCACACCACACCACCAAGCTGTCCTCTCCATCCGCATCCCGCTAACCTGCACGTTTAGAAATACATGCAGGGCTGAGTACTTCGTACTCAGTGAACACATGTCAAAAACATTTGAAACTTTGCTCTTAGAGCTATATCAATTGAACTTGCCTTGCCGTAGCATCACAAGTATTAATGCAAAGAAAAAATATTTACTTGTGAATGCAAAAATATTTTCTTTTCGAATAGACTGCGCAGTCAAACAATATATATACTCAAGCAATATGTATCATCTACCACATTTCACTCTCACTGTGCCGAGAAGTAGGCCTCCTTCTCGAACACTGTGACCGGCCCAACCGAAGCAAGGCTCATAGTCACCTCAAACAATTCATATTCCACACGTGGGTTTCCTGCGTTTCACAGGACAATAATATCTCAACAAGCAGATGATAACACATACCAAAAACTCAAGTAAAACGGCAAGCCAATTTGAACTTTAAAAACTCACATAATAATACTCAATTATCATAATAGCATTCATCGATAGTTTTGGTTTTAGAAAAGCCCACCTTACTACCGTCGATTAGCTAGGCAGCTTACTCTTCCTTCGTCCTCGCTACTTCTCTGTCCCGCTCGGTCCTTTATATTTTAGCATCGATAAAAGAAGTAAGACACGAAGCTTAAGACGTAAAGTAGACGTTTGTTTTGACTGAAGGACTTTTACTTAACTCGTCTCTTTCTATTCTTTATCTTTTCTAAGACAATCTCGATTCTCGACTTTCTCGTCCTCAATTCTTACTCTACTCGGTTACTACTTACTTCATCTCGTATTCTCGTTTCTAAATCATATTCGCTACTCACTAATGCTTGGCATTTCTCATTAGTTTAAGAAACGTTAATTGACTAAACTTTAATTCTTGAATCCTCACTCATATTCTCAATTATATACTCGATTATACGAACATCATTCATGTTATGAGCATGCATTCCCAACAATTTGAACGATCATTCTAAGCATAGATGTTTCACTCAAGTATATAAATTCAATTAAGCATATTTAACACGTTTAATCACATAAGTCTACTCAAACGAATTTAATTCAATCATAGAGTTTCAATCAATCATTATAACTCAAGTTGGAATCTAAATAAACATATTATCTCAAATTCGATTCACACTTCAAGACACATTAACAATTTCTCATTATTACTCGACTCTAATTTTGGCAAAGACATTAATTCAAATAATAACAGTTTTCTTAGATTAAACTCAAATATTCATTCATTATCTCTTAACTTAATATACGACGCTTATTTCCAAAAACGTCGTCTTTTCTCAATTACTTATTCGTATTCTCATACGTACTATTACTTATGCTTTGATTATTATTTCTCTTTTTCTTTTAATTAAACACTTATTGAAATCAAAATTCATTTTCTATTTATGGCTCGACTCTTATCTCCGACTCAAAACTCGATTCTTAAACTATTACTCGCTAACTTTTTATTTCTTTATTCAAAACTCGACAATTTTCTCAACTCTTTTTTTTTATTAAACAATTTGAAAACCAAACTCGATTATTACGAAATAATCATTACTCGTCATAATATAAATAATTACTCAAACAATTATCATTTATAAACTCGATTCTCAAAATAACTCTTATTAAATCTTATTTCTTTTTATAACCTTTCTCAATTAATTACTTTAATTTGCTCAAATAAATTCTTACTCGACTCTTAATTTCATAATTTCTCTTACTCGACTTATTTCTTTATTTATTTTCTAAGCTTGACTCAACTTATTATTCTCTTATTCTATCATTTCTTATTTTAGTCATTTTTCTCTAACTTATTTTTAAACTTCAAACTTCTCAATTAATTACTTATTCTCAACTTTATTATTATTATTCTCATTATCTCTCGTTTATTCAAACGACTAAATTCTCAATTTCTCGTCTCAAAACTCCTTTCCTTTAATTCTATCTCGTCTTCTATTTCTCATTTATTACAACTTCTAATCCTTCGTTGTTCATTTCTCGATTATCAACTTCTCTAGTCTCAATTTATTTAACTCGATTAACTTTTCTCTTAATCTTTAATTATTTAATAAAGGAATTACCTTCCTTTATTATTTTCTAATTTATAACTCATTTCTCAAATTAGTTATTTACTTTTTATTTTCTCTTTAATTTTATTCCAACAAATATCTTGAATATTTTATTATTTTTAATAATTAATTTCTTTTAGAATTAATTTTAATGATCTTTAAATCTTCAAATAAAACACCAAGAACGCCTAGAACACCAAGAATACTCATTCAAAAACTCATATTTTTCACCAAGAACACCCAGAACACCACTAGGTATTCTTTCTCATTTCTTTCGATTTTTACCTCTTTTTATACTTAAAATTTCATTCTTTTTATCTTATAAATCCTATTAACATCTATTGCTCAAATTTTCACACAAAACATCATACTATCAATTTATCCAAAAATCATTACAACATCATAAACATTACAACAACTATTTTTCTTCTAAACATGCATATATATATTTTGATTTTTCTTATAACAACATCATAGAAGATTAAATCATCATATACTCATAATCATCTCATGCTCATTATATCATCAAATCATCAACAAGATAATCAAGTAAAAATACTCCTCCACACTCCAATATACACGGCACACACATATATTTTTAGGCATGTTTTTTCTCAAATTTCTCATGCATAAAATCTCAATCAAAACATACTCATAAACACATATCAAACATCAAATTATCAAATACTCAAGAAAATCAAATTTTCCTATTTTTCTCATATTTTTCGGTTTCTATAAAAATTTTAAGGAATTAATTTTTCTTTCTCTTTTAATCAAGGATTAATTCCTAGGCTCGATTTCCTATCGATTTCTTCACTCGAATCTCACATCGAATCTTATAAAAATCCCAAGTTTGCCTAAGCATAAAATTAAACCATGCATGCTTTTCTTTCTTTAGAGATTATAGGGAGATTACAAAACTACAAATAATCAAATAAACATACTTTCAAGAAATTAAATTGATCTCCTCCTCTTGATCTCTTGGAATCGAAAATGGTGGAAAAAGGGGCTCAACTCTTAGCTTGGATTTCAAATGGAAGATTTCATCTTGAATCCCTCAAGAAAAATGAAACAAAAATTAATTCTCCATACTAGGGCATAAGTGCTGAATTTTATAGAAAAATTAGAGGGATGATTGTTGGATTTCAAACTCAAAAATTTGAAGGATTAATACCTTTCTCCTCCAGATATGCATGAACTAGATGGATGAAGATGATCTTCACTTGTTCTTCATGGAATTTGAGCTTGAATCTTAGGACTTTAATGGAGAAATCTCCATGTGTGTGTAGTGTGTGTGTGTCTCGGTAAAGGGGAGAGAAGGGAGAGGAAATTTTCCTTCTTTCTTCCTTAGTGAATATCGAGAGAGAGAGAGAGAGAACTAGAGAGAGAGAGATGAAATGAATGAATAAGAAAGATGAAATGTTATTAATGTTTAGGAATAAGAATATCATCATGATATTCTTTAGTAGATGTTTGACAAATAGGTAGCTAGAGAGAGATTAGGGAGAGAGAGAGGGGTGATGTCGGTTGGGAGGGAGAGAGGGAGTGAGATATTCTCTTTCTGACAGATAAAATTTTACCCGGTTGAAAAGTTTTCCGGATAAACAGTCCGTATTATTTCATTTATACTGAAAACGGCTATAATCTCTCCTCGTCTCGTTTCCGACACTAGAAACATCTCAAACCTATCTCATATCCCATTAAATAAATCAAGGATTCCGATTATCTAATTTTTAGGTCAAAATTCCAAGTAACAAAGAAAACCTAAAAATTAATCGGCTAATTAATCCGTTAAGGACTAAATTCTTATAACTCTCTCATGTGATCTCGGATAAGCTTCTAACATATATCAGGGGTCTTAGAATTAATTCTAGATTCAAAAGACTCTAATTAGGTCAAATTCTAAGTTCGTCGGCGAATAGCATTTTTTCGGTTATCGTTACTATTCACTCAAAAGTAAAAATTCTCAGAATTCTCTGAAATTCGTACTCATGCTCAAACTCATATAAATAAACTCAAACAATACATCACATCCTCAACTCGAGTAATTTAAAACACATAAGTTCACGTTTAGGCACATAGGGGCATTTTAGTCTTTTCACAATTTCTTTTTCCTTAGAAAAATTTTATCACTCAAAACTTGATAATTTAAGCATATTTACTAACCTCAAGAAAACAGCTCGGGATACTTCGCTTTCATCTTTTCTTCAAGTTCCCATGTGGCTTCTTCAAGATCGTGAGTGACACCACTTAATTTTAACTAAGGGAATCGACTCCGTTCTAAGCTGCTGGACCTTACGGTCTAGAATTTTCTCGGGTCTCTCCTCATAACTTAAGTCTGGCCTCAATGCTACATCCTCTTGAAGAATTACGTGCTTTGGATCAAAAACGTACTTCCTCAATTGCGACACGTGAAAAACGTTATGCGAATTCCCAAAACTGGGAGGCAACGCTAATCTATATGATACGGTTCCAATCCTCTCAAGGATTTCAAACGATCCTATAAAACAAGGCTTTAGCTTTCCTTTAACACCAAAACGGTGTATTCCTCTCGAAGGGGATACTTTCAAAAAGACTTTATTCCCGATTTCGAATTCTAATTTGGACCTTCGGTTGTCGGCATACGACTTCTGTCGACTTTGAGCTTCTTTAATCCTCTCGCGAATCTGACGCACAAATTCTATCATCTCTTCAATCGCTTCCAGCCCTATCACTTTTCTCTCGCCTACTTCGTCCCAATAGAGCGGCGATCTACACTTTCTTCCGTAAAGGGCTTCATAAGGGGCCATTCCAATCATATTCTGGTAGCTATTATTATACGCAAACTCGATAATGGGTAAAATCTTCTCCCACTCGTCTCCTTTGTCTAATAAGATAGCTCTCAACATGTCCTCGAGGATTTGAATCGTTCGCTCGGATCGTCCGTCTGTCTGTGGATGATAAGCAGTGCTGAACTGCAACTGAGTTCCCAACTATTTCTGGAAACTTTCCCAAAAACGGGCTGTGAATTTCGAATCTCGATCCAAAGTGATCGTACTCGGCACTCCATGCAATCTTACGATTTCCTTAACACAAATTTGAGCTAACTTATCCGATCCATAGGTATGTGGAATAGGTATGAAGTGAGCGGACTTCGTCAACCTATCCACTATTACCCACACGACTGTGTTTCCTTTTCTCGATCTCGGCAGACCTGTCACGAAATCCATCATGATTCCATCCCACTTCCACTCTGGAACTGGTAATGGCTGTAAGGGTCCATACGGTCTTTGGTGTAGGACTTTTACGTGTTGGCAGGCTAGGCACCTTTCAACAAACATTGCCACATCTTTCTTCAATCCTTCCCACCAAAACTGTTGCTTCAAGTCTTGGTACATCTTAGTACTGCCGGGATGGGCTGTGTACGGAGTTTCATGAGCTTCACTCATTATCTCGTTTCTCAAAGTCTCGTCATTGGGCACAAAAATCCTTCCTTGATACACTAAGGCATTATCTCTTGACTCAGAAAAATCCTTAACTCCTTAACTCCTAATCTTCATTGTCAACTTCTCCAATTCTTCGTCTCTCCTTTGACCTTCTATGATACGAGTCCTCAAATCGGGCATTACTACTAAAGTAGCAATCACTTTCTCTACTGTTGCGGGAGGTGCAATTACTTCGATTTTCATTTTCCCAAATTCTTCAATCAAACTCGCTTCATTACTTAACAAAAATCCTAATTCGGTTTCCTCTGACTTCTCTTCCTTCTTCTTTCGACTCAAAGTGTCGGCTACAACATTAGCTTTACTGGGATGGTAAGATATCTTGCAATCATAGTCTTTCACCAACTCGAGCCATCTTCTTTTGTGATCAGAGAAGATTTCACATTTGGCTCCATAAAGATAATGTCGCCAAATCTTCAAAGCATGCACTACGGCTGCTAACTCTAAATCATGAGTTGGATACTTCTGTTCATGAGGCTTAAGTTGTCTTGAAGCATATGCTATTACTCTTCCATCTTGAATTAGCACACATCCAAGGCCTTGTGCAGACGCATCGATATAAATCGTTTAGTCTTTTCCTGATTCAGGAAGGGCTAACACTGGAGCTGAAGTTAATCTTGTTTTAAGCTCTTGAAAACTTCTCTCGCATTCCTCCGTCCACTCAAACTTCGTTTCTTTCTTCAACAAACTCGTCACCGGCTTCGCGATCTTGGAAAATCCTTCTATGAATCTCCGATAGTAACTTGCTAAACCGAGGAAACTACGGATTTCATGTACTGACATTGGTGATTTCCAATCTTGCACAGCTTTCACCTTTTCCGTATCAACTTTAATTCCTTCGGACGAAACAACGTGTCCTAAGAAATTTACTTCCTTCAGCCAAAATTCACACTTGCTGAATTTGGCATACAACTTCTCGGATCTTAGCTTTTCCAACACAATTCGCAAATGATTCTCATGTTCCGCTTCATTTCTTGAATACACCAAAATGTCGTCTATGAACATAATCACAAATTTATCCAAATATTCGTGAAAAACTCTATTCATCATGTCCATAAACACTGCTGGAGCATTGGTCAAACCGAATGACATTACTATGAATTCGTAATGTCCATATCTTGTTCTAAAAGCAGTATTTGGAACATCTTCTTGCTTGATTTTTAATTGATGATATCCTGACCTTAGATCAATCTTAGAGAAAACACCGGCTCCTTTTAACTGATCAAACAAATCGTCTATCCTTGGCAAAGGATACTTGTTCTTAAGCGTAATCTTGTTAAGCTCTCTCAAACTACCATCTTTCTTCTTCACAAAGAGAATCGGGGCTCCCCAAGGTGAAACACTTAGTCGGATAAAACCCAAATCTAATAATTCTTGCAACTGGATCTTTAATTCTTGGAGTTTCTTTGGGGCCATTCTATACGGGGCTTTTGATATCGGGGTTGATCCTGGTTCTAGGTCAATCGTAAACTCCAATTGCCGATCAGGGGGAAATCCTGATAGTACTTCTGAAAATACGTCTTTAAATTCTCTCACGATAGGCACGTCATCGACACTCAGCTCTTGGTTTTTATCTTTATTCAAGTAAACTAGATACACTTCTGTATCTTTCTTTCTCATCAACCTCTGAGCTTTCATAGCTGAAATTATCGGTATGCTCTTTCTTACTCTCTTCTCAACTCCAAAAACTACGGTCGGCTCTTCTCCCGAAGGTTGAAACGAAATTTGTCTCAGGTCGCATCGAATCGTCGCAAAATTCTCGGTTAACCAATCCATTCCTAGGATTATATCTACCTCCCACATCTGAATCAAATTTAGGGATTTCGCTAACAACTTTCGGTTTCCGAATTCGAATTCTAGGTACGAGCAAACACGCGAAACTAATGCAGATTTACCTAAAGGGGTTGCGACACTAAGCACCTGATTCGATTCTTCTACTTTCAAACCTAGGTTCTCTACGCAAGCGCTAGATATAAACGAATACGAAGCACCGGTATCGAATAAAACGATAATAGGTATGCCATTAAGCTTTCCCATACCTGCTAAATTTCCTTGGTCTTTCGCTGACGGTTTCTGCTCAATTGCAAAAGCTCTTTGAAAATGCGGGGACTCATGCTGAGGAGGTTGCTGCTTTGGCTGCTGCGGTTTACGCTGGTGCTGAATAAACTTGTGCGGTCGAGATGCTTCAACGGCTTTTATCTTTGAAGGCTGAAACTGATTTGGCCTTCCGACACTCATTCCTTGTTGCTTATTTGGGCACCTGTTGGAGAAATGACCAGGCTGACCACAAGTATAACAGACGTTACTTCCAATCTTACAGATGCATTGATGCATTCTGCCATATTTCGAACAAGCAGGAAGTCCTTGAGGTCCTACAGGAACATTGCTTCGATTAACCTGCGGAGCTCTCGCTTTCTGGGATTGCTGAGATTGTTGCTGGCTTTTTCCTTACCACGGTTTCTTGCTTGGATGGCCTCCACCACTCCATTTTCCTTTTCTTTTCCCATGCTGACCGAACTGAGACTGATGGGTTGTTACGGTTGTCGTTGTCTGGCTTTAGAATTGAGGATTCACTGAAGAATGCGATCCTTTCTCAGGCTGTATAGCCAACTCCATGTCTAGGGATCTGTTCAGGGCTTCGGCATAAGTCATACCACTCTGACTGGCAAGAACTACTCGAATATCTTGTCTCAATCCTGCTCGGAACAACTCGCACATTTTCTCGTCGGTATCTACCTTATCTGGCGCAAAACGAGCTAACTCGCAAAACTCTCGATCATACTCGGCCAC
Organism: Schizonepeta tenuifolia; assembly: GCA_029490685.1. Lineage (NCBI taxonomy): Eukaryota > Viridiplantae > Streptophyta > Magnoliopsida > Lamiales > Lamiaceae > Schizonepeta > Schizonepeta tenuifolia. The sequence goes on from CM055959.1 coordinate 80,352,470, forward strand.
AGACTTCTTTCCTTGCCTAAGATTAGCAAATTCGTTCGCCTTCTGCTTACGATAACTCCTAGGCACGTACTTCTCATACAAGGCTTCCTTAAATTGTTCCCAAGTCAAATTCTCACGTTCTTCGGGCGTATACGTTCTTTGTCTTGCTTCTCGCCAATAGTCGGCAGTTCCTTTCAGTTGGTACGTCATACACTCGAGATGTTCGCGATCGGTGCAACGAAGAAATCGAAAAATTCGCTCAAGAGAACGAATCCAGTCCTCGGCTTCTGTCGGACTGCCTTTACCATCGAAGGTTGGGGGATTTTGGAGAAGAAAAAGTTCTTCGACACGACGTTCATTTTGAAGGGGCGGGGTAGGATCATGCTGACCCTCTTTTTCATTTCTCTCATTCCTAATATTTCTTCGTCTTGGAGGCATTCTAAAGAAAATGCAAAAGAAAAATCTTTAATCATTTTGGAAGGACGAATTATCTCACTTGGAACCTTTTTCGATTTCGAAAATATTTTCTTTTCAAGGAAAATATGATTCTCGATCGGTACTTATCAAACGCATCGAAGGAAATTAATTTCATAATCATTGCAAATATAACAATCATCTCAATCACTCACATATTTTAAACAGTTCAATTCTCAACTCAAAACAATCAGTCATCATTAAAGGAGAATAGATATTCTCATCATCGTCATGTACAAATAATTTCTCAAAACAATTACTTCCTCAAACAGATCAACCAAAATAATAATCTCAAATATCATCACATCATATATTCACATATATTTTTCTCAATACTCAAAAACATTCACAACTTATATAATACGAATTTCAACTCATGTGTAACTCATTTTTCCTTCTCATTATTCTTTACTTGCTAGTTTTTATCTTATATTACTAAAGAATAGCTTATTCCATTTATTTAACTCTTATCTCGTTAATCATTATTCCGAAATCTTGCATACTCAAGTTACTTTAATTTCTGGAGAGACTCTGTAAACAAAAAATATTGTATTTATTCAAATAAACACAAGATTTCATACAAAGATAAGAATTTCAAAATATATGCAGGTTCAATCTCTATTTGATCCTCTGATTCTTCTCTTCACTTTGGCCCTCAAACAGTCTTCAAGTAGTCCTTTGAGATTTGTTGTAGAAGTATGCCTCCTAGATCTCCTTGGACTTGATCTTCAAGCTTTGTAACGTTGATACAGATGACTTTCGTCTTGCTTCCGAGGTAAACGTTGAGCTTTGATTTGATCTTTGACTTGATAGCTTTGACTTGAGCTTTGAGGTTGATGGCATTGACTTGAGCTTTGTGATTGGTGGTGTTGATGCGGTGGACTTTTGTCTTGTTTCCGAAGTAACCATTACTAAAAAAATGCACATACATGATGGATATTATCCGTCATGTATGAGCATGTCCAACCGTGGTTATCTTGTGTGTAATGTATACTGATGTATTATACATGACGGTAAACAACCGTTATAAAAAGCGCACATACATGACGGATAATATCGGTCAAGTATGTGCGTGTTCAACCGTAATGAAATATTGATTTTATCTTTAATTATGTATATTGCACGACGGTGAAAATCCGTCATCTATAGTTTACTTTATATGACATTTTATTGCCGTCATGTATAACGCCCAATTGTTATGTTTATTATTTTTTCCTGCTATCAACGAAGCACCAAAATATGAAAGCATTCAAAATCATTAAATACCCTAAAATCTCCATACATTCATCTTCCAAACATCCAAATACGTCATAGATACATCAAAATAAATAATCTTCATACATTCATCATAAGTTTTATGTTGTCCACAACAATAACTAAAAAGTACATTGTACCACAAAATGATCTCCCATGCTCACAATGGCAAGAACTCGGATTCAAGTACCTAATATAAGAAAATATATATAGTCAAATTCAACATATTAATCAAATACTTAACATTAGAAAATACACATGAAAGCATTAAATAAAATGTATATATACCTGAAACTCTAAGATGCTCAATCAAACAAATAGCCAATTCATCACGGACCTCTCCACTGCAGGCATCAACTTTGACTGGAGTTGGTGTCCCCTTTGTGGAACTAATTCTTAATGCATGAACAATTCCATAAATGAAACATAAGCACTAATGTTTCTACGTAAACAAGCATTACCACAACCTCAATAGTCAAAAGTAATGAAGTTATATAAATCAGTAGCAATCATTTAAAGTTTACAGATGCTTTTAAAGACACTCTAAAGAGAGATAACATATCTAATAAGTGAAAGGTAATATAACTAGTTATATAAATCAGTAGCAATCAGTAGCAATTCATTCTTCAAGCAATATAACTAATTTGCGAATAGTAATCACTACGCTGCTCTATATCTAATGTGTTGAAACTTGACCTCAACTGCTTTACATAAAGAGAGATATAATAAGTTTTCAAATAATAACAATCGACTGAAACTATCTACTACAAAAACTGTAATTAAGATAACTAGATCCATTTTTTAGTTTTATTTTATCATTCAGACTTTCTCCTATTTTGATGATCCGGGTCCAAAACAAATAAGCCCATGTAGATTTAGTTCAGCCACCAAACAACATTCATGGACATTTTCTTTAGTTCTCTTTGTGGCCTAAATATAGTTTGTGATAGTGAATTTACTACTGTGAGTACTAGAAAACCACTTTTCCTTTTTCTTTCTAATTAGTACAGTATTTTTTCCTGTTCTGTCGAAGCATGGAGCTAGAAAAATTAAGGTTCTCATTTCTCAACTACCACAGAAGACAAATCAAGATCTCTTAGCAGTGACAGATGTTGGTGTCAAACCCAAAATTAATACTCTTGCTAATTCACACTTGGATATTCTACCGAGTAAAAGAACAAAAGAAATGGGAAAATTGACCATAACACTAGACATCTTAAATCATATGTTACAGAAGAAACCAAATATACAGTTATAAGGAAAAAAAGAAGATCGTGGAATAATAATTTATCAACCTAAAGGGAGAGAGTGTGGTGACTCGACAATTGCAGTTCTTGTAGCCAAACTCCACAATCTGAAAATAAAAAATAGGAGTAAACATCAGTGGGAAACCTAATTACCCCAAATAATAACCCTGACTTCAAAACCCCAATTATCAGACGCATAATTCATGATAAACGCATCATGAATTGACCAAACACTCTTGGGTGGACAACTTACCTGAGCCTGAGATTTGGGTAGAGACCAGAGAGACCAGAGGCGGCGGGCACGACTGCAGCACTGGCAGGGCGGAGATAAGGAGCTTTCAATCCAGAAATCAATTTGGGAAGTAATCGACAGTGGAAATCGAACTGAGAAATAACAACAGCTTAGGCGAATGAGGTAGCGGGCTAGTGGCTGACGGAATACGGGAGGGATGGGGCTGCCGGCGGCGAAGGATATTCAGTAGGAGGTACGAGGAGTTTGAGCAGAAATTTATTGGGGAAATAATTTTTCGTTTCTCGAATAGGTTGGGTAGGTGGTCGAATAAGCTGAGAGCACACGAGCGAGTTGCTTATGGTGGCAGCGGACGACGGAAGAGAATGCGGTGGAGGGCAGGCCAGGAGAAGAATTCACGAAGAGGAAGAAGAAAGCGGAGAACAAAAAGCGAAGAAGAGTGGATATGGGGATGAGAGGGTGTTTCACAAAATTAGGGATTAGGAACTTAAGTTTTATTTCATATATACTGATTGTTTTATTAAATAAATTAATTAATTCATGCAAATTAATCAAAAATAGTCTGTAGTGCACTTGGTCTTGTGTGGTTACAAAACCTTTAGGCACCCAGGTTCGATTCTCCCTGCAAGCAGGAATAAAATTCTTTTATATTTTAATTAATTAAAAAAAAAGAATTAAACAATAATGACGCTTTTCTTACGGTTTTTATTAACTGCCAAGTATATATGCGAATACATGACGGTTAGGCATTACAGTTTTATGTAACCGTCATCTAACTCTAATGGAGTACGCACATATATGACGTTTAAATTTTTAACTGTCATGTAATGTAAAAATGCGGACATAGATGACGGTACACCAAATAAACCCTCATATAAGCAGTGTAATGTATATGCATTTTTCTAGTAGTGAAGGTTGAGTGTCGAGCTTTATAACGTTGACTTGGAGGACTCGCGCCTTGTTTTCGGATCAAACGCCACTTGAGATATTTCCGCCGAAGAACGCGTTGCTTCCCACGAAGAACGCTTTGAATCTCGCCGGGACACCTTGAATATTGAAAGAGAAATCTTGGAGAATTTCTCTTCTTCAATTCTTAAGCTCTTGAAGATGATTTTTAGGTGTGATTTAAAGTTGTGTAGAGACCCCTATTTATAGTTGTAGGAAGAGAGAAGTTGAGTGGACTTTGGACTCCATCATGGGCTCTAAGGGCTTAGGTAGCGCGATATCATTGGCTCTTGAATATTGATGTATATCCCTTTACTTGTTGCCAAAGAAATAGATATTTATCACCATATAAAGGCATACTTATCAATTAAATAACTTATATTAATATGGATATGATAAGATTCCATAATAAAATAAGATATTAAAATTAATAGAATATTTTCTTAAAATTTTGATCTCTACAAATGCCCCCTCGAGACTTGTTCATGGACGACTTGTCGTGAAAATGAATGAGTCTCGATAAATTTGAATTTGGTAGATAGTTTATACTCATATCAAGGAGTTCTTTAACTTCAACTTGTGAATAGTTTATACTCATAATCAAGAGTTCTTGAATTTACTAGAAAGTTTAAACTCGTTTCAAGGAGTTCTTTGAATTTGAAAAAAAAGTTTATACTCGTTTCAAGGAGTTCTTGAATATGTTAGAAAGTTTAAACTCGTTTCAAGGAGTCTTGAATTTGATAGAAAGTTTAAACTCGTTTCAAGGAGTCTTGAATTTGGACTTGATTTTAGATAGTTTATGCTCGTATCAAGGAACTTGACGGACTTGTAAACTTTTTATGCTCGTGTTTAGGAGTTTTTAGACCTTTTATACTCGTGTCAATGAGTCTTCATTTGATTGGCATTGTAGACTTTTTATACTCGTGTTAAGGAGTCTCCATTTGATTGGAATTGTAGACCTTTTATACTCGTGTCAATGAGTCTTCATTTGATTGGAATTGTAGACTTTTTATACTCGTGTTAAGGAGTCTCCATTTGATTGGAATTGTAGACCTTTTATACTCATGTCAATGAGTCTTCACTTGGACAATTCTTCAAAGAGTATGATTATAGTTTTAAGGAGGGGCGTCGTATACAGTTTATACTCATGCGGGCCTGGAGTAACAAGCAGTTTAGTCTCATGCATCATGGAGCGTTGTAAACAGTTTAGGCTCTTATCAAGGAGCGTTTGAAGTTATTTTGTTTGAAAAGTTTAGACGGTTTTTACTCGCATCTAGGAGCATTTTAGACAGTTTAAGCTCTTATCAAGGAGCACTTGAAGTTATTTGATTGAAAAGTTTAGATGGTTTTTACTCGTATCTAGGAGCATTTTAGATAGTTTAAGCTCTTATCAAGAAGCATTGACTTTATGGATTCTACCAAGTATCAGAAGATTGATTTGTAGCATCTTCTTTGTCTTCACTTGTAGCATCTTCATCACTTGAACTTTCTTTAGGAGATTTGCCCCCATGAGTTGCTTCTTGATTTTCTTCAAAGTTGTGATCCTCTTCAATAGAAAAATCTTCAACTTCATTTGCGATTATACTTAACTCCATATCATGAGCTCTTGTAGCCAATTCTTCGAATGTCTTTGTCTGAATTCCTTTTAAGATGTATCGAAGACTCCAATTCATGCCTTGGATGCACATCTCAATTGTTAAAGTTTCAGACAATCGATCTTTACAATTTAAGCTTAAGTCCCTCCAATGATTGATGTAGTCGATGACGGGCTCGTCTTTCCATTGACTTGATTTTGTAAGCTCCACTATGCTCACCGTCCTTCGAGTGCTATAGAAGCGATTGAAGAATTCTTGCTCCAATTGCCTCCAACTATCAATTGAATTTAGCTGCAAGTCAGCATACCAATCAAAGGCATTGTCCTTCAAAGAACGCACGAACTGTTTCACCATGTGATCTCCATATGTTCCAGCGTCGTTGCAAGTCTCCACGAAGTGGGCTATATGTTGCTTTGGATTTCCTTTGCCATCAAATTGTTGAAACTTTGGAGGCTGATAGCCGATCGGCATCTTCAAGCTTTCAATCCTTTGAGTGTATGGCTTGCTATAAGTCCATGATGATTTGGAGGTCCATTCGAACTTGTCCTTGATTGCCTTCTTGATGAATGCTTTGAGTTGATCGGCATGCATCGATCCATTGGAAGAGACTTCAAGCTCCTTAGTCGGAGATTTGCCACCATCTTTTGGCTCCATGAAAAGCTCGGCTTCTTGATCGTCCTTTGTTTGTTGGCTTCTCATATCCAAAGTATTTGCATTTCCCATCTTTGAGAGTTGAACATCTCGTTCTTCTAAGCGTTTGGCAAGTCCTTCTGCAAGCTTTGTCAACTTCGCGATTTGCTCCTCAAGACTTGTAGACATCTTCTTTGGATTTGGCGAAGAGAAGAGATGAGAGGTAAAGATTGTCCCCACCGGGCATGCCAAAATCTGTAAACACAAAATATTGTATTTATTCAAATAAACACAAGATTTCATACAAAGATAAGAATTTCAAAATATATGCAGGTTCAATCTCTATTTGATCCTCCGATTCTTCTCTTCACTTTAGCGCTCAAACAGTCTTCAAGCAACCCTTTGAGATTTGTTGTAGAAGTATGCCTCCTAGATCTCCTTGGACTTGATCTTCAACTTTGTAATGTTGATACGGATGACTTTCGTCTTGCTTCCGAGGTAAACGTTGTGCTTTGATTTGATCTTTGACTTGATAGCTTTGACTTGAGCTTTGAGGTTGATGGCATTGACTTGAGCTTTGTGATTGGTGGTATTGATGCTATGGACTTTTGTCTTGTTTCCGAAGTAACGTTGAGCGTCGAGCTTTATAATGTTGACTTGGAGGACTTGCGCCTTGTTTCCGGATCAAATGCCACTTGAGATATTTCCACCGAAGAACGTGTTGCTTACCACGAAGAATGCCTTGAATCTCGCCGGGAGACCTTGAATATTGAAAGAGAAATCTTGGAGAATTTCTCTTCTTCAATTCTTGAGCTCTTGAAGATAATTTTTAGGTGTGATTTAAAGTTGTGTAGAGACCCCTATTTATAGTTGTAGGAAGAGAGAAGTTGAGTGGGCTTTGGACTCCATCATGGGCTCTAAGGGCTTAGGTGGCGCGATATCATTGGCTCTTGAATATTGATGTATATCCCTTTACTTGTTGCCAAAGAAATAGATATTTATCACCATATAAAGGCATACTTATCAATTAAATAACTTATATTAATATGAATATGATCAGATTCCATAAAAATATAAGATATTAAAATTGATAAAATATTTCCTTAAAATAATAGAAAAAATTTCCCTCACGTCTACTCGATTATCTAACACACTAGTCGAACTATACGAACTACCTCTTCGCGTTCGACCTTACCATCTAACTCAAACGTCATGCCACGAATAATTACATCACTGTTGAAATTTAAATAGAATTTGACTCTCAAACACAAATGATAAACACTTCTCGGATTTCCACAGCTTACTTGAACTGATTGTAGACGTTAGAATCATCCTCACTCGGACCGTAATCGTCATAGTGCTCTTCATCGGCGTTTCCATCTTCTGGGTTCCCTTCCTCTTCAGGATCCTCTTCGGGATCTTCTTCCTCTTCTTGCTCCTCTACCTCGACGCCGTCGTTGTTGACGTTAAACTGTGCTAACTCAGCTGCCCTCTCTTTTTCCTCATAGTCTTGGAGGATATAGTTGGTTTGCTCCAATTCATGCTCAACCCATGGGGGTGTCAAGGGACGATCTTCGCTACGACGAAGGTATGTCGCTACATCAGCAGGGGTGCCAAACTGGGATTCATATTCTTCATTGACTGGCACGACAGGAGTAGGGGCAAACGTATATGGATTTGAAAAGTAGTCGTTCGGCAGGGCTTGAAGATAACCACTGCCCACGGTCACCTCGGCTGTTTGCTCCTCGTCGTACTCATCGTTGTTGCCGTCATCGGTATGGGCTAGCCTAGAAGGCTCGGCTACGGGCTGAATCGGCGAGGGAGTGCGATTACGATGCATGTACTCGGCAAACCGGTCATCCAAAGGTGATAGGATTCCGCTGGGATCATGATAACCGTTTGGATGCAGAGCTGACGAGCTGGATGTGGAAAAAGGATAATGGGCTCGAAGAGGGAGTACACCATTCACATATTGATAGTCCTGATAAGCTGCTCGGGGTTCCGGCTCAACTCGAGGAGGTGTAGGGTCACGGGGAGGAACTGGGCCATCTTGGAGAATAGGAGGGGGACTACGAACAATACCATTTGGCATGGCAGGGAGGTCGTCATCATAGGGCTCTGGAGGAGGTTCACCGTATTGCATATACTGTCCGGAGATCGTGGAGATGAACGTATTGACATCACCGTAAAGAGTGCCATCAAGATGTCGGTATCCTAAGAATCGATGAACAAGGGATGCTGCCCAATCTCGCCACTCTCGAGGCAAAGCCTGAATGAGATGGATCATTCCATCCATCGGTCCGACGTCCATATACTGGACTTTCTCCCAAATCTTGTGGTATCTCGCTAGGATTTCCGCAATAGACTCGCGGGGCATTTTTCTCACATGCAGGTATTCCTACATCCACTCTTGGTCGTCCATCCTATACGCAATTTAAATGAATTAAGCACACTTAAGCAATTAATCAAGCATGCTAGAATTTCAAACCGCCACATACTCATTTTCGCTTTCCATAGGGGTACTATCGTTCAGGGTATCGAGCAATTCCATTTCACGTAAACGCTTGCACAAACGTTTCATCCTTTTCGATTTTCCATAAAAACGCATTAGGGAAGACATCCTAGAGCAACTAGTTATTCAATCAACTTAATAAGCTTTTATCTCTAGACGAGCGCAAATAACAACTTCATAACTTAAATACTCAAAAAAAAATTCAGAATCTCAAATTCAATAACTCATTGACTTCAAAACTCAATAGCTCGATCATCATTTTAAACTTTAAAAAGCTTTAGGAAAATAAAGCGTACCTGGTTGCCGGATGAGATGGGGGGATGCTTGGTGTGTTACTGACTCAAATAAGTCTAGGAAATAAATCTAGACTCGACTCATCAAGAAAATTAGACTTCAGAGCAGAACAAACCTGCTCTGATACCAACCTGTCACACCCCGACTCCCGAGGTGCGACGTATGCAAACACTAACACTACTAACCTTCCATCACTCATCTCAAATAAGGGAAACATGCTCGGGAAACAAGGGAATATCAACGAAAATCTATAACATTCAAGACAAGCTTTCAAAGATATTTCAAATCAACCAACGAGCACAAATAATTTACATATGAAGCTCGAATAGAAATAAGTATTTCAAGTCAATGAGTACGAGATTCAACAAAAATAGAAATTAGTATCGAGCATAGCTCGGAATTAGAACATGTTCAGAGTATAATATCCAAAAGACTTCAATAATCAAACATTGAATTGCAGCGGAATCCTCGACTCAATCCCAACAACTACATGTATGGAGACATGCAATTGCCAGTCTAACTTCCGACTTCGATCAACAAAACATATATATATATATATATATATCCACACCACACCACCAAGCTGTCCTCTCCATCCGCATCCCGCTAACCTGCATGTTTAGAAATACATGCAGGGCTGAGTACTTCGTACTCAGTGAACACATGCCAAAAACTTTTGAAACTTTGCTCTTAGAGCTATATCAATTGAACTTGCCTTGCCGTAGCATCACAAGTATTAATGCAGAGAAAACAGATTTACTTGTGAATGCAAAAACATTTTCTTTTCGAATAGACTGCGCAGTCAAACAATATATATACTCAAGCAATATGTATCATCTACCACATTTTACTCTCACTATGCCGAGAAGTAGGCCTCCTTCTCGAACACTGTGACCGGCCCAACCAAAGTAAGACTCACAGTCACCTCAAATAATTCATATTCCACACGTGGGTTTCCTGCCTTTCACAGGACAATAATATCTCAACAAGCAGATGGTAACACATACCAAAAACTCAAGTAAAACGGCAAGCCAATTTGAATTTTAAAAACTCACATAATAATACTCAATTATCATAATAGCATTCATCGATAGTTTTGGTTTTAGAAAAGCCCACCTTACTTCTGTCGATTAGCTAGGCGGCTTACTCTTCCTTCATCCTTGCTACTTCTCCGTCCCACTCGGTCCTTTATATTTTGGCATCGATAAAAGAAGTAAGACACGAAGCTTAAGACGTAAAGTAGACGTTTGTTTTGACTGAAGGACTTCTACTTAACTCGTCTCTTTCTATTCTTTATCTTTTCTAAGATAATCTCGATTCTCGACTTTCTCGTCCTCAATTCTTACTCTACTCGGTTACTACTTACTTCATCTCGTATTCTTGTTTCTAAATCATATTCGCTACTCACTAATGCTTGGCATTTCTCATTAGTTTAAGAAACGTTAATTGACTAAACTTTAATTCTTGAATCCTCACTCATATTCTCAATTATATACTCGATTATACGAACATCATTCATGTTATGAGCATGCATACTCAACAATTTGATCGATCATTCTAAGAATAGATGTTTCACTCAAGTATATAAATTCAATTAAGCGTATTTAACACGTTTAATCACATAAGTCTACTCAAACGAATTTAATTCAATCATAGAGTTTCAATCAATCATTATAACTCAAGTTGGAATCTAAATAAACATATAATCTCAAATTCGATTCACACTATCAATTTATCCAAAAATCATTACAACATCATAAACATTACAACAATTATTTTTCTTCTAAACATGCATATATATATTTTGATTTTTCTTATAACAACATCATAGAAGATTAAATCATCATATACTCATAATCATCTCATGCTCATTATATCATCAAATCATCAACAAGATAATCAAGTAAAAATACTCCTCCACACTCCAATATACACGGCACACACATATATTTTTAGGCATGTTTTTTCTCAAATTTCTCATGCATAAAATCTCAATCAAAATATACTCATAAACACATATCAAACATCAAATTATCAAATACTCAAGAAAATCAAATTTTCCTATTTTTCTCATATTTTTCGGTTTCTATAAAAATTTTAAGGAATTAATTTTTCTTTCTCTTTTAATCAAGGATTAATTCCTAGGCTCGATTTCCTATCGATTTCTTCACTCGAATCTCACATCGAATCTTATAAAAATCCCTAGTTTGCCTAAGCATAAAATTAAACCATGCATGCTTTTCTTTCTTTAGAGATTATAGGGAGATTACAAAACTACAAATAATCAAATAAACATACTTTCAAGAAATTAAATTGATCTCCTCCTCTTGATCTCTTGGAATCGAAAATGGTGGAGAAGGGAGCTCAACTCTTAGCTTGGATTTCTCATGGAAGATTTCATCTTGAATCCCTTAAGAAAAATGAAACAAAAATTAATTCTCCATACTAGGGCATAAGTGCCGAATTTTATAGAAAAATTAGAGGGATGATTGTTGGATTTCAAACTCAAGAATTTGAAGGATTAATACCTTTCTCCTCAAGATATGCATGATCTAGATGGATGAAGATGATCTTCACTTGTTCTTCATGGAATTTGAGCTTGAATCTTAGGACTTTAATGGAGAAATCTCCATGTGTGTGTAGTGTGTGTGTGTCTCGGCAAAGGGGAGAGAAGAGAGAGGAAATTTTCCTTCTTTCTTCCTTAGTGAATATCGAGAGAGAGAGAGAGAGAACTAGAGAGAGAGGGTAGAGTTTGAGATAGAGATGAAATGAATGAATAAGAATGATGAAATGTTATTAATGTTTAGGAATAAGAATATCATCATGATATTCTTTAGTAGATGTTTGACAAATAGGTAGCTAGAGAGAGATTAGGGAGAGAGAGGGGTGATGTCAGTTGGGAGGGAGAGAGGGAGAGAGAGATTCTCTTTCTGACAGATAAAATTTTACCCAGTTGAAAAGTTTTCTGAATAAACAGTCCGTATTATTTCATTTATACTGAAAACGGCTATAATCTCTCCTCGTCTCTTTTCCGACACTAGAAACATCTCAAACCTATCTCATATCCCATTAAATAAATCAAGGATTCCGATTATCTAATTTTTAGGTCAAAATTCCAAGTAACGAAGAAAACCTAAAAATTAATCGGCTAATTAATCCATTAAGGACTAAATTCTTATAACTTTCTCATGTGATCTCGGATAAGCTTCTAACATATCTCAGGGGTCTTAGAATTAATTCTAGATTCAAAAGACTCGAATTAGGTCAAATTCTAAGTTCGTCGGCTAATAGCGTTTTCTCGGTTATCGTTACTACTCACTCAAAAGTAAAAATTCTCGGAATTCTCTGAAATCCATACTCATGCTCAAACTCATATAAATAAACTCAAACAATGCATCACATCCTTAACTCGAGTAATTTGAAACACATAAGTTCACGTTTAGGCACATAGGGGCATTTTAGTCTTTTCACAATTTCTTTTTCCTTAGAAATATTTTATCACTCAAAACTTGATAATTTAAACATAATAACTTATTTAGAACGCACTTAAGAACTTATGAAAATTCAGGGTATTACAATACCCTAAAGGTCACGAAGTCACGATATAAACACACTTAGCCTATGTCTATCCAATTTTTCAGATCTTGACCAGAAGGCAAGATCTCCTCTCTTGATCAACAAAGTCACGAAGACACTTCAGTAACGATGCTGCCCAAAAGGCATTAAGAATAAATAGACCCAAGACAGCCAAGGGGTAGGTCAATACCGACTGCTCTCCAACACTCTTTACCTTCTTGGGCACGAGAGACACTCTCGAGTTAAATCCCAATTCCTATTAATGACTTAATATCAATATCTAGATGGTGATCAATCAAATGTCAATATCAATTAAGTCTAGAATTATTCCTAAGTGTTTCAGGAATAAAATCAAATAACGAACTCACACGATTCGACCTCACGAGTTTAGAACGAGTAACTAAGATCACATCATCTACATCCAACCCAAACAATAAATTTAGCTAGACATAATATTAAACAAAAACACAAATCAAATAACCGAAATCATACTTAACATAAGCTGGAAAAGGGTTGTTGCTCAAAAGCGTAAGTTAACAACTGAGATCTTGGCTTCAAGCTAACAACTAAACTAATGCAGAAAATATAGAACGAACATAGAAGTAAATCGCCCGTAGGACTTGTTTCTTCCTCACTTCTTCTCAAACTTAGAATTCAGAACTAAGCTATAAACTCAAATTAAAACAGCACATATTACATTGTGGAGTCGGCCATATATATAGGTGATGGAATTAGGGTTGAGGTAGTTTCCTTGTTGGTGAAGGACTCTTCCCATGCATATCACATCCGCCTTCTCTCTCATCCATGCAGCCACGATTCACTTCCTTGCTTGGTAGATAACTTCTTTGATTAGGTCCAGCTAGGATAAGGAAAGAAATATTCGATCCCTATCCTCTTCCTTGAAGGAAAAGAAATCTGCTGCTGGTCCGACTCGCTTCTTGCCTTCAATGTCTGCATCCTGTATTGCTTCCTGTGTTGATCAAGATCCTAGCTCCTCCGGGTACTCTGTCTGTTGGCTTCAAGGATATGGGGAGGTACTTCCTGACTTGTAGATTGTGTAAAACGTTGTTGCCCAGCTACAAGCCTCCAGCCCTAAGCCCATTTGCATCGTATCACCATCTCAGCATCTCAACAACAGATTTTCTACCGAATTTGCCCAAGATCCCACATGTTCTTCCCTGCATACCATCTCTCGACTTTGTGTCCTCCCAGACACACTTTGACTCGATAAAGACTAAAAATACAAGAAAAACACAAGAAAAGATGGACACAAATATGGGTTCATCAGCACCCAGATCCAACATCCCCATACCTATTCTTGTGTTTCCAATCATACATGGGATCACAAACTTTCCGGATCTCCGCATTTCTGTAGCATTTTTCTTTGAATCATTGCGGCCACATTCTCCGCCGCCAGGATCCTTGCATCATCTTGAATACTCACTTTCTTCATTCATAAATCTTTCAAAAACTTGGCACAATGAGGCATGGTCTTGAGTGCAGTGAGGAGGGGTAGGTTAATTTCCACCTTATTAAATATGTTAAACATTTCCATCAATTCCTCTTTCTTCTTTCCCTTTAGCCAATCAATATAGGAAAGGGGCCTGTATGATAGGTGTCGGAGGTCTGACATATGGCTTCTCAACCTTGACTTCCTTCTCCACCAAATTTTCTTCGACTGCTTCCTTCCCTTTTTTGCGTTTCGTTGTTGTGCACTCATCAGCTTTCGTTGTGGGCTCTGTCCCTAGCATGAAGACCTTCTCAGGAAATGGCTTCCTACTTTGTGAAGAAATAGCATTGAGTTGAGCCTTCTGAGGTATCTCTACTTGAGCGGGGAGTTCACCCTGTCTATTTTCCATCCTAGCCAAGGTATTCAGCATTTGACCCACTTGATTTTGTAGGTTTTAGAGGGTATTCTTTGCTTCTTGCTTGAATTTGGCATTCTCCTCCTGTTCCTTAGTGAAATTGGCCCCCAATGTGTTGTTGGTCAATGAAGACCCTCTGTTGATGCCCTTGTTGGTTCCCTTGGTGCCCAGGTTGGGTCCCCATCTCAAATTCTCATGATTTTTCCAAGCAAGATTATAGAGCTGATTGTTTGGCTCAAACCTCTTTTGTTGGTTGTTGTTGCTTCCTGCTTGCATCAGTGCATTGACATCCTCCACAAAGAGTGTGGAGCAAGCATCTGTCTCATGGTGTGTAGCTTGGCAAAATCCACAGGGCTTGACCACCTTCTTCTATTGTGAGCCCAAGTTGTTAACCAGCATCTTCATAGCAGAGCATAGGTCATCGATCTTGGCCTCTACTGCCGTGGGCTCCGTGGTAGGTTGCTTTATGGTTGAGATTGGTGGGGAACACCATCTCCTTCATCGTGTGCTCAGGTTCTTCTTGATGGTTGTCTCCCATCTCGTCGTCTGTCGGGTTCTTTGCTTCTAGATCTGGATCTCCTCCTTCGAGATCTCCACGTTCCGCATCAAGATCTGTTAGTCTAGCTTGTAGATCTCGTATCCTCTCTATCTCATTTTCCCTCTTTGTCTGTGCTCGTAGCCGTCTTGCTAGTTTCTCGATCTCAGGATAGTACCAAACATACCCTCGAGATGTACCTGCAAGACCACGACCAAGCACACACGGGGAAACAAAAGAGGTTAGCTTAAACAAATGAGATTATCACTAGGAAATGTACCTCCCCAGCAACGGCGCCAATTTTGACGGCGTCGGATTTGTCATCGGGAACTCGACGCATCAAAATACAATTTGTATTTCATGATGCCCACCACTAAGTACAATTACGATAAGTATTCAGGGTCAAACCCAAGGGAGGTAGGCTGTGATAACCTCAGTGTCACTAGACAGGAGTTGGGTTTTGGTTTTGGACACTCTCAACATAAAGTAGAAGCAAAGACTGAAATAAAACACAAAGAAAATAAAATACAGAGGGCATGCTTGAGTCGGTCTTGACTTGGTTCGATGTGTTTGTGTGTGTGCTTGGAACCCAGGCCCTCGAATAGTTACTGCATGGGCACGTCTCTTAGTCATAGGGTCTTGACACTCATGCCCCTTTACTGTCACCATGTCACGCACGTGAGCATCTCGGCCCCATCACTTCCTTTCAGTATTGAGCCCTCCATGTCACCTCGGGAGCCCACCTTACTGTCCATAGAATCAGCTCGCATGTGGAAAAGTCACCAATTGAACCCTCTGCATCAGCAGCCTTTGGATCTAGAAAGCCTAAGATGGCTAGAAGCATGGCTTGCACCATACACCACTCTCTCCAGTGCCGAGCAACTCGACCAAAGGTGAGGGGAACTCCTACACCTTTGCCTAGTATTGTGAGGGATTTGCCTTCGTCGCTCTTCCGTTGGTCACCGCAGGAGTTGTGGACGCTCCACCACTGTGGAATCAAGCTCAGCGCGTCGGGAATGGGTCCAGTAGCTCTTTGGCGAGCTTCCGGCCAAAGTATACTTAACATCTCACCGCATCTCAACCATCTCAAGAACAAATAACTTAACTAGACATAAGATAAAGAAACAAGCAATAAAAGAAATAAACCAAAGTATACTTAACATTAAAACTGAAATAAGTGTTTGCCTCACGGAGGTCTTAATAGAAAATGTAAAGGGTGATATTGTTTGTGCTGAAATCTAAAAGTGCCAAGAGAATAGAGTGTGTGCTGGTGTTCTTGCTATTCTTTGACGATGGGAGATATGTTCGGAGTGAAGGAGGAGACGTCTTTTATATGGTGGCTACCCTAAGTGGTAGTTGCATTGGTGTCTTTCAAGTCTGCCCTTTAATCGAGTTTGGAGTCTGACATCCCTTTGGTTGGTCAGCCCTTCACTTTCAGTCCCATGTCCTTACTTTCATCCCATTAGTTGTTGTTGTTGTTGCTGTTGGAGGTTACCGTTGAATATGTTGCGGCCCTGTCATAGCTTGTTTTTTTCCATTTTCGGCAAAGTTTTGACTTTCAGAGCACAAAGTCTTCATGGCTTTGTCGTCTGTCATCGTGATCACCAACAAGCTCCTTGGGACCTCCAGCGCCCTGCTGCATTCCTTCCTCTTTTATGCCCTTTATCCATTCCATTGTGTCCATTTGCAGGAATCCCCAGCCCCTGCATACCAGTGTGTCCTCCCAGACACATAAGACCCAAAACAAAAGAAGAAAAGACAATTACTTGCTCCATTGTCATCGGGGGTTGAACTACTTCGATTCCATCTTTCCAAATTCTTTGATCAACTTTTCCTCATCGGAGAGGAGAAATCCTAACATCGAATTATTCTTTCTGCTCAACGCATCGGCTACGACATTGGCTTCTCCAGGATGATAAGAAATTTTGCAGTCGTAATCTTTCACCAACTCTAGACATCGTCTTTGTCTCATATTCAACTCCTTCTGCTCAAAGAAATATTTCACTCTCTTATGATCTGAGAAGATCTCACACTTTGCTCCATAGAGATGATGTCTCCAAGAAATCACATTCACATTCAGACTTTCACATCAAAAATCAGACATTAAGAAATAGGTAAATGACTGACTTTGATAAATAGACAGAAAAAGAAAAATTTTCCATTTATCTAAGAATATTCCAGAAAAAATCCAAATAATCAATTAAATTCACATAAGTACTCACATCAACTCAGAATATCATTTTAGTCTCGACATAGTCTTTTACTGACTGATTACTGCTCGACTTTTAAACTTATAAATTTTTACGGCTTCGGAGTTTAATGAAATTAGTTTCGTTATTCATAACATAATTCAAAGATTTCAAATATGGAATCAAATTTAGAATCCGATACTTTTTACAAAACTCTCGGTTTAAGGTCTACGTCTCTATTTCTCGTAAAATGTGCACGTACTCGGAAATTTTTCAAACTTGACGGTTTAACTTTAAATAATTCTAATTGACTAATTACTTGATTAATTTTTCTTATCTTCATCATTAACTTACGATGTTTCTCATTTTTCATTTTTAACTTGATTTCTTTGTAACTTTTTCATATGAACTCCGATTAAAGGATTTCAAAAAGCAAACTTAGTTATTTTTATTCTAATTTCATCATCTAATCATCCAATTCATCTAACAACATCTAGAACTCAACTTCTCAAGCTCTATTTACTCTTAATCTTCGAAATTTCAAGTTTTTGAGCAAACGATTTTCTTTCTTCGATTCTTTTTATACTTAGGCTCGATATATGCTCAAATTCACTTATCAATCATCAAGCTAAGCAATAGTAACACCTAACATAAAAAATCAGCAACCTATACTAATATATTGTCACACCCCGAAATCCGGTGTGTAGGAACGACCAGACTCCATTGGAATGTGAAGGTGAAACCATCAACTAAACATAATATTAGGGTCACAACTCAACCCGAGATGTAACCAAACACTAACTCAATTGGTTCAAGAATGTGAAACCAATAAATAAAACTTATCTCAACAATGAATTATGCTCAGGGATAGGGGAATAAGGTTTGAAAGCGGTAACGAATATGAACATGCTTCCAAATCAACACTCATCAAGAAATGAGCATAAATAATTTACAACGGTTTCACAAAATAATAGGAAGTATCTCGATTCCAAGTTATGCAGACATGAAAGTTAAATGGGAATTAAGAAGTTGTTTTGATCAAACAGCTCATTGTTTCATAATCATATCAGAGTTATTAAAAAGACATAATCAAAAGATTATCAAATAGATTATCATGCAGTGGAGACATCATTTGCTCTTGACAACTACATGTATGAAGACATGTAATTGTCGACTCAAACCTTCAACAGATAACACACCACCATGTACCACCCTCGCCATCTTCATCCAAAGCTAACCTGCACGTTTAGAAATACGTGTAGGGTTGAGTACTTCGTACTCAGTGAACATATTGCCAAAAACATTCTCAAAAGCTTGCTCTTAGAGCTATATAATTGAAACTTGCCTCTCTTGCTGCATCACAAGGATTAGATATATAAATAACTGCTTTAAAAGAATTTTCCCACTTGTGACAGCCATAAAAACATTTTTTTTTGTAAATCGTCTGTGCAGACTAAGATTATATCTTAGGTATAAATCAATCTACAGCTTATCTTTCTATGGTGTCGAGAAGTAGGCCTCCTCCTCGAACACCGTGACCGGCCCAACCGAAGCAAGGCTCACAGTCACCTTAATTATGTCACAGCCCGAAATCTGGTGTGTAGGAACGACTAGACTCCATTGGAGTGTGAAGTGAAACCATCAAATAAACTTAACTCAACAAGGGTTCATGGTCGAGAATAAGGTAATCGACAATAAGCATTATCAATTATCAACATGCTTTCCAGGGATTTTCAAAATAAAGGAGCACAAATAATTTAAATTGGCTTCAAATTATAATAAGTGTTTTGGAAATCCAAGTCATAGAGAATTAAAACACAAACAGGGAATAGTTTCGAGCACACAGCTCATAGTTACGAAATTCGAGCATGCAGTTAAAGACAACAAAATAACAGTATTGCAGCGGAACACAAACTTCAACATCAAGTTCGAAGGCTATATGTATGAAGACACATAACCTTAAGCTAAACTTCCAAAATAGATTTATATTAACAATGAGCCGCCAAAGCACACCACGTCCTCCTCATCCAAGCTAACCTGCACGTTTTAGAAATAACATGCAGGGTGTGAGTACTTCGTACTCAGTGAACACATGCCAAAAACATTTGAAACTCTGCTCATTAGAGCTATACGATTAGACTTGCCTCTTTTGCTGCATCACAAGGGTTAAATACATAATCATTTAAAAATAGTTTACCACTTGTGACAGCCATAAAATTATTTTCATACTTTTCTGAAATCATCTGCAGACATTTATACTCAGGTATGAATCAATCTACAACTGATTTTACTGTGGTGTCGAGAAGTAGGCCTCCTTCTCGAACACCATGACTGGCTATACCGAAGTAAAGCTTACAGTCACCTAATGCATGCATTGTCCCGTATCTTACAGGACCACTATCATGCGCGTCCACAGGACCTGTATCCCATACGTCCACAGGACCATCAACAACTATAACACGTAGATGATTGCATACCAAAACATTTAGAACATTTAGGCAAGTCAATCAACTTGAAAAGCGCACGTAATACATAAATAGTATGCGCATTCATCATTTGGTTTTAGTTCAGAAAGCCCACCTGACTTTTACTATTTAACTTGTCTTAGACTTCTCATTTAAGTTATATGATTTCAGCGAATCATAACATCACATTTCAACTAATAATGTCTCACATCATTCATTCACAGTTGAGCACTTATTTCAATAATCAGACATTCATAATGATATTCAAACGTTCACTTCAACGTTCACATCATAAACACTTATTCACATCAATACTCAAACATCGTCATAATACTCAAGCATCAATATCAAAACACTTATATTAAATAAGTGACTAATTTCTCAAATAAATAAGTTAATTAAATCATACTCAATCATATAATCATAATCAAATATTGAAACTTCAGAAATACGTCACATCTTAAACACAATTACTTAATAACTCATATCTTAATCACATTCAAATAATAATGAGTTATTGTTCGACTTTTAACATTTATAATATTATAACTTCAAACTCTTAACGAAAATCATTTCGTTAAACTCAAATGATAATAATTATTTTGAATTTAACATTCCAACTTCTATTTCGTATTTCTTGACTCTAAAATACGTCATCATTTTCCTCAGAATATGTACTTATATACATATACAATCTCATCTTAATACTTAATATAGAATAATTATTATTTAATCTTTTCTTTATTTTAAAAACTCAATTTTCGTTTTATTTAATAAAAACTCGGTTTTTCATTTCAAAACTTCTATGCTCGTTAACTTCTACGTTTTAACTTCTTTTTAAGTGATTCAAAAAACAAACTTGATTATTTCTACTCAAATAATATCATTAAATCACTTAACACATCATATATAATCAAGAACTCATCATCAAAATATTTTAAAACTTCATTTCCTCATTTTCTCACATAATATATTTATTTTCTCGTTTTCTCAATTTCTATCATTTTTCTTACTCGATTAATACTTCGTCACATCCGTCAAACATTCATAACACACTTAAGAACATAAACATCACTCAAACATATTCATTTTTAATGGAAATATTCCATTAAATCAATTATTCTATTATTTTTATTATTATTTCTTTAATAATAATTCTTTTAACTTCTCGTTTGAAACAACGAACTCAAATACGAACATCTTGGCTCTTAATCTCATGCTCATGACTTCTAACTCATATTATCTCATAGATAATTTCATTTTCTTTTATTTTATTTTTCCTTTTTATCCTCAAATATTAATATTTTATTTTTCTTTTAACACTAACATCAAATTTCACATCACATTTTCATTTGTCATCATTCCAACATCATTATCAATCAAAGAAATATTTTTCTTTAGACTCATACTTTCATTGACTTCTTTCTACTCAAAATCAATATCTAACAAAATTTCTACTCATGCAAATCGGCATTTATGGGGAAAATAACAATAACTCATGCTTTTCATTTTCTCATGCAAATATCATCATTCTACCATCATAATTCTCAAGATTATCAAAAAATCATCATCTACACACATATGCATACAAATCGGCATTTCTTGAAATTTTAGCAAACAATTCATACTCTTTGATTTCTTCGACTTAACATGCATTTTCATACTCAAATTCACCACTAACATCATCAAATCATAAATCAAGAATAACACAACAAAATTCCTCTTTTTTCTCTTCACTTTTCCATCAATTTTTAAGAGAAGAAAAGGGGAAATTTCTTCTCTTTCAATTAATCACATGGAAGTGCTTAGATTTATCTCTAGGACTCAAATCCATCATCAATTTCATCATAAACATTAAAACATAGAAATCCCTAAAAACCACTAATCTTTTTGGTACACATATATATACATAATCAAGAATTTTTCTTTCAATTTCATACATATATTCATGCTAGAACAAGAATATCATGCTTAGAAACAAAGGTTGAAACTTCTCCTCCTACATCATCATTTTCGGCACTCTTATGGAGGGTGTTGATCATGTAAGAAAAACACACAAGAACTCAACGATAAAAGCTAAGATCAAACAACATCATATCTCCTTCACTTGACCATTGATGAACCCATATTTGTGTCCATCTTTTCTTGTATTTTTCTTGTGTTTCTTAGTCTTTATCGAGTCAAAGTGTGTCTAGGAGGACACGAAGTTGAGAGATGGTGTGCAGGGAAAAACAGGTGGGATGCTGGGCAAATCCAATGGAAAATCTGTTGTTGAGATGCTGAGATGGTGATACGATGCAAATGGGCATGGGGCTGGAAGCTTGTAGCTGGGCAACATCGAAATATCCATTCTACAAGTCAGGAAGTACCTCCCCATATCCTTTAAGCCAACAGACAGAGTACTCGGAGGAGCCAGGATCTTGGTCTATGCAGGAAGCAAACCAGGATGCAGACATCAAGGGCAAGAAGCGAGTCGAGCCAGCAGCAGGTTTTTCTTTTCCTTCAAGGAAAAGGATAAGGATTGGATCTTTTTTTCCTTATCCTAGCCGGACCTAATCAAAGAAGATATCTACCAAGAAAGGAAAGAGAATCATACATGCATGGATGAGAGAGAAAGAGGCGGATATGCATAGAAGAGTCCTTCATCAACAAGGAAAACTTACCTAAACCCTAATTTCCATCGCCTATATATATAACCGGCTCCTTTATGTATTGCGTGCCGATTTTATTCACGTTCTTAGTTAGTTCTGCATTCTTAGTTGAGAGGAAGTGAGGAAGAAACAAGTCCTACGGGCAATATACTTTTATCTCGTATTTTTTGCTTTAGTTTAGTTGTTGGCTTGAAGCCAAGACCTAGGTTGCTGACGTACGCTTTTGAGCAACAACCGTTTCCAGTTTTATGCTAAGTATGTTTTTCTTTATATGTTTTATGTTTATGTTTATTACTATGTCTAGCTAAGTTTATTGTTTGGGTTGGATGTAGATGAAGTGATTCTAATTACTCGTTCTAAACTCGTGAGGTCTAATTGTTTAAGTTCGTTAGTAGATTTTGTTACCGAAACACTTAGGATTAATTCTAGACTTAATTGATATTGATATATGATTGATCACCATCTAGATATTGAGATTAAGTCATTAACAGGAATTGGGATTTAACTCGAGAGTGTCTTTCGTGCCCAAGAAGGTAAGGAGTGTTGGAGAGCAGTCGGTATTGACCTACCCCTTGACTGTTTTGGGTCTGTTTATTCTTAATGCATGTTGGGCAGCATCGTTACTGAAGTGTCTTCGTGACTTTGTTGATCAAGAGAGGAGATCTTGCCTTCTGGTCAAGATCTGTAAAATTGGATAGACGTAGGCTTGGTGTGTTTGTATCGTGACTTCGTGACCTTTAGGGTATAAACTAATCTTTGTTTTAAACCAAGTGACAAAATCAGTTAATTGAATATCTTTGCACCAATGAACAAGTGAATTGAAATTAGGATCATTGATTCGAAACCCAATCCAAACATCTTTAGTTATTTGATATTTTTACTTGTTGAGTTATAGGTTATTAAGTTATAATCAAAACCCCTTTTGTTGAGTTCTACACGAAAAGCAGATTACGCCGAGTCCCTTGGGTCCCCACTTGCCGCTGATTACTACCTTGTTGGGCAAGAGGTGTTTATAAATATTATTTGTGCGAAGAGTGTAACGACAGCGCTTCATCAAATTGGCGCCGTTGCCGGGGACTTGGTTTTTAAGCTAGTTTGCTTTTCTAGCTTGAGTTGAGCATGGTTTATGACCAAGCGACATCTACGGAGTGACGGAGATCCACAAGATCACGGTATTTGCTCGGAGGTGATAGCTAGGAGGAATCGAGCAGATAAATGCAAGAAGAAGAGAGATCTGGAGGAAGGCGTCAACGAACCTTCAGAGTCGCAGAGCTTGACAGATGATCAGGATACTGAGAAAGAAGACGAATCTTGCTCAACGGCAAGAACAGGCAGTGAAGAGTTAACATCTAGTTCAGAAGCAAAAGAAGAGACATCAACAACCATGGCAGGACAGCCAGAGAGAACCATCCGCCAGATCATGTTCCCTGACAACAAGGGAATCAGACCATCAAGTATCCAGTTGCCCACCATCAATGGCAATTGGGAGCTCAAGCACTCGCTGATACACATACTGCCCAAATTCAGTGATCATCCTAGAGAAGACCCCCAAACCCATCTTCAAAACTTTGAGATGGCGATCAACACAGGGAGGAACAATGCCACTACTGCCAGGAACAATGGGGATAGACAAGTTGTTTGGAATAACAACGATGCTGAAGTTGTGAGAAACCAAGATGCTGCCCAAGACACCTTTCCTGACTACGTAAGGCTACTCACGTTCCCGTTCTCACTTCTTGACGGAGCACGTGAGTGGCTCTACACCTTACCAGAGGGACACATGGAACAAGATGCAGCAGGCCTTTCTTGACAAATATATACCTGCTGGCCGGATAAAAAGTGGGAGGAATGCCATTTCATCGATCAAGATGGGGGGGAAATGAGTCATTATATGACTATTACGAAAGGTTCAAGAAATTGCTGGCGAGATGTTCTCAACATTGAATTGAGGATATTGATTTGATCGAGCATTTCTTGAAGGGATTAAGGGCATCAGAGAGGAAATACATAATTGCAGCGTGTAGAGGAGCAATAGTCAATCAACTACCATCTGAAGTGTTCAAGAAACTAGCCGCCATGGCTGAACAATCATGAGATGAAGATGATATCCCAAGAGGGGGGGTATGAAGGCAGTAAAGGAAACCAAGACAACTTGGTCAGTACCATGAAAGACTTCATGACCAAGATGTCTGGCCAAATGGAGGATTTGAAGAAGAAGGTAGATGGCAAGGAAGTTCAAAGAGATGTGAAGAGATGTGAAGTATGCCAGACAACATCACATATCACCTCAGAATGTCCCAGTTGGTTCGTGGAAGAAGGAGAAGAGGCGAAGGCAATAGGTCAGAACCAGCAAGGCGGTGGGCAACAAAGGTTCCAATATGGCAATACCAACAACTATGGCAACAACTACAGCTATAGGCAGAATCAGCATGAGAATCTGAGGTATGGCAACAACCACTATCAAATACCTCCTGCCCACCAACAACCGCAGCAGCCTGTTCAGCAGCAGTATGTGCCTCCATCTCAACAACAGCCTCAACAGTAAAACAACTATGTGCCTCCACATCGCAAACCAGCAAAGACGGAGTTTATGAAGGAGACCATTGATAGATTTATCAACGAGAACCAAAGGTTGAGAAGAGATTTTAAGAACTTCCAACTAGAAAGTCGAGGCCAATCTAATAACCTTCAAGCTCAACTGACCCATATCAATCAAACTTTGTCAAGACTAGTCAATGACAAGCCAGGAAGACTTCCTGCCAAGGTAGAGGTCAACAAGGAGCAAGTTGATGCTATGACTTTGCGAAGCGGGAAGGATTTGCCAGAGATGTTGCCCAAGACCCAACCCAAGGAACCAGCTCGAGTAGAGAAACTAAGATGAGCTCAGGAGATATCAATGACATCTACGAAGAGCTAAAGGCAAAGCATAAAGAAGGGATAAAGGCCAACAAGAACCCCGTCTTTGATAATGAGGAGGATGATGCCTTGTTTGATTACGTGAAGATGGAGAGATCTAAGCTGGGTTTGATAAAAATGACGTGATGTTGGAATCTTTGAAAGCTGAGAGAGAAGCAGAGGCTTTGGCCAAGAGGACCGTACCTCGCACTACTAAGGCCAAGATCCCATATCCAAGACGTTTTGCCCGCGATCGTGATCAGCAGGAGTTGGAGGACATGATGGAGGTGTTCAAGAAAGTAGAGATCAACTTACTACTGTTGATGGCATTACAATCCATGCTAAAGTGTGCAAAATTTTTGCGAGAGATGTGCTTGAAGAAGACAAAGTACCCAGATAATGCCCATTTCCATGTAAAGAACGTGTCAACACTAATGAATTCCCACATACCGATCAAGAAAAAGGATCCTGGCATGTTTGCCATCCCATGCACGATTGGTACTACGTCAATACCCAAGGCGATGTTTAACTTAGGAGCTTCTATAAATGTGATGCCAAGGGCCATGTTCGACAAGATGAGATTTTGACCTCTTTCCCCTACACGTGTCGCCATCCAATAAGTGGATTTATCCACTGTCTACCCCGATGGAGTGTTGGAGGACGTGTTGGTCAAGGTGGGGGATCTTTTGTTCCCAGCCGAATGGGAAAGAAAGCAATCAAGAATCCAGTGATCTTGCTCGGGAGACCATTCTTGAGGACAACATGTACCAAGATCGACTGCGATACAGGTAAGTTGACAGTGCAAGTAGCTGAAGAAGTAGTAGAGTTCGACGCTTATAGGCAAAATCTGGATGATATTCTGGAACACCTTAATACCCTCAGTGCATGTGGAAAGCAAGTGAAGACATTGAAAAGCTTAAGTTGTTTCATCGAAGACAATGAAGATGCAATCCATGCAATCCAGGCAGAACTCAATCTAATTCAGGGCCTTGACCTGGATCCTAACCAACATGAGGATAATGAGGAAGATGGTGCCTTTATGGAATTCTACGAAACAGATGATGGGTACGAGAGTGAAAAAGATTTCTGGGGAGAGTAAGTCTATGGACATAGTTTTGACTCCACTGGCGTGGATTACTCCACGGATGAAGACGAGGACCAGAATGTAGGGGACCAAAAACCCCTTGACGAGTTTAATGAGGAACTTGAAGAGTTACCCCATCATGAGACCGAAGAGTTAGTAGAGGAATTTTGGCAACAAACAGTTCTTGAGGAGGATGCCAGCTTGCAGACAGAAGGGGATCTTGCCCAGAACGAGGAACCAGCAGATGTGGAGGAATGCAGTTATGCAAGGATTCCGGGCAACATGCAGCCTCAGGGATTTGAACCACTCAACATCCCTGAGTTGAAACCGGAGGACAGGATGGTGCCATCATTGCAAAAAGCCCCCACGTTAGAGTTGTAACCTTTGCCCAAGCACCTTTAATACATATATCTTGGCGAGAATGAGACTTTACCCGTGATCATATCATCTGAGTTATCGAGCATGGAGGAAGTTCGAGTTGGTGAGGTGCTGAGCAAATATAAGGAGGCAATAGGGTGGACGTTGGCCCACATCAAGGGCATTAACCCTTTGGACTGTGTTCATTACATTTTGCTTGAGGAAGATGCTGCCCCCATAAGAGATCCACAATGGAGATTGAATCCAGCCATGAAAGAAGTGGTGATGAAGGAGATACTTAAGCTTCTTGACTTGGGGATCATCTACCCCATGTCCGACAGCCGGTGGGTGAGCCCTGTGCACGTGGTGCCCAAGAAGTCAGGAATCCAAGTTGTTGAGAACGACAAGAACGAGATGGTGGCCATGAGATTACAAACCAGATGGTGAGTATGTATAGATTACCGAAAGCTCAACCAAAAGATGAAGAATGATCATTTTCCTTTGCCCTTCATCGACAAGATGCTTGAGAGGTTAGCTGGTAATGACTATTATTATTTTCTTGACAGCTATTCTGGTTATATACAGATCTGGGTTGCTGACGAGGATCAAGGCAAGACCACATTTACGTGCCCGTTTGGAACATTTTCTTATAGGAGGATGCCGTTCGGGTTATGCAATGCGCCAGGGACATTCCAAAGGTGTATGATGCACATTTTTTCAGACCTTCTTGAAGAATGTATTGAAGTCTTCATAGAGGACTTTACTGTCTATGGCAAGACCTTTGAATCATGACTCAACAACCTGGATCGAGTCTTGAAGAGATGTGTTGAGAAGAGCCTTGTGTTGAATTATGAAAAATGCCATTTCATAGTAAAAAAGGGAATTGTTTTGGGGCATGTCATTTCAGGAAAAGGAATTGAGGTGGACAAGGCCAAGATCGACATTATTGCCAAGTTGCCCTACCCAAGATCGGTGAAGGAGTTAAGAGGATTTCTAGGGCATGCTGGATTCTACAGAAGATTTGTCAAGGACTTTGTCAAGATCGCCCAACCCATGACGAGACTACTTCAAAATGAAGTACCATGGGAGTTCAATGAAGATTGTAAGAAGGCGTTCCATACCTTGAAAGAGAACTTGATCACAGCCCCCATTATCCAACCTCCAGATTGGGGGATGCCTTTTGAGTTAATGTGTGACGCCAGTGGTTATGTCGTAGGAGCAGTTCTTGGGCAAAAACACGGAAAGAAGAGCTATGTCATCTATTACGCGTCCAAGACGTTGAACCCAGCCCAATGTAACAATGCCACTATGGAGAAGTAGTTGTTGGCCATCGTCTTTGCCTTTGAGAAGTTTAGATCCTATTTTCTCAGAGGCAAGACCATAGTATACACAGACCACGCGGCACTGAAGTACATATTGAGCAAGAAGGAGTCCAAGCCAAGATTGATTAGATGGATTCTTTTGTTGCAAGAATTTGACATAGAGATCAAAGACAAGAGTGGTGCCCAGAATCAAGTTGCCGACCACCTAAGTCGAATCCTCCAGCTAGACGATGGGATGCCGATCAAGGAGACCTTTCCCGATGAGCACCTGAGTCTTGCCCAAGAGGAACCATGGTATGCTGATATCGTGAATTACTTGGTGACTGGAGAGATCCCCTCCGATCTTGGGCGTTATCAAAGGAACAAGGTTAAACATGAGAGTTGTTTCTACATTTAGGACGAGCCATATTTATGGAGGGAATGTGCGGATAAGATAATAAGGAGGTGTGTCGAGGACAAAGAGCAAAGAAGCATTCTTGAGCATTGTCACAACAAGGAGTGTGGAGGACACTTTGGGCACCAACGTACTGCAAGGAAGATTTTGGAGTGTGGCTTTTATTGGCCAACATTGTTTAAGGACTGTTATGAGTGGGTCAAGATGTGCGAGAAGTGCCAAAGGGAAGGCAACATCACAAGAAGGAACGAAATGCCCATGATACCGATCTTGCCCGTAGAAGTGTTCGACATATGGGGCATGGATTTTATGGGACCATTGCCGAGTTCCAAAGGCAACAAGTACATTATAATGGCAGTGGACTATGTCTCGAAGTGGGTAGAGGCTCATGCTTCCAACAAGGATAATTCAAAAATGGTTTCTAACTTCTTGAAAACCCAAATTTTCAATAGGTTTGGTGTACCTCGAGCTATCATTAGTGATCAAGGTTCTCATTTTTACAACGCGACGGTGACCGCCTTGTTCAAGAAGTATGGAGTCACTCATCGTGTGTCAACAGCCTACCACCCACAAGCCAATGGACAAGCAGAATTGTCAAATAGAATTATCAAGACGATTCTGAGGAAGACCGTGGGCACGACAAGGAAGGATTGGAGTATGCACCTCGATGATGCCTTGTGGGCATATGTCCCCTTATCGCATGGTCTATGGCAAGAGATGTCACTTGCCCGTAGAGCTGGAACATCGAGCACATTGGGCTATTGCCCAACTCAACCTCGATTGGAATGACACAGGTGAATCAAGGAAGCTCGAGATCCAGGAACTCGACGAGATCAGGCTCCAAGCCTATGATAATGCCGGTCTATACAAGAAAAGGATGAAGAAGACCCACGACCTTTTGATTAAAGAAAAGGAGTTCCATTTTGGGCAACAAGTGTTGTTTTATCAAACTCGGTTCCGATTATCTTCAAGGAAGCTCTCGACCAAATGGGAAGGACCTTATGAAGTTCAAGCTTAATTCCCAAATGGAGCTATTGAGATCAAAGACCCCAAGAATGGGAACATTTTTAAAGTCAATGGCCAGTGCTTGAAGGCCTATCTTGGGCAAGAACAGGTTGTTGAGGGGAAACCATCTGGGTTCCTGTCGAGGAGGACCTCTGACTTCTAAGGAGGGAGGTGTCGTGCTCAAGACCTTAAACGGGACGCTGTCCAAGAGGCAACCTGGTTAGTATTTTCTTTTTAATATTTAATTTTGTGTTTTTATTCATTTTATTTTCGTACAAATATGAAAATATAAAAAAAATCGTAAAATTATGAAAATCCAAAAAAATTAGTTTAGTTTAGTTAGTTTATGTTTTAAGTATTTTATTTTGAAGCATTATATGTTCGAGTCTAACAATAAGGGAGAGTTTGTTTTTGGAGTGTATTTGTGTTTTTAAGTATGCAGGAGATGTTGAGCAAGATGCAGGTTTTCGATCAGGATCCACAATAAAGAAAGGAACTGTAGGAATGGGGCAGAGGTTTTGGGCAAGAATCAAGTCGTTGGTCAACGACTATTCAAGGCGGTTACTGTACCCCTTAAACTACACGCCCTTTAAAACCACCCTACCACGTCTATACCCCCACTACCCGATTTCAAATTCAAGTCTGCAACTTCTCCTCTTCTCTTTTCTCTCTCCCCATCGAAACCTCCGAAATCCCTACTATGGTGTCCACTCGCCCAAGAAACAAGTTGAACAAAATCCCCACCGGAACCAGCATCGATCTCACCACCAACAACCCTACCACCGCCACCACTAAACCCAAAACTACCACCAAGAGAAAATTACCCATGGAATCCGCCAACCCTTCTGTTGATCAAAACCTTGAAATCACCATCGGAACTACCGTGCCAAAAAGCCCTCCGGTAGACGCGACGTTGCTAATGAGCAACGAAAACCCCAGTTTGATGGAAGAGGCGGCGAAGCAGACGGAGGAGGAGACTCAGTCTAAGCCGGTGTTCGAGGAGGAGGAATTAGAGGAAGAAGCAGAGGAAGAAGACGATGGTTAGGATGAAGAGGAAGAGAAAGGTGATGAGGGAGAAGGCGACAATGGCGATGAAGATGATGTGGATGAAGCCATTGAAGTAGAGGCGGTGAGATTGGCGGCGGAGGTGTTGGTGTAGGCGAAGACCAAGGCCAAGGAAAGCCCGGCGAAGAAGAAGGGAGCCAAGACAGCTAAGAAGGGTCCTCACGGTGGCGAGGGAACACCGGCGAAGAAGCATAAGACTGCTGCTTCAGACGCCGGCTCCTTCCAACCATCAATCTCAAAGGGGACGGCTGCCGAGACTCCATCAAAGGTTAGAGAGGAAGAAGAAGCAGGGGACGATGTTGAGAAGGAAGTGGATGTTGACCAGTCTACCCCAGCAAGTGGCAGGAACAGGAAGAAGAGGTAGGGCTCCACAGTGGTGATGTGTAGGAAGCCAAGAGAGTGGAAGGTGATAGCACCCAGGGTTCTCGACTTCAAACTTTACGAGAACCTGGGTGTTGCCCAGGAAGTCAGGAAGTTGTTCGAAGGGATAGGCTGGAAGAAGTTTTTGGAATGGCCTGTGGAGGTCTATGAGGAGCAAGTTAAGGAGGTGTATAGCACGGCGGCAATAACAAGTGATCCCGAGAATGGAGTGAGCATGATTTCCTTCTCGCTTTTGGGTGAGAAGTATGACTTCCAAGTGAGTGCGCTGAACCAGATACTGGGGATGGTGAGTTTGAGGGATCTGGCCAAGAAGGAGTTCATGGAGGTCAAGACTATGGTGCCACCCCCAGGAGATGTAGCTTATGAGGAGCAGTGGAAGGAGATCGGGAATAGAACGCCATACTACGGGGCCAACAACAAAGGAACCGAGCTGAAGACTCATGCCCTTAGGCTTTGCCACCACATCCTTGCATACTACTTGTATGTAAAGAACGATAGCGGCAACAGCTTGAGCAACAAGGAGCGATACTTACTGTGGTGTATGCACACCAAAACCAAGGTCAACTTCGCGGCATTTCTTGGTGAGCAGCTTAAGACGGCGTTGGCAAAGTAGGCTTTGGAATGCACTTGTGGCCACTTTGTGACGGCCTTTGCAAATGGAGTTGGGGTCTACGATGAGCTGAAAGGGAAACCGATGATGGTGGTCAACAAGCTGGGAGAAGCTGCCTTGAAGAAAATGAACGATATTGAGCTGAGAAATGGCAGATACGTGTTTGTTGACTACAACATGCCAAAATCCACCAGGCAACCACCCTTGGGCAAGAAGGAGGAGGCAAGCACCAGTGCAGCGGTGCTGCCCAACATCGAGATCGAGACTAGACTGGCCAATATGGAGAATTTGTTGACCGAGATCAGGAATGCCCAGCTGGCATTCTTTGCACACCAAGGATTCAGGTATTCACCCGAATCTTCTCTTTGACTTATGTTCCTCCCTTTTATGATAGTTTAGGTTTTATTTTTCGTTTTTGTGTCTTGTTTTGTATTTTGTGTTTTGTCTTGTTGGTCGAGAGGGTGTTCTTATTGTCTTCACCCACATTTTGCCCAGCAAATTGTATGGTGAAGACCTTAAAGTTCCCATCTCAATTCGTTTGTAATTAAGTGTTGAGTTAGTTTGTTTTATGTTTGTTTGTTGCCCAACAGTTTACCCACTTTGCCTAAGGCAAAGTGTGTGGGTGTTGGGGTGTCAGTTTGTGTTTTTAAAGTGTGTTTTAGTTGTTGATCAGCATGTTGGCATGATAAGTTGGAATAGGTTTATAGATGATGCCGTATGTAAATAGGTAGGATGGAATGAGATATTGGGTATTAATTGTGAGGACTTGAGCTTTTAAATGCTATATACATGTGCAGCATTACTTTATTTCTTGAGTGATAATGACCAGTTGACATTTGTTGATCTAGAACTTTCCTGCATCTCTTGTTAAAGCTTCATGAAACTTAGTTGAATTACTTAGTTGAATTACTTAGATGAATTAGGCATTTTTGTTCAAAGAAGCCATGGCCAAAAATTCCCTACCTTGACATTTATCCTTTAATTAACCCCTTGAGCTTGGATCGTATTCTTTCTATTTACTTATAGAAGCCTGAATTTTAAGCCTTCCCGATCAAGAACTCAGGTCTAGAAGAACAAGGGATGGAAGGAAATGTTGGGTAGCACTTACTGGGCAATATCACCTAAGTTAGAGGAGTTGGGTTAAAAAAACAAAAGAGAGAAAAAAAAGAAAGAAAAAAAGAAAAAGAAAAAATTATATTTTAAAGTCCAGAAAAAAATAAGTGTGCTAGATGTGGAGGAGTAAGGAATCGAGGGCAATCTGTTGCTCGAGAACCTAGTTCTTGACTTAGCCAGTTCCTAAATTTCCCTATCTTTTTGCCTTAGGCCACATTACAACCTATTGAAGACCTAAGGATAAGTAGTTTGATTTTGGTCAAGAGCTTATACACTTAACCTTATACACTTGAGAGATGAGTGCTGGTGAGGATATCCTTGTTGCCCAATAACTCTATCTTGACATGTTTGATGGCAATGTCTGATTACATATTCTGTTTTGACTAACATGCGCATGAGCTGATCTTTTGAGTCTGTGTTTTTGTTTTGTCTTTTCTGTGTTTGAGTCTTGGGCAAGTTGCAACCATACACTTGAGGGCAAGTGTAATTCAAGTGTGTTGGTGTGATGAACCCATATTTGTGTTCATCTTTTCTTGTGTTTTTCTTGTGTTTCTTAATCTTTATCGAGTCAAAGTGTGTCTGGGAGGACACGAAGTTGAGAGATGGTGTGCAGAGAAGAACAGGTGGGATACTGGGCAAATCCGATGGAAAATCTGTTGTTGAGATGCTGAGATGGTGATACGATGCAAATGGGCATAGGGCTGGAAGCTTGTAGCTGGGCAACATCGAAATATCTATTCTACAAGTCAAGAAGTACCTCCCCATATCCTTTAAGCCAACAGACAAAGTACTCGGAGGAGCCAGGATCTTGGTCAACGCAGGAAGCAAACCAGGATGCAGATATCGTGGGCAAGAAGTGAGTCGAGCCAGCAGCAGGTTTTTCTTTTCCTTCAAGGAAAAGGATAAGGATTGGATCTTTCTTTCCTTATCCTAGCCAGACCTAATCAAAGGAGATATGTACCAAGCAAGGGAAGAGAATCGTGCATGCATGGATGAGAGAGAAAGAGGTGGATATGCATGGAAGAGTCCTTCATCAACAAGGAAACTTTCCTAAACCCTAATTTCCATCTCCTATATATATGGCCAGCTCCTTGATGTATTGTGTGCCAATTTTATTCACGTTCTTAGTTAGTTCGTGCATTCTTAGTTAAGAGGAAGTGAGGAAGAAACAAGTCCTACAGGCAATTTACTTTTATTTCGTATTTTCTGCTTTAGTTTAGTTGTTGGCTTGAAGCCAAGACCTAGGTTGCTGACATACGCTTTTGAGCAGCAACCGTTTCCAGTTTTATGCTAAGTATGTTTTTCTTTATATGTATTGTGTTTATGTTTATTACTATGTCTAGCTAAGTTTATTTTTTGGTTTGGATGTAGATGAAGTGATTCTAATTACTCGTTCTAAACTCGTGAGGTCTAATTGTTTAAGTTCGTTAGTAGATTTTGTTCCCGAAACACTTAGGAATAATTCTAGACTTAATTGATATTGATATATGATTGATCACCATCTAGATATTGAGATTAAGTCATTAACAGGAATTGGGATTTAACTCGAGAGTGTCTTTCGTGCCCAAGAAGGTAAGGAGTGTTGGAAAGCAGTCGGTATTGACCTACCCCTTGGTTGTCTTGAGTCTATTTATTCTTAATGCCTGTTGGGCAGCATCGTTACTGAAGTGTCTTCGTGACTTTGTTGATCAAGAGAGAAGATCTTGCCTTCTGGTCAAGATCTGTAAAATTGGATAGACGTAGGCTTGGTGTGTTTATATCGTGACTTCGTGACCTTTAGGGTATAAACTAATCTTTGTCTTAAACCAAGTGATAAAATCAGTTAATTGAATATCTTTGCACCAATGAACGAGTGAAGAGTAATTAGCATCATTGATTCGAAACCCAATCCAAACATCTTTTGTTATTTGATATTATTACTTGTTGAGTTATAGGTTATTAAGTTATAATCAAAACCCTTTTTGTTGAGTTCTACCCGAAGAAGAGATTACGCCGAGTCCCTTGGGTTCGACTCCACTTGCCACTGACTAATACCTTGTTGGGTGACACGCACCCGTCGTGTGGTACGATCAAAATAAATCGAGTTGTCACGGCACAAATCGAGTTGTCACGGCCTCAATCTGTATATCTGCACAAAATAAACTAAACGGAATTCAGATATAAAAGGGGGGGGGGAGGGGGTAAGATTTGGGGTAGGTTATGATCATTGTTGATATGTTCATTCGGTCATGGGCACACTGAAGATCCGTCCATGCTTCATATAAACTCAAGGCGTGGCCCAAAGACATTGGGGCGTTTCAAGAGTTCATACTCTACACTTGGGATGGTTGAATCCCTTGTTGTCGTCTTGGTCCGAAGGTCACGCTTCACCCCGGTTACAAGGCCGTGCTTCACTCCTCCTTAGATAGTAGTCATACCCGATCTCTCCAAGTATGACCCTCACCAACCTTCTCTTCCAAACTTCCCATGTCCGCACCTACAGAGTAGACATAACTTACGGGATATCCATTTCTGGTACGACGTCCAACCGGTCATCGATAAGTCTACGATACGCGAGATGAGTCCTTTGGTCGATAACCATGGCTTGATGCCTCGTCACAGTTGATGGGTGATTGTTAGAGAAGCCCAAGACTGAAGAAGGATGCAGTATCCCTTGTCCATTCCTCACCATCCAGATCTACAGCACCATGTCAGGTGCTGCTTAGCTACTCGGTCATGGGCATATCGAACGTTGCCGTCTGTCATGCCCTGCTTTTGCTTGACATGGTACAGCTCCAACCGAACGGAGATCACCCGTTAGGTCAGGACTGCCCATGAGTTCTGCTCCAGTCCTTCCAGAACTACTGGACTCAACCGATGGCACAAGTGCCTCACGAATGTTTCACATATCAACAGTCAATCATTTCCCATACCCAAATCTCACCAAGTAGATTACTCACACATAATTAAATATATAATGATAAGCGAAAGAGAACACATGAATGAAAAGAAATACGAAATACTTGAATTAAAAATACCTAAGGCAAAGAGCCTTGGATTTGTTCTTCACAGTGGAATGTAAATCAAAGCAGATAAATTATTTTGAATAGAAAATATAAAACTGAAGGTAAAAGTGTTTTCTTCGGACTAAGAACTGGAGAATGATAGATTAACCAACATCGTGCCAGCCGCTCCGGCTGGACTTTTATATTAGCAATGGCAGCGAGCAAAACCCTAAGCGGGTTGACTGAATCGGCATGATTGGCACTTTCCATGTTGAGCGAGATTCTGATTATCTGTGATTGAATGGATTGATGATTGGCAATCTCCGTTTGATTGATTATTTAGGGTAATGTGCTGACCTCCAAATCATTCCTTCCATAGATGCTTGGCAGATATTGTGCGAATCTTCTTCGACGCGGCTTTCCTTCTTGAGCTCTGGTGACTGACTGGCAATTTCTGTAGTGGTCAAACTGGTTGCATGTTTCATGATTTGATTCTTCGTAGGCAAGGCAGTTGTAAGATCTTCTTTGTTGTTGGACGCATTGCGTTAATACCACGAATGTGAATGATGAACAGCAACTTAGCTTCAGGGTTCACATGGAATCCTCCTTTCAACCTCGTCTCTTGCTTCAATTCATCTCCTGCTCTGCATACTCCTTTGCGTAGTCCTTGCAACTGACTGAATTCACTCCAGTTCTGCTCATTCTGACCACCTTTCCTCTGTTTGACTTGGACTGAGCTTTCTTCCTTCGAACAATAGTTTCCTTCCCTTGGACAGACACTAATGACACAAAAAGACATGAAAAATAGGGCCAAATGGCCCAAAAGTTGAAGACGCATCACACCTACACACTTAAACCATAAGTATATTGGTGGATTCACAAAGACACCAAGAAGAGAGATGAATGAAAAAGAAATAAAACTTCAAGACATGAAAGTGCGCAATCAAATGAATTAGTTCGTGCATGCATGTATCAACCAAGTTAACATCCCACATCCCATTGAGCAAATACACCACATGATCACATTAGCAGCCTTCCTCACACACTCACGTGTATGGCTGGTGTTTACTCTCATTTCATACTGCATTAGCTTTCCTATTAGCCTGTTTGAGGATTTATGGCTATCAGTTAGTCTGGTGCAGTTTATCAAAGGGTCTTAATTTTGTTGTAATGGGGCATACGGAGCAGGGTAAGGACTTTTGGACAGTGGGTTAAAACCTGATTCCAGTCACACGGACTGCTCTTTCAATATAAGTGCTCCCACTAATCCTCATACTCCTTTCTTTCTTTGGGGTTTATTTCTTCCTTAGGCATGTATTGATCTTTGATCACACTTAGAATTTTCCATTCTTTTTATGTATGCCTTCTTCTTAAACTCTGACTACCCCTTTCGTTACCCCTCTTTTATTTATGTCTTTCCACTTAGAGCATCTATGTACCCTTCTTATCTTGTATAGTGTGGGAGACACACTCTTAATCAAATATTACAAGGGCTTATGAAAGAAAAAGTGCTTCGACTCAAAGTGGTTAACAATGGTTTATCATGCTCAGCTAGATAATTCTGGGGCTTCTAATCATGAATAAACTGCCCTTATCCTTTAATCTACACCACCAGCTAAAATCCAGTAACAAGTTCTAGGATTACTAAGCAGCATGAGCACACAGAAGATAGAAATAAATAGGCTCAATTCTCACAGGTAAGGACTTCTGTATTCCCTCTACTGCTATACATGTAATGTTGCTCAGCATACCATTCAAACCAGTCAAACCAAACAACATGCACACATTCCCCTAATCCATATATCATGCGCACACACAGACTCACAGACTTACTTTACACTAGACTCCAGCTGACACAAAACGTAAAAGTCAGAAATGAAAAGAACAAAAAAGAAAAAATAAAACTTAAACTACAGATAGGGGAAAGGAAACTTATTCATTCTGGTCGGAGGCATCCTCCTCCTCTCCGTCCGCTTTTGCCATCAACGCCTCAAAGCCTTTCTTCATGCTGGTATTGATTGCCGTCATCTCTGCCCTCAGTATTGCCACTTCTGCACGTAGCTCTTTCAGTTCTGCCAGTATAGCCACCATCTCGCTGTTTGAGCGGCGCGGAACCGCCTGCTCATTCTCCTTGCTCAGCTCTGCTCTGCCTGCTGTGCCTTCTGGGTGGACCAGAGAGTAATTTCCATGCTCGTCCACCTCAACAATCCTCCATCTCACGAAGCACCCTTGGTCCAGAAATCTTGTATCAGCAACTGCGAGATCATCTGGCTTCTCCATGTCGAAATTGGTGAGATTCTTTGCAAGAATCGTCGCCAAAGGGCAAAGTGAGAGGTGTTTGTTGTGGTGGGTCACGCCGAACTGAAACTGCTGCGCTACTATGAACCCGAAGTTCACGCGTTTCTTCTCCATCATGCACCATAAAATGAACAGCTCCTATTGAGTCACCACGTTGGACCCCTCCAAACGCCCGTATAGGTTGTAAGCCAGCCACCTGTGGCAAATCTGTAGCGGTGCATCTCTGATCTCATTGGACTTGCTGCTAATCTTCACATAGTGATTCCTGGTGGAGATGATTGACCAGTAGTGGTCAATCTGAGACTTCCATTCATCTGAGGCCACCGTCTCTGCCTCCTTATACTCATCCTCATACACCTCCCACGGCTCGAGTACTCCGAGTTGAATGTTCAACTCATTGATGGAGAGAGGGAACATCCTGCCCCGCAGTTGAAAGCGTAGGGTGCCCGGAGTCTCGATACCGTATTTGCCACGGGGTTTGAACTCCACTGTCCCCATGAATTCCTCCGACAGCTTCTTGAACGTAGGGTAGTTCCATTCCAAAACCTTTCCCCAGCCGATACCCTTGAAGTATCCCTCCACCTTCTCTTTGATTCCAAATGCTTCCAAGCTTTCTGTCAACAGGTAGTACCAAGGGAGGATCTCCCTGTTTTGTAGGATGGCATACCGCTGGCTGTCTCGCGGTATGGTTGCTCTAGATGATACAGGTCGTAGCACGCCTTTCCTCTTGGTTCCTGATTTCGTGGTGGTGACACTGGGTGTAGACTTCACAGGCGCTTGAATCTCCCCTGAGTTAGAGTTGTCGATGATCTCCACTCTCTTTATTTCGTCCTCTTCGATTTCCTTTGCTTCTCCTTCTTTTTCTCCTTCCTTTGCCTTCCCTTTTTCCTCAACTGTAACCCTCCTCACCGTGCTCGTAGTACCAACTTTGCCCCCTAATTTGCTCTATTTGGACTTCTGCGATAAGGGGGGTTTCGAGGTTTCGAGCTTCCTCTTTGCTCCCACCTCTTTCTCCTTGCTCTGCTGGATGACATCTTCTTGGGCCCGCACGGGAATGCTTTTTTCTGCCTCCTCCTCTCCCACTAGCTCTCCCCCTTGCTCGCCTTCTTGTTCCCTCTCTTCGTGGTCAGAAGTGGTCAGACCACCCTCCTTTGATTGAGATTGGGAGCGGGAAGAACTGGGGACTGGAGTAGGCTCCTTTGGTGGAGGACTAGCTGCTTTCTTTCCGGCGGTCTTCTTCTTCGTTGCTGCTGCGGTAGTGGTGTCCTTGATTGCAGGCTTCTTCTTCTTTTTCTTCCTAGGCGGTTGAACATCTGGTTCTTCCTCGACCTTTACCTACTCTTGGTCACCCGCAACGCCTCCTTCTCCGGTAGGTTGTTTCTCCGGCGAGGGAATCTTCTCCTGTTCCTCTTCTTCCACACCCCGAGTAGGTGTGGTCTTTTCTGAACTGTGCACAGGATTTTCCTCGGAAGTGGTGCTGCGCGTTTTTCTCTTCTCCCCCACTGGTACAGATTTCGTAGCGGTTGGGCCTTTGGTTTGAGTACTGCCGGAGGTGGCGACACTTTTGTTCGTTCTTTTGTGCGCGGCTTTCTTGATTCTGACCATGGTGATGGTTGGAACTTTGGGGTTTTCAGAAAGACGGCGTAGACTGGTGAAGGTATGTGGAGCGAGAACTGGGTCTGCGTGTTTAAATGGCAGATTTGTGGACGACGGTTATGGCGAAGTGGAGAAAGTGGCTGAGTGTATGGCGGTTATGGAGGCTGTGAGGGTTAATGGAGGAGGGTTTTCTCCTTTTAACTGATGGAATGGTGAGGTGACAGTTTATGGGAAGTCAAAACAATCAAGGGAATAAAATCATTACCAAATTTTGAAATTCAAATTTCGTACGAAATCCCAAGCGCCGCAGTTATATCAGCCGTCCTTGTCAGATGCGCCTCCACATCATCTCCTGGTTAGACCATCCCCATTCCACACACCGGTTTGCCACCTACACACTTTGCATCGCAAAGTGGGTTCACAATTCACCCTGGACCTCCACCTACACACTTTGCATCGCAAAGTGGGTTCAAATCTCAAAATAGACTCTAAAAACACCTTGGCCCACGTTCTCCAACTCTGACTTAGTCCAATACTCCCTTAACTCAAAACAATTCTTTAATAACTAATTAAGGGAAAGAGGTTGTGGTCTTACTGACGACCACTCCAGGGTTGCCTCCCAGTCAGCGCTCTTGTTTAATGTCTTGAGCTCGACTTCCAGCTTTGGATCTTACTGATAAATAGGATCCAGTAAAGAACATTTCTCCTTGGTTTTCTTCAACTCTTAATAATCGAAGTACGGTTTCAAGCGATGACCGTTCACCACAAAAGTATCCTTTCCATTCAGATCATAAACTTCGACACTTCCATTTAGGAATAACTCATTCACGATGTAAGGTCCTCCCCATTTTGATCTAAGCTTCCCACTCATCAACTTAAATCGAGAGTTGAATAACAATACCTTTTGGCCAGACCAAAATTCCTTCTTCCTAAGCTTTGCATCGTGGATTGTCCTCGTTCTTTCCTTGTACAAAACTGCATTGTCATATGACTCCACCCGTAGTTCCTCCAATTCATTCATTTGCAACTTCCTTTCTTCTCCGGCCCTAGTCATACTGAAGTTGATTCTCTTGATCGCCCAGTAAGCTTTGTATTCCACTTCTACTGGTAAATGGCACCTTTTTCCGAACACAAGCCTGAATGTTGACATGCTAATTGGAGTCTTATAGGCAGTGCGGTATGCCCATTACGATTGGGATGAACCTCCTTCTCCAATATGCCCTTGATCTCCCTGTTAGAAATTTCAGCCTGCCCATTGGCCTGAGGGTGATATGCAGTCGTGACTTTATGTTTCACCCCCATTCTTTTGGTGAGTGCTCTAATGGTGGCATTGCAGAAGTGAGATCCTTGGTCGCTGATGAGGATTTTCGAAACTCCAAATCTATTAAACACCTGCTCTCTCAAAAATTCTGCCACCGTATGAGCATCATTACTGGTTGTAGCCTTTGCCTCGACCCATTTGGATACGTAATCAACTGCCACCAAAATGTATTCATAATTTCCTGACTTAGGGAATGGTCCCATAAAGTCGATTCCCCATACATCGAAGATTTCCACAGGCATAATAGGCATTTGAGGCATTTCATCTCTTGCGGTGATACCCCCTACCATCTGACACTTCGGGCAGCCCTGTACCCATTTCTTGGCATCAGCAAAGATTGTAGGCCAATAGAATCCACTATCCAATATTCTTTGCGCTGTTCTTCTTCCACCGAAATGGCTACTGCATGCTGTGCTATGGCACATCTCCAATATCTGAGCATGTTCAATCTCCAGAACGCACCTCCGTATGATTTGATCTGTGCCAATCTTCCATAAATGCGGTGCTTCCCAAAAATAAGATCGATCCTGTGTCACCAATTTCTGTTTCTCGAACTTGGTCTTCCCTGGTGGCACTTCCTTAGTAAAAAGATAATTTGCTATGTCCGCAAACCAAGGCTCCTCATCGGTCAGGGCATATAGAGTCTCCATCTCCATATGATCTTGTACGGCGTACAGCCTCTCATCCGGAAAAGCATCTTCTATTGGTTCGCCATCACCCTTTCCCATTTGTAGCCTACTTAGATGACCAGCTACTAGGTTGGCGGCTCCCTTCTTATCTCTTATTTCTAAGTCAAACTCTTGGAGCAGCAATATCCACAGGATAAGTCGTGGTTTTGATTCTTTCTTCGCCATGAGGTATTTCAAAGCAGCATGATCGGTGTAAATGATCGCCTTTGTGCCCAAAAGGTATGATCTGAATTTCTCTATTGCGAAAACCACTGCCAACAATTCCTTCTCAGTTGTGGTGTAGCTACACTGAGCTGGATTCAAAGTCTTGGAGGCATAGTATATAACGTGGCTTTCCTTACCTTTCTTCTACCCTAGTACTGCTCCAACTGCGTAATTGCTGGCATCACACATGATTTCGAATGGTATCTCCCAATCTGGTGGTTGAATAATAGGAGCTGATACCAATCTGTCCCGTAGATTCAGAAATGCCTCCTTACAGTCGTCATCAAAGTCGAACTGTACATCCTGTTGTAACAAACGGGTCATGGGTTGAGCAACATTTGCAAAATCCTTTATGAATCTGCGGTAGAATCCTGCGTGGCCAAGGAATGCCCGTATGTGCTTGACCGTAGTTGGATACGGCAACTTGGCGATGGAATCGATTTTTGCCTTGTCCACTTCGATACCCCTCTCCGATATGACATGGCCCAGTACGATGCCTTCCTTCACCATAAAATGGCATTTTTCATAATTGAGTACCAGGCTTTTCTCCACGCATATTTTCAATACTAGCTCCAAATGATTAAGGCATGTGTCGAACGAATCACCATACACCGTGAAATCATCCATAAACACCTCTATGCAATTTTCCAATAAATCTGAAAAAATGCTCATCATGCACCATTGGAAGGTTCCAGGTGCATTATAAAGACCAAATGGCATTCTTCGGTATGCGAAAGTCCCGTACACGCAAGTGAACGTGGTCTTTTCTTGATCTTCTTGAGCTACGAATATTTGCATATATCCTGAATATCCATCCAGGAAACAGTAATAGGCATTACCAGCTAGTCGTTCCAGCATTTGGTCAATAAAGGGTAATGGAAAATGGTCCTTCCGTGTGACCATGTTCAGCTTCCGGTAGTCTATACAGACTCTCCACCCAGTTTGTAACCTTGTTGGAACAAGCTCACCTTTGTCATTCTCCACAACCTGTATTCCAGATTTCTTCGGTACGACGTGAATCGGGCTGACCCATTGGCTGTCGGATATAGGGTAAATTATGCCCAACTCCAAAAGCTTTAGGATCTCCTTAAGTACCACCTCTTTCATGACAGGATTCATTTTCCTCTGCGAATCCCGTACCGGTCGTGCTCCTTCTTCCAAGTATATATGGTGCATACACTCTGTTGAACTGATACCCTTTATATCTGCCAGGGTCCAACCAATGGCTTCCTTGTTCTCTCTCAATACTCTGACTAGTCTTTCTTCCTGCACCATAGTTAGATCAGAACTGATAATCACTGGAAGAGTTTCCTCTGGTCCCAAGTAAGCATATTGCAAGTGTTTTGGCAGCTTCTTTAACTCTAAGACTGGGGCTTTCACAATCGAGGGCATCAGTTTCTTGTGTTTCCCATACTGAGAGAACAACTCCGGTTTGCCCTGTCCCGATCCTCCGATGGAGTACACTTTAAAGATAATATCTTTAATCTTCCTGTCAACCTCCACTGCTGGTTCCAAAGTGCTTTCCTTTAAAGAGTACAACTCCATGATGGCCTCCTTCAGCTCGAGGTTCTCTATTTGTACGGCATCTCGATCGGTCAGTCCGGCTTGTATAACCCTTTCTGCAGTGTCGTTTGAACTGAATTCCAGGTTTTGCTCTTGTACCAATGGTTCGAATATGTCAATCATTTCTACAGACTCTAGTTCAGGCTTCCTTCTCATAGCTTCATAAATGTTGAATTCTTCCACCACACCATCGAATTCACACGATAGAATTCCAGTCTTCATGTCCAGTTTAGTCCCTGCAGTCATAATGAATGGTCTGCCCAGCAGGATGGAGTTCTCCTTTGCTTCTAAACCAGTATCTAGCACGTAGAAGTCAGCAGGAAAAATCAGCTCTCCTACTTTGATCAGCACATCTTCGATAACACCTTCTGGATACGCGTTTGACCTATCTGCTAATTGTATGACAACTCGGATGTTCCGTAGTTCCCCCAAATTGAGCCTGTTGAAGACTGCTAGGGGCATAACGTTTATAGATTCCCCCAAGTCCATCATGGCTTTGTCCATGTTCATGCCCGCGATGTTGCAAGGGATAGTGAACATCCCCGGATCTTTCTTCTTTGGTGGCAGTTTCTGTTGTATAATGGCTGACACACTCTCTCCCATAATATATCGAATATCTTCATCAATCTTTACCTTTCTCGAGCAGAGATCTTTAAGGAACTTGGCATACTTTGGAATTTGCTTAATCGCGTCCAGTAGGGGTAGGCTAAGTTCCAATTTTTGAAAGATCTTCATCATATCATTGGCTTCTTTCTCTCTGGCTTTCTGTCGAAGTCTACCCGGATAAGGGGGTTCAGTCTGCTCATCACCATCTATTTCTCCTGTAATTTTGTTGCTGGTTCCCTCCTCTCTTTGCCGGTTAACTTCTGCCTCCGCCAAAAATTTTTCAGCTTGCTCATCATCCATCTCTGTGATTATCACTTGTGCCTGTTCTTTGTTGTTAATCCCTTGAGGTGGGAGCTTCCCTGTATTTTCTTCTACTTTCGCCAACGCCTTCGCCAAATGACCAATCTGCACGTTGGTTTGATTCATACCAGCTCGGATTTCATTGTGGAACTTCTCACTTTCCTTAGCCATACTCTCCATGGCTTCTTGCCATGGTGCTCTCCTCTAATGAGGCGGTTGATACACCTGCTGCTGCTGTGGTTGGTAGTGTTGTTGTTGTGGTGGGCCTCCCTGATATTGTCCTTGCTGTTGGTGCTGGGCAAATGATTGAGATGATCCCGGTAGACCTGTACCATTCTGTTGTGGTT
The DNA here is from genome assembly GCA_029490685.1 of Schizonepeta tenuifolia. Taxonomy (NCBI): domain Eukaryota; kingdom Viridiplantae; phylum Streptophyta; class Magnoliopsida; order Lamiales; family Lamiaceae; genus Schizonepeta; species Schizonepeta tenuifolia. The sequence continues at coordinate 80,397,065 of CM055959.1, forward strand.
GACCATCCTATTTCCATCTAAAGTTAGGATGATCCCTCCACCCTCTGTTGTATATATTTCAAAACGGGTTAGCTTCCTCTGAAATCCTTCATTTCCCCCCATGGCATTTACGTCCATTATATCTTCACCAAAGTTGGGGCAATTTTCAGATTGATGCCCCACTGCATCGCATAGGCTACACTGTCTAACCTTCTTCTGCATGGTCAGACCACTCAGCAGTGTCTTTATTTCCTTCATCTCCTTTTCCAGATTTGTCAGTTTATCTTTTTCCTCTCCTCTCTCTGGTATCTCTCTGCTTCTTTCATGTCCATCATCTCTAGATTCTTCTGCCATTGTTCCCAAGAGTTTGAAGATCTCTTGAGGTGTTTTGCTCAGCAACGATCTATTGCATGCAGCCAATACCAGTCCTCGATCACTCCTCCGCATGCCCTTTACGAAGTTTTCCACTTGATCTTTTGGAGTGATCTGGTGATGAGGACAGTTGCTTAACAACTGTTTGAAGCGAGTCCAGTACTCATAAAAAGTCTCCAGCCCATTATGTTTAATGTTTCGGATGTCCCATCGCATCCTTTCAACTCTTGTGGCTGGGAAAAACTCTTCCAAGAAACTCTGCTGCATTTCTGCCCATGTGGTAACGCTTTCTTAAGGTAGATTGTACAGCCATCTCCTTGCTCTGTCCACCAATGAGAATGGAAAAAGAACCAGTTTCACATATTCTTACTGATTCTCATTGGACTGATGCATCACTGTCATTTCGAAGTCCTGGAGATGGGTATGCGGGTCGTCTCCTGGATATCCATTAAATTTCGGTAAGACCTGTATTAATGCAGGTTTCAAGTCAAACTGTTCAGGTGCGAAGGGATTCGTTGGTAAGGTGATCTCGTTCAGCCTGAGATTCAAATTAGTTGGGTAAGCCAACTGCTTGAGGGTCTGCGGCGGCTGTGGTTGTTCACCCATAGCGTCGCATCTCGCTATTCGTGCAAGTGCGCGTAGTCGTCGTTCAGTTCGTTCAATATCTGGATCAAAGGTTAATGCTCTCTGTACTCGACGAGTTCCATGCATACACTAGTAGTGGAAGATGGAATGAGAAGAGTAAAATACCTGTGTATGCCCCAGACGGCGCTAATTTTGACACGCACCCGTCGTGTGGTAATTTTGACAACGGCGCTAATTTTGACAACGGCGCTAAGAGTAAAATACCTGTGTATGCATACACTCCCCGACAACGGCGCTAATTTTGACACGCACCCGTCGTGTGGTACGATCAAAATACCTGTGTATGCCCCAGACGGATAGTACACGCTCCTATGCCCACTATCGGACTGGTTAGTCTTAGCGGTAAGCTAGGGTCGATCCCACGGAGAGTGATGAACCACCTTACTCTTCAGTGCACAAATCGAGTTGTCACGGCCTCAATCTGTATATCTGCACAAAATAAACTAAACGGAATTCAGATATAAAAGGGGGGTAAGATTTGGGGTAGGTTATGATCATTGTTGATATGTTCATTCGGTCATGGGCACACTGAAGATCCGTCCATGCTTCATATAAACTCAAGGCATGGCCCAAAGACATTGGGGCGTTTCAAGAGTTCATACTCTACACTTGGGATGGTTGAATCCCTTGTTGTCGTCTTGGTCCGAAGGTCATGCTTTACCCCGGTCACAAGGCTGTGCTTCACTTCTCCTTAGATAGTAGTCATACCCGATCTCTCCAAGTATAACCCTCACCAATCTTCTCTTCCAAACTTCCCATGTCCGCACCTACAGAGTAGACATAACTCACGGGATATCCATTTTCGGTACGACGTCCAACCGGTCATCGATATGTCTACGATACGCAAGACGAGTCCTTTGGTCGATAACCATGGCTTGATGCCTCGTGACAGTTGATGGGTGATTGTTAGAGAAGCCCAAGACTGAAGAAGGATGCAGTATCCCCTTGTCCATTCCTCATCATCTAGATCTACAGCACCATGTCAGGTGCTGCTTAGCTACTCGGTCATAGGCATATCGAACGTTGCCGTCTGTCATGCCCTGCCTTTGCTTGACATGGTACAGCTCCAACCGAATGGAGATCACCCGTTAGGTCAGGATTGCCCATAAGTTCTGCTTCAGTCCTTCCAAAACTACTGGACTAAACCGATGGCACAAGTGCCTCACGAATGTTTCACATATCAACAGTCAATCATTTCCCATACCCAAATCTCACCAAGTAGATTACTCACACATAATTAAATATATAATGATAAGCGAAAGAGAACACATGAATGAAAAGAAATACGAAATACTTGAATTAAAAATACCTAAGGCAAACAGCCTTGGATTTGTTCTTCACAGTGGAATGTAAATCAAAGCAGATAAATTATTTTGAATAGAAAATATAAAATTGAAGGTAAAAGTGTTTTCTTCGGACTAAGAACTGGAGAATGATAGATTAACCAACATCGTGACAGCCGCTCCGGCTGGACTTTTATATTAGCAATGGCAGCGAGCAAAACCCTAAGCGGGTAGACTGAATCGACATGATTGGCACTTTCCATGTTGAGCGAGATTCTGATTATCTGTGATTGAATGGATTGATGATTGGCAATCTCTGATTGATTGATTATTTAGGGTAATGTGCTGACCTCCAAATCATTCCTTCCATAGATGCTTGGCAGATATTGTGCGAATCTTCTTCGACACGGCTTTCCTTCTTGAGCTCTGGTGACTGACTGGCAATTTCTGTAGTGGTCAAACTGGTTGCATGTTTCATGATTTGATTCTTCGTAGGCAATGCAGTTGTAAGATCTTCTTTGTTGTTGGACACATTGCGTTAATACCACGAATGCGAATGATGAACAGCAACTTAGCTTCAGGGTTCACATGGAATCCTCCTTTCAACCTCGTCTCTTGCTTCAATTCATCTCCTGCTCTGCATACTCCTTTGCGTAGTCCTTGCAACTGACTGAATTCACTCCAGTTCTGCTCATTCTGACCACCTTTCCTTTGTTTGACTTAGACTGAGCTTTCTTCCTTCGAACAATAGTTTCCTTCCCCTGGACAGACACTAATGACACAAAAAGACATGAAAAATAGGGCCAAATAGCCCAAAAGTCGAAGACGCATCATTGGGCAAGAGTTGTTTATAAATATTATTTGTACGAAGAGTGTAACGACAGCGCTTCGTCAACCATTTCGGTCGAACCAAAAATGGAGGAGAGGGAGGATTTTCTTTGCTCAAATCATGCACAAAAGAAAGGGAATGATCGAGCTTACTTGTCATCGGGTTAAAGAAGGTTGATCTATCAAGTTTTCCAAGCAACTCTAAGCTTCCTCAAGCATCTATCAATAGAGTTTCAATCGTGATATGTGTGTGTATGTTTCGACGAGAGAGAAGAGGGTATGTCGGCTAAGAGAGAGGGAGAGATTATGAGAGAGAGTGGAGAGTGAGAGAGCGTGAGATGAGAGTGAGAGTAGGATAGATTAATTGAATTTTTGGTTGCACCCAATAGTAAAAAACACGATATAAAAATTGCCAGAAGAAAAAGTTTTCCGATGCAAAACAACCCTACTTTTCCATTAAACTCTCAAACAATTTAAAACTCACCATGACTCTTTCTCGATGTCGGAAATCTCTCTAGTTCATCTCAAACCTCACCAAATAAATAAAGGAATCTAAAAATCCAGTTTTCAGATCAAAATTCAGAGCAACGAATAAAAACTCAGAAATCACTCATATTAGGGTTTGATGAGACCATATTTTATATGCTCATCATGTGTTTTTAGATGTAGATTGAGTCTAGTTTTATGTCTTTTAAGTCAGTTTTAGTGTCTGGGAGGACACATTTGGTAGTAGGCAGGGAAGGACAGGAACTTGGGCATTTGAAGTGGATTTGCGCATGAAAGTGAGCACTTCGATACAATGGAATAGTCAAGGAGCTCTGCTTGCAGCTAGAGATACCGAGGGCGGAAGTCCAAACACAAAGAAGCTACTCCGTACCATTCGGCATGACCAATCCAAACCGTGCGTAGTCATTCCAAACAGGTCAAGAAGGTAGAAGGACTCTGGGCAAGGCGAAGAGGGAGCAGAGTACGAAGGTTCTAGACGTTGCAGCTGGTATGACATCATCTGGAGGACCAACAAAGAAGCAATTCGTGCCTTGGAGGTGAAGGAAACGTGGAGATAACTTCTACCCGGATTAGGAAGCAAAAGGATAAGGAAGAGATCTTATCGATAAGGAAACAAATCTTTCCTAGTCCTAATCGGTCAAGGGAACTGCCAGCTGTCAATCGAAGGCCTTTATGTAGGTTTTTAGGGTTTTAAACCCTTGATCCTTGTACTCTTTAAATATGTTCGTGCATGCAGTCTTAAGAACACAACTTTATACACCTTTACAACTCTATATCGTTTTCACTTTACTTTTCTGCCAGTTTGGGCAGACTATCGTTTAGTATTAATTCAAGTATGTTTTCTTCTATCTCTTTTGTTATTGTTATTTACTTTATGTCTAGCTAAACCTATAAATTTGGGTTTAGGTATAGGATATATGATTTAAGTGTTTTATAACTCGTGAGGTCTAATTGGGCAAGATAGCTATATATGTGTGTGTTCCCGAGGCATTAGGCAATGATTTCAAAGTGGTCTGTTTGTGCCAAGAGTTTATGTGGCCAGTGGGCAATTCGAGAACGGCAGATTCCTTAAAAGGGATGTAGCTTAGACCAACAGGGACCGGGAGAGGTTTGCCTCATGCTCCTCGAGGGCGACAAATCTCAGGTTGAACTTGGGCGAAGCGAAACGAAGTACGCTAACGCTGGTGAAAAGTCAGAGCGGGATCCTCATATCTCATAGGGCCGAAACAAGTTTCTCTAGTGCCCAAAGCTGTTTGTTCCAGTCTATGCCCCTTGAGGAATGCTCGGGGGTGAGTTGGGCAAGTTAGGAAGCCTGGGGTGGGAATGCCATGCAAGATTCACAAGTAAGGACGAGCTGGGCAGATCGTGGCAGTAGGCGTGACAACGTGACAGTTGGACTACCACGCGGTTTGCCTATAAACGTAGATACACATACGTAGTGAATATCTTTGCACCTATTATCGAGTTACACTTATTCACATTGAATCTAACCTAAATCCAGATTGTCTTTTATTACTGATCGTTTACTTGTTTTATTTCAGCTTTTACTTTATTTTATTTTGCTCAAGGCGATAGTAGAAATAGACCAAACCAACACAGTGACAGGATACTTTCAAGAGAATATTGCATCAATTCCTCATGGGATCAACCCTTACTTACCGACTAGCTGGTCCTAGGAAGTGGGCAAGGAAAATACAAATTGTATTTTACCGTGTCTAAACGACAGTCGCGTCAGGGTTCTTCGACTATTAACTAAATTTTTTCTCAGATGATCTCTGACGACTCTCAAACGTATCCCAAAGCTTCTAAAATAATTTTTAGACTCAAAAGACACCAATTAGATGAAATTCAGAAAAGTTCGATGAATAGTGAAAACTCGGGAAAAGTTACTATTTATCTGAAAAATGAAACTTCTTAGAATTTTCCGAAATCCAAACTCAAACTCAAACTCATATAATCATGCTCAATCAATTCATCACACTTTCGATTCGGATAACCAAAATGAGAAAAATCACATAAGGGCACTCAAGGGCATTTTAGTAATTTCACGAAAAAATTTCTTTTCTCGGATAATTTTATCACACAAAAGCACACATTCTAGGTATGTAAACTCAATCAAGATAAACTTAAAGACTTGTGAATGATCGGGGTATTACAATTTTGCTGCGGGAAAACGACGGTTACGTCAACTATCTTTTCAATGAATTTGACCACTTGGCTAATTCAATGTGAATAACCTATAACATATGCTTGAATTGATTTCAAAGCACCCGCCTTAATAAAGAGGAACAAGTTAACAAAGTGCTGCTCAGTCGGCATTGAACACGACTGTCACCTTTACTCAGCTTACACTCGACTCACTCAAATCGTCAGTTCAGTTGAGGTTTGACTCCATCAATCAGCTGAACTGAATGGGGAGGCGAACTCGCTCAGTTCCCCCCTCAAGTTGGGACACCCCCTCAACTTGTGATCTCCATCTTCATGGCTTCTTCTTCGATTACATTGAGCAATCTAAGGAGTTGACACAACATCTTGAATCGAGCTTGCACCAAAGGCTTTGTGAAAATATCAGCTCTCTAAATGTCAGTGTGAATTTTCATGGATGAAGTGATGTCGGATGTCGATGTGCTTAGTTCTGGAGTGGTGAACTGGATTCACCGTGATGGCTATAACACTTGAGCTCTCATAGAAGATGGGTACCTGGCCTGTCTCCACTTCATAATCTCTCAGTTGTTGCTTTAGCTAGAGAACTTGCATGCAGCAGCTTCCAGCTGCCATGTACTCCGATTGAGTTGTGGAGGTGGCGACACAGACTTGCTTATTCGAAAACCCGGAAACTAATTTGCTTCCCATGAACTGACAGTACACTGAGGTTGATTTCCTATCAACTCTGTCTCCAGCTCGGTCTGCATCTGAGTAGCTGGCCAGTGCGATGTTATCATCAGTTGGGTACCACAGTCCCATATGAACTGATCCCTTGAGGTACTTGATGATATTCTTGAATGTGTGCAAGTGAGCTTCCCTAAGCTCAACTTGAAATCTTACACAAACTCCAACCTGCGTGGGAGATGTGTGGCCGACTAGCAGTTACATACAAGAGCAAGCCGATGATTTCTCTGTACATCTTTGCATCGATGAGCTTGGCTTCTTGGTCGGGGTCGATTTTCCAGTTAGTGTTCATGGGGATCTTCGTCGTTCGGCTAGAGTTCAGTCCAAACTTAGAGATTAGCTCCTTTGAGTACTTAGACTGATTGATGAAGATTCCTTCTAGAGCGACTGCTTCACTTGCAGTCCAAGGAAATAATTCATCTCTCCCATCATGGACATCTCGAACTTATCCTTCATAAGCTGGGAGAATTTTTTGCACAGATCTTCGAATTTGGATCCAAATATGATGTCGTCGACATATATTTGCAGCATCAAGATATCTTCTCCCACTTTGATGGTGAAAAGGGTTTCGTCGAATGAGCCTCGAATGAACCCTGATTCGAGTAGAAAGCCACACAAAGTCTCATACCATGCGCGCGGAGCCTGTTTCAGTCCGTATATGGCTTTCTTCATTTTGTAGACTCTGTCGTCTCTTGTTTCGAAATGTGAGGTTGTGCTACATAAACATCTTCTTCAATGTCGCCATTTAGAAACACGCACTTCACATCCATTTGATACACCTTGAACTTGTGGAAGGCAGCGTAGGCTACGGAAATAAGAATTGATTCCAGACAAGCAACTGGGACGAAGGAGTCTTCAAAATCTATTCCTTCTTGCTGGCAGTATCCTTGAGCTACCAGTCTAGCCTTGTTTCTCACAACATATCCGATGGCATCACGCTTATTCTTGAATATCCACTTCATGCTAATTACTTTGACTCCCTCAGGTCTATCAACAAGTTCCCACACGCAAATTCTGAGGAACTCGTTTAGCTCTTCTTGCATGGCATAAGTCCAGTGGATGCATCCTAAAGCTTCCAAGATCTTCTTGGGTTCAGGCACGTCTGCTACAAAGCATGCAATCATGCTGACATCTCCTTCTTGTGCCAGCTTTCCTAGTATCCTGAGCTCGTCAACATACTATGTTTCCAAAGTTGGTTCATCATCAGCTGTGGTTCCTAACTAAGTTGACTGATTCGGAACATAAGTTGTGAGATCTACATCTTGAGCTGATCTTCTGGTCGGACGCCAGCTTGCAGATTTCCAATCACAGGATATTTGACGTGGTATTCATACAACCGTATATGCTCCAGTGCTCGTCTAGCAGATTTGAGCATTGTGATGGAATAATCTTGTAACAACCCACCCCGCTTATCTTCTACTTTTGAAAGGGTGGACTGAAACCATATCACAATCTTACGGCAGTTCTAGAGTGAAGATGACTAGAACGGGTGAACCATGACATCTACTTGACCTTTTCTTTTCTCTTGACAAGGCTCCCTTTTTAAAACAAAGGAATAAGAGGGACGCCTAGCATGTTCGGGTCTAAGTTATTCACATGACTTTGAAGCATTGAAGAAATAGAACTCATGTTTATCAAGGAGATCTAGCATGCTTGAAACTAATATAAACATTCATTCTTGAAACCTCAAAAGAACTTTTGAAGGTTCGATTATCAAAGAGGTCTTAGCATGCTTGGATCTAAAGCTTTGAATCAAACACCAAGGGCCAAATTTTAACACTTGAATCTTATTATCAAAAGACTTTCAAGAGGCCCGTTAGAAGCTCACAACTACTTTTTAGTTTGAAGAAATAGATTCAAGTTTCGATAGTTGTTCAAGCATCAAAGGGATTCGGGGTCAAAGGGGTTCAGGATGCATGCATCGAGGATTAGGTTACAAACCCAAATAAAATAATAAGGTTACAACCATATCGAATATATGAATCTTGCAGCGGAATACTAAAGTTGTTGAGATATGAGTATGAAGACTCAAATCCCAAACTAAGCAAAACTGAAACAAATGAGGAATCCTCTGAGCTTGGCCTCATCCCGCCCAAAATTACCTACATGTTTTACGAAAAACTAATGTAGGGCGTGGGTACAAAGTACTCAGTGAACACATGCCAAAAACTTGCTTTACAACTTTAAGAATTTAATAAGTTTTAACTTGCCACTTGAGCTTGAGCACCAAGGATTTTTAATAAAGAATTTACCTTGGGCAAAAGCCAAAACATTTTTCTTTTTTAATCGACCGGTCAAAACTTAAGAGAGTGAATCCGAAAATATCTACGACTTTAATTTAACAGTGAAGAGACAGAGGTCTCTTTCTAATCATCGGAATCAGCCGGAAGCTCACGATTCCTATTGTGCACAAATCTCACCTTGTGTGAGACCGAATTCATTCTTCTTTCTAGTAGACAAATCACACACATAGCTTAGAGAAAAAGGCATGTTAAACATTTATAAACATGCTTCAACATGTATCGAGGCCAAAGAGGTCCTCGGTTTAGAAAAGCCCACCTTAATGATGTTTTTCCTAGCTTCTACTTGCTTTCCTTTCTCGCCTTCACTTCATTTCTCCTCTAGAAGTGTAATACCCCGATCTTTTATAAGTCGTTAAGTTAGTTTTAATTGAACTTATGTGCTTTAATTATATTTTCTTGTGAGATAAAAATTTCAAAGAAAATAATTTTTTTTGTGAAATTACCAAATTGCCCTTGAATGACTTTACGTGAGTTTTATCGTTTCGGTTATCTGAATTGATTCTATTATGAATTTATTGAGCAAGATTATATGAGTTTGAGTTTGGGTGTGAATTTTGGAAAATTTTGAAAAGTTTCATTTTTGGATGAATAGTAACTTTTCTCGAGTTTTCGCTATTTATCGAATATTTCCGAATTTCATCTAATTCGTGTCTTTTTAGTCTAAAAATGATTCTAGAAGCTTTTAGATAGATTTGAGAATCGTCAGAAATTGTCCGAGAGAAAATTCAGTTGAAGGTCTAGAAAACCCTAATATGAATAGTGAATTCCGACTTTTTCTTCGTTTCTCGGAATTTCATTTTGAAAGTTTGATTTCTAGATTTCTTATTTTATTTGGTGAAGTTGGAGACAGAGTAGAGAGATAGCCAATGTCGAGAAAGAGTCGTGGTAAGTTTCAAATCGTTTGTCAGTTTAATGAGAAATTAGGGTTAAATTGCACCGGATAACTTTTTCTTCCGGCGATATTTATATCGCATTTTTGACTACTGAGAGCAACAAAAACTAAATTAAAATCCTAATCTACTCTTATTTCTCTCATTCTCTCTCACGCTCTCTCTCTCTCTCTCTAAAATTATTTCTCTCCAACTCTCTCTCTCTCATCTTTGCACCGACCTCTCTCTCTTTCTCTCTCTCTCTCTTATCTCGCTCTCGGCAAGAACACACACACACACACACACACACACCAAAATCTCCATTTTTGAGTCTCCTTCAAGCTCCAAGAAAAAAATTAACTTAGTCTCCGATCATCCACCGACTAATCTATTAAGGTATTTGAGATCCTCTCGTCGTAATGATCGATTTAAGACTAGGATTCATCTCTTTCTCATCTTGTTTGGATCGTAGAGTTGCGTGGATTGAAGCCCTTTGATCGATCAAGCCTTTGCGTCTAAGTAAGTTCTTTGATTCTTGTTTGATTCTAGTGGTGAGAACTTAAGGAAATCCCTCTTTTCCTCCCTCTTTTGTTAGATCAAAATGACCCCTTGAGCAATAAAATCGAAGCCTCTCTGCTTAGCTTTGATCTTCGATCTATTGGGTGATTTTTATGCAAGGAAATAGGAGTTAAAAATCGATTCCTTCCCCTCTCTAAAACTGCCGAAAATTAAGCTTCGGGGTAGAGTTTTGATTTTTGATATTGAGTGTGATATTCATGATCCTTGTGTGTGTATATATGTGAAGATTTGAAGAGAAAATTTGTGATATGCATGTAGGTGGAAATACCGAAATTTTTTAGCATATTTAGGTATTTTTGTGTTGAAGATTCAAGTATGATTTTGATGATGGATTGTGTTCTAAAGTATGATCTAAGAGAGTTTTTGTGTTGATTAAATTAGAAAAAATGATGAAGTATGTAAGTATGTGTGTGCCGAAATTTTGATGAAAATTTGAAGAATTTTATGTTGACGTTCTTGGTTAGATTTTGAAGATGGAAGATAAGATAAATTGTGCATAAGAAATAAAGAAATGGAAAGAAAGAAATTAATTGTTATTTTTTTAAGAAAAAAAAAATTATATATATATATATATATGAAGGAGTGATTGTTTTTGTGATGTGCTTGATGGTATGTGATTAGATGATGTGTGATTCGATGATTTAGAGATGATGGAATAAAAGAAACGAGAAGAATAATTTTTTGTGTAATTTTCCTAGAAATTTTCGAACCAAATATGAGTATAAGGTTGATGATTCTTTATGTTGCATGTCAGTTTTGATTAATGTGATGATTTGATGAAGAAGATGAAGTTAAAATAATTAGAGTTACTTTTCGAAATTCTTGAATCCGAGTTAATAGGTAAAAGTTATCGAGTAATGAAATTTGAATAATAACAATCGAGTTAATATATGAATGGAAAACTTTGAATAAAAGTTATCGAGTTAATATATGAATCGAGTTAAAAATAAGTAAGATAAATTGAGTTAATAAGTAATAAGAAATAATTAGAATCTTTTTATCGAGTTTGGTAATTTTTCTGAGTAGTGACACGTCTTACGAGAAAATGACGAAAACTTTATTCTAATAAGAATTTCGGATTTTTAATTCCGATTTTATAATTAAAGTCTTTGAATTATTATAAAAGAAATGAAACTAATTTCATTTAAATTTAATAACTTTTTTTCTAAAGTTATAAACCGAGCAGAGTCAAGTCAGCATAAATTACAATCAAGTCTTGAACGAGTAATCGAGTTTACATTTATGAATAAATAAATTAATATGATTTGCTAGAATTTTTCTAGAATATTTAATTATATTTGGAAAATTTTTCTTTTTCCGTCTATTTAACGAAGTTGATCGTTTACCTATTTGTGAATGTTCGATTCTTGATCTGAAAGTTTGTTTGTAAATGATTTGTGATATTAGAACCCGAGAATTAGTCTCGGAATTTTCTGAGATCGTTCAACTCGAGAAATCGAGAAAAATGAGATGTGTGATGTGAATAGTATTCTTTGTCTTTTGTGGATTATTTAATTAATAAAATAGTTAGATATTTTTTAGTCAAGTATGTGAGTCTGAGAGTTAGTTGGTTTAGTGATTGGGTAGAACCGAGAAATCGAGAAAGATCGAGTTAGATAAGTCGAGATAAGATAAGAAACCCGAGTCGAGTAGAAGTCCTTCAGCCGAGCGTTTAGTTCGTCGTTTTTTGAATAAGTACTCTCGCCCTTATAAGATGTTGTTCTTGAAGGAACGAGCGAGACCCCGAAGTGAGAGCGAAGAAGGAAAGTAGCTAACCCGACAAACCTCTTTTGCAGTCAGGTGGGCTTTTATAACCGAAAATAAAGAGATGAATGTGATTATTACTATCATATTACATGAGTTTTGAAATTACTTGACTTGCCATTTTATCTGAGTTTTGGTATGTTTAATCATCTACTTGAGTTATTATTATTATCCTGTGTGCCTTGCTTCGGTTAGGCCGGTCACAGTGTTTAAGAAGGAGGCCTACTTCTCGACACACGAGAAACTATATGGTAGATTGATTCATACCTGCTATTCAAATTATATATGTTGACTGCGTAGTCGTTTTAAGAAAAGAAAATGATTTTGTCATACACAAGTTAAACTTTTTAAAACTGTACTAACACTTGTGATGAAGTGGCAAGGCAAGTTCAATTATATAGCTCTATCGAGCAAAGTTTAAATTATTTTGGCATGTGTTCATTGAGTATGAGTACTCAGCCCTGCATGTATTTCTAAATGTGCAGGTTAGCAAGGATGATGGTGGCGGTGTGTAGTGTTTGGAGTCAAGTCTTCTTTTGGTTTAAGCTTGCATCTGCATATCTTCATATATGTAGTTGTGGGAGTTGATATGTTATTCCGCTGCATGATAAACAAACTTGTTTATTTATTTGAATTATAGTACTTGACGTTGTGTCGATACAATTAGCTTAATGCTCGAAACTATTTCTGTACATCCTTTTACTTCTACTTGACTTGGATTATATTGCTTCAATTACTTTTCGACACTTGAATTATTTATTAATGCTCATTGTTTGTGATTGGATATGAAAGCATGTTCTATTTGTTATCGCTTTTAATCTATATTCCCTTATTCGCGAGCATGTTCCCTAGTTGAGTTATGTTTCATATTCGAGGTTTCACCGCACTGCCCAAATGGATTTAAACTTTCTTGTGATGTCGAGTCTAGATTTAATTCCCTAGACTTGTATGAGTCAATAACACACCGAGCATTCTCCATCTCATCCGGCAACCAGGTACGAATATTTTCAAAAGCTTTATAAGTTTGAAATTTTAATTGAGTTATTCAGTTTGCTATTTGCGCTTGTCTAGAGATAAAAGCTCAGTAAGTAGCTTGAATAACTAGATTGCTTTAGAATGCCTTCCCTAATTCTGTGTTTTGTGTGGAAATCGAAAAGGATGGAACGTTTGTGCAAACGTTTTCGTGAAATGGAATTGCCAATCAAGTACTCTGAGCAATAAAACCTTTTTGGGAAGCAAAAACGAGTATGTGGAGTTGGAAAATTCCAATGTGATTGATTAACTATTTAAGTGTGCTTAACCCGTTTAAACTCATCTAGAATGGACGATGAGGGCAACCGAGCGTTGATGCAGGAATATCTGCATATTAGGAAGTCATATCACGAGACGATTGCTGAATTTCTACCGCGTTACCATAAGATTTGGGAGACAGTGAAGTATCTCGATGTTAGTGCACTCGATGGAATGATTCATCTGATTCAGGCTCTTCCTCAAGAGTGGCACAATTGGACAGCATATATTGTACCGAGGTTCATTGGACGCCAGTACCTAGGTGTTTATCTTTACGGCGATTGCAATGCGTTCATCTCAACTATCTCAGGTCAGTTCATAGAGTAAGGTGCCCCGCCTCCTAGACAGTTTGACCCTGTTCTTCCAGCCGAGCCGAACGGCTTTGTTCTTTAGCCTCAGCCTCAGCCTCAGTCTCCTCTTCGAGACGGACCAGCCCCTCCCAGAGTCCTTGACGCAGTCGTCGTTTAAGCTGCGACAAAATACAATTTGTATTTTATTCCTATGTCTACCCCTAGGAACAACTAGTTGGCAAGTACAGGGTCGATCCCACAGGGAGTTGCTCGCAATAATCTCTGGTTGGGGCACACAAAGGTTGTGTAGAGTATCTATCTACTATAGCCTTGGCAACTGTCACTATCACCTTTGGCAGACTGCTGAAAGTAAATAATTGTAACTTGACAAGCAAAAAGATTAGAAATAAAAACAATCCAGGTTTAGGTTTCAAATCAATGAGTATATCATTATCTCGATCATTGGTTCAAAGATATTTGTTGCGTAAGTGTGTCACTGGTTATAGGCTAAAACTATGCAGGGTCTCCATTGTCACGCCGCCACGTACGCTACATAGTCCGCCCAAGTCCATCCTTATGTTTAGGTCTTGACAGGGACACCCTATGTAATACCCCGAACTTTTCTAAGTTCTTAAGTGCGTATTAACTTAATTAATATGTCTATATGATGAGTTTTGAGTGCTAAAAATTTTCGCGAAAATAAAATTTTCTGTGAAATGATGAAAATGCCCTTACGTGCTTTTATATGATTTTTTCTCGTTTTGATTATTCGAATCGAGTATGTGAAGCATTGTGTGAGCATTAATATATGAGTGGAGCTTGAGTATGAATTTCAGAATTTTCTGAGAACTTTCATTTTTTGGATGAATAGTAACGATAACCGAGAAAATACTATTCATCGACCGACTCAAAATTTAGTCTAATTAGTTTTATTTGAAACTAGAATTAATTCTAAGAGTTTTGAGATAAGTCAGAGAATTTTTCCGAGTTCATTTGAACGAAGAATTAAAAATAATTGCTTAACGGCATAGTTAGTCGAGCAGTTTTTAGGGTTTTGTTCGTTAGAAGGAATCTTGATCTAAAAATTAGATAATTAGATTCCTAAATTTATTTTAGGAGATATAAGACGAATTAGAGAGAATTTCGACGTCGGGAAAGAGACGAGAATAGTTATTAAACGTTTGAGGGAACGAAATAAAATAACGGGGATATTTTCTACCGGAAAATTTTTTCTTCCGGGTATATTTAGCAGATAAAATCTGCCATCCTTATCCAAATGATGGCTGAATTTCCTCCCCCACTCTCATTTGAGAGTGTGGAAGCCACTCTCTCTCTTAAGGTGACAACACACCTACCCTATGCATTCCCTCTCTCTCTCCATATCCCTCTCTCGATTTCATCTCTCTCTATATATCTTATGCAGATTTGGATTCATTCCCCTTACTCCCTAATCTCTCATTCATCCCCCTCAACTCATCTCTATCCATCTCTCTCTTCTAACCGAGCCATAGCAGCAAACTCATTCATCTCTCTCTCGGTTATCTCTCTCTACCGAGAAGCAAATTTGCAGCAACAAATCAGCTGCTAATCCTCTTCATCTCCTTCGTCTTCACGACGTTGTGATTACCAAGGAAGAGCAGCTCCTTTTCTCCTTCCTTTGCCGAGAAGAAGAGCAGTTGCACAGCCTCCTCCTTCATGCGTTGCAGCAGCAAGAGTAGCAACTCTCCTTCTCGTCTTCATCTCTCGGTTAAGAAGTAGAAGAGATCAGCTCTATTCCTCTCATCCCTCCGCCATCTCAGCCGTGAGTAGTAGCAATAGCAGTGGCAGCCTCCTCCTTCATGCGTTGCAGCAGCAAGAGCAGCCCTCTATTCTCTTTCACCTCCATCGATGAAAACACACACCCATGCATGCATATATATTCCATGAAGCTTGAGGTCTAAGCTTCAAAACCTTCAAGATCATCCTCCTCTTCCACTTTTGATTTAAACTAACAAGGTAATCTTCATCTTCTTTACCTTGTGATCATTTTAAGATCAAGAACAAGTCTTCTCCTTCCTTATTATTTTCATCGGCAGCTTTGCCAAGAAGGAGAGGTGCTCGATCTTTCTCTATCTTTGAAGCCTAAAAATCGAGCTCTACAAGGTTTCTTGCTTGGAGATCAAAGCCAAACCTTGAGCCCTCTTTCCTCTCCATACCGTCGATCCAACCATGAAGAAAAGAGGAGTTTGAATTTAATTTAAGTATGTTAATTCTTGATCTATATATATGTATATGTATGTGGAAGAAAAATAAGGAAAATAAGCCATGCATGTTTATTTACTGCTTAGGCAAACCTTAGGTTATGGTGATGAAGATTGATGATGATGAATTAAGATGGTTAAAATGAGGTTTAAAACATGATTTAGGGTATAACAAGATAAAAGAACATAAGATTTCTAAAAAGCCCTAAATCGACTAAAAGAAGAAAAATAGGAAAAATGATTTCTTGATGAATTTTGGTGATTATTTGATGTTATGATGATGATATTTGTTTATTATGATTTTTCATGTGATTTATGTGCATATTTGTGATGATGAGATTTTTTGGTGAATTTATTGGATTTTTAATGATTTTAATTGATTGAAAATAGAAAAAATATGATTAAATGATGATTTATGCATTTTATGATGTTTATGATGATAATTATGAGCATGATAACATGTGAAAGTATGATCCAGATGTGATTTTAAGTCACTAAATGAATTTTATGAATTTTTATGGAAAAATTCGAATTATGTGCAAAAATGAGGAAAATGAATTTTTCATAATTTTTGATAAGATATGATGATATTAATGATGTTTATGATGCTAAGATGTATTAGAAAAATTTTTGAATGAGTTTAAAAGCATGGAAATTGAAAAAATATGAAGATATAATTTTTCATAGTTTTTATGGAATTTATGGAAGAAAAATCAAAGAAAAATAGGTATAAAAATAAAGATTAGTATTTTGAGGTTAATATGAGTTTTTGAAGATGTGTTCTTCATATTCATAAGAAAAACTTGAAGATTTGAAGATGTTATAAATTAATTAGAAAAATAATTATTTCTAATTATTTTAATTCGAAAAATGAGTAAATGCATATAAAATGAGGAATTTTATTAGATAAAAATGAAATTGAGAAATACATGAGATGTTAAGTCTATTTTGATGAATTGAGTAGAAAATAAAGTTTTATGAATTTTCTATGAATTTTGAGATAAAATATATATGTAAATATATATATTAAAAAGGAAATAATGGGGAAAAGAAATAAAAGAAAGTATGAGTCTAAAGAAAAATATTTCTTTGATTGATGATGATGTTAGAATGATGATAAGTGAAGATGTGATGTGAATATGATGTTAGTGTTAAAAAAAAGAAATAGAATATTAATAATAATATTAATATGTATTTGAAAATAAAGGAGAATTTAATTAAAAAAATGAAATTATCTATGAGATAATATGAGTTAGAAGTCATGAGCATGAGTTAAAGAATTAAGATGTACGTATTTGAGTTCGTTTGTTTCAAACGAGAAGTTAAAAGAATTATTATTAAAGAAATAAGAATAAAAATAATAGAATAATTGATTTAATGGAATAATTCCATTAAAAATTAATTTATTTGAGTGATGTGAATTTTAGGTGATGTTTATGTGTCACAGCCCCAAATCCCGAGGGACGGCAGAAGCCGGGGTGCGACTGGGGTTGGATTAAAGAAACGGGGAAGAAGGGGACTAACTGAACATACATACATAAAAGATATCATATATTATGTGAACAAGACTTCAATTACAAAAGGAAGAGTAATTCTCGAAGGATTACTCGACTGAAAGTACACGATGGATAAACTAAGTTATAAGACAGATCTTAGTCTACAGTGATTACATACATGTTCATCAAAATACTAGAGTTTTGCAGCGGAAATGTGATTCATACTAACTAAAGTCTTCCTAAGACAACTTTATTCAACCCTCGCCGCTTCCATCGCTTCAACCTGCACATTTAGAAAACATATGCAGGGCTAAGTACAAAAGTACTTAGTGGGCACGCTGCCGAAAACATAATCATAAGTATAAATAATCAGGCATCTCATAATCGTAGCACATCGGGGTTTTGTTGAAAAAAAGACCCGTGTCTACTAAACATTTTTTTGACTCATTTGTATAAAGTAGCTTGTACAAGTATTTTTCTGGTATGTTACGTTCAAATCTTGACCAATTCTCATTCACCGTGGCTGGTACCCCTCAACAGGGTATCACATACACCACAGGTTACAAAGTGCACTAACTCTGGAAAGCACTTAGTAGCTAACTCAGAGCCGATCGTTAACTAATAAATCTGGAAAACACGAAGGTTAACTCAGATAGGTACAAGAGAACTCACATAAAATATTTTAACAGTTTATGCCATGATTATCACTTGAAAACACAGATATCAAAACGATAAAGAAAGGTTTTAGAGCATTGCTCGTTTTATTTCATATATAAAAGCCCACCTTGATATACAGAACTAAAAGCACTAGCTTCCGATCTTCTGATCTTTCGTCCTTTCTTTACTGCTGGCTTCCTCCTTCATCGTAAAATAATAACACTTAAAATCGGGTCGCAAAAGATAATCGATCAATTAAACTCGAAAAAGTTTTAGTCGTTTCATTTCTTTAGGCAATTGCACGCTTACTAGTTTCATTTTACTTAAACGGAAACGAGACTCGAACAAATCTCGTTTAGAACTCGGAAGGTCTCATACTCGACTCTTAGGTCAGT
The DNA here is from genome assembly GCA_029490685.1 of Schizonepeta tenuifolia. Classification (NCBI taxonomy): domain Eukaryota; kingdom Viridiplantae; phylum Streptophyta; class Magnoliopsida; order Lamiales; family Lamiaceae; genus Schizonepeta; species Schizonepeta tenuifolia. The sequence goes on from CM055959.1 coordinate 80,415,451, forward strand.
AGAGAGGGTAGTCGATAGCTCAATACGACTTAAAAGATCATAAGGAACTAAGTTGGAAAGAATCAACTTAGGAAAATTACATTTTAGTTCATTAAACGACTTAAGCAATTTCTCGTTTAACTATACTTCTTTACTTGAACGGATAAGAGGTATCAACTCGTCTCGGTTAGCACTCAAGGCTCCTTTCTTGACTCTAGGGTCAGTAGGAAAAATAGTCGTCAAGTTATTACGGCTTAAACGATCGAAAGAAACTAAGTTGCGAACGAAACAACTTAGAAGAATGAAACTGAAATTTCACTGCGCATACAGCAACTCTGGGGACTGCCCAGAACAGGGGAATTGGAAACAGGGGATGACCCTGTACCGTTGGAAAGTTTGGGATGTCTAGTTTACGCTCCAATTTACGGATCACAAATCCAATAAACGAGCTAAAAGTTATTACAGTTTCCGGCAATGGCCGCAAAACTGCCGCGCTAACCCTAGTTGCTCGATAGATTCGACGTATAACGTCTTAGGTTCGTTCTAAGTTCTCGTATTCGATTTCTTATGAAACTTGACCCTTAAGGCAGTCATCACGTACTCCCGTACGTGATGAACTCCTTCTCAAAACTCGTCCAATAGCACGACGTTCTAAACGTCGGCTTCCAACTATCAAGTACTAAACCAAGTTAATAATTTCTCGTTCTAGTTCTCGACTATCACTATAACTCATATTATAAAAGCTCGAAAGCTCATGACATCAACTACAAAGTCGTTCTCAAGTCCATTAGAAACAATATTATCAAGCTAGAATTCTCATTCGACTTCTCGGTTATTAGTTACGACTAATTGTTCGTCTCTTACGCGATTTTAAAAGTTGTCGGATTCCGCTCAAATTTTACGTCATCAAACAACATCTAACGAGATTCATTTTCATGCAAATAATCACTTCATATCAATACTATATCTCAACTTACGACGAGTTCTTTGTCTCTTACATTCCACAAAACAATTTTAGAAAATTCTCAATAAATTCCAATTAATAATTAATACCAATTAGAACATTATTTCATCAACCAAACATCATCTAAATCGAACACATGAAAACCCCTAATTTTCTCAAGATTTTCGGTATTAATACATGGATTAAGAGGGTATTTTTCTTCATCAATTAACATCATTTAACTCTTAATCATCCTATTATAACATCAATTAATCAATTGAAATCCAATTACACATTAAAAAGCAAAAACCCCCAATTTCAAACCCTAAACCCTAAATCGGTTTCAATCAAACAAAGGGCTTTCGATTTCTCTTGGTTCTAATCACTAATTAAACACTTCCTAAGCATGATTTTCTCATCAATTGTAGAAATCCAAAAATCCTACCAAGAACCCTAATATTTCGGTATTGATTAGGATATTAGGGCTCTTGATTTCTTTCAATTCTAATCCTAGAATTCACATCCCAACACTTCTAATTTCACTAATCCAAGATCAAAACATCTAGCTCATCAATCCTCAATTTTCGATCAACTTAAAAAAAATAAAAAGAAGGGGAATCCAATTGGATAGAAACATGGAGGAGATGAATACCTTGAGATTTAACAAAGGAAGTAATAGGTTTTGATGGTTGGATGATGACTTGTGTGATTTCTTCTTGATGAGAGCTTGAAGTTTCTTCAACAATGGAGGAAAATGGAAGAACAAGAGGGAGAGAGGAGAGGCTGCCGTGTTCTATGGGGAGGGAGGGAGAGAGGATGATTTAATTTGATATGTTATAAGTGATTAAATCCTAATAGGTGTAAAGTAACATGTAAATATCTAAATGGTGAGTCACTAAGTTAAAAACTATATAAAATGAAATGTCTACTAAAGTGTGTGTGGTGATGTCGGCTAGAGGGGGAGGGAAAAGAAAAATACGCGCTTTTCCGGCGCGATACGACGTTACGGAATTCGAACGACGAAAAATGTAGCTCGGCACAAAATCGTCACGATCCGATTCGTCCAAAAATTCTAACGTACTAAATTTAATCGGAAAATAATATTTATAAAATTTATTCTGACAAAAACTCGGGACGACACAGTCCGAGTTTCGTCCGGAAAATCATAAAAACGAACTTTCTCGAGCGAGTTCGTATCGCGATTTCGTGAATGTAAAAATCAGACGGTTTTCCGTTCTGAGTTCACGAACTAAAAACTTTTCGTACGCGCTAACCCTAAATACAGTAGTCGTCTAGATGACTTCCGTAAATTATTTTCGGAAACGAATTTGACCGTTAGTCTTAGAATTCAAAATCGTAAACTTAGGCGTGCAAAGTCTTTTATTTTATTAACTTTAAATTTTTGAGATCGTAAGGAATTTTCGGGGCATTACATTATGTTCTTAAGTGTGTTATGAATGTTTGATGAATGTGACGAAGTATTAATCGAGTAAGAAAAACGATAGAAGTTTGAAAAACGAGGAAATAAATACATTATATGAGAAAATGATGAAATTAAGCTTAAAATATTTTGATGATTAGTTATTGATGTTATATGATGTGTTAAGTGATTTGATGATGTTATTTGAGTAGAATTAAGCAAGTTTGCTTTTTAAATCACTTAAAAAGGAGTTAAGACGTAGAAGTTATCGAGCAATGAAGTTTTGAAATGAAAATCGAATTTTATTTAAATAAAAACAAAAATTGAGTTTTAAATAAAGAAAAAGATAAAATAATAATTACTTTATTAATTATTTAGTTGAGATTGTATACGTATACGTATTTTGAGGAAAATGATGACGTATATGCATACGTATTTTGAGAAAAGAATGACGTATTTTAAAGTCGAGAAATACGAAGTAAAATTTTAAATATTAAATACAAAATGATTATGAGTTTAATGAAATGATTTCATTAAAGTTTGAAGTTATAAATTATTTGATAACTAAGTTAAAAATATAAATTATTTCTGAGTTTTAATACTTGATTGAAACTATGTGATTAAGTGGGACTTTTCTAATCCACTTATCTGTGAGGTTAATAATTTATTTGATTAATGATGTGCTTAAGTAATGTTTAATTAACCTACTTATCTGTGACATTATCTATTAATGATATGAATGCTCGACTATCGAGATAAGTGTTTGATTATTGAAGTAAATGCTCGACTATGTTATGAATGATTTGTGATGACATTGAGAATCAATGTTATGATTTTCTGAGTTCATATAACTCAAATGATTAAGAAATAGAAAACGAGATGAATAGTAACTTATCGATTAGCGTGAAGATTAAAATATTATTTTCTAGAAACAAGATATGAGAATGAGAAATCAAGTAAAATTTCTAGAATGAGAATGAGAATGAGAATGAGAATGAGATTAAAATAGAAAATATTATTTTCTAGAAATTTCTAGAAATCAAGTAAAAGACGATGATATGAGAATGAGAAATCAATAAAGATATTGATATAGAAAAGATTAAATAAGATAAGAGAAATACGAGTCAAGTAGAAGTCCTTCAGCCGGGCCCTAAGTTTATTATACAATTTTCGAGTCAATAAACTCGATCTTATTCGATGTTATCATTGAAGGGCTGAGCGGGACTGAGAAGTAGCCGGAAGCGTAAAGTAAGCTACCTCTACTTCAATATACCAGAAGCCGGGTGGGCTTTTATAGAAATCAAAACTCCGATGAATGCTATTACATATTGATTAATATTATGTGAACTTTTAAAATTTGATTGACTTGCCATTTATCTGAGTTTGGTATGCTTTATCATCTACATGAGTTATATTATCCTGTGTAAGACAGGAACCCACGTGTGGTTAATTGATTGATGATGGCGACTGTGAGCTTTACTTCGGTTTAGCCGGTCACAATGTTTGAGAAGGAGGCCTACTTCTCGACACAATGTTGATGTGGTAGATGATATATACCTTGATTGTATATGTTTTTGACAGCGCTGTCATTTAAAGAAAAAAAAAATAATTTTTGCATTCACAAGTAAAATGTTTTTAAATAAGCTAACACTTGTGATGCAGTGGCAAGGCAAGTTCAATTATATAGCTCTAAGAGCAAGCTTTTAAAATTGTTATTGGCATGTGTTCACTGAGTACGAAGTACTCAGCCCTGCATATATTTCTAAACGTGCAGGTTAGCTAAGGATGAGGATGGGGAGGATGATTCTTGGTGGTGTGTCTTGTTGAGATGAAAGTTTGAGTCGGCAAATGCAAGTCTTCATACATGTAGTTGTTGAGAGCGAGTTGATGTCTCCGCTGCAAGATAATCTCATTTGATATGTCTTTTTGATAACCTCTGATGTCATAACGAGCCTTTTGCATAAACTAATTACCTATTCTTTGTTGATGACTGCTTGACTTGGATTTGAAAAGCTTAATTTGATATGTGAAACCGACGAAGTCTTTTGTGCTCGTTTATTTTTATCCAGTCATCCAAAAGTATGTTGATATGGTTGACGTTCCTTGTTGACAAACCCTTGTTTCCGAGCTTGATTACCTGTTGAGTCAAGTTTTATTTGATGGTTTCACATTATTAATTCAATTGAGTTAGTGTATTGTTACATCTCGAGTTGAGTTGTAATAGAAATGATATGTTTATTTGATGGTTTTACCTTCACACTCCAATGGAGTTTGATCGTTCCTACACACCGGATTTCGGGCTGTGACACCCTAGCCAATCCTCTTGCTTGCCCAAAAATCTCGGTGTTGGGAAATTTATTAGTAAGAGTTTTGATGAATTCCAAAACCGACTGACCCCAACCGAGTACATGTTGCCAGAACCTAATGATAGAATTGAGGCTCGCTGTTTGAGCAAGTCAAGATTTTATCTTTACAGGTCTCCAGCTGAAGATGGCAACAAGGCATCACTCAGACAGAACATCAGTTGTCATAAAATACAACTGAGAGCTCATTGTTCCGATGCAAAAAGGGGGAAGTTTTCAGAACATCAGTTGTGAAGGAAACCAACTGAGGGTTCATCAGATGAGAAGCAGTAGAGAGGAAGAGAACATTAGATGAAAAGGAAGTCATCTGAAGTTTCAAACTCAACTGACTAAATGCAAGGAAGACAACTGAGGGTTCAGTTTCAGAACCTCAGTTGTAGAACTCAAACAAGAAGATCAACAACATGAAGTTCAAAGTCAGCTGAGAGTTTAACGGTTCAGTCAGAACATCAGCTGAAGACCACTCAGATAAAGATTAAGATTTTCAACCAACTTATCGAGGTTGACTGTCAGAAAGGTTTAAGATTTGAATTTCAAAAGGAAGTCACATGAGGGTTTGACCGTTCAGTCATTACCCCATCTGGCCCAACACAAGGTTGTCTCAGAAGGAAAGCAGAAGAGTACAGATGCCATATCGGGAAAGTCTGCAGAGATGAGAGACAAGCCATCGCTTTCAACGATCAGAGATCAACAGCTCCTCCAACGGCTAGTTGATACTCTCCGCCTATAAATAGAGGCATTCTCTCATTCGAGAGGTTTACGATAGACGTGATAAGAAACAGAAGTACAATCGCAAGAGAAACAAGTGTAAGAAAAATCTACAAAAATCATATTCTAAGAGCATCAGCAGCTGAGAGTTCAAGAGTGATAGAACATTAGTAGCTGAGGGTTCATAGAGTTATAATCTGTCTTAGATCTTAGTTTGAGTGTTTATTCGATCAAGCCATAGATCCAGCTCTCATTCGTGATCGAGCTGTAGTTGGAAAATCCACCCACATACACACCTTAAAAAGTGTCTGTTAGGATCCTACTCTTCCTGTAATTGAGTAGCTAGGTCGTCAAGTACCCGCAAACTTGACATAGGTTGTTAAGTACCCGCAAACGTAACTGTAAAGGTTGATAAGTACCCGTAAACTTATTGCAACGGTTGCACAGCCCGGGTAAGCTGTGTGGAACTGTCCAGAAGAACTTGGACTGAGGTGTGAGGATTCACATCTCCCCGTGGACGTAGGAGGGTTATCTCTGAACCACGTTAAATCCTGTGTGTCTGTGTTTATTTTTATTCAGTCGCTTATTGTATTCTTATCTGATCAATCTAACCAGCATACAAACTGCATTTTTGCATTCAACTGTTTTGGTTTTTGACCAACCCTGCACTAAAAGCGTGAGTTGTTTTAACGAGTTTTAATTTCCATCACATTCCGCACAGCCTCACTCTTCCAGCTGAGGTTGCTTACTCAGCCGTGAGATTCCAACTGAGTCCGTTTTACTCGGTTGAAGTAATTTTTAAGGGTTAAGTTTTAAAATCCTTACTGGTGTATTCCCCCCCCCCCCATGCACCAGTAACTCGTTTCGGGACCATCAAGTGGTATCAGAGCAGTGGTTCAAAAGACTGCTGACTCTGTTTCACAAGGTGTGAATTCGAGAAATTTTCTTCAGTGGTCAACTGAACAGATCTTTTCACGCTAGTGCATATTTGCTCGCATTTTTGTCCTGTTTTTTTTTGTGTAGATGGACGTCAAGGACAAGGTCGTCGTCATGTTCTCAGTAGTCAATTATACATCATGGAGAACTCGAATGAAGAAGATCCTTCTGTCAAAGCATCACAGGATGCAACAAGTTCTCTCTTCCGGACCAATCGTCATTAAAGAAAGAATAGCTCGCACTCCCACAAATCCTAACGATGGAGATACAGTGGTGGAGTATGTAGAGAAACAGCCAGAAGACTACTCTCCAGAGGAGGCCAAGGTGAGCCAGTTGGATATCTGGGCTCAGAGCACAATAATGTCCACAGTTGGACAAGATTATCTGCCGTGGATAGAGGAGTGTGAGACTGCAAAAGAGATGTGGGACATCCTGGCTTCGCTAAGTGAAGGAAGCGATGAGACAAAGGAAAACAAGTTCTCACATGCATGTCAAGATTTCGACAACTTCAGTCTGCGACCTGATGAAACTATCGATCAGCTAGAGCTCCGGTTTATGGACATCATCAGAAGAATCCAGTCCATCCGAAGAGGAAAATACACAGTAAGAGAAATCAATCTCAAAGTATTGCAAGCTCTACCGGCTGAATGGGATACTTTCACTAATATCCATGAGAGCCGAGCTGACCTTGGTGAAATGGGAACTGAAAGATTGTTCTCAATCTTAAAAGGAAATGAGTATAAGGTCAACAGGAGGAGATCGCAGTCCTCAGGACAGACGAGTAGAATTGAGGATGTTGGCTCAGCCTCAAAGTCAGTTGCTCTCCGAGCTGACTACTCAAAATCGAGATCATCAAGGCCAACCAGATCAGCTGACACGACTGCAAAGGAGCCAAGCAGAGAGGAACTGCAACAGAACATTGCAGCTTTGTCAAAGAAGCTAGCCGACATGGACACTCGATTTGGCAAATATAACGTTTCTATAAATCAAACCGAACTCGAGACAGTTCTAAGCCAGTCATCAATGGTTGCTTCGAATGCGGCAAGGAAGGACATTTCAAAGCTGACTGCCCAGACCTCTCAAAGAAGGAAAGAGAAGCGTTGAGGGCCAAGCAAACTGCAAAGAACAAGGCCATGGTAGCAGAAGAAGCAGCTGACGACATGGACATCTTCACAGACACTGAAGATGAGGATGAACTGACCTCTACCAACAACGTCATCAGTCATAATCAATGCCTCATGGCACTTAGAACCGACCAAGATGATATTGAGGTACAATCTAATCCTACTCGCTTAAATTCTTCCAATACTTCTAACATGCAGGAATCTCTGAACGATGAGTTGGAACCCTCCTGGAATGATTTTCAAGAACTCAATGAGGAACTGCATTAGCAGTCGGTTGAGTTTAAGAGTCTTCAAGCTCAGTTCGCCAAGCTTGAAGATTCCTTAACCGAAAAGGACGATCTGATCACTAGCCAAACTCAGGAGATTGAAAATCTCAAGAGTCAACTGAATGAGGCTAAGACTCCAATAGATGAAGAGTTGACAAAACAGATCTGGAAGCAGCAAGATCAGTTGAAAAATCAAGAGGCTCAGATCGACCAGCTGATAAATGAGTCAGATGGTAAAACCGAGCAGATAACCGTCCTCCTCAAACAGTTGCAAACTGAGAAGGACAATCTAATCAAGCTGTATCAGTCATCCAAGATCATAGAGAATCTTATCAGTTATAGTAGATAGATGGATGACGTGTTAGGACTCGGCTATGATGTTGTCAAGGATACTGGGATTCCACCAGCAACCTTCATCAAAGCTGTAGAAGTCACAGCTGTCGAGCCAGACACAGCTGAGTCTCCAGAAGCTAAATCAACCTCCACCTCTCAGCAAGTTCAATCGACCAATAGGATTACAACTGAGAAGGGAAAAGGAGTAGCTGATGTAGGACAGAATGTTCCATCGGTTGAGATATCAACAGAGGGGGAATGTTCCAAAAGTCAGAAGAGGAATCAGAGGCGTCTAAGGCACAACCGCATCCGATCTCAGAATCAGAACCGACCTCTGCATCAACCTCAAAGTCAACGTCAGAAGGAATGGAACCAACCTCAGAACAGACATGGGTTCAATCGTCTGAATTAACAGCGATTCCAACATCAGTTCGACCAAAGGTTCCAACCGAGTCAACCAATGAGGAACTGGTCGCACAACTGGAGATATTCATACCATAATATAAATCATCAACATGGCATGAATAGTTACAGACAACCCTCAGGAAGTTGGAATCATAATCAGCCACAAAGATTCCAACATGGCGTCCGACCTCACAGACAAACTCAACAGGATAAGAATCGCCATCAAAATAGGGGGAAAGCCTCACCTCCTAAAGCTCAACATGGGAGAAATCCAACTCCTCTCAAGAAACAGAACATCACTACTAACAACAAGCCTAAGGATAACCGAGGTGTTGTTATAGTTGATGATGAAGGAAAAGTAATCTGGAATGATAAATCTATCCGGGTTTACAGGGAAAAAGCGACGCACAGTTCCAGCAGGAACTGGTTCTAATCCTCCAGGACCCAACTGAAATTGGGGACCTAAGCGAGTTTCTCTTTGCAGGTGCAGAAGAAACAGCTGAGGAAGAAGAAGGCGTCTGCTACAATGTGGGTGATGGATAGTGGATGCTCGAAACACATGACGAATCTGAAAGATTTGCTTGGAAGTTTCGTGGAGAAAGAAGGTCCATCAGTTACTTTTGGTGATAACTCAAAAGGCTATACCAGAGGTTACGGTACCCTTGAAACCAATCATGTTTCAATTTCTAATGTCTCTTATGTTGATGGATTGAAGTATAACCTGCTCTCCATCAGCCAATTCTGTGATAATGGTTTCTCTATCAAGTTTGATGCACAGGGTTGCAGGGTTAAAGATGTCGGATCAAAATAGGTGATATTATTAGGAAATTGATCACCAACAGGGAATGTCTATTACGCTGACTGGAACAGCAGCCTCCCTGACACCTGCCTGTTATCAAAGAGCAGTTCTGATGTGAGCTGGCTGTGGCACAAAAGGCTCAACCATCTGAACTTCAAGATGATGAACCGACTCGCCAGATAAGAACATGCAAGAGGCATACCTAACCGAGTGTTTTCAACAACACACATCTGCAGTGCATGCCAGCTGGGAAAGCTCGCTAGATCCTCCTTCCAGTTGAAGTCAACTCCCTCAACCGACCGAGTGTTATAGCTGATCCATATGGATCTCTTCGGGCCAGTTACACCAAAAAGCATAAATGGCAACGAATATAAATTGGTTGTAACTGATGATTACTCGAGGTACACGTGGACCATTTTCATACGTCACAAGAGTGAAACCCGAGATGAGCTGCCCAAGCTGATGGATCGGATATCGAACCAACAAGAGATGAAGATCATTTCTATCCGATCAGATCGTGGAACTGAGTTTCTAAATGAAACCATCATCGAGTATTGCGAGAAGAATGGAATAACTCACCAGACATCAGCCGCGCGTACTCCGCAACAGAATGGCGTAGCTGAGCGAAGAAACAGAACGCTGAAGGATGCAGCCACATCCATGTTAGCGAGCTCAGCTCTACCGAAGACATTTTGGGCTGAAGCGATCAACACAGCATGCTACACTCAGAATCGATCTCTTCTCACCAAACGGTTGGGAAAGACGCCCTACGAGCTGTGGAGATGCAGAAAGCCAGATATTTCTTATTTTCGCGTTTTTGGGTCTAAGTGTTATATTCACAACAATGGGAAGACTCAGTTGAAAACTTTTGATGCCAAAGCTTCGAAAGGCATATTTCTTGGATATGCAGCTCGGATCAAGGCATATAGAGTTTTCAACAACAGCTCTCGTGTTCTGGAAATAACACCTCATATTAGTTTTGATGAATCTACCTTTGAGTGCAGGGAACAGGTTAAAGGACAACAAGCAGATCCAACTGTTCCATCAGTTCTCACCAGATCGCAAGCTCTAAGGGAAAAAAACCTAGCTGAACCACTGGTTTGGGCAACTGAGGATGAGGATCCATACTCCTCTGAAGATGAATGCGAAGACCCCAGCACATCCCAAGGGGGAACTTCAACTGATGTTCCTCCAACTGCTTCAGCATCCGAAGCCCAACCGAGTCCGGTTCAACCTAATACCAATGTTGAGGATCCAGACTCAACAGCTGATCAATCACCAGCTCTAAAGACTCCAACTCAGATTTCAGAACAGCCACAGTTGGAAGAAGAAGGAAGACGCAACCGAAGATGGTATGAAGTTCATTCCACTGACAACATCATCGGCGATCCAACCAAGGGTGTGCGTACAAGGAGCCGAGTTACAAATCCAAAATCAACTGAAGGAAACTCCAACACTTACGCCCAGTATGCTGAGGAGTTGGCAGTTCTAGAGGAGTTCGAGCAAGCTGGAGATGTTGCCATGATTTCTTGCTTTGTAGCTGATGTACCAGAACCGAAGAATGTTGGGGAAGCTCTCAACTATGTTCACTGGACAACAACCATGCAAGAAGAACTAAATGAGTTTCTACGCAACTGTGTATGGGAGTTGGTAGAAAGACCAAATGGTGTCAAGGTGATTGGATTGAAGTGGATTTTCAAAAACAAGAGAGACGCCATTGGATTCATAGTAAGGAATAAGGCAAGGTTGGTAGCTCAAGGATACTGCCAACAAGAAGGAATCAACTTTGAAGATTCCTTCGCACCAGTTGCAAGGCTGGAAGCCATCCGGATCTTTCTAGCTTATGCCGCACATCACAAGTTCAAAGTGTATCAGATGGATGTGAAGTGTGCATTCCTCAATGGAGATATGAAAGAAGATGTATATGTTGAACAGCCTCCTGGTTTTGAGACTGGAGATGGAAGAGTGTACAAGCTGAAGAAAGCTATCTATGGTCTAAAGCAAGCGCCAAGGGCCTGGTATGACACTCTTTGTGGATTTCTTCTGAACTCGGGGTTCAAACGAGGTTCAGTTGATAAAACTCTGTTCACCATCAAAGTTGGAGAAGATATACTTGTTGTGCAAATTTACGTCGATGACATCATTTTCGGCTCCAAGTCGGAGGAGTTGTGCAAGAAATTCTTAGATCTCATGAAGGAGAAGTTCGAGATGTCAATGATGGGCGAGATGAATTATTTCCTTGGATTACAAGTGAAGCAGTCACCTGAAGGGATTTTCATCAACCAGTCCAAGTATACAAAGGAGCTCATCACCAAGTTCGGATTACAGACAAGTAAGACGACAAGGATCCCGATGAATACGAACTGGAAGATCGAACTCGGAGCTGAGGGAAAGCTCGTAGATGCCAGCTAGTTTAGAGGGATCATCGTTTCGCTGCTATATCTAACTGCCAGCCGACCAGACATATCATACGCAGTTGGAGTGTGTGCTCGATTCCAAGTTCAGCCAAGTGAAGCACACATGTTGGCAGCAAAGAACATCATCAAGTATCTGAAGGGAACTATTAATGTTGGATTGTGGTATCCAACTGACGACAATATCCAGCTGACTGGATACTCAGAGGCGGACTTAGCAGGAGATCGGTTGGACAGGAAGTCTACCTCTGGACACTGTCAATTCATGGGAAGCAAGCTGGTTTCATGGTTCTCCAAGAAACAAGCATGTATTGCAACCTCTACAACCGAGTCAGAGTATATGGCTGCCGGAAGCTGTTGCATGCAAGTGTTGTGGCTGAAGCAACAGCTGAGAGATTATGAACTTGCTACTGGACAGGTTCCCATTCATTCTGATAGCTCGAGTGCTATAGCTATCTCTCTAAACCCTGTTCACCACTCTCGGACTAAGCACATCGACATTCGTCATCATTTCATCCAAGATCATATTGAGAAAAAGGATGTGTCCATGGAGAAGATCCCAACTGAGATTCAGAGAGCTGACATCTTCACCAAACCTCTTCCTAAAGCTCGGTTCAAGATGTTGTGTGATCTTCTTGGACTATTGGATCCATCGGATGAAGAGTCATCCGAGCTGGAGAAAATCCATCCGAGCTAAAGTATCATCCGAGCTGCAGAGGATCCATCCGAAATGAAGAGTCAGATATCCATCTGAGGGGGAAGCTCAGATGAAGGAGGAATCTCAGATACGAATTGCCAACTGAAGACATCAAACATCAGCTGAACAGACGAACTCGAGTCAGCTGATGGTATGCGGCAATTGAGGAACTCAACTGAGGTATACAGCTGATCTCGACATCGGCTGGCAGGTATCATTTATGACTGAAGGTGTTATGATATTCAATGAGAATGCTTGAAATAAATTCAAATATTCCTGAACATGTCAGCTAGACTAAACAAGCCATCATGTCACATTTAACGTAAAGTCTGGCTGAACTCCTATAGCCTTACTTTATAGTGCGACTGGGCTGACACCTTAAACTATTCACCTTCTCACTCGCGCGCGTGGAGCATCAGTCAAAATTACTCAACAGTCGCGCAATCCCAGCCGTTGAAAAATACGCACCATTTAACCACAGCCGTTGATATTATCCGAGTCAAAGATTATATAATACGGCAAATCAGGAAGTGATCCTTACCTTCTCTTTTCGTGCATATCTTTACTAACTATTCATCATCCTCTCCACATTTGTTTCACCATTTTCAGTAAAGATTTTCCTTCTTCTTTGCATATATATATCTCTTTGAGATGGCGCCTAAATCTAAAGCTTCCAAGAAGATGGTTTCCGCAGAGCCTGCTACATTCCAGGAATCTTTCGACATGGTGATGTCGAAGATTCATTTCGAATAGATTCTTTCCAGGGATGCCCTGACCTCGCCGGAACTCGCACCAGTCGCCGCCATTCTTTCTGACCACAGTCTGCTCGACTGGGCAACCCTCTCTCCATCCAAGTTGCTCAGGAAGCAGGTTGTACATTTCTACAGGAATCTGCAGCGAGTTGCAGAAGATGGGCTTGTCACTATCATCCCGTGCAAGCAAAGAAACACAACTTCCCGGACAAAAGAAGACACCGCCGTGGAAATAAAAGTATCCAAGGAACTGGACAAGATCATCCCCAGAAATCGCGAAGCCACATATGTGCTGGGGAACTTCACCGATAAGGAAGCTGATGCCTTCCTTCAAACAATCCTTCTTGTTCCCGAACGATTGAAGGGGAGCATGCAAAGGACGAAACTGAAGCCGGCGCACCGACTTCTTTTCGACGTGATCTCTAAATGCACCTTCGCGTATGGAGGAGCGTTCGGTGACATTAGCCGACCGAAGTTCAAGCAACAGAAGGCCCTGGAGGAACAGCACCAGGTCGATTGGCTGGGCTTTCTTGAAAGCCAGCTGTTGATGGAGAAGCAAAAAATCTCTGAGACGTCAGCTGAGTCCGGAGAGCAGCTGTTGAGTGTCAAGGGGACACTCAACTTCGGCACAAAAATCTCTACCCTTATCCTCCAAGCCACAAAGGGACAACAGCAGTCCTGGGAAGGGAGTGAGGACCCGCCGCTCAGCAAGCTAATGCTGTTCCCCACAGCCAAAAAGGCCATGGACGTTGTGGAGGCCGTTTACACTCTCAAGGGTGCCCCCAAGCCAGCTGTGGAGTCAGTCTCAGCAGCTCGTCGCCCTTCTCGGTCCAAGCCTGCGAAGCACCAGCTGGAGGAGGTAGCTGAGGAAAAGGAAGATGAAGATGAAGAAGAGGAAGAGGAGGAACCCCTCCAGAAGAGGCCCAGGATTCGAATCATCCAGCCCGCGGCTCAACCTTCTACAACGAGCCCAGTGGTGGTAAAGCCAGCTGAGGAGAAGGAGTCAACTGAATCAAGCCAGTCGGTTGACCCAGCTGGGTTTGTTCTTCAACCTCATCAGGAGGAAGTGGCTGAGGGAGTGGAGATCCTCGTGGAGGATTCCAGCTCCTCCTCAAATGACTCTTCTTCATCTGAGGAGTCCCACGACAGTCAGACTGGAGCTGATGTCAGCCAGGTAATCCCACCTGTGTCTGAGGAAACACATGAGCCAGCCGACTCACCACCTAAAGAGGATCCAGTTCTCTCAACTGGTCCTCAGTTAGATATTCCAAGCCTCTCGCTCGATGCCAACGTTGTGACCATTCCTTTGGCCAACGTTGATGAAACCATCGAACCCGTTACCTTCGATATTGACCCCCTTCCAATTGATAAAGAAGCCAACCGCCAGGCGATCTTGGCTGAATATGAAGGAAGGCTAAGCTACTGCTTCCGCAAGCTGATTGGTATGTTCCCCGAGGCAGCCTCGATGCCCATATTTGCCGTACTCGGGACGGAACTGCTCTACCAGTTCAGCGTCATATTCAGCTATTGGTACGTTAAGGAGGAAACCCTCAGGATCCATGGTTGGGACAGGTTGAAGGTCGAAGAATCCAACCTGAGGGTATACTTCGACTACCAGAACTTGGAGGTGGCCTACAACCAGAAGGTGGCTGTGCTACGTCGTCGTCTAGACAAGAGCATCCAAGAAGGGACAGACACCAGGGAGTTGTGCAACAATCCTGGAGCTGTTCAGTTTCTTGACGATATGCTGGCCAAGAATGCCAACTGCATGGAGGATGTCGACGCAGCTGAAGAGGCGGCCAAGAGGGAAGAAGAAAAGCTCAAGGCCTACCTCGCCAGCCGATCTGCCCTGGTTGTCATGGAGGCATCTGCCCAGCCACAACCACAACACCTGCCTGGACCCTCAGATCAGCCAACACTCTCAACCGATGCCATCTGTGAGCTGATCTCCGAGAGGGTCAACCAGCTGAGGCAGGAAATGTTGTCCAAGATCCAGCTCAGCAAGGAGGAGGATGCTGACAGGATGCATCAGCTGATGGCAGAGAATACCAGCTTGAAGAATCAGCTGGAACACCTTTCCTCTTCCCTGCAGCAGAAGTTCGAAGATCTCTCCACTTCTTCCAGCTCAGAGGCCACGGCTCTAAGGAAGGCAGTTCAAGGCCTCAACTCGGACTTCAACGTTTTCAAGACCGTTGCTGAATCTGATCTGGAAAAGTCCCAGTAGACTCAAGACCAGGAGTGGATGTCTCAGTTCGCAAATTTCCGAGCTGAGTTCGTCACCCTCCACAAAGAGGTCTCTGCGACCTTTGCAGCCTTGCAGCGAGCTGAGCAGGAGCGCCAAGACCTGGAGTTGGCCAAGAAGGTGGAAGAGAAGGATGTTGTCGACGAACTCTTTTCCCACGTTCAACAAGCTGAGGCCAAGCTGACCTCCCTGGATGGCACTGTTGCCACCCTTTTGGATGATGCCAAAAAGGGGGAAGACAAGGAGCCAGCAGCTGTTGCTGGACAAGGAAAAGCTGTTCTTCAGCAAGGGGAAGGAGTGAAAGCTGTTCTTCAGCAAGGGGAAGGAGTGCCAGCTGAAGCTGAAGGATCGCAGCAAGAACTGGAAATCTCCCACGACCTCGTAGCCGAGCTTACGGCCGAGCTCGATGCCGAACTTGACGGGATATCTGTTGAAGACTGCATCGAAGCTGCCAAAGCTATGTGGGAGTCTAAGGAGAAGTACCTGAATCCCTCTTGGATCAAGAAGTTCGCTGCTGATCAGGCAAAGAAGGTGGCCAAGTTCGAGAAGGAACTAGCCAAGGTTGAGAAAAATGTCGACCGAAATAAAGCCAGCCGGAGTGTGCGAAGAATTAACAAGCACCAGATGAAGGCTGAGGCTAGGAAAAAGACCCAACAGTTGCAGAAGAATGCCCCGCTCCCGTCTCGGTTCCCACATGTTGACAAGTGGATGAATGCTGAGTGGAACGATGACTGGGAGAAGTTCAAGCATGAATTCATTAATGACTTTTATTACAGGAAGGTCTACTCGACTGAAGACCTAAGGCAAGCCTTCAAGGAAGCCCTGTGGGAGCTCAGATCTGGAGACCCTGGAATGTTTAGTCAGTTCAAGCGAGCCATGCTGAATGCTCAGCTCGATCCCAACACCATTCCAGTTCCGCAGATGCTCAGATATCTCCCTCAGATGATCAAAGGCACAGACACTCCGAACAGAAATGCGATCATGGCTGAGGCGAGACAAGTCTGCAAGGAACATGGTGTCAACACTGGGATTGAGTCACCTGCGAAGAAAGAGATCTTTAACTGTATCTTCAGCAAGTACGGTCAACAGTATTTTTGAGCTGATTTTTTTTTTTGTTGTCTTTTGAGCTGATGTAGTTTTTGGAGCAACTGTTGTATCTTTATCTGTTCTGTGCTTAACCCTATAACCTTCAATTGTAACAAAAACTTCAAAGTATATATACGATTCAACTTGACGCACAATATCTCATTGTCCAAGCTATGAATCGCAGTCTTTTAAATACCATGTTATAACTATGCTAACCCTTTGATGTTTTATCTTATAGACTGTCTAGAATTTCAGCTGAGATTTTAGGTCAGTTAGTGAGGCTTAGATCAATAGTGGTTTAAAGTTGTAAGTGGTTTTGGCATCATCAAAAAGGGGGAAATTGTTGGAAAATTTATTAGTAAGAGTTTTGATGAATTCCAAAACCGACTGACCCCTACCGAGTACATGTTGCCAGAAACTAATGATAGAATTTAGGCTCGCTGTTTGAGCAAAGTCAAGATTTTATCTTTACAGGTCTCCAGCTGAAGATGACAACAAGGCATCACTCAGACAGAACATCAGTTGTCATAAAATACAACTGAGAGCTCATTGTTCCGATGCAAAATGAGGGAAGTCTTCAGAACATCAGTTGTGAAGGAAACCAACTGAGGGTTCATCAGATGAGAAGCAGTAGAGAGGAAGAGAACATCAGATGAAAAGGAAGTCATCTGAAGTTTCAAACTCAACTAACTAAATGCAAGGAAGACAACTGAGGGTTCAGTTTCAGAACCTCAGTTGTAGAACTCAAACAAGAAGATTAACAGCATGAAGTTCAAAGTCAGCTGAGAGTTCAACGGTTCAGTCAGAACATCAGCTGAAGACCACTCAGATAAAGATCAAGATTTTCAACCAACTTATTGAGGTTGACTGTCAGAAAGGTTTAAGATTTGAATTTCAAAAGGAAGTCACATGAGGGTTTGACCGTTCAGTCATTACCCCATCTGGCCCAACACAAGGTTGTCTCAGAAAGAAAGTAGAAGAGCACAGATGCCATATCGGGAAAGTCTGCAGAGATGAGAGACAAGCCATCGCTTTTAACGATCAGAGATCAACAGCTCCTCCAACGGCTAGTTGATACTCTCCGCCTATAAATAGAGGCATTCTCTCATTCGAGAGGTTTACGATAGACGTGATAAGAAATAGAAGTACAATCGCAAGAGAAACAAGTGCAAGAAAAATCTGCGAAAATCATATTCTAAGAGCATCAACAGCTGAGAGTTCAAGAGTGATAGAACATTAGTAGCTGAGGGTTCATAGAGTTATAATCCGTCTTAGATCTTAGTTTGAGTGTTTATTCGTTCAAGCCATAGATCCAGCTCTCATTCGTGATCGAGCTGTAGTTGGAAAATCCACCCACATACACACCTTAAAAAGTGTTTGTTAGGATCCTACTCTTCCTGTAATTGAGTAGCTAGGTCGTCAAGTACCCGCACACTTGACATAGGTTGTTAAGTACCCGCAAACTTAACTGTAAAGGTTGATAAGTAC
The DNA here is from genome assembly GCA_029490685.1 of Schizonepeta tenuifolia. NCBI lineage: Eukaryota > Viridiplantae > Streptophyta > Magnoliopsida > Lamiales > Lamiaceae > Schizonepeta > Schizonepeta tenuifolia. The sequence goes on from CM055959.1 coordinate 80,433,406, forward strand.
CCGTAAACTTATTGCAACGGTTGCACAGCCCGGGTAAGCTGTGTGGAACTATCCAGAAGAACTTGGACTGATGTGTGAGGATTCACATCTCCCCGTTGACGTAGGAGGGTTATCTCCGAACCACGTTAAGTCCTGTGTGTCTGTGTTTATTTTTATTCAGTCGCTTATTGTATTCTTATCTGATCAATCTAACCAGCATACAAACTGCATTTTTGCATATTCAACTGTTTTGGTTTTTGACCAACCCTGCGCTAAAAGCGTGAGTTGTTTTAACGAGTTTTAATTTCCATCACATTCCGCACAGCCTCACTCTTCCAATTGAGGTTGCTTACTCAGCCGTGAGATTCCAACTGAGTCCGTTTTACTCGGTTGAAGTAATTTTTAAGGGTTAAGCTTTAAAATCCTTATTGGTGTATTCCCCCCCCCCATACACCAGTAACTCGTTTCGGGACCATCACTCGGGCATAACACCTTATCGAGCACATGTTAGTCAAGCAGCATTTGGTTCTAGATGGGCCCACTCCGGCGCAGGTGAGATAACGAGGATCTCTATCCGACATTCACCAGCATTGACACATCTTTGTAGGTCTAGGCCAAGACATACAACCCGTTCTTGCCGCTCTCAAGGAACGTAAGGCAAGCACGTCCAACACTTGATAACCCTCCTGCGATGTAGGAATCCGTATGTGCCCGGGGCTCGTTGGCCTTCCAAGTTATCTGTGACCACCGAACTTCTTTGGAATCGTTGCCCAATGCCTCAGGAATACACTTATATACAACTATCAAGAACACTTAGAACTCATGAGATTTACAAGTTATACATCATATCATCTATCCTAAACCTGGATTTAAAGGCTTAGCTAGACATAAAGTAAATAACAAAAGCAAAAGAGATTAAGAAAAACATACTTGAATTAATAACGATAACCTAAAATTGTCTGCCCAAGCTGGGACTTAACAACGAAAGTAAATTGTATCTAAGAACTTAAACATAAGTTGCAGAAAATAAAAGTGTATCGAATTGCAAAAAGTAAAGAATGCGGTAAAGATTGTTTTCCCAAAAGTCCTCTCATGCGCCTTGCATGCATGGATGTATTTATAGAGTACAAGAACTAGGGCAAACCCACAAACGGGCCTTCTAGAGAACGGACCGACTGCTTCTATGTAAGGATCAATGGATAAGATTGGAAAGATCTCCTTTCTTATCGCTAAAAACGTGCTGCTATTGCAGTAGGAAACATCGATCGAATTCTTGCGCTGCAAGGAATTTGTTTCCTTGCCCAAGCTCTGCACTCTGCTTTTCCAATCTCTCTGCTATCTCTTGCCCATATCAAGCCTGCACCTTGCCTTCTAGAGTAAAACACACAACGTCTAGATTAACCATACCACTGAAAGTGGAGCAGCTCTTCATCTTGATTTGGACTTATGCCCTCGGTAGCTTGAGCCAGGAGCACGGCTACTATGGTCATTGCATCGTATCACCAGTTTCTTCTCTTTTTGAATGTTTTGGCTCCAGTCTTGCCCAATTCCTGCCTTTCCTTGCCCTGCCAACTCAAGTGTCCTCCCAGACACAAAATAGACACAAAAAAACTCTAAAATAGACTCGATCTCGACCTAAAACACACATGACAAGAGCATAAAATATGGGCTCATCATACCCACACACTTAAAGTCATGCTTGTCCTCAGGCATGGTGTATGGCTTGCCCAAACAAAAGAAAAATAAAAAAGACTCAAAGACTTAATTTTAAACACAACTAGAGGTTAGCACATCATAGGATAAATAAATAAGGTAGAGCATAATCCAGTTCACATACAACTCAAGCAAATAAACCAGTCCAAGCAAATTATCAAATAGGTAAAAAATAAACAAGTGAGCTTTTCAAGGATATTTCTCATCAACACTCTCACTCTTGTGTATGGGGTAGTATTTACGCTCAAGATATGCCATTCTTAACTGCACCATAGGCTTGCCTGCCTGCTACTCTCTCCACCTCTTAGACTAGGTTCGAAGCATTTATCCTAAGGTCTTTTATTTGGTTGTAAATTGGCTTTGGCAAGGGTAGGAAGTATTTAGAACTAGGCCTGGGTCATTCGGACTTAGGTTGGCCAAGCGAAGCGGCCAACCTTAGCTTCTTTTCCTTCAACTTTTCTTCTTGCGGGCCTTAGCACAACTTATTTAGGACATCTTTTTTTTTATATTTTCTTTTTCTCTTTTTTTTTCTTTTTTTTTTAAGTTTTTTATGTACTAGCCCTTATATTTTCTTTCAAAGGCTCAACTATTTCTCCCTTTCTCCCTTCATCTTATGCACCTAAGCCCTATTGATTGGGTAGGATACAGTGTATAGGCTGCATATATCTGATCAAAGAAATTATAAAAGCTCAAAGGGGATTAACAAGGGAAATTCAGTTGGGCAGGCTCTTTGGCGCAGTTGGGCTTACAAAAGAAAAACGTGCCTAATTCATCTAAGTTCTTCTAGCCTAAGTAAATGAGGCCTCAAGGAGTAAACAGGCAATAGGTAGCATCCAAATAAACACATCATAAAATCACAAAAGAAAGAAACTGCTTAGTCATAAACATGCAGTGTAAAGCTCAAATCCTCATAACGACATGCTCACAAGTTCATTTATCATCCCCATCTACATACGATCATGCTTGGACTAGAATATAAAAGTGCTCTTATCATAAAACTCAGAATCAAATTATGCTCATACATTATCTAATCATCCTAAGCATGCTTGACCTCTTAATAGACACACAAAAGACGCTCCTTCCACCCACACACTTTGCTTGGGCAAAGTGGTTGGAAGGCACAGACCAACACAAAACTAAAACTCATAAAAACAGACGCTCTACCCCTCATACTCACACACTTTGCCTTTGGCAATGTGAGTGAAAATCAAGGTAGATCACAACACAGACTCTAAACAAAAACTTTAAAAACATTTAGACTCAAAACAAATTACGAAAAACACAAAATAAAATACAAAAATAAAAACCTAAACCACTAAACAAATGAGAGGACAAAATCATTAGGCAGGAGTAGATCCTGACCTGGTCGGGTCAATCTTCAAGGCACTCATAATATCGACAAGGGCTTGCTTGTTTTCCAGTCCAATTTGCTCCAATATGGAATTGCTTTCCTTCAGCTTGATCTAGCGCTCCATCTCCCCTGCTATATCTTAGGAAGGCAACACTGGAGTACTGGACACTCCACCTCCAACTGACTGAGGATGAGTGTCAGCAACTTGGGCAGGCTCGTCTGGTGGAATCACGAACACTGATACTCCTTCATCATCCCTTCCACATACGCCCATGGCAGTCAAGCAAGCGAGGTCCAAGCGCTCCTCTTGCATTGGTTGTAGCTGCGTAGTGGCTTCATCAAATCCGTGCATCCTTATGGCATAGCGAGTGACCAGGTGGGCAAGGAAAAACCTCTGATTGCGAGAGTTTACGATATCCTTGAAATGGTGCATAGTATAAGCCCCAAAGTTGAGCCTCTACTTGTGCACCATACTTGATAAGATGAAGATCTCTTGGCGAGTGACTGAGTTGTCACTATCTTTCTTCCCGAAAAAGTTGTAGGCAAGGATTCGGTGACACACCCTCAAGGTATCATCCTTCATCATATGCCTCTTTGCCGTTCCAGCCTTAAAGAAGGGGTCATCACTGAACTCCGCCCATTTCCTTACCCACTCATCAGCATCCAATTGAGGAATATACCTCAACGCTCCCTTGTACTCCTCGCTCCTTATCGTGCGAAAATCCCCAATGCCCAACGCCTGATTCAGATCATTCACTAATAGCTCCTCGCTTGCCCCCATGAACTTAAACTGCATGCACATTGTATTGTGATTCCCCACCATAGGACTCTTCACTTGCAAACACTGATAAAATTCATACACCAACTCCGGATACACCCTCTCTTGCCATTCCAAAATTTCTCCCAACCAATCGCTGCAAAATACCCATGCACTTCTTTCCATACCCCCAACTCCTCTAATGCGCTCCGATCAACCAATTTTGGGAGAATGATTCCCCTTCTTGGCATCTTCCCTATTCTACGATTAGAGGCTCTGCCCGACACTGAGATGCGCCACTTGGGTGGTGCAGAAACCACCTCTTTTCCCTTGGCAACAGACCCTGCTCCTTTAGTCTTTTTGGTTGGGGGTTCCTCCAATTCTTCCTTGACTTGTTCATCCTTTGTAGCCTCTAAATCATGATGCTCTAACATCACCAGATCTCCTTCGCCATCTCCAGCGGGTACATTATCCTCCTGCTCTGGTTCCTTGCCAATGAGCCGGCTGCCTCCGATGCAGCGGTTTCCTCTTCATTGAGTGAGGGAGAAGGTTTGTCCATGAACATCCGTGCGACATCATCTTCTTTCTCCATGTGCGAAGAAGAACCAGCCATGGGTGATGATTTGGGTAAAGTTTTTTGAGTTACTTTGATGGGAGTGGAAATTTTAGTAGAAGATTTTGGTGACTTAGAATTTTTGGCCACTTTTTTTATCGAGTGTCTTGCTGCTGTGAGTATTCTTCATTGTGAGAGTGGTGAGGGGGGTTTTATTTCTGCAAAAGTAGAAATGGAGAGGGAATGGAAGAGTTCCGGTTTGAATTTAGACGATGAATGAAATTTGTGAAAGAGAGGGGTGTAGTAGTAGGCTAGAAAGTAGGGTATAGGTATGTGACATGGCGGTTACAGAACTGCCAGTGCACATGACCTGCTGATGTCAGTCACGTTTCCCTACTTTGGTTGCCTCGCATTCACCGGGCTCAGCCTCTCTTCGATCAACACGAACTCTTCACTTGCATATCCTCTCTGCGCACTTGCCTTGCACACAGACACAAAATGCACTTCCAAAATAAAAACTACTATCCTATGATTAGAAAATAAAAACTAAAATAAAATTACGAAGAAAATACGAAAAAAGAAAAAACTAAAAATAAACTCACTAGGTTGTCTCCTAGCCAGCGCCCCAGTTTACGTCGTGGGTACGACGTAGTCCTGCTTGCCCCTAGATGGGCATCATCACGTGGACTTTCTCCTTGTCCACACCCTCATCCTTCTTGTCTCCATAGAAAAGCTTCGATCTCTGACGATTGACCCTAAAATATTTGGAGGTCTTTGGGCAATAAACCTCCACAGACCCATTACGAAATTGGTTCACCACTTCATAAGGTCCAATCCTCTTCGATTTTAGCTTGCCCAGCATAAACTTGAACCTTGACAGATATAGCAGAACTGTTTGCCCAGGCTCAAATTTCTTTACCTTAATCAACTGGTCATGACCTTTTTAATCCTTGTCTTATACAAATAAGCATTATCATAAGCCTCAATTTGAATATCCTCTAACTCTTGCAACTGCAACTCCCTTTCCTAATCAATATTACTCCAATCATAGTTGAACTTCTTCACTGCCCAATATGATTTATGCTCTAACTCCACATGCAAGTGACATGGCTTCCCAAAAACCAACCGATATGGTGACATGCCCAAAGTGCATTGTCCAAGTGCAAACTCCATTCCTTTCCATTTTGCCCAACTGCTTTTCTCAATATGGTCTTGATAATCCTATTTGTCAATTATGCTTGCCCATTAGCTTGCAGATAGTAGGCAGTGGTAACTCGATGATGGACTCCATATTTCTTAAACAACTTATCAATGGTAGCATTACAAAAATGCGAACCTTGATGACTTATGATTGCTCTTGGAACTCCATATCGATTGAAAATATTCCCATTAAGAAAAGTAGCAACCACATGGGCATCATTCGTTGATGTAGCCTTTTCCTCTGCCCACTTCGATCTCTGTCTGACATTCACCAGCATTAACACATCTTTGCAGGTCTAGGCCAAGACATACAACCCGTTCTTGCCGCTCTCAAGGAACATAAGGCAAGCACGACCAGCACTTGATAGCCCTCCTGCGATGTAGGAATCTGTATGTGCCAGGGCTCGTTGGCCTTCCGAGTTACCTGTGACCACCGAACTTCTTTGGAATCATTGCCTTATGCCTTGGGAACACACTTATATACAACTATCAAGAACACTTAGACCTCACGAGATTTACAAGTTATACATCATATCATGTATCATAAACATAGATTTAAAGGTTTAGCTAGATATAAAGTAAATAACAAAAGCAAAAGAGATTAAGTAAAACATACTTGAATTAATAACGATAACTTGAAATTGTCTGCCCAAGCTGGGACTTAACAATGAAAGTAAATTGTATCTAAGAACTTAAACATAAATTACACAAAATAAAAGTGTATCGAATTGCAGAAAGTAAAGAATGCGGTAAAGATTGTTTTCCCAAAAGTCATCTCTTGCGCCCTGCATGCATGAATGTATTTATAGAGTACAAGAACTAGGGCAAACCCACAGACGGTCCTTCTAGAGAATGGGCCGGCTACTTCCATGTAAGGATCAATGGATAAGGTTGGAAAGATCTCCTTTCTTATCACTAAAAATGTGCTGCTGTTGTAGTAGGAAACATAGATTGAATTCTTGCGCTATAAGGAATTTGTTTCCTTGTAGGACTCTAAGAGCTGCATCTTTATACGCCAGCACCGTTTCTCAAGCTCTGCACTCTGCTTTCCCAATCTCTCTGTTATCTCTTGCCCACGTCAAGCCTGCACCTTGCCTTCTGGAGCGAAACACACAACATGTAGATTGACCATACCACTTAAAGTGGAGCAACTCTTCACCTTGATTTGGACTTATGCACTCTGTAGCTTGAGCCACGAGCACGGCTACTATGGTAATTGCATCTCTTTTTGCATGTTTTGGCTCTAGTCTTGCCCAATTCCTGCCTTTCCTTGCTCTGCCAACTCATGTGTCCTCCTGGACACAAAACAGACACAAAAGACTTTAAAAAAGACTCGATCTAGACCTCAAACACACATGACAAGAGCATAAAATATGGGCTCGTCAGTCCCCTCTTCACCTCACCCTGAGCCGAGATCTACTTTTCAATACCACCCGTACTCGGGAAACATACTCCCTATCCACTCTTTCGACCCCTTTGCCTCGTCTAGCACAGCAGCGACTTAGCCAGCAGGTTCGTACGACTCTTTTAGAGTTTTACCTCTTTTGCACGACTAGCTAGAGGAATTCATGCACCGAGACCGCACTTCCTCTCCAGTACAACCCGTAGCCGAGCCTTCTAGGCCGACACATACCAGTGATAGCGATGAAGACGAGTTCTTTGAGGACCCTGCAACCGATGCCACAGTTGCAACAGTTATCTCCAGGCTTTGCCGAGCGACCACTTCTTCATTTGTACCTGTCTTTCCAGACCTCGGCAGTTAGGCCCGACCAGGGATGTGAGATAGAGCTCGATGATGTAGATGACGTGTCAGTGTACTCTTGTCACGTGAGCAGTCTTGAGAATTCCCTATGGGACATGTCTGAGTTGGAGGACGTCAACGCCCGCTTTGAGGACGAGCAGACTAGAGACATGACCGATGTGTGGGAAGTTCCCGGATACACCTACTACAGCTTCCTGGAGTCATTGGCAGCAGTAGAGGGTCAGCATGGCGAGGAAGATTAGGATCCCGAGGATGATCCAGATGAGGATCAGAAGGAGAATCCTGAGAAGGACCCCGAGGAGTAGCATGGTGACGACAACCCGAGTAGTGACGACCCTCACGCTGAGGTCTAGTTCTAGAAAGTTGTGGAATACCCGAACAATAGTTACTTTTCTGTCAAGAGTTAAACTCTTTTAATTTTCTGTCGTGATGTAAATTATATAACTGATGCATAGTTAGTTAGTAGAGCCGAACGCGAAGTAGTATCTCGTGTCTAGTGCATTTTTTAGATGTAGAAAGTCTTGTAGACATGTAGGAAATTTTTCTGATGTGAATATTTATCCCTCAAAAGAGGCCATCATCCTGATGATATGAAAGGAAGCCGTTAGGCTGTTAAAATCAATTTTTAGTCTCTTAATTATTTTAAGAATTATCTGTCTTAGAGATACGAGTAGAAGAGTCGAGTTATTAAATGAATTGTTTTTCAGATTAATTGAGATGTGAAATTCTGAGTGATTATATATGTTATGTTTGATTGAGTATATAAGAAATTGTTGAGCATGATGTTGAGTGATGAGCTGAAATTGATGGAATTATTGAATATGTATGCAATTGTTTGATTGATTGTGTGTATTTGATTATATTATTGAGACATGTCATTACTTGATTGATTGTGATAAGACGAATTGAGAAATATTTTAATTGCAATTTGAATGCTTTACCTGAGAGAAATTCTTTCCTAAATGTGTCATAAGTATCGATCGAGAATTGTGTTTCCTCTTAGGAGGAGAAGTGTTCGAAAGTCGAGAAAATTTCCGAGTAGGTTTGCAAAACTTTTCTAATTTTTAGCATTTCTTTTAGAATGCCTCCAAGAGGAAGAAACGAGAGAGCCGAGCAGAATGATAAAGAAAAGCGACGGGACCAGACCCCACCTCTTCAAAATGAATGTCGAATCGAAGAGCTTTTTCTTCGACAAAATTCGCCAATTTTTGATGATAAAGGCAGTCCCGTAGAAGCCGAGGACTGGATTCGTTATCTAGAGCGAATTTTTCGTTTCTACGTTGTGGAGATCGCGAGCATCTCAAATGCATGACGTATCAACTCAAAGGTTCCGCCGACTACTGGTAGGAAGCCCGACAGAGGACGTATACTCTCGAAGAATGAGAGAATCTAACGTGGGACCAGTTCAAGGAAGCCCTGTATGAGAAGTACGTGTCGAAAAGCTATCGGAAATAGAAAGCAAACGAATTTGCAAACCTAAGACAAGGAAAAAAGACCATAGCAGAATACGATTGAGAATTTTGTGAATTAGCTCGTTTTGCACCCGACAAAGTAGATACAGATGAGAAGATGTGTGAGTTATTTCGAGCAGGTTTAAGGCAAGACATTCGCGTAGTTCTTGCAAGTCAAAGTAGTCTGACTTATGGAGAAGCCCTTAACCGAGCCCTTAACATGGAGTTGGCAATGCAACCAGAGAAATGATCGCTTTCTTCAACGACCTCTCAATATCAAAACCAGATGACGACAGCATCCGAGCAAGAAATCGTGGCAAGGAAGAGGACAGCAGCAGCAGCAGGCTCATAAAGTGAAACCCCAGCAAGGCAATCAGAGTAGCGCATCTTTTGGACCCATATGACTCTCCCTATGTTACTTGTGGTAGGATGCATCAAGGTATCTGCAAGAAGCAATGTCTGTTATAATTGTGGACAACCTAGTCATTTCTCAAACCAGTGCCCAAGTAAACAGTAAGGAACGAGCGGTGGAAGACCGAATCAATACTCGTCTTCGCAGATGAGAGCTATACATGGAGCCCCGCATCCAAAGCAACCCCAGGGTCAGCACAAGCCGCGGTCGCAGCAGGAGTCGCCACACTACTAGAGGGTTTTCACAATCGAGCAGAAAGCTGGAGTCAAAGACCAAGGAAATCTCGCAGGTATGGAAAAACTTAAAGGTGTGCCCATTATCGTTTTGTTTGATACTGGTGCATTGCATTTTTTTATAGCTAGTGCGTGTGTAGAAACCCTTGGCTTAGATGTAGAAGAGTCGAACCAAGAGCTTAGAGTCTCAACCCCTTTGGGTAGATCTGCGTTAGTGTCGCATGTTTGTTCTAGAATTCGAGTTCGAAAATCGTATGTTATCCGTGAAATCCCTAAATCTAATCCAGATGTGGGATGTGGGTATAATTCTTGCAATGGATTGGTTAACCGAAAATTTCGTGACGATCCGATGCGACTACAGACAAATTACGTTTCAACCTCTTGGAGAATAGTCGACCATAGTGCATGGAGTTCAAAGAAGAACAAAAAAGAGTATGCTGATTATTTTAGCTATGAAGGCAAAGAAGTTGATGAGGAAAAAGAATACGCAAGTATATCTGATTTACCTGAATAAGAATGAAGAGCAAGAGCTAAGTATCGACGATGTAGCTGTAGTAAGAGAATATAAGGACATTTTTCCAGAAGTTTTGCTAGGATTACCTCCCGATAGGCAATTGGAGTTTACGATGGATCTTGAACCCGGACCAGCCCCTATTTCTAAAGCCCCGTATAGGATGGCCCCGAAAGAACTCCAAGAGCTAAAGATCCAGTTGCAAGAGTTGTTAGATTTTGGTTTTATTAGACCAAGTGTTTCCCCTTTGGGAGCACTGATTCTATTCATGAAGAAGAAGGATGGTAGTCTGAGGATGTGCATTGATTACAGAGAGCTTAACAAGATGACACTCAAGAAAAAGTATCCTCTGCCAAGGATAGATGATCTATTTGACCAGTTGAAAGGAGTCAGTGTTTTCTCCAAAATTGATTTAAGATCTGAATATCATCAACTGAAGATCAGGCAAGAAGATGTTCTAAAGACTGCGTTCAGAACAAGATATGGACATTACTAATTCATTGTGAATCGTGTTTTTCATGAATACGTGGATAAATTCATGATAGTATTCATTGACGATATCTTGGTGTATTCAAAAGACGAAGCAGAGCACGAGAAGAATCTCAGAATCGTGTTAGAAAGACTAACACTACTACATTTTCTGTCATAGATAACGCTACATACATAACGGATATTTCAAAATACCGTTATGTATGAGACACTTTTATCATAGATAACGGACATTTAAAAAATCCGTTATGCCGAAACCGTTACGTAAGTTCATACATAACGGTATCAAGCCGTACGTTATGTATAAGCGTTATTTATTAATCATATACATAACGGTTATACTAAACCGTTAAGATGTACGTTATGTATGAACTCATTTTAATAACGGTCGCCATAACCGTTATTCCATTCCGTTATGTATTACAATTTATTTTAATATTTAATTAATAAAGGGAAACGCGGGTATATTTCTTACGAAAAATTTTGCCAAAACTTTATCCCGATTTTTCATCTCAGAAATCCCCGAATTTGATAATTCACCAAAACTCTTCTCCCGCTTGAATTCATCTCCAGTTTTAGCTTCAATTATCTCACACTTCAATTCATCTTCAGAAATCCCCAATTTGATATTTCAATTTGAATTCATCTCCGAAATTCCTAATTTGTTTTCTAGATTCAATCTTCAAAATCCCTCTCCTTTCTCCAACATTAAAATCCCTAAATCCCTAATCTCTTTCTGTCTCTCATATCCGGCGTTGTCGTTCCCTCACCACCGGCACAACCAAGTTCTAGCAATGCTGCTACCCTCGACGTCTCCCTCACTTACCCTTACAGTCAAGGCAACTGTCACCGTCTGTCGGAATATCTACCCCGTTCAACGTCACATAAGTCAAACAGGTCCGTATGGGATTGATCTAGATTTCATATATTGGTTCATCTTCCCACTTCTCATATACTAGGAAGTAAGATTTATGGATGTGATTGTGTTTTGTCGGATATGGTTGGGTTTGGCTTGTCGTCACCGCTAGAACCCCTATTTTGTTGCTTTGGGCTGTAAGTATCTTGTTTCTTTCTTTCTTTTTTCAAAATTTTAGTCGAGATTTTATTTTTGATTTACTTACTTGCAAATTGGTTCTGGGTTTGCATATGTGTTGTGTGTGTTTGCTGTGATCATGGATTATTGATAATTTATCTGTTTAGACTTGATAATATGGATTTGGTCAGCTTAATTAAGCCTTGTTTAGAAGTTTAGTTTAATTTTTTTGTATTTTTCTTGAATTGTTTTGAATTTGAGTGTGTGGATTTATGAAGTTATGGTGTGTATTTCTCTTACAACAAGTTCTGGTTCCACTTGCCTATTTTGGATCTGGTATTGCCTATACCATTACGTCTGCAATCACTATGAGGTATTTTATAGTGCCATTAAAACTAATTTTGATTTTTATGTGTTCAATAGTCTCTAGTCTGATGGTATTGATAGGGTTTCACAGTAAATGTAGTCAGTGCAAGCTCTTATGGATACTAAAGGCCTAAGGAGAACCATTGGGACTGGTAGTCTGTGTTTACTTGGATACAATTAGAGTTGATTTCTCCAAATGGGTTTCATTAAGTCCTTATTCCAAAACTGGTATTTGCGCCTCAGAGATATCTCTGTTGATTCTGCGCACATGAGTATATATGAAGTTTCATTGGTCTGCATGCACATTTGAATTGATATGATATATTCATTCAAGATTTTTTTTGATCGAATGCTTAGTGAGTGAGAATTTCAATGGCGTCTTCCACTTGAGCTATGATATTGTATGCTGCAGACAATGGCTTTTTCCACGTGAGTTGTGAAATTCGATTGATCACTAAAACACCAAAAGTTGGTCCACAACCACAAGTGTTGGGATTGTGTTTTCTTTGGATTCTTTGATGCCAAGAATTCAAGAACAACGTATACTAATTGTTGCTAAACTGTTATTGATTTCTAATACCTTTTTCTAGTATCTAGATAGTTTTAGTGAGCATGCTTTATGGAACTCCTTTTCTTTTATCTGTGATTATTCCTTTGCCCCAGATTATGGACTCCTTTTCTTAGCAGTACCCAAAACAATTGAAGTTCTCTGCCAGCTTCAGTTACTAGATACCATAATTTTTTCTAAAAGAATATTGCTTATAGACTGAAAAGAGTAAAAGCTAATTTTTGCATTGAGTTCACAATTTTTACTTGAAGTTTCCGTTTGTCCATTTGTGTTGTAATTAAATTAGAGGGATAAGTCTCTTTTAGAATTCAATTTTTTCTTTAAAATTTTGGTTAATTTTGTGGAATCTGTTATCTGTAGCAGTTCACACCTATATCATTACCTCTGGTTTAACTCTGTCTTGAGGAAGATAATATATTTTCTAGAACATATTTTTGCTTGTTGATTTGTTACCGGTTTTTAAGCTTTTATGAACATAAAATATGTGGTAATAAGATCAGAGTCACCTGGACCCTATCCGAAGCATATGGAGGATCTTCATGGTATCAGAATCTCAGATATGAGCTGGTAAGTAAAGTTTGCAGAGAGCTTCTCCGATAACATTTGTATATACTCATTGTTTAATCTTGTATATATGCAAGTGTTCTGGTATTGAAATGCATGACGATGTTAAAGATGCTGGTGAGAACTCTGTAACAGAAGATTCAGGAGAGAGGAGTCTGTTGAGGTTCGAGTTCGTCTTTTGGCTTGCTCCCTACAGTCTTTCATTTCCTTTCCAGAACAGATAATGATACTTTTTAACTTATTCTGAAATCACAACAGCGAGGAATCATGCTCTTCCACTGTAGGTTACTCTTATTTTGTTTTATTATATTGGGGTTCTACCAATTAGTTGTACCTTGTTGTGAATGTGATTAATTTTCTTATGGTGCAGCGAGGGGTGCTACAACCAAGAAATCATAATTACTGGAGCATGAGAATAAACCAACACAATTTAAAATTGAAGGTGTGATCAAAGCTTCCCAAATTCAGTGTGTATGGATTTTCTTCTCGACTACCACTCCCATGGCGTCACAAGATGCATAGACATTCGTCTCTATTTCTCTTCTCCTCGCACTAGCTCTTGTTGTCCAAGGTACTTTCGCACTACTAGAAATTCGCACATACATAATAACACTGCGTACATAACGATTTCACGCGACGTGCTTTTTTTTCGTCATTTAATTTCATCTACTTGCTCAAAAAACATTTTTTTCTATAAATGGTACATAAATCATCCTTTATTTTACCAACATTGACCACATCAAAGTGTGACGATGTGAAACACTATTAAAGAAAAGTTGAAAAAAAAATTATTACGATATGCAATGACTGATCTTCTTTTAAATATTAAACATGCATAAGTAACAATAATAGCAGTACATTTTGTCAAGAGAAAGTCCCATTTTTCTTATTGCTCCATTTTGTTGATCAATATCAATTAATATCACTTGAGGTAATATCTTCTTCTGTATCCCTTGGTGCATTTTCATCTTCAATATGCTTTAATGCTATTATGGTTATTGAGTGTGCATGCATTGTTCGGCCTTTCTCTTTTCCACTGCTTTCTTCTCCACCGCTCACCACCATTCGTTCAGTTTCTTCACCACCGCCGTCGTTCACCGCCGCCTACTGCTGTTGAAACTCAAATGCGAAGGAATTAGAACCCTAAAATCCTAAAATCCCCAAAATTGAAACTCCTGAAAATCCCCAAAATTGAAATCCCAAAATCCCCAAAATTGAAATTTCCCTCATTGCGTGCATTGCGGTGCTATACCTCGTGTCGTCTCTACTCTCCGCGCCTGGAAGCATACGAGGTATTGTGAATAGAGACCAAACTGATGCTTCGTTACTTTTTTGTCATTCCGGCTGGTGGAGTTGTTGTATAAACATTTCTTAGTCGGTTTTTAGTTTGCTCTTCTTCAGACATAGCTATTTTGCCTTTCCGTTTTCCTATTTTCTTTTTTTTTTGTAAGAAAGTTGGTCAATACCTGATGTATTCCTGGTCTATTTAGCGCATTTTCCTGTGCTTAGTTAAATGCTCTTATTATGCCTCTTTGGCTAGTATAACTGATTCTGTATTTAAAATGTAACACGAGAACATTCTATGTGGGGTTATAATGATGCACGGCCTTTTGTCGAGCGGGAGATGATGTGTGGCTTTCTGTGTTTGTGTGGTAAATGCTTGCAAATAGGCATTTTTCATATACTGACTGATCTTTAAATGTGTGTAAGATGAGTGTAAGTGTTTTCAGCAGATTAATTAGGTTAAGAGAGATGAGACCTGAAGTTCAGATATTGTTTATCTGATGTCCATGGTAGTTCAGTTGGTTGCTTTATATATTTTGTTCCTTTATTGGCTACTTTTTTCTTTTCGTGCTTGGATTACCTATGACCTCCATCCACAGATTCATATGATAAGAGTGCATATCTTGATATGCACATCATTCATTCAACTTTTTGCTTTGATTTTTGGATGTCAAATTTTGGTTTTTGTATTTGATGTATTATTAACTGTCTCAATTAATTACTTACTTTTCTTTGAAGTGCGATGAGTATTGTCAATGTAAACAAGGGAAAGAAATTCAAAAAACTGACTTGGGAAATTATAAAGGTATGCATTTTTATTTCTAGCTAGTTTATCAATTAGATTGCACACTTATCATTTTATTTATACAATATTATAGGATCCTATGCAACCTGATGACAAGCAATGTGGCTATTATGTGATGCGGTTCATGAGACAAATCATCAAAGGGTTTGAAAATGAAGCCCCAACTTCTTTGTCTTCACGGGTACTTAAATATATACTCGATTATAGTCTAACATATCAACAATTGTAGTTAATAAAAAAAATACTTAAGACTTTGTTTCTGATTGTAGTTTAATGGTGGTAGTAAATATTCTCAAAAGGAGCTTGATCAGGTTCATGAAGAATGGGCAATCTGTGTGATAAAACATGCTTGGTAGTGAAAGGTATTGTGTCCAATTAAATTGTTTTTGTTATGTTATTGATGTTGAGTAGTGTGGTGATGATTTGCTGCTTCTTTAACGATGGCAGGATTTAACTACGAGCGCTTAAGCTGAATTCCTGGGTCCGATGCAAATGGATGAATTAAGCTAAATGAAGTGTAGTTGTTGAGGTTCTTTCTTTGCAAAACATATATTTTGGAATAGTACTTGTGTGAAATTTAGACTATATTCGGATGATTATTGTATGATTGTGTTGGATGATATATGATATAAATTTTATAGATGGTTTTGATAATTTCTTTGTTTTAGAATTATTTTATTTAATGTAATATAAATAACAGAAAAATTAAAATAGCAGGAATACATAACGGTTTTCAATTGAAACATACATAACGGTAGTCGAACAAAAAACTGTTATCTATAAGGTCATTACATAACGGAAAAAAGGATGATTTATAACGGTAAAAAATGTTATGTATAACAAAATAGATAACGTAAATAAAGCATTAATAATACTAAACAAACTGTTACCTATGGCATAATAGATAACAGAGAAAGATAAACTTTAATAACGGAGGAAAGCGTTATGTATAATATATATACATAACGGAAACTACATCGTTATTACTACTGGTCAAACCGTTATGTATGATACAATAGATTACGGAGAAAAATTATTTTTCATATGAAAAAAAAGCGTTATGTATAATATATAGATAACGTATATTTCATCGTTATGTACACTTAAACAACCGTTATGTATGAGCGCATAGATAACGGATTCTCTCCATTATGTATGAGCGCATCATAGATATCACCACTATATATGACGGATTTTTTGTTGCATAGATAACGAATAAAATCCGTTATCTATGAGCGAAAATGTTGTAGTGTAAGGTCAGAGAAGTTTTATGCCAAATTCAGTAAGTGTGAATTCTGGCTAAAGGAAGTGAATTTCTTAGGACATGTTGTTTCGTCCAAAGGAATTAAGGTGGACTCAGCCAAAGTGCAAGCAGTTCAAGAGTGGAAATCACCAACCTCAGTTCATGAAGTCCGTAGTTTCCTTGGATTGGCAGGTTACTACCGGCGATTCATAGAAGGATTTTCCAAGATAGAGAAGTCGATGACGAGTCTGTTAAAGAAGGAATCCAAATTTAGATGGACGGAAGAATGCGAACAATGTTTCCAAGAGCTCAAGTCAAGATTGACGACGGCCCCAGTGTTAGCCTTTCCTGAGGCAGGAAAGGACTATGTCATTTTTACAGACGCATCATCCAAAGGTTTAGGATGTGTGTTGATGCAAGAAGGAAAGGTGATAGCTTATGCTTTAAGATAAATTAAACATCATAAGAAGAAATATCTGTCGCACGACTTGGAGTTGGCAGCAGTAGTACATGCTCTCAAAATTTGGAGACATCATCTTTATGGAGCCAAGTGCAAAATCTTTTCGGATCACAAAAGTGTGAAGTATTTTTTCGAGAAGAAGGAGTTGAACATGAGACAAAGAAGATGGCTTGAATTGGTGAAAGATTACGATTGCAAAATTTCTTATCACCCCGAAAAGGCCAATGTTGTAGCCGATGCATTGAGCAGAAAGGAAAAGTCTGAGTTAGGATTTCTCTTATCCGATGAGAAGCAGTTGATTTAAGAATTTGGAAGGATGAGAATCAAAGTAATTCAACCCCCGATGTCGATGGAGAAAGTTATTGCATCTCTAGTAGTGGAGCCAAATCTTAGGACCCGTATCGTAGACGGCCAAAGAAAAGACGAGAAGTTGGAAAACTTAAGGCTTAAAGTCAGAAAAGAAGTAGTGGAGCCAAATCTTAGGACACGTATCGTAGTGAATGCTGCAAGTGAAGTCCTTACATCAAAGACCTTTTGGACCTCCCCAACCATTACCAGTTCCGTCGTGGAAATGGGACGACATTAATGTCGATTTTGTGACAAGTTTGCCAAAAACTAAGAAGGGAAATACATCCATATGGGTGATTGTGGATCGATTGATGAAGTCCGCTCATTTCATACCTATTCCTATCACCTATGGATCAGATAAGTTGGCTCAGATATATGTAAAGGGGATTGTAAGATTGCATGGAGTCCCTAAGACGATCACTTCTGATCAAGATTCCAAGTTTACCGCCTGTTTTTGAGAAAGCTTTCAGAAAGAGTTAGGAATGAAATTGCAATTCAGTACAGCTTACCACCCTCAGACAGATGGTCAGTCAGAAAGGATGATCATAATTTTGGAAGATATGTTGAGATCCGTAGTGCTAGATAAAGGATAAAATTGGGAGAAGATTTTGCCTTTAGTCGAGTTTGCTTACAATAACAGTTATCAGAATACAATTGGAATGGCCCCTTATAAAGCCCTTTATGGAAAGAAGTGTAGATCTTCGCTCTACTGGGACGAAGTAGGCGAGATAAAAGTAATAGGAACCGAAACTATCGAGGAGGTGATAGAATCTTTCCATCGGATTCGCGAGAAGATCAAGGAAGCTCAGAGTCAGTAGAAGTCGTACGCCGACAACCAAAGATCAGAAATAGAGTTCGAGATAGGAAGTAAAGTCATTTTGAAAGTATCTCCTTCGAGAGAAGTACATCAATTTGAAGTTAAAGGAAAGCTAAAGCCTAGATTTATAGGACCATACATGTCACAGCCCCAGATCCCGAGGGACGGCAGAAGCCGGGGTGCGATCGGGATTGGATTAAAGAAGCGGAGAAGAAAGGGACTGACTGAATAAACGTACATACACGACTACATAATTTCTATGAACAAGACCTCGATTATATAATATATAAGAAAAGAGTTGATCTCGGAAGATCACTCGACAAAGTATTCAAAAAGAAATCTAAGTTATAAGTTACAGAACTTAGACTACAGTGATATAATTACATATCATCAAAAGTGTTCAAGCGTCTAGAGTTTGGCAGCGGAAAAAGTGAGATATAATACAAGTCTTCTCCTAAAGACGACTTCCACTCCTAACTCAACCCTCCTCCGCTCTAGTCGCTTCAACCCGCACATTTAGAAATATATGCAGGGCTAAGTACGATAGTATATAGTGGGCACGTTGCCGAAAACATAATCATAGTATAGATAAACAGGCATCTCATTTTTATAGCGCAACGGGGTTTTCATTTAAAAGAGCCCGTGCCTATTAAACATTTTTATCTTATTCAATAAGTAGCTCGCGCGAGCATTTTTCCATGGATGTTATGTTCAAAATCTTGACCAGTCATTATCACTGTGGCTCCTCAACAGGATACCACATACACCACAGGCTACAGTGCACTAACTCTGGAAAGCACCTAGTGACCAACTCAGAGCCGATCGTTAAGTAGTTAACACCTAATGGTTAACATACAATTCTGGAAAACACGACGGCTAACTCAGAAGTGGTACAAGAGAACTCACATAAACATAAAACATTTCATTTATGCCTGATATCACTTTGAAAACACAGTTATCAAAGCTCGTAAAGCTCACTTTCGAGTTGTGGAAAAAACCCACATTTTATTGGTTATGGATAAAAGGCCACCTTAGCTTTACAGAATTAAATAACAAGCTTCTCCTCTTTAGTCTTCCGTCCTTTCCTTGTACTGACTTCGTCCTTCATCATACATGAAACATAACCTCGATGAGTCGTTGAGACGACAAAAGAAAATGGAAATCGAAAACAAGTTCGATTTAGTCTTTTACGTTTCAACTTTTAGGCATTTGCACGCTTAACTAATTTCTTTTATTTAATCGGAAACGAGATACGATCATATCTTGTTTTGACACTCAAACTCTGTACTTGACTCTTAGCTCAGTAGAATAAGTAGTCGTTAACTCATTACGACTTAAAAGATCGAGAGAAACTAAGTTGAGAAGAAAACAACTTAGGAAAATAGATTATGAAAACTTCACTGCACAATGCAGTAGTTCTGGGGACTGCCCAAAACAGAGTATCTGGAAACAGGGGAGGTGCCTTGTACCTTTAGAAAGCCATGGAAGTCTAGTTTACTCTCCAATTTACGGATCTCAAATCCGATAAACGAGCTAAGAGATATTGCAGTTTCCGGAAAGGGTCGCAAAACTGCCGAAGTTAACCCTAAGGTTTGACAAAAATCGACGTACTGCTTTCTAGGTTCCTTTTATGTTATCGAACCTTAGTTCTCACGAATTTCACACATTAAGGCAGTCAACATGTACTCTCGTACGTGGAGAACTCCTTTTCATTTCCCATTTATAAACCCAACGTTTAAAACCTCGTCGTTTCAACTAACCAATTACTATACCAAAGCAAGTTAACATTTCTCGTTCTACTTCTCGATTATAACTAAAACTCGACATTTCATAGCTCGGATCAATACGACGTCAACTATAATTTCGTTCCCTCATCAATAATGATCATTAATATCCAATTATCTTTCCTACTCGACTTTCCTATCATTAATTACGTACATTTGTTCGTCTCTTACGGATTTTCCAAAGTCATCGGATTTCAATCAAAATCTATATTATCAATCCTCATCTATCGAGATTCATTATTATCTATATCATCACCTCATATCATTACTCAATCTCAACTAATAATTGAACCTTCGTCTCTTACATTATCACAATATATTTTAGATTAATCCCAAATAATTTCTATCATCATCTTATATCATTAGTAACCTTAATCCCACATTATCTCATCAATTAACTCAAAGCTCATCCAACCCCTAATTTCCTCATCCATTTCGGTTTTAACACAATAATTAAAAGAATGATTTTCTTCATTAATTCCCTTCACCAATTCAATTCTAATACTACTACATCAAGAATTATCTATTTATTAATACTACAACATCATCAATTGAAATCCTCCAACTCAAACCCTAAGCCCTAAATTTCGAACATCACTAGATTCATAGGGGATTCCATTTATTTTTGCATCAATCCTCAATTAAGCATCCCCTATGCTCAATTACACATTCAATTTTAAGAATTAAACACTCTAACCTAAAGCCCTAAATTTCAGTCACCCTTAGGAATTAGGGTTCTTAGTTTCCTTTAAATTTTAACCATAGAAATCAATCCCTAATACATCTAATTGCATTAATTAAAGCTCAAAACATCATCCTAACCCATCTACAAAATCGGTCCTCAAGCAAAATTTAAAGAATTTGAATTCTAATTGGATAGAATAGAAGAGGAGATGGATACCTTGAATATTAATGAAAGAAGAATGAAATTTGATGGAAGATAATGAACTTAGAAGAAAATCCTTGCATAAAACCTCCAAGCTCCTTCAATGGTGATTGAATAAAATGAAAGTGTATGTGTTGATGATGGTGGCGGTAGAGAGTGAGGTAGAAGAGAGGATTATTTGGTTAATTAACTAGAAAATAAACTAACAACTTACTAGGTGGCAAAAATTAGAACCATCTAATGGAATTATGACTCACCAAAATATAACATAAAAAATTGAAATATCATGCTATGTGAGTGAGGTTGAGGTCGGCAGCTTTTAGAAAAAATAGGAGAAAAAAAATACGCGCTTTTCCAGCGCGATACGACGTTACGGAAATCGATAAACGAAAAACGTATTTCAGCACATTATCCTCGAATTCCGATTCGACCATAAATTCCGACCTATTTAACTCGTTTGGAAAATATATTTTTAAACCTAAATTCTGACAAAACCTCAGGACATCACAATCCAAGTTTCGTCCGGAAAAATCATAAAAACGAACTTTCTCGGGCGAATTCGTATCACAATTTCGTGAATGTAAAAATCAGACGATTTCCCGATCTGAGTTCTAGAATTAAAAAGCTATCGTACGCGATAACCCTAAATACAGTAGTCATCTAACTGACTTCCGTAATTTATTTTTGGAAACGGATTTCACCGTTAGTTTTAGAATTCAAATTCATGAACTAAGGCGTGCAAAGCAATTTTTATTAATAACTTTAAATTTTTAAGTCAGTACGAAATTTCTGGGATATTACAATACGAAACCCTAGAAAGGATTAGAGTCGTATCGTATAGGTTAGCTTTGCCGCCGAGTTTCAGAAATTTGCATAATGTATTTCACGTATCGCAGTTATGTAAGTATGTGTTCGATCCGAATCACGTAATTCGCCAAGAAGATGTAACTCTTAAGCCCGACTTGAGTTACGAGGAAAGACCCGAGGAAATTCTGGATCATAAAATCCAGCAGCTTAGAACGAAATCGATTCCCCTAGTTAAGATTAGGTGATGACACCACGATCTTGAAGAAGCTACGTGGGAACTCGAGGATAAGATGAAAGAAAAGTTTTCCGAGGTCTTTACTCAAGTTTAGTAAATTTCAGGATGAAATTTATTTTAAGGGAGTGAGGATGTAATACCCCGATCTTTTATAAGTCGTTAAGTTCGTCTTAATTGAACTTATGTGCTTTAATTATGTATCCTTGTGTGATAAAAATTTCCAAGAAAAGAAATTTTCTTGTGAAATTACCAAATTGCCCTTGAATGACTTTACGTGAGTTTTATCGTTTCGGTTATCTGAATTGATTGTGTGATGAATTGATTGAGCATGATTATATGAGTTTGAGTTTGGGTGTGAATTTCGGAAAATTCTGAGAAGTTTTCTTTTAAGATGAATAGTAAATTTTCTCGAGTTTTCGCTATTTATCGAATTTTTCCGAATTTCATCTAATTAGTGTCTTTTGAGTCTAAAAATGATTCTAGAAGCTTTTAGATAGATTTGAGAGTCGTCAGAAATCGTCTGAGAGAAAATTCAGTTGAAGGTCCAGAAAACCATATTATGAATAGTGAATTCCGACTTTTTCTTCGTTTCTCTAAATTTGATTTTGAAAGTTTGATTTCTGGATTCCTTGTTTTATTTGGTGAATTTTGAGATGGAGTAGAGATATTTCCAATGTCGAGAAAGAGTCGTGGTGAGTTTCAAATCGTTTGTGAGTTTAATGAGAAATTAGGGTTAAATTGCACTGGATAACTTTTTCTTCCAGTGAAATTTATATTGTGTTTTTGACTACCGTGTGCAACTAAAACTAAATTAAAATCCTAATCTACTCTTATTTCTCTCATTCTCTCTCAAGCTCTCTCTCTCTAAAATTATTTCTCTCCAACTCTCTCTCTCTCCCTCTCTCCACCTCTCTCTCTCCCCCTCTCTCCACTTCTCTCTCTCTCTCTCTCTCTCTCTCTCTTCTCTTCTCTCTCTCTCTCGACAATAACATACACACACACACCAAAACCTCCTTTGTTGAGTCTCCTTCAAGCTCCAAGAATGATGATAACTTAGTCTCCGATCATCCACCGACTAATCTATTAAGGTATTTGAGATTCTCTCGTCGTAATGATCGATTTAAGACTAGGATTCATCTCTTTCTCATCTTGTTGAAAATCGGCAGCTTTTACCTAAGAGATGGAGCTCGACTTTTGCTTGTTTGGATTGTAGAGTTGCGTGGATTGAAGCCCTTTGATCGATCAAGCCTTCGAGTCTAAGTAAGTTCTTTGATTCTTGTTTGATTCTAGTGGTGAGAACTTAAGGAAATCCCTCTTTTTCTCCCTCTTTTGTTCGATCAAAATGACTCCTTGAGCAAAATAATCGAAGCCTCTCTTCTTAGCTTTGATCTTCGATCTTTTGGGTGATTTTTATGCAAGGAAATAGGAGTTAAAAATCAATTTCTTCCCCTCTCTAAAACTGCTGAAAATTAAGCCTTGGGGTAGAGTTTTAATTTTGATTTTGAGTGTGATATTCATGATCCTTGTGTGTGTTTATATGTGAAGATTTGAAGAGAAAATTTGTGATATGCATGTATGTGGAAATACCGAAAATTTTTAGCATATTTAGGTATTTTTGTGTTGAAGATTCAAGTATGATTTTGATGATGGATTGTGTTATAGAGTATGATCTAAGAGAGTTTTTGTGTTGATTAAATGAGAAAAAAATGATGAAGTATGTAAGTATATGTGTGCCAAAATTTTGATGAAAATTTGAAGAATTTTATGTTGATAATCTTAGTTAGATTTTGAAGATGGAAGATAAGATAAATGATGCATTAGAAATAAAGAAATGGAAAGAAAGGAATTAATTGTTATTTTTTTTAAAATACCGAATATATATATATATATGTCACAGCCCGAAATCCGGTGTGTAGGAACGACCAGACTCCATTGGAGTGTGAAGGTGAAACCATCAAATAAACTTTAACTCAACAAGGGTTCATGCTAAAAAATAAGGTAATCGACAAGACACGTTATCAAATATCAACGTACTTTCAAGGGATTTTCAAAATAAAGGAGCACAAATAATT
Organism: Schizonepeta tenuifolia; assembly: GCA_029490685.1. Lineage (NCBI taxonomy): Eukaryota > Viridiplantae > Streptophyta > Magnoliopsida > Lamiales > Lamiaceae > Schizonepeta > Schizonepeta tenuifolia. The sequence goes on from CM055959.1 coordinate 80,457,089, forward strand.
TACATTGGCTTCAAAATATAATAAGTGTTTTGGAAATCCAAGTCATAGAGAATTAAAAGACAAACAGGGAATAGTTTTGAGACACAACTCATAGTTACGAAGTTCAAGCATGCAGTCAAAGACAACAGAATAACAGTGTTGCAGCGGAACATAAACAACTACTCAAGTTCAAAGGCTATATGTATGAAGACACATAACCTCAAGCCAAACTTTCAAAATAGATTATATTAACAATGAGCCGCCGAAGCCCACCACACCTTCCTCATCCAAGCTAACCTGCACGTTTTAGAAATAACATGCAGGGCGTGAGTACTTCGTACTCAGTGAACACATGCCAAAAACATTTAAAACTCTGCTCATTAGAGCTATATGATTAGACTTGCCTCTTTTGTTGCATTACAAGGGTTAGATATATAATCGTTTAAAAACAGTTTTCCACTTGTGACAGCCATAAAAACATTTTCATACTTTTCTAAAATCGGCATGCCATTCAATTAGGTATGAATCAATCTACACATCACATCATCATCATTCTTTAGTGTCGCGAAGTAGGCCTCCTTTTCGAACATCGTGACCGGCCCAACCGAAGCAAGGCTCACAGTCACTTCATCTAATGCATGCATTAACCCGCATCGCGCAGGTTCTTATCCCGTGCGTCCACAGGATTTTTCACATCTCATCACATCACGTCAAGTAGATGATTCCATACCAAAACATTTAAGACTCAGGCAAGTCAATCAATTTTATTAAAAAGCGCACATAGTATAATAAATTGCGCATTCATCTTTTAGTTTTAGTTCAGAAAGCCCACCTGACTTCTGGTATATTGGGTCGAGGTTGCTTACTCTTTACGCTTCCCAACTACTCGTCAGTCAACTACTCGTCAGTCCCGCTCGGGCCTTCATTAATAACATCGAATAAGAACAAGATTACTATCTCATAAAACGTAAAATAGACTTAGGGCTCGACTGAAGGACTTCTACTTGACTCGGGTTTTTCTTAACTTAATTAAACTTCTCTACCTCGATAACTTTCTCGGTTTCTCATTCTCGACTTATCGTCTTTAGTCGGTTTCTAATTAAATCTCATGTCACAGCCCCAAATTCCGAGGGACGGCAGAAGCCGGGGTGCGACTGGGGTTAGATTAAAGAAGCAGGGAAGAAGGGGATTAACTGACTAAACATACATGAAAAGGCATCGACAAAACATAAACTAGAAAAGAATATAAATAAGAAAGAGTTAATCCCTAAGGATTACTCGACAAAAGTACAAACAGAAACTACGTTCATATTACAGACTTAGACTACAAAGTATTGTTCAAAAGTACATCTCAAAAAGAAAATCAAAGTTTGGCAGCGGAAGGGTTCTAACTATGCATTCTATACTTTAACTCAACATCAACCGTCGCCGCTCACCGTCGCTTCAACCTGCACATTTAGAAAACAATGCAGGGCTAAGTACAAACGTACTTAGTGGGCACGATGCCGAAAACATAATCATAAATATAGATAAATATGGCATTTTATAAACGTAGCACATCGGAGTTTTATTGAAAGAATCCGTGTCTACTAAACATTTTCTGACTTTTTCTCATAAATCACTCGCGCGAGCATTTTCTGACTAATGTTACGTTCAATCTTGACCAATTCTAATTCACCGTGGCTGGTACCCCTCAACAGGATATCACATACACCACAGGTTACAAAGTGCACTAACTCTGAAAAGCACTTAGCAGCTAACTCAGAGCCGATCGTTAGTTAATCTAAAAAGACTAACTCTAAATCTGGAAAACATGAATGTTAACTCAGATAGGTACAAGAGAACTCACATAAAAACATAAAACAGTTCATGCCATAATATCACTTTGAAAACACAGATATCGAAGCGATAAAGAAAGATTTTCCCGAGCATTGCTCATTTTATTTTGTATATAAAAGCCCACCTTAATTTACAGAACTTAAAGCAAAAGCTTCCAACTTTGGATCTTCCGTCCTTTCTCTACAGTTGGCTTCCTCCTTCATCGTAAAATAAACATACTTAAAAATGGATTGTAAAAGAATATCGATTAAAGTGAATCGAAGAAAGTTTTAGCCGTTTCATTCTTTAGGCATTTGCACGCTTACTAGATTTGTTTTACTTAAACGGAAAACGAGACTCGTTCCAATCTCGTTTAGAACTCGGAAGATCTCATACTCGACTCTCGGGTCAGTAGAGAAGGTAGTCGATGTCTTAATACGACTTTAAAGATTAAAAGAAACTAAGTTGGAAAGAATCAACTTAGGCGATTTACGTTTTAGTTCTTTGAATGACTTATGAAAATTCTCGTTTATTACTTCTTTAATGAAAGGATAAAAGATAAGATCTCAACTGGTTTTCATTACTCAAGGTCTTGTACTTGACTCTAGGGTCAGTAGGTAGATATTCGTTAGATAAAAACGGCTTAAACTATCGAAAGGAACTAAGTTGTGAACTAAACAACTTAGAAAACAAGAAACTGAAATTTCACTACACAGTCCAGTAACTCTGGAGGCTGTCCAGAACAGAGGATTTGGAAACAGGGGATGAGCCCTATACCAATGGAAAGCTTAGGAAGTCTAGTTCGCGCTCCAATTTACGGATCACAAATCCGATAAACTAGCTGGAAGATATTACAGTTTCCGGCAAGGGTCGCAAAACTGCCGCGAAAACCCTAATTGCTTGATAGGTTCGACGTATAACGTCTTAGGTTCGTTCTAAGCTCTCGTATTTGATTTTTTTAGAAACTGGAATCTCAAGGCAGTCATCACGTACTTCCGTATGTGATAAACTCCTTCTTAAAACTCGCTCAAAAGCACGACGTTCTATACGTCGGATTTCAACTAACAAGTACTATACCAACAAAAACTTCAAACGTGTTCTAGTTCTCGACTATAACTATAACCCATATTAGATCAACTTGAAAGCTTATGACGTCAACTAGAAAGATGTTCTAAATTTCATCATAAACAATAATATTAGATTAGAATTCCCATCCGACTTCTCGATTATTAGTTACAACTAAAAGTTCGTCTCTTACGCATTTTTTTCAACGTTGTCGGATTTCGTTCAAATTTTACGACGTTAAACTACATCTAACGTGAATCATTTTCATGCATGCAAACATATCATAACATCATTATAACTCAGTTTATATGGTGATCTTTATCTCTTATGTTTCATTAAACATTTTTAGAAAATTCTCATTTAAATTCTATAACCAACTAACATGATTTGCAACATAAATCAACTAACAAATCATCACTTATGTCGAACATGTGAAAACTCCTAATTATTCTATAAATTTCTGGTTTTATATAGATGTTAAGGGGATGATTTTCTTCCCCAATTAACTACATTTATTTACTAATCAACTTCTTATATCATCCATTAATCAATTACAATTCCATTATCAACTAACATATAAAAATCCCCAAATTCAATTCAAAACCTTAATTGAAAATTTACAAACACATAGGGCTTTCAATTCCTTTTCATTCCAAACACTAATTAAACATCTACTAAGCATGAATCCATCATCAAAAGAAGAAAAACAAAAATCCTACAAAAAGCCTAAAAAATTTCGGTATTAGCACAAACATTAGGGTTCTTGTTTTTGTTCCATTTTAATCTCCAATTATCCTATCTAATATATCCAATTTCATTATTCTAAGATCACAACATCTATTCCAAACCTCAAAATTTCGATCAAGATGGAAAAGAAAAGAAAAGAAAACTAATTGGATAGAATTGTGGAGGATAGAAATACCTTAAGAATTAACAAAGGATGTATGGTGTTTGAATGGATGGATGGTGATTGGTGTTCTTCTTCTTGTTCTTGAAGGTGACTTCAATGGTGGATGGAAGGAAATGAAGAAGATGAAAATGGAAATGGAGGGTGGTGCAGCCGAGAGTTGTGAGAGAGAGAGATGAAATTGTTTTGTGTAATTGTTTGAAATGATGAAAATGTTGAAAGACATGAAAAGTGTAGTGTAGGTGTCATTTAATTAACAAGGTCAACATTGCATGTTTGCCACTAATCATGGTGATGTGTCGGCTGCATGGAGGAGTTTTAGAGGGTTACGAGTTTTTCCGGCGTGATCCGACGTTACGGAAAAACGAACGACGAAAAACGTTGCTCGGTACAAAAATCATCGTGATTCGATTTGACTTAAAAAATTCTAACGTATGAACTTAATTGGAAAATAAATTTACAAAATTTATTTTAACAAAAACTCGGGACGACATAGTCCGAGTTTCGTCCGGAAAAACATAAAAACAAACTTTCTCGGCGTGTTCGTATCGCAATTTCGTGATTGTATAATTAGACGGTTTTCCGCTCTTAGTTTACGAACTAAGAACTTTTCGTACGCGCTAACCCTATATACAGTAGTCGTCTAGCTGACTTCTGTAATTTATTTTTACTAACGGATTCGTCCGTTAGTCTTAGAATTCAAAAATTATAAACTTAGGCTTGAAAAGCCATTTATTTATTTAACTTTAAATTTTTTTTTGATCGTAAGGAATTTACGGGGCATTACATCTCAAACTCAGATTCTCACTTTAATATTATTTCTCAAACTTGACGTAGATCGATATGTTACTAATCAAATTGTTTTATCTTCTTATGAATTTAAGTTATATGATTTCAGCGAATCATAACATCACATCTCAACATCACACATCATTCATTCATAGTTGAGCACTTATCTCAATAATCAGACATTCACGTTGACAATCAAACGTTCACTTCAACGTTCACATCACAAACATGTACTCACATCATAACTCAAACATCGTCATCATACTCAATCACATAATCGCAATCTAATATTGAAACTTCAAAAATACGTCACATCTTAAACACAGTCTCATATTAACTCATCATTGCTCGACTTTTAATTTTTGAAAACTTATAACTTCAAACTCTAACGAAAATTATTTTGTTAAACTCAAATAATAATCATTTTTGGATTTAATATTCAAACTTCTACTTCGTATTTCTTGACTCAAAATACGTCATTATCTTTCAAAATACGTATTCTTATATGACATTATTTTCTTTAAAATACGTAGTCAAATACGTATATACTTTTCCTTAAAATACATACTCATATACATGAAAAATATGTACTTGTATACATACAAAATACGTTACTTATACTCGTATGAAATATGTACTCACATTCATACGAAATACGTACTCATATACATATAAAATATGTATTAATATACGTTCAAAATACGTAATCATATACGTACAAAATATGTATTTATATACATATATAACATTTCTCAAAATTTGTATTCTCATACATACTCAATACTTAACTCAGACTTATACTTATACGTATTTAATACTCAACTTATACTTTAGATTAAAATATTCATTATTTTATCTTATCTTTATTTAAAACTCTATTTTCGTTTTTATTTTATAAAAATTCGGTTTTTCGTATCGAAGCTCTACTGCTCGATAACTTCTACATTTTAACTCGTTTTTAAGCAATTCAAAAGGCATAGTTGCTTATTTCTACTCAAATAATAACATCGAATCACTTAGCACGTTATATGACATCAATCATTCATCATAAAAATATTTCTAAACAGAATTTCATTATTGTCACATAATATAAGATCTTTTTCTCATTTTTTTCAATTTCTATCACTTTCATGCTCGATAAACAACTCGTTTAAAACACTTAAGCATTCATAACATTCATAACATACTCAAGCACATGATCATCACGTAAACATTACGTTAAATTTCACATTACTCAAATATTTTCATTTTCCATGAAAATATTCTATTTAAAACAATTATTCTATTATTATTTTAATAATAATAATTCTATCAATTTCTCGTTTATCAAACGATTTCTATTACGAGCATTCTAACTTAACTCATATTCAAAACTTCTAATACATTTCTAGTAGAAAATCTCATTTTCTATTATTTCTCTTTTTAAAACTCAAATATTAATCTTAATATTTCTATTTTATTTCTTTCATTACTAATCATAAACTCATGTAATATATATATATATATATATATATATATATATATATATATATATATATATATATTGACAGAGCCCCAAATCCCGAGGGACGGCAGAAGTCGGGGTGCGACTGGGATTAGATTAAAGAAACGGGGAAGAATGGGGGCTAACTTAACTAAACATACATAAGAGACATCATGCATACTATGAACAAGACTTTATTTACATAAAGGAAATGTTAATCTCAAAAGATTACTCGACAGAAGTACACCGAAAGAAACTAAGTTAAGACAGATCTTAGTCTACAGTGATAACATATCTGTATTTCAAAAACACTAGAGTTCTGCAGCGGAATTTGTGGTTCATACTAACTACAGTCTTCCTAAGACAACTTTATTCAACCCTCGCCGCTTCCATCGCTTCAACCTGTACATTTAGAAAACATATGCAGGGCTAAGTACAAAAGTACTTAGTGGGCACATTGTCGAAAACAGAATTCATAAGTATAAATAATCTGGCATTTTATAACTGTAGCGCATCGGGGTTTTGTTGAAAAGGCCCGTGCTTACTAAACATTTTCTGACTGATTTGTATAAAGCAGCTTGCGCAAGCATTTTTAGAGTATGTTATGTTCAATCTTGACCAAAGCTAATTCACCGTGGCTGGTTACCCCTCAACAGGATACCACATACACCACAGGTTACAAAGTGCACTAACTCTGGAAAGCGCTTAATAGCTAACTCAGAGCCGATCGAAAGTTAACATCCTAGCGGTTAACTTAAAAGTCTGGAAAACCCGAAGGTTAGCTCAGAAATCTGGTAAACCCGAAGGTTAACTCAGATAGGTACAAGAGAACTCACATAAAATAGTTGAAACAGTTTATGCCAAGATTATCAATTTGAAAACACAATTATCAAAGCGATAAATAATACTTTCGAGTTGTGGAAAAACCCACATTTTATTTGATATAGATAAAAGCCCACCTTAGCGTTTACAGAACTAAGTACTAGCTTCCGATCTCCTGATCTTCCGTCCTTTCCGTGCTATTGGCTTCCTCCTTCATCGTAAAATAATATCACTTTAAATTCGGTCGCAAAAGATAATCGAATATGGAAATTCGAATTAGGTTTTTAGTCGTTTCATTTCTTTAGGCATTTGCACGCCACTAGTTTTCTTTTAGTTAAACGGGAACAAGACTCGAACAAAAACTTTATTAGAACACGGAAAGTCTCATACTTGACTCTTAGGTAAGTAGAGAAGATAGTCGTTAACTTATTACGGCTTAAACGATCGAAAGAAACTAAGTTGCGAAAGAACCAACTTAGAATGATGAATCCTGAAAAATCACTGCGCAAGGCAGTAACTCTGGGGACTGCCCAGAACAGGAGAACTGGAAACAGGGCATGGGCCCTGTACCGTTGGAAAGCTTGGGAAATCTAGTTTACGCTCCAATTTACGGATCGCAAATCCGATAAATGAGCTAGAAGTTATTACAGTTTCCGGGAAGGGTCGCAAAACTGCCTCGGCTAACCCTAATTGCTCGATGGAATCGACGTATAACTTCCTAAGTTCGTTCTAAGTTCTCGTATTCGATTTCTCATGAAACTGTACTCTCAAGGCAGTCAACACGTACTCTCGTATGTGATGAACTCCTTTTCAAAACTCGTTTATAGCCACGACGGTCACACCTCGTCGTTTCAACTACCAATTACTAAACCAAATCAAGTTAACAAATTCTCGTTCTAGTTCTCGACTATAACTACAACTCATATTATAATAACTCGAAAGCTCATGTCGTCAACTACAAAGTCGTACCTTAGTCCATAATAAACAATATTATCAAGTTAGAATTCTTACTCGTCTTCTCGGTTATTAATTACGACTACTTGTTCGTCTCTTACAAGATTTCAAACGTTATCGGATTCCGCTCAAATTTTACATCATTAAACATCATCTAACGAGATTCACTTTCATGCATATCATCACTTCATATCATTAATACATCTCAACTTAAATCGATTTCTTTGTCTCTTACGACTCACAATTTATTTTTAGAAAATTCTAAATAAATTCATAACAACATCTAATATTATTAACAACATTATTTCATTAACAAATCCTCAACCAAATCAACTACATGCAAACCCCTAATTTTCCTACAAATTTCGGTATTATCATGCAATTAAAAAGGGTGTTTTTCTTCATCAATTAACATCATTTATCCAAATATCATACTACTATATCATCGATTGATCAAATACAAGTCTAATTACACAATAAATTGAGAATCCCCAATTCAAAACCCTAGCCCTAAACTCAGTTTTCATCTATTACTTGGGGGTTTTGATTTCTTTTGTTTTAATCCTCAATCGAACACCTCCTAAGCAATATCATATCATCAATTTAAGAATTCAACCATCCTACACATTTCCCCTAATTTTCGGTACACATTAGGAATTAGGGCTCTTGATTTTCTTTCATTTTTAATCCCTAAATATCATATCTAACACATCTAATTTCACTAATCGAAGATCAAACATCTAGTTCATCCACCCATAATTTTCGATCCAAATGAAAAATAAAAAGAAATGGATTTGGAATGGATAGAATTAGAGAGGAGGTGAATACCTTGAAGTTTAATGAAGGAAGAATTAGGATTCGATGGAGGATGAAGAACTTGTGTGAAATCCTTGCATAAACCTTGGAGCTTCTTCAATGGAGGATGATGAAGAAATTGAGAGAGAGAGGTGTGGTGTGGCTGCCGAAAATGGGAGAGATAAGGGGGGAGGGTGATGAGTCACAAGGGTGACTCATAAAGTAGGAGAAAATATCCTACAAACATGGTGAGTCGTTAAGTCATGTTTGGCGAGGAAAATTTTATAAGAAAAATCTCTATTCCGGCTCTTAAACACCGTTTTAAAAGTCGAGAAATACTTTTCTAGTTAGCTACGGAATTGATGAAATCTAATTCGTCCGTTAGAAAGGAAATAATTAACGTACTCGGAAAACCTAAATCACTTTTCAAAATCCGAGAAAAAGTCAGGACGTCACAGTCCAAATTTCGTCCGGAAAATCACAAAAATGAACTTTCTCGGGCGAGTTCGTATCGTTATTTCGTGAATGTAAAAATCTGACGGAATTCGATTATAAGTTTCCGGGCGAAAAACTTAACGGACGCGAAAACCCTAAATACAGTAGTCGTTCGTCCGATTTCTGGAAATTAGTTTTGGAAACGGATTTCACCGTAAATCTTAAAATTCAAATTCATGAACTTAGGCGTGCAAAGCCATTTTTATTATTAACTTTAAATTTTTAAGACAGTACGAAATTTCTGGGGCATTACATCCTACCCCCCTTGCGAAAAATTTCGTCCCGAAATTTGCTTATCCCCTTTAAACAGCTTGGAGTACCTCTTACTCAACTCTTTTCCGAATTCTCACATGGCTTCCTCTTGCCGGTGATGATCTTATAACGTTATTACTAATCGTCTCGACTTGCTCCTTAACTTTTGCGCTTTTCGATCCAAGATCGTTTTCGATCTTTCCTAATAACTTAAGTCGATTTCAAGATCAACGCTCTGCTGACCAACTATGTGTATAGAAACGAACGTACATACTTCTTCTCAAAATGAGATATACTTAAAATAAGCATTTCATAAACTTGGCGATAAAGCCATAACTATTCGTATTGGAAACTATCTTTTCCAAGTTATTGCTAATATATAATTCTGTGTCGAAGTTTTACTTGACACAAATCTAATGTTTCTCATTAACGGAGAATCTTAAGAATATATATATATATATATATATATATTTCCTTCTCCATTTTTAGTTCGAATTGCCGTATAAACATAAGACTTTCGTCCTCTTTAAACTCGTTTTATTCTGACTCGAATCTATCGTATGATCTTGATCATTTCACTGACCGTATCCGGTCCTAAGTTCTCTTTCACCTACCTTATAACAATAAGGCAGTTATCTAAAACTTCTTCTTCTTCAAAGTCTCGTAAGGCGTAATACTTATTGTAGCTTAATAATTATTGTTATAACAATTCGGTTGTTGGTTACGTGTTCTTCAATTCGCCCTTCGGCTAATATTATCATTCTTAGCTTATCAACGAGTATCTGAATCGTTTTCTCGGACTGTCCATTCAACTGGAGGTGAGAAGCGATACTAAAGTTAAGTTTGGTATCTAATTATTTTCTGACTCGTGTCTTACAAAAAATCCCGTTGTCATAAAACCGTAACTATATCCTTCCATTTCCATTCTGAAATACCTAATGGTTGTAACAACTCATATAGTCGTTAGTGAAAAGCTTTCACCTTCTTATAAGTAAAACATATTTCTACCAAACTAGGCAACATCTCGTTTCACTCTATTCCACTAGAAATTCTTTCTTAAATCCTAAATTTGTCGTCATCGGAAATACTAAGTCTACTCTTTAATTTCTATCATAATACTCATTGCTTCAAAGTCGCTGTCTGGTTTATCCATTCTTATCCTTAGTCGAGGCTTATCCATTGACTCGTCCTTTCTCTAGATACTTATAATCTTTCTCGGAATTTGGCATAGCTACTCGTGCCGCTATTTGCCCTGCCATCGATGCTGATGCATTGTGCGTTCCTATATCCATTATCTCGAATCCTTGTGTAAGCATTGCTTCTCCGACGTTATGATACCTAATTTTAGTTGGAATCTTACTACTCCGCGGATCTATTCTTACGCTCAGCTTTTCCTAGATGGTAATTTACTTTACGATCGTAATGTTTTACTAGTTCGAGCCATCTCCTTTGTTTTACGTTAATTCCTTTGCTCGAATACGCAATCCAAACTTTTGTAAAATGTGAAGATCTCAACTCTTACACCATATAATGGCGTGTCCATAATTTCCAATGCATGTTCTACGGCTGCAAGCTCTAAGTCGTAGGTTGGATACTCAATTTCCTAAGGTTAACGTCTCGCGAAACCTAAGCTGTCACTTTCTCGTCCTATTTTAGTACACATCCGAACCCATTCTTCGATGCTTCTGTTCATACCACCTATTCTTTATTTGCGTCGGTAGGAGCTTATACAGGTACGATGGTCAGTTTTCTTAAGCGTTTATAACTCATCTAACACTGGTTCGCATACTTGCGCTTCTTTTCCTTTCTACGTAATGGTGTCGTAAGCCTCTAGTAATCGTAGAATATTCCTAAGTGTCTATTAGCACACTCTTCCGATGATAGTTGTCCAAACCTAGGAAATTCCTTATTTCCTTTGGACTGGTAAATGATTTCCATCTGAATATTGCCTCTACCTTGGCAGAAATCTATCTTAATGTCTTCTGTCGGTACTATATATCCATGAAGCATTACCTCCTTCGATTGGACTCGCTCTTCTGAATTTGGCATTTATTTCTTAACTCTAAGTGTTCTAGCACTATTCGCAAGTGTTCTTCGCGCTTCTTCTCATTCTCAGCGTAAATAAAATCGTCGTCATAGAATACTAAAATGTATTTCTCTAACTATAGGTGGAAACGCTATTCATGAGGTTCGTAAATACTATGGGAGCGTTTGTCAACTAAATGATGTAACTATTGTTCCGTAACGACCATTTCTGGTTCGGAGAATAGTTTTGGGGTATAACTCCCGTTTATTCTTTAACTAGCGATGCTTAGACCTTAATTCTATCCTCGCAATACATTTGTTTCTCTTAAGCTTATCGAAGGGGTCTTCAATTCCCATTTAAGGATATTTATTCTTAAGAGTTATCTTATTTTACTTGCGATAGCCCATTAATATTCTTATAGAATCGTTCTTCTTTGTGATAACATCACAAGTGTTTTTCCCATGATGAAAATTTTTTGTTTATTGAAACCATTATCTAACAACTCTTGCAGTTAGATCTTAAGCTCTTCTAATGCTTTTGGTACCATTCTATTTAAGGCCTTTGATTTGGGAGCTGCTCGTAGTTCTAAGTCGATCGTGAAACCTACACGACTATCTGGTGATAAACCAGATAATATTTATGGAAAGATAACATTTCCATATTCGCTCATAACACTCACGTTTGAATGATCTTCTTGGATCCTGGATCTCCAACTAGGTATACAAAATAAACGGTCGTATTTTCTTCTTTATCAGCATTTTGGCTTGTAGGGCGGATATTATAAGTATCCTCTTGCCCATCGAAATTTTCATAGAGTTCTGTTGGTTTTCAACTCGGGGTTTAAAAAGAGATTTTTCTCTCGTTGCAGAGAATCGTGGTAATTTTCAAACAACTAATCTATTCCTAAAATTATATATATATCGAACATCATATTAATGTCCAATTGTTTGTTATGATCCTAAAAGACACTAGATTAGATTCTATGCTTAACGAAACTAAGGGATCAATTCTCTGAGACCATCAACATTCCGTGAAATGCAGTTGTTCCTATTTTACGATTATATCGTTCTAGTCTTAGCCCTATAGGGTCAAAAAGGTACTAGTAAACTGGTAGAAAGTTCTAGTTTGGGTCAATAATTTATGACAGGGTAATTTATAAGGTTCGTCCAATACCTACCAAATCTTTCTTTCCTTCACTATGCCCCTCCTGCCTAATCATGTAAGCTCCTGCATTCTGTTGTGGTTGTAGCAGTTGTGTCTGTGACTGAAGTTGAGCTGTAATCAGTGGTTGAGGCTGGCCGTACTGAAATGGTACTATCATTTTAAACAGCATTGGGCAGTCATTACTCATATGCCCCAACATTCCACAGTTAAAGCATCTATCCATGCTCGCTAGACATACACCCACAGGCTCCTTATCACGTCCAGCACACGCAGAAACTCCCTGTTTCCGTTTTGCCGCTTGTCTCAGTTCTGGGCAATTCGTCTTAACGTGTCCCTTACGCAAACAATTGTAACAAACACCAGATTTAGCTAGACATATCCCGGGGTGTTTCTTACCACACTTAGGGCAAACTGGAGAAGGGATCTTTTCTCTAGTATTTCTCTGAGTTTGGAGCTGATCGTGCTGGTTAATTCCATTTGCCGTCAGTGGTTCCGGGCAGTTTCTCCTAATATGTCCCTTATGTCCACAGTTGTAACAGTTGCCAGTGCCTACCTGACACACGCCTGAGTGCGATTTATCGCATTGGAGGCAAACATGAGTGTTAACCCTTACTGTGTGATTTCCTCCCTGATTTTCATTCCTTTGCTGCCCTTGCAGCTGTCCTAGTGGATTGTTACTCTTGCCCTGACCGGTTTGTTCATTCCTCTTTGGATCATTCCTTTTTCTTGTTTTCTTCCCATAGTCACTTCCTTTTCCTGGCTAGTGGAAACCTTGCCTAGTCCTATTCTATTTCCCTTGACTGTTGTGGCGCTGGTAGCACTCACTGCTACTTCCTTCCCATTTCCTTTTTCTCTTATTGTTGATATTATTGTTGGGACGGTTTTGGGTTGAAGTCTGGTTTGGTGCTGGTGTGGATTTTACCATCTTTCCTTTATTAGGCACTAATGCCTCTATTTCACGGACTCGTCCTAGTAGTTCTGCATAACTCAGTCCCTCCTGTCTGGCTACTGCTCTTCCCAGTTCATACTTAAGTTCTCCCTGAAGCTTCCTGGCTATTTCCTTCTCAGTTTCAACTTGATTGGGTACATACTTTTCGTAATATGCCTCCTTAAAACCATTCCAGGTGGTTAGAGCCGCTTGTTCTACCGACATAATTCTCCGTCTAGTCTTCCACCAATATTTAGCTGGTCCAGTTAGCTGATACCCAGCACATGCTAGACGCTTCTCATCACTAAGTCTAATCGGCTTAAAGATTCTCTCCATAGAACGTATCCATTGCTCGGCCTCACTCGGATTACCAGATCCATCGAAATATGGTGGTTTACTTTCGAAGAATAAATCCTCAATGCTATGACGTTGTGGAGAAAGGGGAAGTGAAAAGGTTGCTGGGTGTTTTTGCCTTTCCTCTCTTATACGTTGTTCTTGACCTCTATCAGACTCTCTAGGATTATCAGGTCCTCTTCGATCGATAACAGCTCTCGGCGACATTTTTAAAACTGTAAGATACAAAATTTTTCTTATTAGCACTTGTTTTTTTTAAGCCTTCATTTTCTCACTAACCCTTTTTCTTTTCCCACTTAATACTTTCACATAAACAAGAATAACAAATTAAGTTTGACTCTATTTCTTTCAACTTTTAACCTCCAAGGTTAAATTAAACTCTCGTTACACGAGTTTCGTTTGATATTCTGGTTTAGTTATACGATTCATAAGAAACTTCTTGTGACTAAAACCCTCTCATGGGTCATGTATATTATATATACATCAAAAAGAATATTAGTTTTGCCTTTAATAAGGACTTATACAAAACTAGACTACTACGAGTCTAAGCTAGGCTAACTGCCTACATGTACAGGATGCACTAACATATTGCATTACCGTACTACTGGAAGTACTAGAACGAAAACGATTTATAAAATTTCGTATCCGATGGAGTACTACAAAACTATCTAGTTACTGATTCGACTATGTACAACAAAAGGCTACTATACTACTATGCGTCTCTGACGTCTTGCTCAACAAACTGCGGTCAAGTCACCACTGCCCACTATGGCCTAATCCTCCTCGGGGTCCTCGTCCGGGTCCTCATCCGGATCCTCTTCGGTGTCCTCTTTCGGATCCTCATCCGGGTCCTCATCCTCTGACTCTGAACCGAAAGTAAACTAGAGTGCCTCGTCGACCCTCAAACTAGTGCCATCTGCAAGTATAAGTGATGGTGGTGCAGGCATATCTGAAACTGTCATCTCTAAATCTGAAGCCAAGTAGTCCCAGCAGGTCAGTGATGCCTGCTTCTTCAGAGGCAGCAGGCGGTTGGGAAGTGAACAGGACTCGTACTCCTCTCTGGAATGGACCCTGGACGGTCCTGCCTCAAACTCTGTCCTAACTAGTCAACTCCAAGCAAATCTCGTCAAGGGGTCTGTAAAATGATGGAAACTGTAATAGGGCGGCAAGCTCTGCGTCTGTGTCTAAATACTCTAGTCCTGACTGAAATGGTCCCTGAACTCTCATGGAAGGCTCATGCTGAAAAAGAGCGGGTAACCCTAGGCCATCTGCTGTCTCTGTAACTAACTCCCCTGTGTCCACACTAGGTACCATCACTGAAGGGATCTCCAACTGTGCAATCATCTCTGGACCTATCTCATTATGCTCTGACTCTGAATCTGCCGGAAAGTAAGTGTAGGGAGGATGCGTCTGAACAGGATATGCTGCTATGTGTCTGCTCTCGAAGAAACGCCTGTGTACCTCCAAAGCAAACCCCTGGTAATCCCCTGTCGGCTCTATATCGTCGTCAAACATCCCAAGGTAGTACCACGCCGTGTCGTGTGCCCAACCATGCCATTCCTCTGGTAAACGTCTAACCAAGTCAAGTATAGCCTGACTCTCTGGAATAGTATGCCGGACTGGGTAATAAACTGACGAAAAGTAACTAATCCTCTGTCCTGCGTCGTGTCTCGGGTTTGCTTCAAAATCCCTATACCTATCCAATAACTGATCTGCCCAAGTACGCTGTGGCGGGGGCTGACTCTCCGAAGCCGTGTCACTACTGAAAGCCATCCTACAAGTTTTTTAGAAACACGGATCAGTAACGGTAAGATGATATCTTATCTTACGGAGAATCTTAAATTACAAAATGAATACTCCTTATTCAATTGTAATATTACCACACTTAATCTAACAACTTATCTTAGACATCTAGCAATTTCACAGAAAATTGCTCTCGTACTCACAATATATAGAAATAAAATTTCAAGATTTTATTCCCATTTCTTATCTCATTCTTTTAATTTCTTACTTTAATTCCTTATTATTCTCCTTCATTATTCCTTATTTCTTTCTCAAGGAAAAATTTTTCATCGATTCTCATTTATTAAAACAAGGCACGTATACTTTGTTCATGTTACTTATGCAAAAGTAACATTCGCTTACAAAAGACTTTGTCGTTTACTACTCTTAATACTTATACGTGTCGCATTCTTCACTCAAGGATGAAGTATAAAAACATAAATTCCAAAAGAGAAATGGAATATAACTTTTTTTTTTAACATAGGTTCTAGTCGTCGTCGCTAAAATCGAGCGATCGTTGGAAATTTAATCGAGCTTCGTGCTTGACTCCTAATAGTAAAACAATTCTCTTTGCAAAGTTCGAACAAGGCGAACACTAAAAAAATGAAACGAAAAGAAAAGGAACGACGTCGTTACATGTTACTTATACGTAAGTAACATTCGTCTCTTTAAACCACTTATACCTTACTAAAAAAGTTTTGCTTTTGCGGGGCATAAGACCCATATTACTGAGTTTCTTATTATGTGGATTGATCAAGTCCACATAACAGTCTCTCAATCACATGAAACTTCTGTCTCGCTCTATCGTTCACTTCATACAGAATTTACTTTCCTAAATCGAGTAGCAATTTCTCGAATTGCACACACAACTACTTCTTTAAAAGAAATTTTTGGAAACTATCCAATTTAGCTCGGAATACTCAATCTTCTCGAGGAAGATACAAAATTTAAGCTAATCGAATACTTGAACGGCTCCTAATAAGTAAAACAAAGTCATCTCCAAGAGACTTTATTCATGCCCCTTACAACTAAGGTAACATTCGGCTCTTCCGTTTATTTCAATTTATCCTCCTTGTTTCAACCTTTTCTCGAATAATTTGGAGTCACATTTTTTTTCACACGTCTATTTGTTTCTTTCGTTCACTTCGTACATATTTACCTTATTTTATCAATATTTATTTCATTTCCCTCGAAGGAAATTCTTATCGATTTTTTTTTTTAAAAAAAAAAAACAAAGGTCGACTTTGCCGAGTCTTTATTCATGTCACTATACGCATGTGACATTCATCAACAAGAAATTCTTCTCGTGTTGTGGATCTCCTTTCGAAATTATTTGGATTAACGTTTCTTAAAAACGTCTAAGTTCTCGAGGTATCGGAAAAGACCTTAGATTTCAAGTCTACATTCTTATTGAACCGGGAAAAATCCCTAGATTCCTTCTAGGTTCTCGTGCCATGTATTTTTTTTTTTTGAAATAAAGGAAATTATTGCGCAAATAATTTCACATAAGATAGTACTCGTACTATCACAAAATCACATAGTCAAAATAAAGTATAAATTAAATTATACTTTCATAGAATTCTTATTTTTGGCACACAACTCATTCTCATTCTCATTTTCATTGAATACTTGTTCATAAAATTTCTTACTAAAAAGAAATTATGTTACTGAAATTCTTTCCTCGTTGAGTCGACGTAGCGGGAGATTGAGTTGTCGTCTATATTCTGAATCTTAATGTTATAACTTAACTCTTACTTTTACTTGAAAGAAGACTCTGATCTAAAGTATAAACAAATTATTCTATCTTACGACTCGAAAGAAGACTCGATATAGAGTACGAACGAATACTCTATACTACTACTCGAAGGAAGACTCGTATCCAGAGCAGAAACGATGGCTCTGATACCACTCTGACACAGCCCCAAATCCCGAGGGACGGCAGAAGCCGGGGTGTGACTGGGATTGGATTAAAGAAACGGGGAAGAAGAGGGGCTAACTGAACTAAACATACATAAGAGACATCATGCATACTATGAACAAGACTTTATTTACATAAAGGAAGAGTTAATCTCAAAAGATTACTCGACAGAAGTACACCGAAAGAAACTAAGTTAAGACAGATCTTAGTCTACAGTGATAACATATCTGTATTTCAAAAACACTAGAGTTCTGCAGCGGAATTTGTGGTTCATACTAACTACAGTCTTCCTAAGACAACTTTATTCAACCCTCGCCGCTTCCATCGCTTCAACCTGCACATTTAGAAAACATATGCAGGGCTAAGTACAAAAGTACTTAGTGGGCACGTTGCCGAAAACATAATTCATAAGTATAAATAATCTGGCATTTTATAACCGTAGCGCATCGGAGTTTTGTTGAAAAGGCCCGTGCCTACTAAACATTTTCTGACTGATTTGTATAAAGCAGCTTGCGCAAGCATTTTTAGAGTATGTTATGTTCAATCTTGACAAAAGCTAATTCACCGTGGCTGGTTACCCCTCAACAGGATACCACATACACCACAGGTTACAAAGTGCACTAACTCTGGAAAGCGCTTAATAGCTAACTCAGAGCCGATCGAAAGTTAACATTCTAGCGGTTAACTTAAAAGTCTGGAAAACCCGAAGGTTAGCTCAGAAATCTGGTAAACCCGAAGGTTAACTCAGATAGGTACAAGAGAACTCACATAAAATAGTTGAAACAGTTTATGGCAAGATTATCACTTTGAAAAATAATACTTTCGAGTTGTGGAAAAACCCACATTTTATTTGCTATAGATAAAAGCCTACCTTAGCGTTTACAGAACTAAGTACTAGCTTCCGATCTCCTGATCTTCCATCCTTTCCGTGCTGCTGGCTTCCTCCTTCATCGTAAAATAATATCACTTTAAATTCGGTCGCAAAAAGATAATCGAATATGGAAATTCGAATTAGGTTTTTAGTCGTTTCATTTCTTTAGGCATTTGCACGCTACTAGTTTTCTTTTAGTTAAACGGGAACAAGACTCGAACAAAAACTTTATTAGAACTCAGAAAGTCTCATACTTGACTCTTAGGTAAGTAGAGAAGATAGTCGTTAACTTATTACGGCTTAAACGATCGAAAGAAACTAAGTTGCGAAAGAACCTACTTAGAAGGATGAATCCTGAAAAATCACTGCGCAAGGCAGTAACTCTGGGGACTGCCCAGAAAAGGGGAACTGGAAACAGGGGATGGGCCCTATACTGTTGGAAAGCTTAGGAAATCTAGTTTACGCTCCAATTTACGGATCGCAAATCCGATAAACGAGCTAGAAGTTATTACAGTTTCCGGGAAGGGTCGCAAAACTGCCGCGGCTAACCCTAATTGCTCGATGGAATCGACGTATAACTTTCTAAGTTCGTTCTAAGTTCTCGTATTCGATTTCTCATGAAACTGCACTCTCAAGGCAGTCAACACGTACTCTCGTATGTGATGAACTCCTTTTCAAAACTCGTTTATAGCCACGACGGTCACACCTCGTCGTTTCAACTACCAATTACTAAATCAAATCAAGTTAATAAATTCTCGTTCTAGTTCTCGACTATAACTACAACTCATATTATAATAACTCGAAAGCTCATGTCGTCAACTACAAAGTCGTACCTTAGTCCATAAACAATATTATCATGTTAGAATTTTTACTCGTCTTCTCGGTTATTAATTACGACTACTTATTCGTCTCTTACGAGATTTCAAATGTTATCGGAGTTCGCTCAAATTTTACGTCATTAAACATCATCTAACGAGATTCACTTTCATGCATATCATCACTTCATATCATTACTACATCTCAACTTAAATCGATTTCTTTGTCTCTTACGACTCACAATTTATTTTTAGAAAATTCTAAATAAATTCATAACAACATCTAATATTATTAACAACATTATTTCATTAACAAATCCTCAACCAAATCAACTACATGCAAACCCCTAATTTTCCTACAAATTTCGGTATTATCATGCAATTAAAGAGGGTGTTTTTCTTCATCAATTAACATCATTTATCCAAATATCATACTACTATATCATCGATTGATCAAATACAAGTCTAATTACAAAATAAATTGAGAATCCCCAATTCAAAACCCTAGCTTTAAACTCGGTTTTCATCTATTACTTGGGGGTTTTTATTTCTTTTGTTTTAATCCTCAATCGAACACCTCCTAAGCAATATCATATCATCAATTTAAGAATTCAACCATCCTACACATTTTCCCTAATTTTCGGTACACATTAGGAATTAGGGCTCTTGATTTTCTTTCATTTTTAATCCCTAAATATCATATCTAACACATCTAATTTCACTAATCGAAGATCAAACATCTAGTTCATCCACCCATAATTTTCGATCCAAATGAAAAATAAAAAGAAATGGATTTGGAATGGATAGAATTAGAGAGGAGGTGAATACCTTGAAGTTTAATGAAGGAAGAATTAGGATTCGATGGAGGATGAAGAACTTGTGTGAAATCCTTGCATAAACCTTGGAGCTTCTTCAATGGAGGATGATGAAGAAATTGAGAGAGAGAGGTGTGGTGTGGCTGCCGAAAATGGGAGAGATAAGGGGGGAGGGTGATGAGTCACAAGGGTGACTCATAAAGTAAGAGAAAATATCCTACAAACATAGTGAGTCGTTAAGTCATGTTTGGCGAGGAAAATTTTATACGAAAAATCTCTATTCTGGCTCTTAAACGCCGTTTTAAAAGTCGAGAAATACTTTTCTAGTTAGTTACGGAATTGACGAAATCTAATTCGTCTGTTAGAAAGGTAATAATTAACGTACTCGGAAAACCTAAATCATTTTTCAAAATCCGAGAAAAAGTCGGGACGTCACAGTCCAAATTTCATCCGGAAAATCACAAAAATGAACTTTCTTGAGCGAGTTCGTATCGTGATTTCGTGAATGTAAAAATCTGACGGAATTCGATTCCGAGTTTCCTGGCGAAAAACTTAACGGACGCGAAAACCCTAAATACAGTAGTCGTTCGTCCGATTTCTGGAAATTATTTTTGGAAACGGATTTCACCGTAAATATTAAAATTCAAATTCATGAACTTAGGCCTGCAAAGCTATTTTTATTATTAACTTTAAATTTTTAAGACAGTACGAAATTTCTGGGGCATTACATATATATATATATCACCTTCTTTAAAAATCATTCTAAGATCATCAATATTCATAGACTCGTTTTATCTATAAACTCAATCTTACATTTATTTCCTTTTTCTCAATATTTTCCCTTTATAAAATATATATATATATATATATATATATCTCAAAAATTCTAGAAAAATTATCATAACTCAATTTCATCTCAATTCATTCAAGAATAAACTTATCATATCGTTTTCTTCTTAAATTCCATTTCTATGAAATTTCTCTCAACATATATATCATATTTATATTTTTCGAAAAATAACAATAACTAATTATTCTTCTAATTAATTTAAATCATCTTTAAATCTTCAAATTTCTATCAAGAACGAATATATCTTCAAAAACTCATATGTTCATTAAGAACATCATATTTCATTTTTCTCTATTTTTCTCTATTTCATTCGATTATTAGCTCATTAAAATCAATAAAAATTACTAAAGTTCATATCTTCAAATTTTCATGCTAAAAATTTATTCAAAAGTTTTCTAACACATCATAGCATCATAATCTTCATCAATATCATTATATTTCATCAAAATTCATCAAAAATCATTTTTCTTCAAAATAAGCATAAATCGAAATTTATACTATAAATCATAAAAATTCATATCTCATCTAAAAACACATATAAATCATGTTTTCATGTATCATCATGCTTATTAACATCATCAAACTCATAAAATCCAGAAATCATATTTTTCTCATATTTTCTCTATTTTTAATGAATTAAATTCATTAAAAATCAAATAAATTCACCGAAAATTCACATAAATACATATATGCATATAAATCACATGAAAAATCATATCAAGCATATATCATCATCATATTATCAAATAATCTCAAGATCGCATCAAGAACTCATTTTCCTAATTTTTCTCATTTTAATCGATAAAAAGCTTTTAACCTATCTTAGGTTATTTTATCTTTTAATCTCCTAAATCATGTTTATATCTTCATTTAGATTATTATATCATCATCACAACCTTAAGGTTTGCCTATGCATAAAGTAAACATGTATCTTTTCCTTCTTTTCTTGGTTTAGATTTACATATATACATAATATGAATGAATGAAATTCATACTTAAAATAAAATACTTTAGCTCCTTCTTGGCTTGGCTTTTTGGATGCTTGGAGGATGGAAGATGATGGATTAGAATTCCTTTCCTTGCATGAAACAAGATACAGGGGAATCAAGATCATGGTTTCAAAAAAAATAAGGAATAAACCCTTATTTCTTCTCCACGAAAATCGATGGAGATGATGTATGATCTAAGCTTGTTTCAAGCTTGAAAAGAAAGGATTAGGTGGAGGCTTACTCTTTAGAAGATCTAGGACTTGAAAAAGATATCAAACATCATGGAATCCTCAAGCAAATAGCATGATTTCACCAAGAAAACTAGGGTTGCATGGAGGCATAAAAACTATCGAAAAATCGCTGTTACTGTCCGGTGGATGAAATCGACTGTGCAGCTCGTTTTTCTTGGCTTTCACAACTTTGGGAGATGATGGATAGATAGTAGATGATGTTTAGTATATTAGGGTGAAGTTTAGGATGATTTGGAGGTGTTTATCTTGGAGAACAAGGCTGAAATTACAGCTTTGCTGCTGCTGGTATTCTCTCGGCAAAGAGAGAAAGTTTTCGAAGAGAGAGAGATGATGATAAGAACAAAATGAAAGCATGGGAGGGGATGAATCTTCTTACATGATATATCTTGCAAGATATGCAAAGATATGAGAGAGAGAGAGAGGTGAAGATTGAAAGAGATATGGAGAGATTTGGAGAGAGAGAGAATAATATGTGTTGGCCAAATGAGGGAGAGAGTAGGCTTCACTCTCTTAATGAGAGTGGAATTAGTTTTGGAGATACTATTATGGATAAGCATGCAGGTTTCTTACTGCTAATTATTCCCGGTTAATTAATTTTCCGGTAGAAAGTATCCCCCGTTATTTCATTTTATTCTCTCAATCAATTAATAATCCTTCTCGTCTCCTTCTCGGTGTCCAAATTCCCTCTAATTCGGCTTATATCTCTCAAAATAATTTTAGGAATCCAATGTTATCATATTTATACTTGGATTCCATTTAAATAATAAGTTCATAAAAACGGCTCGACTAAACGAGTCGTTAAGCAACTTATTTTTAAATCTTACTCAAATGATCTTAGAAAAATTCTCCGACTTATCTCAAAGATCTTAAAATAAATTCTAGATTCCAATGAAACTAATTAGACTAAATTCAGAGTCGGTTGATAAATAGTGATTTCTCGGTTTACGTTACTATTCATCTAGACATGAAAGTTCTTAGAAAATTCTGAAATTCATACTCAAGCTCAAACTCATATAATAATACTCAAACAATGCATCACATACTTATTTCGAATAATAGAAACGAGAAAAATCCATATCAAAGCACGTAAGGGCATTCTCGTCATTTCACAGAAAATTTTATTTTCGCGAAAAATTTTAGCACTCGAAACTCATCATATAGGCATATTATCTCATTTAATACGCACTTAATGACTTAGGAAAGTTTGGGGTATTACATCCTCACCCCCTTAAAAAAAATTTCGTCCCGAAATTTGCTAACTTTGAGAAAATAGCTCGAGATACTTTGTTCTCATGTTTTCTTCAAGATTTCACATATTCTCAAATCAAATCATTCTCATCATCAAAAGTCATCACATACATCTCGTTTTCATTTTTCAGATTTTTACTCATCAAAACATTCTCAAAAAAAATAACTCATTTAATTAACTCAACTCTTGCTTCTTCTCTTATTCTTTAACTGAATCTTATCTCAAAAATATTTGAGATCTCGGATGCTTAAAATATCATAAGCACTTAAGAGACTCAAAATTGATTTTAACAGCCTAACGGCTTCATTTTCTTATCTTACAACTCTCACATTATTTCTTCGAACTCATGATATCGTCACTTAATCTTAACTAGCGGAATCGTCTTCGTTCGGAATAGTTAAATTTTACGATCCGGAATTTTTTCGGGTCCTTTCTTTGAAATCTAATTTTTCTAAATTCATGCGAACCAATGTATAGTCACCTAAAAGGATTGACGTCTCATTCTCCTGATTCAGCACTTCTATTTAATTATTTTAGGCCAACGGTATTTACGAACGATTATGATACACTTTTAAATTTGTGTACCTTCGAGATTCTCTTGGTCATCGTCTTCAGCTTTTGACTCCATTGCGTACATTCTATGATAGTACGATTGCTCCGGTGGAGAAGACTGCTCTTCTTGTTGCTGCGTCTGATATTAAATCGGGATTCCTTCTATAGCACGCAGTTGCGATGAGTGGATTTGGTTCGGTCGTTCATTTCCTAGTCTTTGTTGCTTATTTGGGCATTGGTTTGAATAATGACCGGGTTGACCGCAAGTATAATAGACACCGCTTCCTTCTCTGCAGACGCCTTGATGCAGTTTGCCACACTTTGGACAGGGAAGAATTTATCGGGGTTCAAAAGACGTACTACTTTGTCCAGTGCCTTGAGGTTTCGTCATTTCAGCTTGAGTTTGTTGTTGTTATGGTTGTTGCTGTCCTTTTTCAATCCACGGCTTTTTGCTCAGGTGACTTTCTCAAATCCATTTTTCTTTTCTTTTCATGTTTTCGCCGGGATGGGAGGAATGAGGATTTTTGTTTGCCGTTACTTGGCTTTGAGATTGGGAAATCGTTAAGGAATGCGATCCTTCTTCAGGCTGCATAGCCAGTTCCATATATAGCGCTCGGTTGAGGGCTTCAGCATACGTCAGACCACTCTGACTCGCAAGGACTACTCAAATGTCTTGTCTTAAGTCGGTGCGAAACAGCTCGCACATCTTTTCATCCGTATCCACTTGATCGGTTCGTAACGGGCTAGCTCATAAAATTCACGATCGTACTCAGCCACTGACTTCTTTTCTTGACGTAAATTCACGAACTTGTTCGCCTTCTGCTTACGATAACTTCTAGGTACGTACTTTTCAAACAAGGTTTCTTTGAACTGCTCCCAAGTTAGATTCGCACACTGCTCGGGAGTAAACATTCGTTGTCGGGATTCCCACCAGTAGTCGGCGGCTCCCTTTAGCTGATACGTCATACACTCGAGACGCTCACGATCGTTACAACTAAGGAATTTGAAAATTTGTTCTAGAGAACGAACCCAGTCCTCGGCTTCTGCGGGACTGCCATTACCATCAAAGGTTGGAGGGTTTTGTCGAAGAAAAAGTTCCTCGACTCTCCTATCGTTTTGAAGAGACAGAATTGGGTTCCTACGCTCTTCCTCTTCGTTATTTTTAACATTTCTTCTTCTTCTTCCTCTTCTCGGAGGCATTCTATAAGAAATGCTAAAATTAGGATACTCAGATAGTTCGATCAAAGCATTTTCTCAACTCTTGAATTTTTCCCTTTTGGAAGGAATCGTTCTTAAGCGATACTTATAAAATATAAAGCATACTTCATGCATTTATTCACATAAGAACACTTAACATAATTACTTTCTCACTTCATCATGACAACATCATACTTTCCTCAATTCTCATTAGCTTTAAACTTTATACTCATATAACTTGAACATTTAATCTCATTTTCCGGATATAAAATATCTCGGACTTTTGAAAATTTTTCAATCTTTAGAAAGACTTTAAAACTTCGCGTACGTGTCAGCTGGATGAGGCGGGGTGCTTGGCTCATTGCGGACTCAATAATACTCAAGGAATGCTCAAACAATTTAAAGGAATATTCAAATAAGTCCAGAGAATGCAAATCTGGACTCGATTCCTAAGGAAGTTTAAGCTTCAGAGCAGACAAACAAACAAACCTGCTCTGATACCACTTTGTCACAGCCCGAAATCCGGTGTGTAGGAACGACCAGACTCCATTGGAGTGTGAAGGTGAAACCATCAAATAAACTTAACTCAACAAGGGTTCATGCTAAAAAATAAGGTAATCGACAATACACGTTATCAAATATCAACGTACTTTCAAGGGATTTTCAAAATAAAGGAGCACAAATAATTTACATTAGCTTCAAAATATAATAAATGTTTTGGAAATCCAAGTCATAGAGAATTAAAAGACAAACAAAGAATAGTTTTGAGCACACAGCTCATAGTTACGAGGTTCAAGCATGCAGTCAAAGACAACAGAATAACAGTGTTGCAGCGGAACATAAACAACTACTCAAGTTCAAAGGCTATATGTATGAAGACACATAACCTCAAGCCAAACATCCAAAATAGATTATATTAACAATGAGCCGCCCAAGCCCACCACACCTTCCTCATCCAAGCTAACCTGCACGTTTTAGAAATAACATGCAGGGCGTGAGTACTTCGTACTCAGTGAACACATGCCAAAAACATTTAAAACTCTGCTCATTAGAGCTATATGATTAGACTTGCCTCTTTTGCTGCATCACAAGGGTTAGATATATAATCGTTTATAAATAGTTTTCCACTTGTGACAGCCATAAAAACATTTTCATACTTTTCTGAAATCGGCATTCCATTCACTTAGGTATGAATCAATCTACACATCACATCATCATCATTCTTTGGTGTCGAGAAGTAGGCCTCCTTTTCGAACACCGTGACCGGCCCAACCGAAGCAAGGCTCACAGTCACTTCATCTAATGCATGCATTAACCCGCATCGCGCAAGTTCTTATCCCGTGCGTCCACATGATTTTTCACATCTCATCACATCACATCAAGTAGATGATTCCATACCAAAACATTTAAAACTCAGGCAAGTCAATCAATTTTATTAAAAAGCGCACATAGTATAATAAATTGCGCATTCATCTTTTAGTTTTAGTTCAGAAAGCCCACTTGACTTCTGGTATATTGGGTCGAGGTTGCTTACTCTTTACGCTTCCCAACTACTCGTCAGTCCCGCTCGGCCCTTCATTAATAACATCGAATAAGAACGAGATTACTATCTCGTAAAACGTAAAATAGACTTAGGGCTCGATTGAAGGACTTCTACTTGACTCGGGTTTTTCTTAACTTAATTAAACTTCTCTACCTCGATAACTTTCTCGGTTTCTCATTCTCGACTTATCATCTTTAGTCGGTTTCTAATTAAGTCTCAAACTCAGATTCTCGCTTCTACTTTAATATTATTTCTCAAACTTGACGTAAATCGATACGTTACTAATCAAATTGTCTTATCTTCTTATGAATTTAAGTTATATGATTTCAGCGAATCATAACATCACATCTCAACATCACACATCATTCATTCATAGTTGATCACTTATCTCAATAATCAGACATTCACGTTGACAATCAAACGTTCAATTCAACGTTCACATCACAAACATGTACTCACATCTTAACTCAAACATCGTCATCATACTCAATCACATAATCGCAATCTAATATTGAAACTTCAAAAATACGTCACATCTTAAACACAGTCTCATATTAACTCATCATTGCTCGACTTTTAATTTTTGAAAACTTATAACTTCAAACTCTAACGAAAATTATTTTGTTAAACTCAAATAATAATCATTTTTGAATTTAATATTCAAACTTCTACTTCGTATTTCTTGACTCAAAATACGTCATTATCTTTCAAAATACGTATTCTTATATGACATTATTTTCTTTAAAATACGTAGTCAAATACGTATATACTTTTCCTTAAAATACATACTCATATACATGAAAAATATGTACTTGTATACATACAAAATACGTTACTTATACTCGTATGAAATACGTACTCACATTCATACGAAATACGTACTCATATACATATAAAATATGTATTAATATACGTTCAAAATACGTAATCATATACGTACAAAATATGTATTTATATACATATATAACATTTCTCAAAATTTGTATTATCATACGTACCCAATACTTAACTCAGACTTATACTTATACGTATTTAATACTCAACTTATACTTTAGATTAAAATATTCATTATTTTATCTTTTCTTTATTAAAACTCTATTTTCGTTTTTATTTTATAAAAACTCGTTTTTTCATGTCGAAGCTCTACTGCTCGATAACTTCTACATTTTAACTCGTTTTTAAGCGATTCAAAAAGCATAGTTGCTTATTTCTACTCAAATAATAACATCGAATCACTTAGCACGTTATATGACATCAATCATTCATCATAAAAATATTTCCAAACAGAATTTCATTATTTTCACATAATATAAGATATTTTTCTCATTTTTTTCAATTTCTAACACTTTCATGCTCGATAAACAATTCGTTTAAAATACTTAAGCATTCATAGCATTCATAACATACTCAAGCACATGATCATCACGTAAACATTACGTTAAATTTCACATTACTCAAATATTTTCATTTCCATGAAAATATTCTAGTTAAAACAATTATTCTATTATTATTTTAATAATAATAATTCTATCAATTTCTCGTTTATCAAACGATTTCTATTACGAGCATTCTAACTTAACTCATATTCAAAACTTCTAATACATTTCTAATAAAAAATCTCATTTTCTATTATTTCTCTTTTTAAAACTCAAATATTAATCTTAATATTTCTATTTTATTTGTTTCATTACTAATCATAAACTCATGTAATATATATATATATATATATATATATATATATATATATATATCTTTAGAAGATCTAGGACTTGAAAAAGATATCAAACATCATGGAATCCTCAAG
The DNA here is from genome assembly GCA_029490685.1 of Schizonepeta tenuifolia. Lineage (NCBI taxonomy): Eukaryota > Viridiplantae > Streptophyta > Magnoliopsida > Lamiales > Lamiaceae > Schizonepeta > Schizonepeta tenuifolia. Next base: position 80,485,556 of record CM055959.1, read on the forward strand.
CAAATAGCATGATTTCACCAAGAGAACTAGGGTTGCATGGAAGCATAAAAACTGTCGAAAAATCGCTGCTACTGTCCGGTGGATGAAATCGACTGTGCAGCTCGTTTTTCTTGGCTTTCACGACTTTGGGAGATGATGGATAGATAGTAGATGATGTCTAGTATATTAGGGTGAAGTTTAGGATGATTTGGAGGTGTTCATCTTGGAGAACAAGGCTGAAATTACAGCTTTGCTGCTGCTGGTATTCTCTCGGCAAAGAGAGAAAGTTTTCCAAGAGAGAGAGATGGAGTTGCTTGTGATGGAAGAGAGAGATGATGATAAGAACGAAATGAAAGCATGGAATGAGGGGATGAATCATCTTACATGATAAATCTTGCAAGATATGCGAAGATATGAGAGAGAGAGAGAGGTGAAGATTGAGAGACATATGGAGAGATTTGGAGAGAGAGAGAATAATATGTGTTGGCCAAATGAGGGAGAGAGTAGGCTTCACTCTCTTAATGAGAGTGGAATTAGTTTTGGAGATACTATTATGGATAAGCATGCAGGTTTCTTAGTGCTAATTATTCCCGGTTAATTAATTTTCCGGTAGAAAGTATCCCGGTTATTTCATTTTATTCTCTCAATCAATTAATAATCCTTCTCGTCTCCTTCTCGGTGTCCAAATTCCCTCTAATTCGGCTTATATCTCTCAAAATAATTTTAGGAATCCAATGATATCATTTTTATACTTGGATTCCATTTAACGAATAAGTTCATAAAAACGGCTCGACTAAACGAGTCGTTAAGCAACTTATTTTTAAATCTTACCCAAATGATCTCAGAAAAATTCTCCGACTTATCTCAAAGATCTTAAAATAAATTCTAGATTCCAATGAAACTAATTAGACTAAATTCAGAGTCGGTTGATAAATAGTGATTTCTCGGTTTACGTTACTATTCATCTAAACATGAAAGTTCTCAGAAAATTTTGAAATTCATACTCAAGCTCAAACTCATATAATAATACTTAAACAATGCATCACATACTCATTTCGAATAATCGAAACGAAAAAAATCCATATCAAAGCACGTAAGGGCATTCTCGTCATTTCACAGAAAATTTTATTTTCGCGAAAAATTTTAGCAATCGAAACTCATCATATAGGCATATTATCTCATTTAATACGAACTTAATGACTTAGGAAAGTTTGGGGTATTACAATATATGAAGGAGTGATTATTTTGTGATGTGTTTGATGGTATGTGATTAGATGATGTGTGATTCGATGATTTAGAGATGATGGAATAAGAGAAACGAGAAGAATAAATTTTTGTGTAATTTTCCTAGAAAATTTTCAACCAAATATGAGTATAAGGTTGATGATTCTTGATGTTGCATGTTAGTTTTGATTAATGTGAAGATTTGATGAAGAAGATGAAGTTAAAATAATTAGAGTTACTTTTCGAAATTCTTGAATCCGAGTTAATATGTAAAAGTTATCGAGTAATGAAATTTGAATAATGAAAATCGAGTTAAACTACGAAATGAGTAATTTTGTAAAGAAAAATGAAAAATAAGTAAGATTAATCGAGTTAATAAGTAATAAGAAATAATTAGAATCTTTTTATCGAATTTGGTAATTTTTCCGAGTAGTGACACATTTTACGATAAAATGACGAAAACTTTATTCTAATAAGACTTTCGGATTTTTAATTCCGATTTTATAATTAAAGTCTTCGAATTATTATAAGAGAAATGAAACTAATTTCATTTAAATTTAATAATTTTTATTTTCTAAAGTTATAAACCGAGCAGAGTCGAGTCAGCATAAATTACAACGAGTCTTGAACGAGTAACCGAGTTTACATTTATGATTAAATAAATATTAATATGATTTTCTAGAATTTTTCTAGAATATTTAATCATATTTGGAAAATTTTTCTTTTTCCGTCTATTTATCGAAGTCGATCGTTTACCTGTTTGTGAATGTTCGATTCTTGATCTAAAAGTTTGTTTATAAATAATTTGTGATATTAGAACCCGAGAATTAATCTCGTAATTTTCTGAGATCGTTCAACTCGAGAAATCAAGAAAAACGAGATGTGTGATGTGAATAGTATTTTCTGTCTTTTGTGGATTATTTAATTAATAAAATAGTTAGATATTTTTTAGTCAAGTATGTGAGTCCGAGAGTCAGTTGGTTTAGTAATTGGGTAGAACTGAGAAACCGAGAAAGATAGAGTTAGATAAGTCGAGATAAGATAAGAAACCCGAGTCGAGTAGATGTCCTTTAGCTGAGGATTTAGTTCGTTACGTTTTTCGAGTAAGTAGTCTCACCCTTATAAGATGTTGTTTTTGAAGGAACGAGTGGGACCCCGAAGTGAGAGTGTAGAAGGAAAGCAGCTAGCCCGACACACCCCATTTGCATTCAAGTGGACTTTTTAACTGAAAATAAAGTGATGAATATGATTATTATTATCATATTATGTGAGTTTTGAAATTAATTGACTTGCCATTTTATCTGAGTTTTGGTACGTTTAATCATCTACTTGAGTTATTATTATTATCCTGTGTGAGACAGGAACACTCGTGTTGTTATTAATTGTTGACGTGATTGTGAGCCTTGCTTTGGTTAGGCCGGTCACAGTGTTTGAGAATGAGGCCTACTTCTCGACACACGAGAAACCATGTGGTAGATTGATTCATACCTGCTATTCAAATTATATATCTTGACTGCGGAGGCGTTTCAAGAAAAGAAAATGATTTTTGCATACACAAGTTAAACGTTTTAAAACTGTACTAACACAATTGTGATGCAGTGGCAAGGCAAGTTCAATTATATAGCTCTATCGAGAAAAGTTTAAATTATTTTGGCATGTGTTCACTGAGTACAAAGTACTTAGCCCTGCATATATTTCTAAATGTGCAGGTTAGCATGGATGATGGTGGCGGAAGATGCTCGGCGGTGTTTAGTGTTTGGAGTTGAGTCTTCTTTTGGTTTAAGCTTGCATCTGCATATATGTAGCTGTGGGACTTGAGACGTGATTCCGCTGCATGATAAACAAACTTGTTTATTTATTTGAATTATAGTACTTGACGTTGTGTCGATACAATGAGCTTAATGCTCGAAACTATTTATGTACTTCCTTTTACTTCTACTTGACTTAGATTATATTGTTTCAATTGCTTTTCGACACTTGAATTGTTTATTAATGCTCGTTGTTTGAGATTGGATTTGAAAGCATGTTCGATTTGTTATCGCTTTCAATCTATATTCCCTTGTTCCCGAGCATGTTCCCTAGTTGAGTTATGTTTCATATTCGAGGTTTCACCTCACTGCCCAATGGATGTTCGTCGTTTTCATACATCGTGAAAACGGGTCGTGAGAGGAAGTTCCTTCAATCGATCACGATTTAGCAATGGAACAACAGAAAACGAGAAACTAATCTTACCCTTTCAACTTATCCTATCTTAAAAGGATAATTCTTTACTCTTAATGAAGGCATCTTAACAACAAAGAAAATCAAAGGATTCCTACTACTTCTTTGCACTTTACTACACTTATTAATTGTATTCATCTATGCATGCTTTGATATGATCACGTCATGCATAACTTCAACATGTTTGGTTTCTTAAGACCACACAACTTGCAAAGATTCATGCTTTAAAATAATCTAACAAGTATAAATACTTCCTCATCATGTTTACTTTCATTTCTCATCATAACATGCTACTACTTCATCACTTCATACTTAACTTCACCTTTTCTTAGTCTCTTATGACAGCATGCTTTCAAGACAACATGATAATTAGGAATCCAAACAAGTCCTAATCATGCTTATCTAAATTATCAATCACATTTGCATCATATTATCATAACATACTTGGAGCAATCATACTCAATTCATTCATGCATATTTTCGGCCATGGGAGGGCTTAGAGCTAGGGTTTCTTTCTCATTCTTGATGCAAATTCCCAACATACGCAATTATATCTTAAAGGAATCATATATCCTCAATTCATCAATATAAGTTCATAATCAAAAAGCCATAATTCTACTACTTGCATAAAATTTCGACCTTCATCATATAACATGCATAAATTCTCAAAAATTCCATATAAGCTCCAAATCTACCCAAGAACAAGGTTCCATGCTCAGTTCATGCATATAAAATCATCATCAGCAAGATCTTACTTCTTCTACATGTAGTATATTTCGAAAATTCCATATAATTGAGCAAGGGGATTTCAAATCATGAAATTAACACATGGATAGATACATCTCGCTCCATAAACATCAAATCTTGATTTAACTTCATCATAAATAGCATGAATCAAAAACCCCTAAATTATGCCCTAAAATCGGGAATGAGAAAAATACAAGGGTTTGAGAATTTCATGCAATTGAATCCACAAAAGAGGTTCATTTAGGGCTAGAATCATCATGCCTAAAGAGTAGGAGGATTCAAGAACTCCTCTTTGAAGACTTTGTAGGGCCGGAAATCTCCCTAGAGACAAAGAGGGAAGATTTGAAAAATTGTTCACCATAGAAATGATGAATCTAGAAGAAAAATAAAGATTCTAACCTTTAATAAAAAATTCTATGGTGGATTATCATGGATCAAGAGCTAAGACTTAATTCTTGGAAGAAGAAAATACGTTTGTGTGTGTGTGGAGAAGGGGCGCCGAAAATGAGGGATGGAGAGGAGAGTTTGATCTCCAAAAATCCTTATATAGGGAGTATTTAGGTTTTAAATGGAAGGCTAAATTTCAATCTCTAAAATGGAAGGCTAGGATTGAAACTTGCATCCAAAGTAAGTAAGGTGGATTGTGGAAGTTACATGTGTCCATGAATGGACTAGTTGAGAGAGTGACAAGTGTCCTTTTCTAAGACTGTGGTCCCCATATTAACTGTAGTCTAACTACACAGTGTACTTTAACTGAAAATCGACTAACACACTCATTCTTCTTCTGACATGAACGATTTTGAACTCAAAACTTATACCAAAGTTCATGAAATTACATCACGAACAACATACTAGAATTTGGTGAAAAACGGACAACTTTCGGTTTTTCACTAAATGACGAAAAACTGTGTTTTTGACCTACAAACCAGAAATTCGACTTTTCATGCAAATCTTTGCAACTATTCACATTCTCATTCACACATTAGTCACATAAGAACATATAAACATGCACTTTATATAATCTTGCTTTCATTCACCGAATTTTGCAAATTCGGAAAAGCTGCTATTTTGGAAAACTTTCTATTTTTGGAAACTTTCGACCTTAGGAAACTTTGAGAGACGGAGTGTTACATTCTAGCCCCCTTATAGAAATTTCATCATGAAATTTGCATACCTTTAAGAAAAAGGTCAGGATACTTCTAACGCATCTCACTTTCTAATTCCCAAGTCGCTTCTTCAAGATCGTGGTTCTTCCCATTGATCTTAACTTGAGGAATTTCTTTAGTGTTAAGTTTATGAACTTTTCTATCTAGAACCAACTCAGGTTCTTCAACATAGCTTAGATAAGGCTCTAGGACTACCTCTTCTTGCCTAATCACGTGTTTCAGATCGAACACGTATTTCCTTAACTAAGATATATGAAACGTACTATGAGGGTTCCCAAAACTTGGCGGCAATGCCAACTTTTAGGCCACTGATGTGATCCTTTCTAGGATCTCAAAAGGACCTATGAATCTAGGTTTTAGCTTGACTTTGATACCAAAACAATGGATCCCTTTGGAAGGTGAAACCTTTAGAAACACCTTATCGCCCACACCGTATTCTAACTCAGTTCTTCTAATATCAACATAAGACTTCTGCCGATCCTGAGCTTCTTTTATCCTTTGCCTTATCTGATGAACTATGTCAATCATTTCTTCTATCACTTCTTGACTTATTACTTTTCTTTCTCCAACTTCAACCAAGTAAAGCAGAGATCTAAATTTCTTTCCGTTTAAAGCCTCGTATAGGGCCATACCAATCGTCGCTTGATAACTTTTATGGTAGGCAAACTCGATAAGAGGTAAATATCGCTCCCATTGACCTCCTCGGTCCAACACTACAGTTCTAAGCATATCTTCAAGGATTTAAATCGTCCTTTCTGACTGACAGTCAGTTTAGGGATGGTATGTCGTACTGAAGTTTAACTCTGTTCCCAATTCTTCTTGGAAACTCTTCCAAAATTTTGATGTAAACTTTGAATCACGATCAAAGATGATCGAACTAGGGATTCCGTGCAAACACACAATCTCTTAAACGTAAATTCTGGCCAACTTATCGACAACATACGTTATTGGAATTGGAATAAAATGGGCAGTCTTTGTGAGTCTATCCACAATTATCCATACTGAGGAATTGCCTTTCTTCGTTCTAGGCAAACCTGTCATAAAGTCCATCGTGACTTCATCCCATTTCCATCTTAGGATCTTGGAGGGTGTAACTTACCAATCGGTCGTTGGTGCAAAATCTTGATTTGTTGACGAGACAAACATTTTTCGACAAATGAAGCTACGTCCCACTTCATTCATTCCCACCAAAAAATTCCTTTCAAATCTTGGTAAATCTTCGTAGTTCCTGGGTGTGGAGTGTAGGGCGTATTGTGAGCCTCGGTCATAATATTATCCCTTAACTTCTCATCTTTTGGCACACACAACCTTTCATGAAACAACAACGTGTTATCAGCTGCTTCTCAGAAATCTTCGGCTCCATCCTTTCGGATTTTGAGGCTTAAACCTTTTAACTTCTCATCTTTTCTTTGACCTTCTATGATTCTAGTTCTCAAATCAGGAGCTATCACCATAGCTGCGATAACCTGCTCCGTAGTTTGAGGCGGCATAATCACCTCTATTCTCATTCCTACAAACTCTCTTACTAACTCTTCTTCTTAAGTGAGTAAAAATCCTAGCTCGGACTTACCCTTTCTACTCAAGGCATCTGCGACCACATTCACTTTTCCTAGATGATAGGAAATTTGAACATCGTAGTCTTTCACTAACTCAAGCAATCTTATTTGTCTCATGTTGAGCTCTTTCTTCTCGAAGAAATACTTCAGGCTCTTTTAGTCGGTAAAGATTTCACACCATGCTTCGTAGAGATGGTGTCTCCAAATCTTCAGTGCATTAATAACGACTGCTAACTCTAAATCATGAGTTGGATACTTATCCTCATACGATCTTAACTGACGGGAGGCATAAGAAATTACTTTTCCTTCTTGCATTAACATGTATCCTAAACCACTTCCTGACGCATCTGTGAAGATAACAAACTATTTCCCCGCTTCGGACATGGCTCTCACTGGAGCGGTGGTTAGCTTCTTCTTTAATTCTTGAAAACTCACATCGCATTCTTTACTTCACATAAACTTTGATTCTTTCTTTAACAGTTGAGTCATTGGTTTCGCTATATGCGAAAATCCTTCAATGAATCTTCTGTAATATCCTGCCAACCCTAGGAAACTTTGAACTTCGTGAGGTGAGGTAGGAGATTTCCATTCTTGAACGGCTTTAACTTTGGTCGAGTCAAATTTAATTCCTTCTGCGGAGATAATGTGTCTAAGAAATTGGACTTCCTTTAGCCAAAATTCGCACTTACTAAACTTAGCGTACAACTTCTCAGCTCTTAACTTCTATAGCACTTTACGCAAGTGCTCTTCATGCTCCGCTTCATTCTTCGAATGTACGAGGATGTCGTCGATAAAGACGATCACAAAACTATTAAGGTACTTATGGAACACGCAATTCATTAAATCCATGAATACATTAGCCGCATTGGTCAATCCAAATGGCATTACTACAAACTTGTAGTGGCCATATCTCGTTCGGAATGTTGTCTTTGGAATATCTTCCTGATGAATCTTTAACTGATGATAACCCGACCTTAAATCGATCTTTGAGAAAACACCTGCTCTTTTGAACTGGTCAAAAAGGTCATCTATCCTTGGAAAGAGATACTTATTCTTCAATGTCAACTTGTTGAGCTCTCGGTAGTCAATGCACATTCGCAGACTTCCGTCCTTTTTCTTCACAAAGAGAATTGGCGCTGCCCAAGGTGAGACACTAGGGTGTATAAAACCCATGTCCAACAACTCCGACAACCTTCAGTTCTTGCAGCTACTTTGGTGCCATTCTGTAAGGTGCTTTCGATATAGGGGGCAGCTCCAGGCTCCAAATCGATGGTGAACTCTAACTGTTATCCAGTGGCAGTCCTGGAAGGACATCTGGAAACACATCTGTGTATTCCCTAACCACGACGACATATTCTATTTTTCGCTCTCGTTCTTCATCCTTGTTGACATACACTATGTACGCTTGTGCTCCTTTCTTTTTTAGTAACTTAACTGCTTGGAACCCGGATATGATTGGCATCTTCCTTTCACATCTGTGTTTTTCACCGAATGACGAAAAACTTCATTTTTGACCCACAAACCACAAATTCGACTTTTCATGCAAATCTTTGCAACAATTCACATTCTCGTGCACACATTAGTCACATGAGATCATATAAACATGCAATTCACATAATCTTGCTTTCATTCACCGAATTTCGCAAATTCGGAAAAGGTGCTATTTTGGGAAACTTTCATTTTATGTAAACTTTCTATTTCTGGAAACTTTTGACTTTAGGAAACTTTGAGAAACTGGCTGTTACATTTTAGCCCCCTTATAGAATTTTCGTCGTGAAATTTGAATACCTTTAAGAAAAAGCTCAGGATACTTCTAATGCATCTCACTTTCTAATTCCCAAGTCGCTTCTTCAAGATCGTGGTGCTTTCCATTGATCTTAACTTGAGGAATTTCTTTAGTGTTAGGTTTATGAACTTTTCTATCTACAACAAATTCAGGTTCTTTAACATAGCTTAGATCAGGCTCTAGGACTACTTCCTTTTGCCTAATCACGTGTTTCAGATTGAACACGTACTTCCTTAACTGAGATATATGAAACGTACTATGAGGGTTCCCAAAACTTGGCGGCAATACCAACTTATAGGCCACTGATGTGATCCTTTCTAGGATCTCAAAAGGACCTATGAATCTAGGTTTCAGCTTGCCTTTGATACCAAAACGAAGGATCCCTTTGAAAGGTGAAACCTTTAGAAACACCTTATCGCCCACGCCGAATTCTGACACAGTTCTTCTAACATTGACATAAGACTTCTGCCGATCCTGAGCTTCTTTTATCCTTTGCCTTATCTTAGGAACTACGTCAATCATTTCTTTTATCATTTGTTGACCTATTACTTTTTTTCTCCAACTTCATCCCAGTAAAGCGGAGATCTAAATTTCTTTCCATACAAAGCCTCGTATAGGGCCATACCAATCGTTGCTTGATAACTTTTATTGTAGGCAAACTCGATAAGAGGCAAATATCGCTCCCATTCACCTCCTCGGTCCAACACTACAATTCTAAGCATGTCTTCAAGGATTTAATTCGTCCTTTCTCACTGACCATCACTTTAGGGATGGTATGTCGTACAGAAGTTTAACTCTGTTCCCAATTCTTCTTGGAAACTCTTCCAACATTTTGACGTAAACTGTGAATCACGATCAGAGATGATCGAACTAGGTATTCCGTGCAAACGCACAATCTCTTCAATGTAAATTATGGCAAACTTATCGGCACCGTACGTCACTTGGATTGGAATAAAATGGGCAATCTTTGTGAGTCTATCCACAATTACCCATAATGAGGTATTGCCTTACTTCGATCTAGGCAAACCTGTCACAAAGTCCATCTTGACTTCATCCCATTTCCACACTAGGATCTTGGGAGGGTGTAACTTGCCAAACGGTCGTTGGTGTATAATCTTGACTTGCTGACAAGACAAACATTTTTCTACAAATTAAGCTACGTCCCACTTCATTCCTTCCCACCGAAAAATTCCTTTCAAATCATGGTACATCTTCATACTTCCTGGTTGTGGAGTGTAGGGCGTATTGTAGACACACACAACCTTTCATTAAACAATAGCGCGTTATCGGCTACTTCTCGGAAATCTTCCGCTCCATCCTTTTGGATTTTGAGCCTTAAATCTTCTAACTTCTCATCTTTTCTTTGACCTTCTATGATTCTGGTTCTCAAACCAGGAGCTATCACCATAGCTGTGATAACCTGCTCCGTAGTTTGAGGCGGCAAAATCACCTCTATTCTCATTCCTGCAAACTCTCTTACTAACTATTCTTCTTAAGTGAGTAAAAATCCTAGATCGAACTTACCCTTTCTACTCAAGGCATCTGCAACCACATTCGCTTTTCCTGGACAATCCTGGACAATAGAAAATTTGAACATCGTAGTTTTTCACTAACTCAAGCCATCTTATTTGTCTTATGTTGATCTCCTTCTTCTCAAAAAAATACTTCAGGCTCTTATGGTCGGTGAAGATTTCACACCTTGCTCCGTAGAGATGGTGTCTCCAAATATTTAGTGCGTTAATGACGGCTGCTAACTCTAAATCATGAGTCGGATACTTATCCTCATGCGGTCTTCAATGACGTGAGGCATAAGAAATTACTTTTTATTCTTGCATTATCACGCATCCTAAACCACTTCCTGACGCATCCGTGAAGATAAAAAAATATTTTCCCGCTTCAGGCACGGCTAGCACTGGAGCGGTAGTTAACTTCTTCTTTAACTCTTGAAAACTCACTTCGCATTCTTTACTCCACATAAACTTTTATTCTTTCTTTAATAGTAGCGTCATTGGTTTCGCTATCTGCAAAAATTCTTCAATGAATCTTCTGTAACATCCTGCCAACCCTAGGAAACTTTGAACTTCATGAGGCGAGGTAGGTGATTTCCATTCTTGAATGGCTTTAACTTTGGTCGAGTCAACTTTGATTTCTTCTGCGGAGATAACGTGTCCAAGAAATTAGACTTCCTTTAGCCAAAATTCGCACTTACTAAACTTAGTGTACAACTTCTTGGCTCTTAACTTCTCTAGTACTATACGCAAGTGCTCTTTATGCTCCGCTTCCTTCTTTGAATAGACGAGGATGTCGTCAATAAAGACGATCATAACACTATTAAGGTACTCATGGAACATGCGATTCATTAAATCCATAAATACAACAGGCGCATTGGTCAATCCAAATGGCATTACTACAAACTCATAGTGGCCTTATCTCGTTCGGAATGCCGTCTTTGGAAAATCTTCCTCATGAATCTTTAACTGATGATAACCCGACCTTAAATCGATCTTTGAGAAAACACATGTTCCTTTGAACTGGTCAAAAAGGTCATCTATCCTTGGAAAGGGATACTTATTCTTCAATGTCAACTTGTTGAGCTCTCGGTAGTAAATGCACATTCGCAGACTTCTGTCCTTTTTCTTCACAAAGAGAATTGACGATGCCCAAGGTGAGACACTAGGGTGTATAAAACTCATGTCCAATAACTCCGCCAACCTTCAGTTCTTGCAGCTTCTTTGGTGCCATTCTGTAAGGTGCTTTCGATATAGGGGCAGCTCCAGGCTCCAAATGGATGGTGAACTCTAACTGTCTATCCGTTGGCAGTCCTGGAAGGACTTCAGGAAACACATCTGTGTATTCCCTAACCACGGCGACATCTTCTATTTTTTGCTCTCGTTCTTCATCCTTGTTGACATACACTATGTACGCTTGTGCTCCTTTCTTTTTTAGTAACTTAACTGCTTGCAACCCGGATATGATTGGCATCTTCCTTTCAAATCTGCCTTTTACACTGAAAGATGAAAAACTGTATTTTTGATCTACAAAACACAAATTCGACTTTTCATGCAAATCTTTGAGTCAATTTACATTCTTTTGCACACATTAGTCACATGAGATCATATAAACATGCACTTCACATAATCTTGCTTTCATTCACCGAATTTCGCAAATTCGGAAAAGGTGCTATTTCTGGAAACTTTCCTTTTATGGAAACTTTCTATTTCTGGAAACTTTCGACTTTAGGAAACTTTGAGAGACTGGGTATTACATTCTAGGCCCCTTATAGAATTTTCGTCGTGAAATTTGCATACCTTTAAGAAAAAGCTCAAGATACTTCTAACGCATCTCACTTTCTAATTCCCAAGTCGCTTCTTCAATATCGTGGTGCTTTCCATTGATCTTAACTTAAGGAATTTCTTTAGTGTTATGTTTATGAACTTTTCTATCTACAACCAATTCAGGTTCTTCAACATAGCTTAGATCAGGCTCTAGGACTACTTTCTCTTGCCTAATCACGTGTTTTGGATCGAACACGTACTTCCTTAATTAAGATATATGAAACGTACTATGAGGGTTCCCAAAACTTGGCGGCAATATGACACGCACCCGTCGTGTGGTACGATCAAAATACTTGTGTATGCCCCAGACAGACAATACACGCTCATGAGCCCACTACCGGACTGGCTAGTCTTAGTGGCAAGCTAGGGTCGATCCCACGGAGAGTGAGGAACTACTTTACTCTTCAGTGCACAAATTGAGTTGTCATGGTCTCAACCTGTATATCTGCACAATAAACTAAACGGAAATCAAATATAAAAAAAGGGGTAAGATTTGGGGTAGGTCAGATCATTGTTGATATGTTTATTCGGTCATGGGCATACTGAAGATCCGTCCATGCTTCATACAAACTCAAGGCGTGGCCCAAAGACATTGGGGCGTTTCAAGAGTTCATACTCCACACTTGGGATGGTTGAGTCCCTTGTTGTCGTCTTGGTCCGAAGGTCACGCTTCACCCCGGTCACAAGGCCGTGCTTTACTCCTCCTTAGATAGTAGTCATACCCGATCTCTCCAAGTATGACCCTCACCAACCTTCTCTCCCAAGCTTCCCATGTCCGCACCTACAGAGTAGACATAAACTCGCGGGATATCCATTTCCGGTACTACGTCCAACCGGTCATCGATATATCTACGATACGCGAGATGAGTCCTTTGGTCGATAACCATGGCTTGATGCCTCGTCACAGTTGATGGTTGATTGTTAGAGAAGCCCAAGACTGAGGAAGGACGCAGTATCCCCTTGCCCTTTCCTCACCATCCAGATCTACAACACCATTGAAGGCGCTGCTCAGCTACTCGGTCATAGGCATACTGAACGTTGCCGTCTGTCATGCCCTGGCCTTTGCTTGTCATGGTACAGCTCTAACCGAGCGGAGATCACCCGCTGGATCAGAACTGCCCATGGATTCTGCTCAGATCTCTCTGGAACCACTGGATTCAACCGATGGCACAAATGTCTCGCGAACATTTCACATATCAACACTTAATCATTTTCCCCACCCAAATCTCACCAGGAGAATTACTCACACATAATTAAATACATAAACACAAAATACAATGAACACATGAATAGAAGAAAATATGAAATACTTGAATAAATACCAAAGGCAAACCGCCTTGGGCTTGTTCTTCACAACGGAATTGAAATAAAAGCAAGTAAATTGTTTGGTACGAAAATGTAAAAGAAAATACTGAACTAAAGTGTATCTTGGGACTGAAAATGAAGTAGAACACGATGGGGAGTCGCCACCTTTGTCAGCCACACTTGCTGGCTTTATATAGTTGACAGACGTCAGTCTAACCCTAACCCAGCTGTCTGACAGTATCCCTGTGACTGACTTTCCATAAATAGATGATCGTGATTGATTTGATTGCTGGGGATAATTGGCTTAATTGATTAAGTTGACTTTATCTTTCTCTTGCTGTTGATATCCTAGATTCGCTAAAACCTTCCATCCTTGGCTCTTCCCACGTTTTTCCATAAATAGTCCATATGTGCTGATTGGGACAGTCTGTCATGGCCTTACCAACATAAGTGATCACCTTCCATATTTAGCTTGATCCTTGATTGATGTGATTTGTGATTGGCCATCAATTATTGATTGATTAAATTGACTCCACGTTTTTCCAGATCCTTCCATTGTTAGGACTCGCCAGAATCTCCTTAATAGCTCCTTCACGCGTCTTTCCATATTTGGCTCTTGCTAATGACTGCTGCTGTCCAACATGGTCATATTGACTGCATCCTTCGGTTAGCCTCGCACCAGGTGGTACACTTTGGAAATCATCGCTACTCAGATGCAACTACGGCTGATTTGTCTCAGTAATGTCCATTTCGCTCATATTTCATCCATATGTTCATTTCCGAGCTTTCACCTCCAAAATATCTGTTTTCTCCCCTATACGACTCATACAAACACAAAAGAAAAGAAAAATGGGGCTAAAAAGACCCAAAAGTCGAAGACGCATCACACCTACACACTTAAACCATACTTGCCCTTAAGTATGCAGGTGGATTCACAAAAGACACCGACGAAAATAGAAGAAAGAAAAGAAATAAAGATTCAAGACACAAAACTGCACAGTTATCAGATCAGATCATACATGCATGCATCAACCGTAATGTCATACCACAAACCATTGAGCAAATAAATCACATGAAGAGATTAGCAGTTTCTCTCACACACTCAAGTGTATGGCTAAGTGTATACTCTCATTCTATGCTGCCTTAGCTTCCCTATAGGCTTGTTCATGGATTCATAGCAAATGTTCAATCTGGTGCAATTCATCAAAGGGTCTTTGTTAGGTTGTAGTGGGGTATACAGAGCAGAGGTAAGGATTTTTGGATAAGTAATTTAAAACATGGTTCCGGTCATACCGACCTATCTTTTCCAGTACTAGCACTCCCACTTCACCTTTCCCGTTTTTTTTCTTCTTCAATTAAGCAAATTCATTTTTTTTTTTTTTATAAACCCAGACTCTCCTTTCTCAATTATGCTTTTCCACCTTAAGTAATGAGCTGCCCTTTATCTTTCGTATAGTGTGGGAGTCATACCTTTAATCAATTTTAATACAAGGGCTTATAAAAAAAAAAGAATTCATTCGGCTCAAAGTGGTTAGCAAGGATTTATCATTTTTAGCTCAAAGAAATAACTCTGGGGCTCTAAATTGAAGGAATTGCCCTAATCATATAAACTACACCTTCCAACTAGAATCCACAATCAAGTTCTAGGGTTACTAAGCAGCATAGTCATACCAGAAAATAAATGCAAATTGGCTCAAATCTCACAGGTATGGATTATTCAGTATGCTCTCTACTGCTATCATGTGATAATGCTCATCATGCCAACAAACCAGTCAAACCAAATAGCATGCATGAATCACCAATACCAACAACATGTGCAGACTGACTCTAAACTCAAGACTCAAAAGAAAAACAAAGGCCTTTACTAGGGAGAGAAAACTTATTCGTGGAGTGTGAGGACTCGGTCTCAAGAGATTGACTCTTCACTTGGCGGAATGCATCTCGAATGTCCAACAAATTATGTTCTGACTTCTATATGGAGTGAAGATCATGTGTAGCAGTCATGGAGTGGTGGTGAGTGGGAGAATGAATTTTCCGCTGCTCAAAATGCGAAAGTCTCGCCAGTTGGGGCAGACCCTGACCACATGTCATACTGCTGCTTCGATAATCCCTTGACCATCCTGTCAATTCTCCACCGACCCCACCTACACACTTTGCATTGCAAAGTGGATTTTGATCTCCGATGCATAGAATCCAGCTCATCTCATCTGTAAGGTTAGTCCTCCAAGAAACACAAAATACAAGAAATAAAAGAAACATAAATTCAAAGCAGTAATGGTTATACCAGCGACCTTATTTTGGGTTGCCTCCCAATCAGCGCTCTTGTTTATTGTCTTGAGCTCGACGCAATCTTTTCCATCATGCAAAACAAGGATCTAGGAGAAAATATTTCTCCATCTTTGATATGCATGGATCGTAAATCTTCTTGTCCAACTCCATGTACATCCCAGCACTACCGTATGCATTGGCTCTCCACTCCTCATGTTCTTGTTGCCTTTTCTATTCAACTTCATCTTCTGATAGAGAAGGTGCACCATCATCACCAGGAGTTTCTTGGCTAGGGATTTCCAAAAAGTATGATTCCAGACTTGTTCCCTTAAACTCTTCTTGTTTGGCAGCATTACTGTCAGTAAGGTCATTCAGCAGCTCCTTCTCTGGTATGACCCGCACAGTTCTGTCTGGATATAGCTTATCAACATAGTATTCGGCCATCTCTGTGAAGGTTGTTGGTTGATGAACTCTAGCATCTTTTACAGCATCGGAGATATTGAACCTAAAAGTAGTGTCTCCGAGCATGTAAATCATGATTCCTCCATCCTCATTTATGTAGACTCGAGCAATTTCCATAAATGAACGACCCAATATCAGTCCAGAACCTTTTTGAGTCCCATGTCCCATATCTAGCACATAGAAATCTACTGGGAGTATGGTTTCACCGACCTTCACTTCAACATTCTTCAATAACCCTTTGGGATGGGCATTCCAACGGTCTGCCAACTGTATGACCATTTCGGTTGGCTCGAGGGATCCGGGGTTGAGCTCTTTATACATTGATAGGGGCATCAAATTGATTGATGATCCCAACTCCAGCTTAGCTTGCTCAATTATTTTTCCACCAATAGCACATGGGATAAACAACTCATCCGAATTTTCCGTGAGTACCTCCCTCGGTATGACCACCGCCACACATTCTAACTTCTCATTCCCTTTCATTTTTGCCTTTTTCGAATTTATGGCATTTTAGGGTAGTGGGCGTTTGTGATCATTAGCTTCCTCCAAGATACTCGGACAAGGCGGTGCTGTAGTTGGCAATTTCTGGGTGGCCTTTTCTGTATGGGCTGCTTTGACAGATTCATCAGACTCCGGTATGCCTATTCCTGTCAATTCTGCTACAGTGCCTGGTGGTTTGGTCATACCGTCATGCCATTCTTCGAGGTCCTTCTCCTTTTGCATTTTTGCTTCATCAGCTTCCTCGATCAGATTGATCTCTTCCGGTGGAAGTTTCCTTTGATTCTCCACGTCTTTTGCTATAATATCATCCCAACGGAAGATTTCTTGGCTACATTCATCCATTGTTTCAGGTCCGAAGAGTTCGGCATCCTTCATTGACTCTTTCCAAGTTGGTCTTTCTTGTAGTTCTGACTAGTACGAGGGTGTCTGCAGTATGCCCCGTAGTGGCTGCAATTGCTGATTCTCCCATCCTCTATGTCGCCATTGGGAATTTGGACTTTCACTCCATTCAGCATTGTAAGAGTAAGAGAATGGATCATACTTTTTGTGCTGTTCATCACTTTCTCCCATAGCAAAATCCTCCATTGGTCCATCCCCTAAGAAGAGTTGATATTCATCAGTTTGATGTCCAGTCATGTTGTATTGGTCATACAGAGGAGCCTTCTTCGGTGTGGTCACAACTGCTAAGAGTTGTTTGATCTCTTTGATCTCCTTCCTCAACTCAATGAGGTTGTCATCCTCCATCTTCTTTGGTGCTTCCAGGTTGCATTCATATGCTCCCGACTCTCTGGCCATACTTTCAAATAGTTGCAACACGTCCTTGGGTGTTTTGTCAAACATCGAACCTCCACATGCCGCAATAACGAGTTTTCTCTCGTATTTCTTGAGTCCCAATAGGAAGTGTTCCACCAAATTATTTTTAGGAATTTGATGGTGTGGGCATTCTTCCAACAATCCTTTGAATCAGCCCCAATACTCGTAGAGTGATTCTAGCTCTCCTTGTTTGATGTTTTGTATGGTCCTCCTTATACTAAACACTTTGGCTGCTGAGTAATACTGCTCCAAAAATGTTTGCTGCATCTCAGCCCATGTGGTCACACAACCAGCGGACAAGCTGTAGTACCATTTCCTTGCATTTCCTTGTAGTGTGAAAGGAAACAACACCAACCTAATGTATTCTCCCATTGTTGTTTGGTTCTCCTCCGTTGAGCATATCATCTCGAAGTCTTGGAGATGTGTGATTGGGTCATCTTCAGGTATGCCATGGAATTTGGACAGCAATTGGATTAGGTCTGGTTTCAGGTCATACCGGCCTTCGATGGTCGGTAGGGTTATACCGCTGGGTTTCAAATTCAGGTTAGCCGGGAATGCCAACTGACGGATGGTCTGCGGGGCAGCAGCTGCCATCCCGCGTCTCGCCGTACCACGTCAAGCAGTAAGCGGATAATGGATTATGAAGAGTAAAATTGTTGCGCGTCACTCCCCAGCAACGACGCCAATTTTGACACGCACCCGTCGTGTGGTACGATCAAAATACTTGTGTATGCCCCAGACGGACAATACACGCTCATGAGCCCACTACCGGACTGGCTAGTCTTAGTGGCAAGCTAGGGTCGATCCCACGGAGAGTGAGGAACTACTTTACTCTTCGGTGCACAAATTGAGTTGTCACGGTCTCAACCTGTATATCTGCACAATAAACTAAACGGAAATCAAATATAAAAAAGGGGGTAAGATTTGGGGTAGGTCATGATCATTGTTGATATGTTTATTCGGTCATGGGCATACTGAAGATCCGTCCATGCTTCATACAAACTCAAGGCGTGGTCCAAAGACATTGGGGCGTTTCAAGAGTTCATACTCCACACTTGGGATGGTTGAGTCCCTTGTTGTCGTCTTGGTCCGAAGGTCACGCTTCACCCCGGTCACAAGGCCGTGCTTCACTCCTCCTTAGATAGTAGTCATACCCGATCTCTCCAAGTATGACCCTCACCAACCTTCTCTCCCAAGCTTCCCATGTCCGCACCTACAGAGTAGACATAACTCGCGGGATATCCATTTTCGGTACTGCGTCCAACCGGTCATCGATATATCTACGATACGCGAGATGAGTCCTTTGGTTAATAACCATGGCTTGATGCCTCGTCACAGTTGATGGTTGATTGTTAGAGAAGCCCAAGACTGAGGAAGGACGCAGTATCCCCTTGCCCTTTCCTCACCATCCAGATCTACAACACCATTGAAGGCGCTGCTCAGCTACTCGGTCATAGGCATACTGAACGTTGCCGTCTGTCATGCCCTGGCCTTTGCTTGTCATGGTACAGCTCTAACCGAGCGGAGATCACCCGCTGGATCAGAACTGCCCATGGATTCTGCTCAGATCTCTCTGGAACCACTGGATTCAACCGATGGCACAAATGCCTCGCGAACATTTCACATATCAACACTTAATCATTTTCCCCACCAAAATCTCACCAGGGGAATTACTCACACATAATTAAATACATAAACACAAAATACAATGAACACATGAATAGAAGAAAATATGAAATACTTGAATAAATACCAAAGGCAAACCGCCTTGGGCTTGTTCTTCACAACGGAATTGAAATAAAAGCAAGTAAATTGTTTGGTACGAAAATGTAAAAGAAAATACTGAACTAAAGTGTATCTTGGGACTGAAAATGAAGTAGAACACGATGGGGAGTCGCCACCTTTGTCAGCCACACTTGTTGGCTTTATATAGTTGACAGACGTCAGTCTAACCCTAACCCAGCTGTCTGATAGTATCCTTGTGACTGACTTTCCATAAATAGATGATCGTGATTGATTTGATTGCTGGGGATGATTGGCTTAATTGATTGAGTTGACTTTATCTTTCTCTTGCTGTTGATATCCCAGATTCGCTAAAACCTTCCATCCTTGGCTCTTCCCACGTTTTTCCATAAATAGTCCATATGTGCTGATTGGGACAGTCTGTCATGGCCTTACCAACATAAGTGATCACCTTCCATATTTAGCTTGATCCTTGATTGATCTGATTAGTGATTGGCCATCAATTATTGATTGATTAAATTGACTCCACGTTTTTCCAGATCCTTCCATTGTTAGGACTCGCCAGAATCTCCTTAATAGCTCCTTCACGCGTCTTTCCATATTTGGCTCTTGCTACTGACTACTGCTGTCCAGCATGGTCATATTGACTGCATCCTTCGGTTAGCCTTGCACCAGGTGGTACACTTTGGAAATCATCGCTGCTCAGATGTAACTTGGGCTGATTTGTCTCAGTAATGTCCATTTCGCTCATATTTCGTCCATATGCTCATTTCCGAGCTTCCACCTCAAAAATATCTATTTTCTCCCCTATACGACTCATACAAACACAAAAGAAAAGAAAAATGGGGCCAAAAAGACCCAAAAGTCGAAGACGCATCACAATGCCAACTTATAGGCCAATGATGTGATCCTTTCTAGGATCTCAAAAGGACCTATGAATCTAGGTTTCAGCTTGCCTTTGATACCAAAACGATGGATCCCTTTGGAAGGTGAAACCTTTAGAAACACCTTATCGCCCACGCCGAATTCTAACATAGTTCTTCTAACATTGACATAAGACTTCTGCCGATCCTGAGCTTTTTTTATCGTTTGCCTTATCTGAGGTACTACGTCAATCATTTCTTCTATCACTTATTGACCTATTACTTTTTTTTCTCCAACTTCATTCCAGTAAAGCGAAGATCTAAATTTCTTTCCGTACAAAGCCTCGTACGGGGCCATACCAATCGTTGCTTGATAACTTTTATCGTAGGAAAACTCGATAAGAGGCAAATATCGCTCCCATTCATCTCCTCGGTCCAACACTATAGTTCTAAGCATGTCTACAAGGATTTAAATCGTCCTTTCTCACTGACCGTCAGTTTAAGAATGGTATGTCATCCTAAAGTTTAACTCTGTTCCCAATCCTTCTTGGAAACTCTTCCAAAATTTTGACGTAAACTACGAATTACGATCAGAGATGATCGAACTAGGGATTCCGTGCAAATGCACAATCTCTTGAACGTATATTCTTGCCAACTTATCGGCACCATACGTTACTGGGATTGGAATAAAATGGGCAGTCTTTGTGAGTCTATCCACAATTACCCATACTAAGGTATTGCCTTTCTTCGATCTAGGCAAACCAGTCACAAACTCTATCGTGACTTCATCCCATATCCACACTAGGATCTTGGAAAGGTGTAACTTACCAAACGGTTGTTGGTGCAAAATCTTGACATGCTGACAAGACAAACATTTTTCGACAAATGAAGCTACGTTCCACTTCATTCCTTCCCACCGAAAAATTCCTTTCAAATCTTGGTACATCTTCGTACTTCCTGGTGTGAAGTGTAGGGCGTATTGTGAGCCTCGGTCTTAATATCGTCTCTTAACTTCTCGTCCTTTGGCACACACAACCTTTTATGAAACAACAACGTGTTATCGGCTACTTTTCGAAAATCTTCCGCTCCATCCTTTTTGATTTTGAGCCTTAAACCTTCTAACTTCTCATCTTTTTCTTGACCTTCTATGATTGTGGTTCTCAAATCAGGAGCTATCATCATAGCTGTGATAACCTGCTCCGTAGTTTGAGGCGGCAGAATCACCTCTATTCTCATTCCTGCAAACTCTCTTACTAACTCTTCTTCTAAAGTGAGTAAAAATCCTAGATCGAACTTACCCTTTCTACTCAAGGCATATGCAAGTACATTCGCTTTTCCTGGACGATAGAAATTTTGAACTTCGTAATCTTTCACTAACTCAAGCTATCTTATTTGTCTCATGTTGATCTCCTTCTTCTCGAAGAAATACTTCAGGCTCTTATGGTCGGTGAAGATTTCACACCTTGCTCCGTACAGATGGTGTCTCCAAATCTTTAGTGCGTTAACGACGGCTACTAACTCTAAATCATGAGTCGGATACTTATCCTCATGCGGTCTTCACTGACGTGAGGCATAAGAAATTACTTTTTCTTCTTGCATTATCACGCATCCTAAACCACTTCCTGACGCATCCGTAAAGATAATAAAATATTTTCCCGCTTCAGGCACGGCTAGCACTGGAGCGGTAGTCAACTTCTTCTTTAACTCTTGAAAACTCACTTCGCATTCTTTATTCCACTTAAACTTTGATTCTTTCTTTAATAGTTGCGTCATTGGTTTCGCTATCTGCGAAAATCCTTCAATGAATCTTCTGTAATATCCTGCCAACCCTAGGAAACTTTGAACTTCGTGAGGCGAGGTAGGTAATTTCCATTCTTGAATGGCTTTAACTTTGGTCGAGTCACTTTGATTTCTTCTACGGAGATAACGTGTCCAAGAAATTAAACTTCCTTTTGCCAAAGTTCGCACTTACTAAACTTAGCGTACAACTTCTCGGCTCTTAACTTCTCTAGCACGCGTGAACCGAAGCACGCGTGAGACAAAAACTGAAAACTTGATTTTTGATTCAATATTGTCTGCTCTGGAAAGTGTCGAACAAGGATTTAAATACACTAAAATCCGAACTGGGCCCTTAATACAGTTGGGCTCGAAAAGGAATGATAAAAATACTAACTATTGGGCTCCATTAAATAATACAAAGTTCAGCCCAATTAAAATAAATCCGACATAAAACAATTAAATAGAAGAAGTCCAATTTCGAATTAAAAGGCTAATCCGAAACTTGGGTCAAGTTCACCAACTTGGGCTGCTTCACTCCAACATCTTCATCTTCCAGCTTCTTCCGGACAATGCACTGGAAATAGCCTTGCAGCTTCTTGGCTCTCAATCTTGTAACTGGACCTCTCAGCTGCAACTCCGGGTTTGATTTATCAGTGCTGGATCCCGGCTCATCATTCCCCCTCTGCTGAAAAAAAATCGTCCTCGAATTCGGCTCCTCCTCGGCATCAAAGTCATCTATAGGAAAAGGAGATAAGTCAGCAACATTAAAAGTATTGGAACACTTATACTCACTTGGAAGATCAATGCGGTAGGCATTGTCATTGACTCGGGCAACCACAGTAAACGGTCCATCTCCACGAGGCATCAACTTCGACTTCCTCAAGTTAGGGAAGCGCCCTGGACTGAAGTGGATCCAAACCTTATCACCTGGTTTGAATAGCACTTGCTTGCGATGTGTATTAGCCTTTGTTGCATTCTTCTCTCCCTGCAGCTCGATCCTGTCCTTGATCTTCTTATGCATCTCTTGAACCTGTTCAGCCCTACGAGAGCCTTGCAAACTCGAAAGATGGTCAATAGGCAAAAGGATAAGATCCATAGGAGTGAGAGGATTAAAACCATATACTACCTCAAATGGAGACTTGTTAGTGGAAGAATGCACAACACGGTTATAAGCAAATTCAGCAAAAGGTAAACACTCTTCCCATGACTTCAAATTATTCTTCACTAAAGCGCGAAGTAAAGTCCCTAAAGTCCTATTAACTACTTCAGTCTGACCATCAGTTTGAGGATGACATGCAGTAGAAAATAAAAGTTTAGTACCTAACTTTCCCCAAAGAACACGCCAAAAATGTCCCAAGAACTTAGAATCTCTATCAGACACAATAGTCCTAGGTAAGCCATGCAGTCTAACTACTTCACGAAAGAACAGATTAGCAATATTAACAGCATCATCAGTTTGTCTGCATGCAATAAAATGAGACATTTTGGAAAACCTGTCGACAACCACAAACATAGAATCTTTGCCAGTCTTAAACCTAGGCAAACCAAGTACAAAATCCATGGAAATGTCAATCCAAGGTGCAGATGGTGCAGGTAGAGGAGTGTACAAACCAAATGGATTAGAACAAGATTTAGCCTTTCTACAGGTAATACATCTAGCACAGATTCTCTCGACATCTCTTTCCATGCGAGGCCAATAAAAATGCTCATGCAATAAACTTAAAGTTTTAGTAACACCGAAATGACCCATCAAACCACCTGCATGAGACTCTAGAACAAGCAAATCTCGCATAGAACAAGTAGGAACACATAACTTTGCATCTTTAAATAGAAATCCATCAGTCACATAAAAGGAATCAACAGATGTAGTCCTAGACTGACAATTTCTAAATATATCACCAAAATAAGGATCAGATTCATAAAAACTCTTCAAATTCTCTAATCCTAAGCACTGGGCATGCATCACAGAAAACAAGGTATACCTGCGAGAAAGTGCATCAGCAACCACGTTCTCCTCACCTTTCTTATACTTAATCACATATGGGAAGGATTCAATGAATTCAACCCATCTGGCATGTCTCGAATTCAGATTTTGCTGTCCTTTCAAGTGCTTCAGCGACTCGTGATCAGTGTGAATCACGAACTCCTTCGGTCTCAAGTAATGCTGCCAAGTCTCCAAAGACCTCTTCAATGCATGCAGCTCCTTATCGTACGTAGAGTATCTAAGAGCTACTCCATTCAGCTACTCACTGAAGTAGGCGACCGGCTTCCTATCCTGCATCAAAACAGCACCAATGCCTATACCAGAGGCATCACACTCAATCTCGAACATCTTAGAAAAATCGGGTAAAACTAACAAAGGAGCATTACATAATTTTGACTTCAACAAATTAAAAGCATGCTCTTGGGCTTTACCCCACTCAAACTTCCTGTCTTTCTTACTCAACTCAGTCAATGGTGCAGCAATAGTAGAGAAATCACGCACAAATCGATGATAAAAACCAGCTAAACCATGGAAAGATCTCACATCAGAACACGACTTAGGTGTGGGCCACTCCTCAATGGCTTTCACCTTAGTCCTATCTACCTCAACACCACGACTACTAAACACAAAACCAAGAAAAACAACCTCATCCATGCAAAAAGAACACTTAGACAGATTGGCATACAACTTAGCGTCACGTAACAACTCAAAAACATGCCTAAGATGCCTAACATGATCAGAAACACACTTGCTATAGATAAGGATATCATCAAAGTAAACAACAACATATTTTCCAATAACATCACGCAACACATGATTCATCAAACGCATAAAACTACTAGGAGCATTAGTAAGTCCAAAAGGCATCACAAGCCATTCATGCAAACCATGCTTAGTCTTAAATGTTGTTTTCCACTCATCCCCTTCAGACATTCTAACTTGAAAATATCCAGAACGCAAATCAATTTTAGAAAAGACAGACGCTCCAGACAACTCATCTAGCATATCATCTAACCTGGGAATGGGAAAACGATACTTTACCGTGATTTTATTGATGGCTCTGCAGTCCATGCACATACGCCATTCATTATTCTTCTTTAGCACAAGAATCACAGGAACTGCACATGGCGACATGCTCTCTCGGATTCGCTTATCTTCCAACAATTCCCGAACTTGTCTGTCTATATCTTTGGTCTCCTCAGGGCTGGTCCGGTAAGCTGGTCTGTTGGGAAGGACTGCTCCCGGCTGAAAGTCGATCTGATGCTCAATTCTTCGAATTGGCGGCAGACCACTGGGAATCTTTTCTGGGAACACATCCTTGAACTCCTCCATCAAAGGCTGCAAAACAGTAGGAATAACAACATCAGGAGTATCATTAGCCCTAAAAGCTAGAACGATAGGCTTACCAGCTCTAATTGCTTTCTGTACTCTCTTTGCACTAATAAACAAGTTCTTGTGCACTGGATCTGAATTGTCTGCAATGGAACTCGATGTAGTGGCAATATTAAGGGACTTAGAGGATCCCTTAGACATAGAAGAGGCTGCCTTGGAAGACTTAGAGTCGGTCGAACTCATTGTAGGATTAGGCGACGACAACGCGGCCTTGTTCTCATACTTTTTCTCCCGTTCTTCCTGGAATTTCTCTTGCATCCTCTTCTGATCTTCTGCAACATCCTTAGGCTCCAATGGCCATAGTCTGGCGGTCCGACCATCTCTAGTCACGGCATAAGTGTTGGCGAATCCATCGTGTATCGCCTTCCTATCAAACTGCCAAGGACGACCAAGCAAAATATGCGCCGCATCCATAGGGATGACGTCACACAAAACAGTATCTGTATATCTACCAATTGAAAAGGTGACATTTACCTGGTATCCTACTCTGATCTCACCTCTGTCGGTCAACCATTGCAATCGGTAGGGTTTGGGATGCTTTTGTGGAGTCAAGCCTAGCTTTCCCACTGCATACTGGCTGATAGCGTTCACGACGCTTCCACTGTCAATAATGAGCGAGCACGTCTTGTCTTGGATAGAACAACGCGAGTAGAAGATATTTTCTCGCTGATCGTTCTGATCCTCTTCACGAATCATGCTCAGAGCTCGAATGGAAACAAGATTCACACTAGCTGGCTTCGGCTGCTCATCTTCAATCTCAACGCTAGGGGAACCATTAAGGGGCTGATCTTCGACCCCTACATCAATAGGGTCGTCGGGCTCCTCTTCACTAGCTGATTCTAACTCATTCTGATCGGTTATGAAGAGAACTCGGCGATTTGGACACTGGGCTTGAAAGTGTCCCCATCCTTTGCACTTGTGACACTGAACGTCACGTGCTCTTCCTGGAGTACCATTCTGAGACTGATTAGGCTGCACAGTTCGATTCTAATTTCTGTTGGGTGCAGATGAACCGAACTCAGGTCTGCGACCGGGCGTAGGTGCAGACTGCTCAGAACGGCGGACGGGTGGTGCGAACTGACCTTGAGGACGTGTAGGGGTTGTCCTAGGCGTAGAGGAATCGCCTCGAACCCAAGGAGTCCTAGCAGGCGTCGACTGGAAGGATCGACGACGTCCATCTCTGAGCTGCCGTTCAACAATAGATGCATAATGAATCATTGCCTCTATACTGTCAAAGTCCTTCAGCTTGACTTCACAGGCAATATCAGGGTTCATTCCTTCAATGTACCGGTTGAAGGTAGCAAACAGTGTCTCTTCTTTACCTACCCGGTTCAGTTCTGTCTCTAATTCCTTGTGATACTCCTCAATTGATCTGGACCCTTGACGAATCTGACTGAGCTTCTTTTCCAATTCTCTTTCATAGTGAACTAAAATGAATCTGCCTCTCATAACATCCTTCATCTCCTGCCAACTGTCATTTCTGCGCCTATTCTGCTGAAACTCCCACCAAGTTGCTGCATATCCAGTGAACTCAAGGGATGCTAGTTGCACTTTCTTGAGCTCGGGAAAGTCATAGCACTCAAACATTTTATCAACTTTTCGTTCCCAGTCTAAATAGGCGTCTAGATCATGTTTGCCTTCAAATGCTGGAATGGTGGTCTTGATGTTGCCGAGTAGATCATCGGCATGAACATATCTAGGCTGCCCTGGATAAACGTTCCTGCGAGCTGCCTGGAAACATGGCTGGAATGGGTCACCACGACCTCGGCCCCGGTCTCGAGGTTGGAAATTGATTCTGTCTCTGTTTCTGTCTCCCTGATGTGGGATGAACGGAACTGTATTATCCTCACGTGGGACGAACTGAGCTGTATTATCCTCAGCTGGTTCATCCTCAAATTTTCCAAACTCTGAGTCTGAGGCTTCATTATGCACCTCATCTTCATGTACCTGCGGTTGAACATTGTCCTGGGGTATAGCGGTACTGAACTGCTCGAATTTAGCCAACAATTCTGCCATGGTATTCTGAACTTCTCTGAACTGTCTCTGCACATTACCATTCAAAGCATCAAAGTGGTACTTGGCATCCCAATCAGCTTTGGTGCCTGAAAACTGAGGTGATTTGTCCTGACTCATAGTACCTGCACAGTGAACAAACGACAAGAAATAAAAGGGACCTCACAATTCCTCACAATCACTCGTTTGTTCTCTCAGATTTTTTACCACTCGTGTATGTCACTCAAGTGTATAGGAAAGAATAAAAACTAAACTAAAAAAACTAAAACTTCCCAATAGAATCTGTCGTCAACTCTTTAGCTTTAGTCAAGAGCTCGGACTTGACGTCTAGAGAACCACGGGATAGCAAGGGAGCCACGAAATAGAAAACTACACAAAGACAACGGTTATGCCGAAAAACCGTCGTCTAAACTGCCCAGAAAAAGTGCACGTACAAACTGCACCAAAAGACTCTATACGATCCAAGGATTCAAAAGAACAAGAATGCCCAAAGTGAGTTTCGGTAATGCTCGAGAAATGAATAGTAACTTTTTCGTGAATAGTGATTTTTCTACGAAGGATATATGGACTACCACGACCCCAAATATCATACCAAAACATAGCGAAATGACAAAAAATTTCCCGCCATTTTACTCTTTTTTTTTCGTTCACTGAACGAGGATTCCGAAAAGTGGTACGAACATAACTAAAATATGAAGTATGTGTGAATGGTCACCAGTTTTAATTGGGACGGATTTTTGGGAAACAAATAAGGAAGAAAAGGTGGTCAAGGCCAAAGAAAGAAAAAGATAAGGAAAGGATGAATTTCGGATGGTATGTTAAGGATTTTAATCTAAATTAGTGATTCAATTCGAGCCTAACTAGGAAAGCAATGAAATCAAATCCTAATGACACTCGGATAACACCAATTGATCCTTATTAAACCAATACAATCAAATCCAATAATCGAAACTACCCAAAAATCGATAACCAATACAATACGACGTCCCCAATCGCTATTCGACGAAGGACAACAACTCAAAGAAGATACACAAACTGCAATTCACAACTTCCCAACTCAAATCAAGAAAAACTCACGAAAACAACAAAGACTTCTCGGCGATTCAATCCTAGGGCTTCGACTTTTAACTTTTTTTTTTCGATTTCTTTTCTTTTCTTTTAGTCGATCACTTTTGCCCCTAGAATGTCACACAAAATTGGATCGAACCACGACCAGCAAGCGCTGACGTGGCTCTGATACCAAAATTTATGATACGGCCAATCAATTACACGGAATTAGGGACTCAAACACACGTCAGCTTATAGGTTGATTCAATCCAATTACAAACTGAACAACTAGAGACTCGAACGCCCAATTACTGATCTGGATCAACAATTGAACAAGGAAACGAACAAGATACG
Source organism: Schizonepeta tenuifolia (assembly GCA_029490685.1). Lineage (NCBI taxonomy): Eukaryota > Viridiplantae > Streptophyta > Magnoliopsida > Lamiales > Lamiaceae > Schizonepeta > Schizonepeta tenuifolia. The sequence goes on from CM055959.1 coordinate 80,514,093, forward strand.
AAACAAAACCCCAAATTATTGAATAAAACCCTAGAAAACTACCCGATCAGAAACTATAGCAAATCATCTCCGATTAGACTCAAATTTAAACATAAATTATAAATTGAAATCAGTAACAATATATCCAAAATTCAGCCAATTCGCACGAGGGGTTTATGATTTATGAAGGGGCGGACTTTTGGACGATTTTAGGTTGAAACTGGAAATGGTGGCGGTAAGGGCGGAAGTCTGGAAAGGCGTGGGGATTGGGATGGATGATGATGAACAAAAGTGGTGATGGTGATGGTGATGAAAAGGAATGAAAATAGGCTGAAGAACTTACCCCAAACGAACCCCGGATCTACTTGAATCTGAAACGCGTCGATGGATCGATCTTCATGGCTTGTCTAACCCGGGTACGACTGGATATCACGAACGAGACAAATGATTTCAAGTCTAAGGATGCCAGCTCAAGACTCTACCAAGAACAGCAACGTGAACCGAAGCACGCGTGAGATAAAAACTGAAAACTTGATTTTTGATTCAATATTGTCTGCTCTGAAAAGTGTCGAACAAGGGTTTAAATACGCTAAAATCCGAACTGGGCCCTTAATACAGTTGGGCTCGAAAAAGAATGATAAAAATACTAACTATTGGGCTCCATTAAATAACACAAAGTTCAGCCCAATTAAAATAAATCCGACATAAAACAATTAAATAGAAGAAGTCCAATTTCGAATTAAAAGGCTAATCCGAAACTTGGGTCAAATTCACCAACTTGGGCTGCTTCACTCCAACATCTTCATCTTCCAGCTTCTTCCGGACAATGCACTAGAAATAGCCTTGCAGCTTCTTGGCCCTAAATCTTGTAACTGGACCTCTCAGCTGCAACTCCGGGTTTGATTCATCAGTGCTGGATCCCGGCTCATCACATACACTAGGTAAACTTGTGCTCCTTTCTTTTTTAGTAACTTAACTGCTTGCATTGCCGAGATGATTGGCATCTTCCTTATAAACCTGCATTTTTCACCGAATGATGAAAAACTGAGTTTTTGACCCACAAACCAGAAATTCAACTTTTCATGCAAATCTTTGCAACAATTCACATTCTTATGCACACATTAGTCACATGAGATCATATAAACATGCACTTCACATAATCTTACTTTCATTCATTGAATTTCATAAATTCGGAAAAGCTGCTATTTGGGAACTTTCTTTTTATGGAAACTTTCTATTTCTGGGAACTTTCGAGTTTAGGAAACTTTGAGAGACGGTGTGTTACATTCTAGCCCCCTTATAGAAATTTCATCATGAAATTTGCATACCTTTAAGAAAAAGCTCAGGATACTTCTAACGCATCTCACTTTCTAATTCCCAAGTCGCTTCTTCAAGATCATGGTGCTTTCCATTGATCTTCACTTGAGGAATTTCTTTAGTGTTAAGTTTATGAACTTTTCTATCTATAACCAATTCAGGTTCTTCAACAAAGCCTAGAACAGGCTCTAGGACTACTTCTTCTTGCCTAATCACGTGTTTCGGATCGAATACGTACTTCCTTAACTGAGATATATGAAACGTACTATGAAGGTTCCTAAAACTTGGCGGCAATGCCAACTTATAGGGCACTGATGTGATCCTTTTTAGGATCTGAAAAGGACCTATGAATCTAGGTTTTAGCTTGCCTTTGATACCAAAACGATGGATCCCTTTAAAAGGTGAAACCTTTAGAAACACCTTATCGTCCACGCCGAATTCTAACTCAGTTCTTCTAACATCGACATAAGACTTCTACTGATCATGAGCTTATTTTAACCTTTGCCTTATCTGACGAACTACGTCAATCATTTCTTCTATCATTTCTTGACCTATTTCTTTTTTTTCTCCAACTTCATCCAAGTAAAGCGGAGATCTAAGTTTCTTTCCATACAAAGCCTCGTACGGGGCCATACCAGTCATTGCTTGATAACTTTAATTGTAGGCAAACTCGATAAGAGGTAAGTATCGCTCCAATTCACCTCCTCGGTCCAACACTACAGTTCTAAGCATGTCTTCAAGGATTGAAATCATTCTTTCTGACTGACCGTCAGTTTAGGGATGGTATACTGTACTAAAGTTTAACTCTGTTCCCAATTCTTATTGAAAACTCTTCCAAAATTTTGACGTAAACTGTGAATCACGATCAGACATGATCGAACTAAGGATTCTGTGCAAACGCACACTCTCTTAAATGTAAATTCTGGCCAACTTATCGGCACCATACGTCACTGGGATTGTAATAAAATGGGTAGTCTTTGTGAGTCTATCCACAATTAGCCATACTAAGGTATTGCCTTTCTTTGATCTAGGCAAACCTGTCACAAAGTCCATCGTGACTTTATCCCATTTCCACACTGGGATCTTGGGATGGTGTAACTTACCAAATGGTCGTTGGTGCAAAATCTTGACTTGTTGACAAGACAAACATTTTTCGACAAATGAAGCTACGTCCCACTTCATTCATTCCCACCAAAAACTTACTTTTCAATCTTAATACATCTTCGTACTTCATGGGTGTGGAGTGTAGGGCGTATTGTGAGCCTCGGTCATAATATCGTTCCTTAACTTCTCGTCCTTTGGCATACACAACCTTTCATGAAACAGCAATGCATTATCGGTTGCTTCTCAGAAATCTTCGGCTCCATCCTTTCGGATTTTGAGCCTTAAACCTTCTAATTTCTCATTTTTTCTTTGACCTTCTATGATTCTGGTTCTCAAATCAAGAGCTATCACCATAGCTGCGATAACCTACTCCGTAGTTTGAGGCGGCAAAATCACCTCTATTGTCATTACTGCAAACTCTCTTACTAACTCTTCTTCTTAAGTGAGTAAAAATCCTAGCTCAGACTTATCCATTATACTAAAGGCATCTGCAACCACATTCGCTTTTCCTGGACGATAGGAAATTTGAACATCGTAGTCTTTCACTAATTCAAGCCATCTTATTTGTCTCATGTTGAGCTCCTCCTTCTCGAAAAAATATTTCAGGCTCTTATGGTCGGTGCAGATTTCACACTTTACTCCGTAGAGATGGTGTCTCCAAATCTTCAGTGCGTTAATGACAGCTGCTAACTCTAAATCATGAGTCGGATACTTATCGACATGTGGTCTTAAATGACGTTAGGCATAAGAAATTACTTTTTTTTGCATTAACAAGCATCCTAAACCACTTCCTGATGCATCTGTGAAGATAACAAAATAGTTTCCCTCGTCAGGCACGGCTAGCACTGGAGTGGTGGTTAGCTTCTTCTTTAACTCTTGAAAACTTACTTCGCATTCTTTGCTCCACATAAACTTTGATTCTTTCTTTAACAGTTGAGTCATTAGTTTCGGTATCTGCGAAAATCCTTCAATGAATCTTCTGTAATATCCTGCCAACCCTAGGAAGCTTTGAACTTCGTGAGACGAGTTAGGTGATTTCCATTCTTGAACGACTTTAACTTTTGTTGAGTCAACTTTGATTCCTTCTGCAGATATAACATGTCCAAGAAATTGGACTTCATTTGGCGGAAATTCGCACTTACTAAGCTTAGCATACAACTTCTCGGCTCTTAACTGCTCTAGGATTATACGCAAGTGCTCTTCATGCTCCGCTTCATTCTTCGAATATACGAGTATGTCGTCGATAAAGACGATCACAGAACTATTAAGGTACTCATGGAACACGCGATTCATTAAATCCATGAATACAGCAGGCATATTGGTCAATCTAAATGGTATTACTACAAACTCGTAGTGGCCATACCTCATTTAGAATGCCGTCTTTGGAATATCTTCCTGACGAATCTTTAACTGATGATAACCCGATCTTAAATCGATCTTCGAGAAAACACCTGCTCCTTTGAACTGGTCAAAAAGGTCATCTATCCTTCGAAAGGGATACTTATTCTTTAACGTCAACTTATTGAGCTCTCGGTAGCCAATGCACATTCGCAGACTTCTGTCCTTTTTGTTCACAAAGAGAATTGGCGCTGCCAAAGGTGAGACACTAGGCTGTAAAAAACCCATGTCAAATAACTCCTGCAACCTTCAGTTCTTGCAGCTCCTTTGGTGCCATTCTGTAAGGTACTTTCGATATCGGGGCAGCTCATGGCTCCAAATCGATGGTTAACTCTAACTGTCTATCCAGTGGCAGTCCTGGAAAGACTTCTAGAAACACATCTGTGTATTCCCTAACAACGGCGACATCTTCTATTTTTCGCTCTCGTTCTTCATCCTTGTTGACATAAACTAGGTACGCTTGTGCTCCTTTCTTTTTGAGTAACTTAATTTTTTGCAATGCGGATATGATTGGCATCTTCCTTTCAAACCTGCGTTTTTCACCGAATGACGAAAAACTGCGTTTTTGACCCGCAAACCAGAAATTTGACTGTTCATACAAATCTTTTCAACAATTCACATTCACATGAACACATTAGTCACATGAGATCATATAAACATGCACTTCACATAATCTTTGTTTCATTCACCGAATTTCGCAAATTTGAAAAAGCTGCTAATTTGGGAAACTTTCCTATTATGGAAACTTTCTATTTCTAGAAACTTTTGACTTTAGGAAACTTTGAGAGACGAGGTGTTACATACTAGCCCCCTTATAGAAATTTCATCGTGAAATTTGCATACCTTTAAGAAAAAGCTCAGGATACTTCTAACGTGTCACACTTTCTAATTCCCAAGTCGCTTCTTCAAAATCGTGGTGCTTTCCATTGATCTTAACTTGAGCAATTTCTTTAGTGTTAAGTTTATGAACATTTCTATTTATAACCAATTCAGGTTCTTCAACATAGCCTAGATCAGGCTTTAGGACTACTTCCTCTTGCCTAATCACGTGTTTCGGATCGAACAAGTACTTCCTTAACTGAGATATATGAAACGTACTATGAGGGTTCCCAAAACTTGGCGGCAATGCCAACTTATAGGCCACTTATGTGATCCTTTCTAGAATCTCAAAAGGACCTTGAATCTCGGTTTCAGCTTGCCTTTGATACCAAAACGATGGATCCCTTTAAAAGGTGAAACCTTTAGAAACACCTTATCGCCTACGCCGAATTCTAACTCAATTCTTTTAACATCGACATAAGACTTCTGCTGTTCCTTAGCTTCTTTTAACCTTTGCCTTATCTAACGAACTACGTCAATCATTTCTTCTATCACTTCTTGATCTATTACTTTTTTTTCTCCAACTTCATCCAAGTAAAGCGGAGATCTAAATTTCTTTCCATACAAAGCCTCATACGGGGCCATACCAATCATTGCTTGATAAGTTTTATTGTAGGGAAACTCGATAAGAGGTAAATATCACTCCCATTCACCTCTTCGGTCCAACACTACCATTCTAAGCATGTCTTCAAGGATTTAAATAATCCTTTCTGACTGACCGTCAGTTTAGGGATGGTATACCGTACTGAAGTTTAACTCTGTTCCCAATTCTTATTGGAAACTCTTCCAAAAAAATTTTGACGTAAACTGCGAATAACGATCAGAGATGATCTAACTAGGGATTCCGTGCAAACGCACACTCTCTTGAATGTAAATTCTGGCCAACTTATCGGCACCATACGTCACTGGAATTGTAATAAAATGGGCAGTCTTTGTGAGTCTATCCACAATTACCCATACTAAGGTATTGCCTTTCTTTGATCTAGGCAAACCTGTCACAAAGTCCATCGTGACTTCATCCCATTTCCACACTGGGATCTTGGGAGGCTGTAACTTACCAAACGGTCGTTGGTGCAAAATCTTGACTTGCTGACAAGACAAACATTTTTCGACAAATCAAGCTACGTCCTACTTCATTCATTCCCACCAAAAACTTACTTTCCAATCTTGGTACATCTTCGTACTTCATGGGTGTGGAGTGTAGGGCGTATTGTGAGCCTCGGTCATAATATCGTCCCTTAACTTCTCGTCCTTTGGCACACACAACCTATCATGAAACAGCAGTGCCTTATCGGTTGCTTCTCGGAAGTCTTCGGCTCTATCCTTTCGGATTTTGAGCCTTAAACCTTCTAATTTCTCATTTTTTTTCTTAGACCTTCTATGATTCTTGTTCTCAAATCAAGAGCTCTCACCATAGCTACGATAACCTACTCCGTTGTTTGAGGCGGCAGAATCACCTCTATTCTCATTCCTGCAAACTCTCTTACTAACTCTTCTTCTTAAGTGAATAAAAATCCTAGCTCGGACTTACCCATTATACTAAAGGCATCTGCAACCACATTCGCTTTTCCTGGACGATAGGAAATTTGAACATCGTTGTCTTTCACTAACTCAAGCCATCTTATTTGTCTCATGTTGAGCTCCTTCTTCTCGAAGAAATACTTCATGCTCTTATGGTCGGTGAAGATTTCACACCTTACTCCGTAGAGATGGTGTCTCCAAATCTTCAGTGCGTTAATGACGGCTGCTAACTCTAAATCATGAGTCGGATACTTATCCTCATGTGGTCTTAACTGATGTGAGGCATAGAAAATTACATTTTCTTTTTGCATTAACAAGCATCCTAAATCACTTCCTGACGCATCTGTGAAGATAACAAAATATTTTCCTACTTCAGGCACGGCTAGCACTGGAGCGGTGGTTAGCTTCTTCTTTAACTCTTGAAAACTCACTTCGCATTCTTTGCTCCACATAAACTTTGATTCTTTCTTTAACAATTGAGTTATTGGTTTCGCTATCTGCGAAAATCCTTCAATGAATCTTCTGTAATATCCTGCCAACCCTAGGAAACTTTGAACTTCGTGAGATGAGGTAGGTGATTTCCATTCTTGAACGGCTTTAACTTTGGTCGAGTCAACTTTGATTCCTTCTGCGGAGATAATGTGTCCAAGAAATTGGACTTCCTTTAGCGGAAATTCGCACTTACTAAGCTTAGCATACAACTTCTCAGCTCTTAACTTATCTAGGATTATACGCAAGTGCTCTTCATGCTCCGCTTCATTCTTCGAATATACGAGTATGTCGTCGATAAAGACGATTACAAAACTATGAAGGTACTCATGGAACACGCGATTCATTAAATCCATGAATACAGCAGGCACATTGGTCAATCCAAATGGTATTACTACAAACTCGTAGTGGCCATACCTCGTTCACAATGTCGTCTTTGGAATATCTTCCTGACGAATCTTTAACTGATGAAAACTGACATGCACCCGTCGTATGGTATGATCAAAATACTTATGTATGCTCCAGGCGAACAGTACACGCTCCTATGCCCACTACCGGACTGGTTAGTCTTAGCGGTAAGCTAGGGTCGATATCATGGAGAATGAGGAACTACTTTACTCTTCGGTGCACAAATTGAGTTGTCACGGTCTCGATCTGTATATCTTCACAATAAACTAAACGGAAATCAAATATAAAAAGGGGGTAAGATTTGGGATTGGTCATGATCATTGTTGATATGTTAATTCGGTCACGGGCACACTGAAGATCCGTCCATGCTTCATATAAACTCAAGGCGTGGCCCAAAGACATCGGGGAGTTTCAAGAGTCTATACTCCACACTTGGGATGGTTGAATCCCTTGTTGTCGTCTTGGTCCGAAGGTCACGCTTCACCCCGGTCACAAGGCCGTGCTTCACTCCTCCTTAGATAGTAGTCATACCCGATCTCTCCAAGTATGACCCTCACCAACCTTCTCTCCCAAGCTTCCCATGTCCGTACCTACAGAGTAGACATAACTCACGGGATATCCATTTCCGGTACTACGTCCAACCGGTCATCGATATGTCTACGATACGCGAGACGAGTCCTTCGGTCAATAACCATGGCTTGATGCCTCGTCACAGTTGGTGGTTGATTGTTAGAGAAGCCCAAAACCGAGAAAAGGCGCAGTATCCCCTTGCCCATTTCTCGCCATCCAGATCTACAGCACCATGTTAGGTGTTGTTCAGCTACTCGGTCATGGGCACGTCGAACGTTGCCTTCTGTCATGCCCTGCCTTTGCTTGACATGGTACAGCTCCAACCGAATGGAGATCACCCGTTAGGTCAGGACTGTCCATGAGTTCTGCTCAGATCTATCCGGAACTACTGGAATCAACCGATGGCACAAGTGCCTCTCGAATATTTCACATTTCAACAGTTAATCATTTTCCATACCCAAATCTCACCAAGTAGATTACTCACACATAATGAAATACTTAATGATTAACGAAATAGAACACATGAATAAGATGGAATACGAAATACTTGAATTAAAAGTACCTAAGGCAAACAGCCTTGGATTTGTTCTTCACAGCGGAATGTAAATTAAAGCGGATAACTGTTTTGAACGTAAAGTAAATATAGAACTGAAAGTAAAAGTGTTTTTCGGATTAAGAACTAGAGAATGGTAGAGTCACCAACGTTTTGCCAACTGCATTGGTTGGACTTTTATAGTAGCAATGGCAGCAAACAAAACCCTAAGCGAGTAGACTGAATCGGCATGATGGGTACCTTCCGTGTTGAGCGAGATTCTGATTATCTCAGATTGACTTGATTGGTGATTGGCAATCTCCGATTAATTGATTGATTTAGGGTGATGCGCTGACTTCAGGATCCTTCTTTCCATAGATGCTTGGCAGATATTATGTAAATCTTCTCCACGCGGCTTTCCTTCTTTAGCTCTGGCGACTGATTGGCAATTGCTGTGGTGGTCAAATTGGCTGCATGCTTCATGGTTTGATTCCTCGTAGGCAAGGCAGTTGCAAGATCTTCTTTGTTGTTGGATGCATTGCGTTAATACCACGAATGCGAATGATGAACAGCAATTTAGCTTCAAGGTTCACATGGAATCCTCCTTTCAACCTCGTCTCTTGCTTCAATTCATCTCCTGCGCTGCATACTCCTTTACGTAATCCTTGCAACCGACTGAATTCACTTCAATTCTGCTCATTCTGGCCACCTTCCTCTGTTTGACTCGGACTGAGCTTCCTTTCCTCGAACAATAGCTTTCTTCCCCTAGACAGACACTTAACTACACAAAAAGACATGAAAAATAGGGCCAAATGGCCCAAAAGTCGAAGACGCATCACGCCTACACACTTAAACCATACTTGCCCTCAAGTATGTAGGTGGATTCACAAAGACACCAAGAAAAAAGATGAATGAAAAGGAATAAAACTTCAAGACACGAAAGTGCGCAATCAAATGGATCATTTCGTGCATGCATGTATCCATCAAATGAACATTCCACAAACCCATTGAGCAAATACATCACATGATCACATTAGCAGTCTTCCTCACACACTCAAGTGTATGGCTAGTGTTTACTCTCATTTCATGCTGCATTAGCTCTCCTATTAGCTTGTTCAAGGATTTATGGCTATTAGTTCATCTGGTGCAAATTATCAAAAGGTCTTTAGTTGGGTGTAATGGGGCATACGGAGCAGGGTAAGGATTTCTGGATAGTGGGTTAAAACCTGATTCCAGTCATATTGACTACTCTTTCAATACCAGTGCTCCCACTACTCCTCATACTCATTTCTTTCCTTGGGGTTTATCTCTTTCTTAGGCATATATTGTTCTTTGATCACACTTAGAATTTCCATTCTTTTCATTTATGCCTTCTTCTTAAACACTGACTACCCCTTTTGTTACCCCTCTTTTTAGTTGTGTTTTTTCACTTAGAGCATCTATGTACCCTTCTTATCTTGTATGGTGTGGGAGACACACTCTTAATCAAATATCATTACAAGGGCTTATGAAAGAAAAAGTGCTTCGGCTCAAAGGGTTTAGCAATGGATCATCATGTTTACTAGATAATTCTGGGGCTTCTAATCATGAAGAAACTGCCCTTATCCTTTAATCTACACCACCAGCTAAAAATCCACTAACAAGTTCTAAGATTACCAAGCAGCATGAACACACAGAAGATAGAAATAAATAGGCTCAATCCTCACAGGTATGGACTTCTGTATTCCCTCTACTGCTACTCATGCAATGTTGCTCATCATACCAATCACACCAGTCAAACCAAACAACATGCATACATGCACAACACACACAGACTCACAGACTCAATTTACACTAAACTCCAGCTGACACAAAACATAAAAATCATAAATGAAAAGAATAAAAAGAAAATAAATCCTAAACTACAGATAGGGGAAAGAAAACTTATTCATTCTGGTAGGAGGCATCCTCCTCCTCTCCGTCCGCTTTTACCATCAACGCCTCAAAGCCTTTCTTCATGTTAGTATGGATCGCCGTCATCTCTGCCCTCAGCATTGTTACTTTTTCACGCAGCTCCTTCAGTTCCGCCAGTACAGATGCCATCTCGCTGTTTGAGCGGTGCGGAAACGCCTGCTCATTCGCCTTGCTCGGTTTTGCTCTGCCTGTTGTGCCTTCCGGGTAGACCAACGAGTAATTCCCATGCTTATCCACCTCAACAACCCTCCACCTTACGAAGCGCCCTTGGTCCAGAAATCTTGTATCAGCAACTGCTAGATCGTTTGGTTTCTCCAAATTAAAATTGGTGAGATTCATTGCAAGAATCGTCGCCAAAGGGTAGAGTGAAAAGTATTTGTTGTGGTGGGTCACGCCAAACTGAAACTGCTGCGCTGCTATAAACCCAAAATTCACCCTTTTCTTCTCCATCATGCACCATAAAATGAAGAGCTCCTGTTGGGTCACCACATTAGACCCCTCCAAACGCCCGTAGATGTTGTAAGCCAGCCACCTGTGGCAAATTTGTAGCGCTGGATCTCTGATCTCATTGGACTTGCTGTTGTTCTTCAAATATCGATTTCTGGTGGAGATGATTGACCAGTAGTGGTCAATCTGAGCTTTCCATTCATCCGAGGCCACCGTCTCTGCCTCATTGTACTCATCCTCATATACCTCCCGCGGTTCGAGTACTCCGAGTTGAATGTTCAACTCGTTGATGGAAAGAGAGAACATCCTACCCCATAGTTGGAAGCGCAGGGTGCCCGGAGTCTCGATACCGTAGTCACCGCGGGGTTTGAACTCCACTGTCTCCATGAATTCCTCCGACAGCTTCTTGAACGCGGGGTAGTTCCATTCCAATACCTTTCCCCAGCCTATTCCCTTGAAGTACCCCTCCACCTTTTCCTTAATTCCAAATGCTTCCAAGCTCTCTGTCAACAAGAAGAACCAAGGGATGATTTCCCTATTTTGCAGGATGGCATGCCGCTGGCTGTCTCGCGGTATGGTTGCTCCAGATGATGCGGATCGTAGCACGCCCTTCCTCTTGGTTCCCATTTTCTTGGTGGTGACACTGGGTGTAGACTTCACAGACGCTTGTATCTCTCCCAAGTTAGAGCTGTCGATGATCTCTACTCTCTCTACTTCTTCTTCTTCGATTTCCTTTGCTTGTCCTTGTTTTTCTCCTTCTTTTGCCTTCCCTTTCTCCTCAGTCGTATCCCTCCTCACCGTGCTCGTGGTACCAGCCTTACCCCCTGATTTGCTTTGTTTGGCCTTTTGCTGTAAGGGAGGTTTTGAGGCTTCGAGCTTCCCCTTTGCTCCTACCCTTTTCTCCTTACTTTGCGGGGTGATATCGTCTTGGGCCTGCACCGATGAACTTTTCTCTCTCTCCTCCTCTCCGACTGGCTCCTCCCTTTGCTCGCCTTCTTGTTCCTTCTCTTCGTGGTCAGACGTGGTCGGACCATCCTCCTTTGACTAAGATTGGGAGGGAGAAGAACTGGGATTTGGAGTTGGCTCCTTTGGCGGAGGAATAGCTGCTTTCTTTCCGGCGGTGTTCTTCTTCGCTGCTGCTGTGGTAGTGGTATCCTTGGCCGCAGGCTTCTTCTTCTCTTTCTTCCTAGGTGGTTGAACATCTGGTTCTTCCTCAACCTGTACCTGGTCTTGATTCCCCGCAGCGTCTCCTTCTCCGGCTGGTTGCTTCTCCGGCTGGTTGCTTCTCCGGCGAAGTAATCTTCTCTTGTTCCTCTTCTTCCACACCCCGAGCAGATATGGTTTTTTCTGAACTGTGTGTAGGAGTTTCCTCGGAGGTGGTGCTGCGCATTTTTCTCTTCTCCCCCACCGGTACAGATTTTGTAGCGGCTGCGCCTTTGGTTTGAGTACTGTCGGAGGCGGCGATACTCTTGCTCGTTCTTTTGTGCGCGGCTTTCTTGATTCTGACCATGGTGATTATGCTGATTGGAAAATTAGGGTTTTAGAACAACGACGAAGGCTGGTGAAGGTATGTTGGGTGAAAGCTGGAACTGGGTGTTTAAATGGCAGATTTGTAGGCGGCAGTTATGGCGAAGTGGAGAGAGTGGCTGAGTGTGTGGCGGTTATGGAGGCTACGAGGGTTAATGGAGGAGGGTTTTCTCCTTTAACTGATGGAATGGTGAGGTGACAGTTATGGGAAGTCGAAACGTTATGGAATAAAATCATTATCAAATTTGAAATTCAAATTTTCGTGCGAAATCCCAACCGCCGCTGTTATATCCCAGCCATCCTTGTCAGATGCGCCTCCACGTCATTTCTTGGTTAGACCATTCCCATTCAACACACCGGTCTACCACCTACACACTTTGCATTGCAAAGTGGGTTCGAACTCAAAATGGACTTCTAAAACACCTTGGCCCACATTCTCCAGTTCTGACTTAGTCCAATACTCACTCAACTTAAAAAGACTCCTAATAAATAACAAACGGAAAGCGGTTGTGGTCTTACCGATGACCACTCCTGGGTTGCCTCCCAGTCAGCGCTCTTGTTTAATGTCTTGAGCTCGACTTCCAGCTTTGGCTCTTACTGATAGATAGGGTCCAATAAAGAGCATTTCTCCTTGGTCTTCTTCAACTCTGAATAATCGAAGTACGGCTTCAAGCGATGACCGTTCACCACAAATGTATCTTTTCCATTCAAATCATAAACTTCGACACTTCCATTTGGGAATAACTCCTTCACAATGTAAGGTCCTCCCCATTTTGATCTAAGCTTCCCACTCATCAACTTAAATCTAGAATTGAATAACAACACCTTCTGGCCGGACCAAAAATCCTTCTTCCTGAGCTTTACATCATGGATTCTCCTCGTTCTCTCTTTGTACAAGACTGCATTATCGTAGGACTCTAACCGAAGTTCATCCAATTCATTCATTTGCAACTTCCTTTCTTCTCCGGCCCTGGTCATACTGAAGTTTATTCTCTTGATCGCCCAGTAAGCTTTGTGTTCCACTTCTACCAGTAAATGGCACCTTTTTTCCGAACACGAGCCTGAATGGTGACATGCCAATTGGAGTCTTATAGGCGGTACGGTATGCCCATAACGCATCTCCCAAGTAATTGCTCCAGTCCTTCCGATTTGGATGGACCACCTTCTCTAATATGCCTTTTATCTCCCTATTTGAGATTTCAGCCTATCCGTTAGCCTGGGGGTGATATGCAGTCGTGACTTTATGTTTTACCCCCATCCTTTTGGTGAGTGCTCTAATGGCGGCATTGCAGAAATGAGATCCTTGATCGCTGATGAGGATTTTCGGAATGCAAAATCTGTTAAATACTTGCTCTCTCAAAAAATCTGCCACCGTCTGAGCGTCATTACTTGCTGTGACTTTGGCTTCAACCTATTTGGAGACATAATCGACTGCTACCAGTATGTACTCATAATTCCCAGACTTGGGAAATGGTCCCATAAAATCAATTCCCCATACAACGAAGATTTCTACAGGCATAATCGACATTTGAGGCATTTCATCATTTGCGGTGATACCCCCGACCAGCTGACACGTCGGGCATCCCTGTACCCATTTCTTGGCATCAGCAAAGATTGTAGGCCAATAGAATCCACTATCCAATATTCTTTGCGCTGTTTTTATTCTTCCACCGAAGTGTCCACTACATGTTGTGCTATGGCACATCTCCAATATCTGAGCATGTTCAATCTCCGGAACGCACCTCCGTATGATTTGATCTGTACCAATCTTCCACAAATGCGGTGCTTCCCAAAAATACGAGCGGGCCTGTGTCACCAATTTTTGTTTCTCGAACTTGGTCTTCCCTGGTGGCACTTCTTTCGTAAAAAGATAATTTGCTATGTCTGCAAACCAGGGCTCCTTCTTGGTCAGGGCATACAGAGTCTCCATCTCCATATGATCGCGTACGGCGTACAACCTCTCTTCCGGGAAAGCGTCTTCGATTGGTTCGCCATCATCATTTCCCATTTGTAGCCTGCTTAGATGATCAGCCACTAGGTTGGCAGCTCCTTTCTTATCTCTTATTTCTATGTCAAACTCTTGGAGTAGCAGTATCCACCGGATAAGTCGTGGTTTCGATTCTTTCTTTGCTATTAAGTACTTCAAAGCAGCATGATCGGTGTAAATGATCGCTTTGGTGCCCAAAAGGTATGATCTGAATTTCTCGATGGCGAAAACCACTGCCAACAATTCCTTCTCAGTTGTGGTGTAGCTACACTGAGCTGGATTCAAAGTTTTCGAGGCATAGTATATAACGTGGCTTTCCTTGCCCTTCTTCTGCCCCAGTACTGCTCCAACCGCGTAATTGCTAGCATCACACATGATTTCGAATGGCATCTCCCAATCTGGCGGTTGAATAATAGGGGCTGATACCAATCTGTCCCGTAGATTCAGAAATGCCTCTTTACAGTTGTCATCAAAGTCGAACTGTACATCTTGTTGTAACAAACGGGTGATGGGTTGAGCAACCTTCGTGAAATCCTTTATGAATCTGCGGTAGAATCCTGCGTGACCAAGGAATGCCCGTATGTGCTTGACCATAGTTGGATACGGCAGCTTGGCGATGGAATCGATTTTTACCTTGTCCACCTCGATCCCCCTCTCCGATATGACATGGCCCAGCACAATGCCTTCTTTCACCATAAAATGGCATTTCTCATAATTGAGTACCAGGCTTTTCTCCACGCATCTTTTCAATACTAGCTCCAAATGATTAAGGCATGTGTCGAACGAATCACCATACACCATGAAGTCATCCATAAACACCTCTATGCAATTTTCCAATAAATCCGAAAAAATGCTCATCATGCACCGTTGAAAGGTTCCAGGTGCATTACAAAGACCAAATTGCATTCTTTGGTATGCGAAAGTCCCATACACGCAAGTAAACGTAGTCTTTTCTTGATCTTCTTGAGCTACGAATATTTGCATATATCATGAATATCCATCCAGAAAACAGTAATAGGCATTACCGGCTAGCCGTTCCAGCATTTGGTCGATAAAGGGTAATGGAAAATGGTCCTTCCGTGTGACCATGTTCAGCTTCCGGTGGTCTATACAGACTCTCCATCCAGTTTGTAGCCTCATTGGAACAAGCTCGCCGTTGTCATTCTCCACAACCTGTATCCCAATTTTTTTTGGCACGACGTGGACCGGGCTAACCCACTGGCTGTCGGAAATAGGGTAAATTATTCCCAACTCCAAAAGCTTTAGGATCTCTTTAAGTACCACCTCCTTCATTACAAGATTCATTTTCCTCTGAGAATCCCGTACTGGTCGTGCTACGTCTTCCAAGTATATGTGGTGCATACACTCTGTTGGACTAATCCTTTTATATCTGCCAGGGTCCAACAGATGGCTTCCTTGTTCTCTCTCAATACTCTGACTAGTCTTTCTTCCTGCACCATTGTTAGATCAGAATTGATAATCACCGGAAGAGTTTCCTCCGGTCCCAAGTAAGCATATTGCAAGTGTTTTGGCAGCTTTTTTAACTCTAAGACTGGAGCTTTCACAATTGATGGTAACAGTTTCTCGTGTTGCCCATACTGAGAGAACAACTCCGGTTTGCCCTCTCCCGATCCTCCGATGGAGTATACTTCAAAGATAATCTCCTTAATTTTCTTGTCAATCTCCACTGCTGCTTCCATAGTGCTTTCCTTTAATGAGTACAGCTCCATTATAGCCTCCTTCATATCGAGATCTTCTGTTTGCATGGCATCCCGATCAGTCAGTCCGGCTTGTATCACCCTTTCTGTAGTGTCGCTGGAACTGAACTCCAGGCTTTGTTCTTGCGCCAATGGTTTGAATATGTCAATCATTTCCACATACTCTAATTCAGGCTTCCTTCTCATGGCTTCATAGATGTTGAATTTTTCCACCACGCCATCGAATTCGCAAGACAGAATTCATGTCTTCATGTCCAGCTTAGTTCCGGCAGTCATCATGAATGGTCTGCCCAATAGAATGGAATTCTCCTTTGCTTCTGATCCTGTGTCTAACACGTAAAAGTCCGCAGGAAAAGTCAACTCTCCTACTTTGATCAGCATATCTTCGATCACACCTTCTGGATACGCGTTTGACCTGTCTGCTAGTTGTATGACAACTCGGGTGTTTCGTAGTTACCCCAAGTTGAGCCTATTGAAAACTGCTAGGGGCATCACGTTGATAGACGCCCCCAAATCCATCATGGCTTTGTCCATGTCCCTACCTGCGATGTTGCAAGGGATAGTGAACATCCCCGGATCTTTCTTTTTCGGTGGCAGTTTCTGCTGTATGATGGCTGACACACTCTCTCCCATAATATATTGAACATCCTCGTCAATCTTCACTTTCGTTGAGCATAGATCTTTAAGGAACTTGGCATACTTGGGAATTTGTTTAATCGCATCCAGTAGTGGTATGCTGAGTTCCAATTTTCGAAAGATCTTCATCATATCATTGGCTTATTTTTCCCTGGCTTTTTGTCGAAGTCTACCCGGATAAGGAGGTTCAGTTTGCTCCTCATCATTTTGCTCTCTGGTCAGTCCATGACTGGTCTCTTTATTCCTTTTCCGGTTGACTTCTGCCTCTGCCAAAATTTTCTCGGCTTGCTCGTCCTCCACCTCTGTTATGATTACCTGTACTTGCTCTTTATGGTTGATCCCCTGAGGTGGGAGTTTTCCTGTATTCTCTTCTACCTTTGCCAGTGCTTTCGCCAAATGACCAATCTGCACATTGGTTTGATTCATCCCGGCTTGGATTTCATTCCGGAATTTCTTACTTTCCTTAGCCATGCTCTCTATGGCCTCTTCCCACGGTGCTCTCCTCTGATGAGGTGGTTGATACACCTGCTGTTGCTGTGGCTGGTAGTGCTGTTGTTGTGGTGGGCCTCCCTGATATTGTCCTTGCTGTTGGTGCTGGGCAAATGGTTGAGGTGCTCCCGGTAGACCTGTACCGTTCTGTTGTGGTTGACCATCCTGTTTCCATCGAAAATTAGGGTGACACCTCCACCCTCTGTTGTACGTATTGGAGAAGGGGTCATTCTTCCTCTGAAATCCTTCATTGCCCCCCATAGCGTTCACGTCCATGATATCTTTACCGAAGTTGGGGCAATTTTCAGATTGATGCCCCACTGCGTCACAAAGGCCACACTGTCTAACCTTCTTCTGCACGGTCAGACCACTTGGCAGTATCTTTATCTCCTTCATCTCCTTTTCCAGGTTTGTAAGCTTGTCTTTTTCTCCCTCTTTTTCTGGTATCTCTCTGCTTCTTTCATGTCCATCATCTCTGGACTCTTCTACCATTGTTCCCAAGAGTTTAAAAATCTCTTGAGGTGTTTTGCTCATCAACGATCCATTACATGTAGCTAGTACCAGGCCTCGATCACTCCTCCGCATGCTCTTTACGAAACTTTCCACTTGATCTTTCGGAGTGATCTGGTGATGAGGACAGTTGCTTAACAACTGTTTGAAGCTAGTCCAGTACTCATAAAAGGTCTTCAGTCCATCCTGCTTGATGTTTCGGATGTCCCATCTCATCCTTTCAACTCTTGTGGCTGGGAAAAATTCTTCCAGGAAGCTTTGTTGCATTTCTGCCCAAGAGGTGACGCTCCCTTTAGGTAGATTATACAGCCATCTCCTTGCTCTATCCACCAATGAAAATGAAAAAAGAACCAGTTTCACATATTCTTGCTGATTCTCATTGGACTGGTGCATCACCGTCATTTCGAAGTCTTGGAGATGGGTGTGTGGGTAGTCTCCTGGGTATCCATTGAACTTTGGTAAGACTTGTATTAATGCAGGTTTCAGGTCGAACCGCTCAGGTGCGAAGGGATTCTCTGGTAAGGTGATCCCATTCGGCCTGAGATTCAGATTAGTTAGGTATGCCAACTGTTTGAGGGTCTGCGCCGTCTGTGGTTGGTCTACTATAGCTTAGCGGCTCGCTATCCGTGCAAGTGCACGTAGTCGTCGTTCAGTTCGATCGATGTTTGGATCAAAAGTTAATGCTCTCTGTACTCGATGAGTTCCACGCATACACTAGTAGCGGAAGATGGAATGAGAAGAGTAAAATTGTTGCGCGTCACTCCCCGACAACGACGCCAATTTTGACACGCACCCGTTGTATGGTACGATCAAAATACTTGTGTATGCCCCAGGCGGACAGTACACGCTCCTATGCCCACTACCGGACTGGTTAGTCTTAGCGGTAAGCTAGGGTCGATCCCACGGAGAATGAGGAACTACTTTACTCTTCGGTGCACAAATTGAGTTGTCACGGTCTCGATCTGTATATCTTCACAATAAACTAAACGGAAATCAAATATAAAAAGGGGGTAAGATTTGGGATTGGTCATGATCATTGTTGATATGTTAATTCGGTCACGGGCACACTGAAGATCTGTCCATGCTTCGTATAAACTCAAGGCGTGGCCCAAAGACATCGGGGCGTTTCAAGAGTCTATACTCCACACTTGGGATGGTTGAATCCCTTGTTGTCGTCTTGGTCCGAAGGTCACGCTTCACCCCGGACACAAGGCCGTGCTTCACTCCTCCTTAGATAGTAGTCATACCCGATCTCTCCAAGTATGACCCTCACCAACCTTCTCTCCCAAGCTTCCCATGTCCGTACCTACAGAGTAGACATAACTCACGGGATATCCATTTCCGGTACTACGTCCAACCGGTCATCGATATGTCTACGATACGCGAGATGAGTCCTTTGGTCAATAACCATGGCTTGATGCCTCGTCACAGTTGGTGGTTGATTGTTAGAGAAGCCTAAAACTGAGAAAAGGCGCAGTATGCCCTTGCCCATTTCTCGCCATCCAGATCTACAGCACCATGTTAGGTGTTGTTCAGCTACTCGGTCATGGGCACGTCGAACATTGCCGTCTGTCATGCCCTGCCTTTGCTTGACATGGTACAGGTCCAACCGAACAGAGATCACCCGTTAGGTCAGGACTGTCCATGAGTTCTGCTCAGATCTATCCGGAACTACTGGACTCAACCGATGGCACAAGTGCCTCTCAAATATTTCACATATCAACAGTCAATCATTTTTCATACCCAAATCTCACTAAGTAGATTACTCACACATAATGAAATACATAATGATTAACGAAATAGAACACATGAATAAGAGGGAATACGAAATACTTGAATTAAAAGTACCTAAGGCAAACAGCCTTGGATTTGTTCTTCATAGTGGAATGTAAATTAAAGCGGATAACTGTTTTGAACGTAAAGTAAATATAGAACTGAAAGTAAAAGTGTTTTTCGGACTAAGAACTAGAGAATGGTAGAGTCACCAACGTTGTGCCAGCTGCATTGGTTGGACTTTTATAGTAGCAATGGCAGCGGACAAAATCCTAAGCGAGTAGACTGAATCGGCATGATGGGTACCTTCCGTGTTGAGCGAGATTCTGATTATCCCAGATTGACTTTATTGGTGATTGGCAATCTCCGATTAATTGATTGATTTAGGGTGATGCGCTGACTTCAGGATCCTTCTTTCCATAGATGCGTGGCAGATATTATGTAAATCTTCTCCACGCGGCTTTCCTTTTTTAGCTCTGGCGACTGATTGGCAATTGCTGTGGTGGTCAAACTGGCTGCATGCTTCATGGTTTGATTCCTCGTAGGCAAGGCAGTTGCAAGATCTTCTTTGTTGTTGGATGCATTGCGTTAATACCACGAATGCGAATGATGAACAGCAATTCAACTTCAAGGTTCACATGGAATCCTCCTTTCAACCTCGTTTCTTGCTTCAATTCATCTCCTGCGCTGCATACTCCTTTGTGTAATCCTTGCAACCGACTGAATTCACTTCAATTCTGCTCATTCTGGCCACCTTCCTCTGTTTGACTCAGACTGAGCTTCCTTTCCTCGAACAATAGCTTTCTTCCCCTAAACAAACACTTAACTACACAAAAAGACATGAAAAATAGGGCCAAATGGCCCAAAAGTCGAAGACGCATCAATAACCCGACCTTAAATCGATCTTCAAGAATACACCTGCTCCTTTGAACTGGTCAAAAAGGTCATCTATCCTTGGAAAGGGATATTATTCTTTAACGTCAACTTGTTGAGCTCTCGGTAGTCAATGCACATTCGTAGACTTCCGTCATTTTTCTTCACAAAAAGAATTGGCGCTGCCAAAGGTAAGACACTAGGGTGTAAAAAACCCATGTCAAACAACTCCTGCAACCTTCAGTTCTTGCAGCTCCTTTGGTGCCATTCTATAAGGTGCTTTCGATATCGAGGCAGATCCAGGCTCCAAATTGATGGTTAACTCTAACTGTCTATCCAGTGGCAGTCCTGGAAGGACTTCTAGAAACACATCTGTGTATTTCGTTACAACGGCGACATCTTCTATTTTTCGCTCTCGTTCTTCATCCTTGTTTACATACACTAGATACGCTTGTGCTCCTTTCTTTTTTAGTAACTTAACTGCTTGCAATGCGGAGATGATTGGCATCTTCCTTTCACACCTGCGTTTTTCACCGAATAACGAAAAACTGCGTTTTTGACCCACAAACCATAAATTTGACTGTTCATACAAATCTTTGCAACAATTCACATTCTCATGCACACATTAGTCACATGAGATCATACTAACATGCACTTCACATAATCTTGCTTTCATTCACCGAATTTCGCAGATTCGGAAAAGCTGCTATTTTAGGAAACTTTCCTATTATGGAAACTTTCTATTTCTGGAAACTTTTGACTTTAGGAAACTTTGAGAGACGGGGTGTTACATTCTAGCCCCCTTATAGAAATTTCGTCGTGAAATTTGCATACCTTTAAGAAAAAGCTCAGGATACTTCTAATGCATCTCACTTTCTAATTCCCAAGTCGCTTCTTCAAGATCGTGGTGCTTTCCATTGATCTTAACTTGAGGAATTTCTTTAGTGTTAAGTTTATGAACTTTTCTATTTATAACCAATTTAGGTTCTTTAACATAGCCTAGATCAGGCTCTAGGACTACTTACTCTTGCCTAATCACGTGTTTCGGATCGAACACGTACTTCCTTAACTGAGATATGTGAAATGTACTATGAGGGTTCCCAAAACATGGCGGCAATGCCAACTTATAGGCTACTGATGTGATCCTTTCTAGGATCTCAAAAGGACCTATGAATCTAGGTTTCAGCTTGCCTTTGATACCAAAAGGAAGGATCCCTTTAAAAGGTGAAACCTTTAGAAACACCTTATCGCCTACGCCGAATTCTAACTCAGTTCTTCTAACATCGACATAAGACTTCTGCTGATCCTGAGTTTCTTTTAACCTGTGCTTTATCTGACGAACTACGTCAATCATTTCTTCTATCACTTCTTGATCTATTACTTTTGTTTCTCCAACTTCATCCAAGTAAAGCGGAGATCTAAGTTTCTTTCCATACAAAGCCTCGTACGGGGCCATACCAATCATTGCTTGATAACTTTTATTGTAGGCAAACTCGATAAGAGGTAAATATCGCTCCCATTCACCTCCTCGGTACAACACTACCGTTCTAAGCATGTCTTCAAGGATTTAAATCATCCTTTCTGACTGACCGTCAGTTTAGAGATGGTATACCGTACTGAAGTTTAACTCTGTTCCAAATTCTTATTGGAAACTCTTCCAAAATTTTGACGTAAACTGTGAATCACGATCAGAGATGATCGGACTAAGGATTCTGTGCAAACGCACACTCTCTTGAATGTGAATTCTTGCCAACTTATTGGCACCATACGTCACTGGGATTGTATTAAAATGGGCAGTCTTTGTGAGTCTATCCACAATTACCCATACTAAGGTATTGCCTTTCTTTGATCTAGGCAAACCTGTCAAAAAGTCCATCGTGACTTCATCCCATTTCCACACTGGATCTTGGGAGGGTGTAACTTACCAAACGGTCGTTGGTGCAAAATCTTGACTTGCTGACAAGACAAACATTTTACGATAAATGAAGCTAAGTCCTACTTCATTCATTTCCACCAAAAACTTACTTTCCAATCTTGGTACATCTTCGTACTTCCTGGGTGTGGAGTGTAGGGCGTATTGTGAGCCTTGGTCATAATATCGTCCCTTAACTTCTCATCCTTTGGCACACACAACCTTTCATGAAACAGCAGTGCATTATCAGTTGCTTCTTGGTAATCTTCGGCTCCATCCTTTCGGATTTTGAGCCTTAAACCTTCTAATTTCTCATTTTTTTGTTTGACCTTCTATGATTCTGGTTCTCAAATCAAGAGCTATCACCATAGCTGCGATAACCTACTCCGTAGTTTGAGGCGGCAGAATCACCTCTATTCTCATTCCTACAAACTCTCTTACTAACTCTTCTTCTTAAGTGAGTAAAAATACTAGCTCGGACTTACCCATTATACTAAAGACATCTGCAACCACATTCGCTTTTCCTGGACGATAGGAAATTTGAACATCATAGTCTTTCACTAATTCAAGCCATTTTATTTGTCTCATGTTGAGCTCCTTCTTCTCGAAGAAATACTTCAGGCTCTTATGGTCGGTGAAGATTTCACACCTTACTCCGTAGAGATGGTGTCTCCAAATCTTCAGTACGTTAATAATGGCTGCTAACTCTAAATCATGAGTCGGATACTTATCTTCATGCGGTCTTAACTGACGTGAGGCGTAAGAAATTACTTTTTCTTTTTGCATTAACAAGCATCCTAAATCACTTCCTGGCGCATCCGTGAAGATAACAAATTATTTTTCCGCTTTAGGCACGGCTAGCTATGGAGCGGTGGTTAGCTTCTTCTTTAACTCTTGAAAACTCACTTCGCATTCTTTGCTCCACATAAACTTTGATTCTTTCTTTAACAGTTGAGTCATTGGTTTCGCTATCTGCGAAAATCCTTCAATGAATCTTCTGTAATATCCTGCCAACCCTAGGAAACTTGGAACTTCGTGAGACGAGGTAGGTGATTTCCATTCTTGAACGACTTTAACTTTGGTCTAGTCAACTTCGATTCCTTCTACGGAGATAACGTGTCCAAGAAATTGGACTTCCTTTAGCGGAAATTCGCACTTATTAAGCTTAGCGTACAACTTCCTTGCTCTTAACTTATCTAGGATTATACGCAAGTGCTCTTCATGCTCCGCTTCATTCTTCGAATATACGAGTATATCGTCGATAAAGACGATTACAAAACTATTAAGGTACTCATGGAACATGCGATTCATTAAATCCATAAATACAGCAGGCACATTGGTCAATCCAAATGGTATTACTACAAACTCGTAGTGGCCATACCTCATTCAGAATGTCTTCTTTGGAATATCTTCCTGACGAATCTTTAACTGATGATAACGCGACCTTAAATCGATCTTCGAGAATACACCTGCTCCTTTGAACTGGTAAAAAAGGTCATCTATCCTTGGAAAGGGATACTTATTACGTCAACTTGTTGAGCTCTCGGTAGTCAATGCACATTCGCAGACTTCCGTCTTTTTTCTTCACAAAGAGAATTGGCGGTGCCAAAGGTGAGACACTAGGGTGTAAAAAACCCATGTTAAACAACTCCTGCAATCTTCAGTTCTTGCAGCTCCTTTGGTGCCATTCTGTAAGGTGCTTTCGATATCGAAGCAGCTCCAGGCTCCAAATCGATGGTTAACTCTAACTATCTATCCAGTGGCAGTCCTGGAAGGACTTCTAGAAACACATCTGTGTATTCCTTAACAACGGCGACATCTTCTATTTTTCGCTCTCGTTCTTCATCCTTGTTGACATACACTAGGTACGCTTGTGCTCCTTTCTTTTTGAGTAACTTAACTGCTTGCAATGCGGAGAAGATTGGCATCTTCCTTTCAAACCTGCATTTTTCACCGAATGCGAGAAACTGCGTTTTTGACCCACAAACCAGAAATTTGACTGTTCATACAAATCTTTGCAACAATGCACATTCTCATGCACACATTAGTCACATGAGATCATATAAACATGCACTTCACATAATCTTTCTTTCATTCACCGAATTTCTCAAATTCGAAAAGGCTGCTATTTTAGGAAACATTCCTATTATGGAAACTTTCTATTTTTGGAAACATTGGACTTTAGGAAACTTTGAGAGACGGGGTGTTACATTCTAGCCCCCTTATAGAAATTTCGTCGTGAAATTTGCATACCTTTAAGAAAAAGCTCAGGATACTTCTAATGCATCTCACTTTCTAATTCCCAAGTCACTTCTTCAAGATCGTGGTGCTTTCCATTGATCTTAACTTGAGGAATTTCTTTAGTGTTAAGTTTATGAACTTTTCTATTTATAACCAATTTAGGTTCTTCAACATAGCCTAGATCAGGCTCTAGGACTACTTACTCTTGCCTAATCACGTGTTTCGGATCGAACACGTACTTCCTTAACTGAGATATGTGAAACGTACTATGAGGGTTACCAAAACTTGGCGGCAATGCCAACTTATAGGCTACTGATGTGATCCTTTCTAGGATCTCAAAAGGACCTATGAATCTAGGTTTCAGCTTGCCTTTGATACTAAAAGGAAGGATCCCTTTAAAAGGTGAAACCTTTAGAAACACCTTATCGCCTACACCGAATTCTAACTCAGTTCTTCTAACATCGACATAAAACTTCTGCTGATCCTGAGTTTCTTTTAACCTTTGCTTTATCTGACGAATTACGTCAATCATTTCTTCTATCACTTCTTGATCTATTACTTTTGTTTCTCCAACTTCATCCAAGTAAAGCGGAGATCTAAATTTCTTTCCATACAAAGCCTCGTACGGGGCCATACCAATCATTGCTTGATAACTTTTATTGTAGGCAAACTCGATAAGAGGTAAATATCGCTCCCATTCACCTCCTCGGTACAACACTACCGTTCTAAGCATGTCTTCAAGGATTTAAATCATCCTTTCTGACTGACCGTCAGTTTAGAGATGGTATACCGTACTAAAGTTTAACTCTGTTCCAAATTCTTATTGGAAACTCTTCCAAAATTTTGACGTAAACTGTGAATCACGATCAGAGATGATCGGACTAAGGATTCTGTGCAAACGCACACTCTCTTGAATGTGAATTCTGGCCTACTTATTGGCACCATACGTCACTGGGATTGTATTAAAATGGGCAGTCTTTGTGAGTCTATCCACAATTACCCATACTAAGGTATTGCCTTTCTTTGATCTAGGCAAACCTGTCACAAAGTCCATCGTGACTTCGTCTCATTTCCACACTAGGATTTTGGGAGGGTGTAACTTACCAAACGGTCGTTGGTGCAAAATCTTGAGTTGCTGACATGACAAACATTTTTCGACAAATGAAGCTACGTCCCACTTCATTCATTCTTACCAAAAACTTACTTTCCAATCTTGGTACATCTTCGTACTTTCTGGGTGTGGAGTGTAGGGCGTTGTTGGGAAATTTATTAGTAAGAGTTTTGATGAATTCCAAAACCAACTGACCCCAACCGAGTAGATATTTCCAGAACCTATTGTTAGAAGTTAGGCTCGCTGTTTGAGCAAAGTTGAAATTTTATCTTTACAGGTCTCCAGCTAAAGATGGCAACAAGGCATCACTTAGACAGAACAACAGTTATGATGAAAGACAACTGAGAGTTCATATGTTCAGATGGAATGAGGGGGAAATCTTCAGAACATCAGTTGTGAAGGAAACCAACTGAGGGTTCATTAGATGAGAAGTAGTAGAGAGGAAGAGAACATCAGATGAAAAGGAAGTCATCTGAAGGTTCAAACCCAACTGACTAAATACAAGGAAGACAACTGAGTGTTCAGTTTCAGAACCTCAGTTGTAGAACTCAAACAAGAAGATCAACAGCTTAAAGATGAAGTCAGCTGAGAGTTCAACTGTTAGTTGTCAGATAGAACAACGGCTGAATAACAAGTTAGTTGAAGATCAAAAATCTTAACCGACCACCCTCTGTGGGAAGTCTGATGTTAAGATTTGAATTTCAAAAGAAAGTCACATGAGGGTTTGACCGTTCAGTCATTACCCCATTTGGCCAAACACAAGGCTGTCTCAGATGGAAAGCAGAAGAGCACAGATGCCATATCGGGGAAGTCTGCAGAGATGAGAGACAAGCCATCGCTTTCAACGATCAGAGATCAACAGCACCTCCAACGGCTAGTTGATTCTCTCCGCCTATAAATAGAGGCTTCCATTCATTGGAGAAAAGTGGAAGACACACAAGAGAAGACACACGAGACGAGACAGAGCGAAAGAAAGAACTATATTCTTTACTCGAGCTGAATTAGATTTAGTCTCTAAGAACATCACTTGTTGAGAGTTCTAGAGCATTAGATTGTGTCTGAGTGTCTTTAGATCGAACCTTGAGAACATCACTTTGTGAGAGTTCGTAGAGTGTTAGATCCCAGCTCACTTCTTGTTCTTGCTGTTAGTTGGAACCTTATCTTTCATACCTGAAAAGGTTTTAGGATTCTACTCTTCTTGCAATTGAGTAGTTAGGTTGTTTAGTGCCCGGAAACTAAACTGTAAGGTTGATAAGTACCCGTAAACTTATCCTTAACGGTTGCTCAGCCCGCGTAAGCTGAGTGGTTTATCCAGAAGAACTTGGACAGAGTTGTGTGGACTCACAACTCCCCGTGGACGTAGGAGGGTTATCTCCGAACCACGTTAAATCCTGTGTGTCTGTGTTTATTTTTATTCAGTTACTTATTGCATTTTTAACTGACCAAACTAACCGGCATACAAACTGCATATCTGCACATTCTCAACTGTTTTGGTTTTTGACCAACCGAGCATAAAAGCATGAGTTGTTTTAACAAGTTTTAATTTCCACCACATTCCGCACAGCCTCACTCTTCCAGCTGAGGTTGCTTACTCAGCTGTGAGATTCCAACTGAGTCCGTTTTACTCGGTTGAAGTAATTTTTAAGGGTTAAGTTTTAAAATCCTAACTGGTGTATTTCCCCCCCCCCCCCATACACCAGTAACTCGTTTCGGGACCATCAAGTGGTATCAGAGCAGTGGTTCAAAAGACTGCTGACTCTGTTTCACAAGGTGTGAATTCGAGGAATTTTATTCATTGGTTAACTGAACAGATCTCTTTATCACGCTAGTGCATATCTGCCTGCACCCTTATTTTGTTGTTATTTTGTTGTTGTGTGCAGATGAACGTCAAAGATGATGAGGTACAATCTAATCCTGCTAATTTGAATTCTTCAAATATTTCTAACATGCAGGAAACCCTAGATGAAGAGTTGGAACTCTCATGGGACGACTTCTTAGCACTCATTGAGGAAGTGCAACAGCAGTCGGTTGAGTTTAAGAGTCTTCATGTACAATTTGCCAAGTTTGAAGAATCCTTAACCGACAAGAACGATCTGATCAAGAGCCAAACGGAAGAGATTGACAATCTCAATAATCAACTGAATGCTGCCAGCCAACCTAAGGCTTCAACTGATGAGGAGTTAAAGAAACAGATCAAGAAGCAGGAAGATCAGTTGAACAAGCAAGAGGCGCAGATCGGCCAGCTAGTGAAAAAGTCAGACGAACAGTCCGAGTATATAGCTGTTATTCTCAAAGAGTTGCAAACTGAAAAGGACAACCTGTTCAAGCTATATCAGTCATCCAAGATCATAGAGAATCTAATCAGTTACAGCCGACACATGGATGACTTGTCAGGACTCGGTTACGATGTGGTTAAAGATAGTGGAATTCCTCCAACAACCTTCATCAAAGCTGTTGAGGTCAAGGTTGTCGAACCTAACACAGTTGAATCTGAATCTCCCCAAAGTAATGCAACTTCCACTTCTCAGCAAGCTCAACCAACCAAGGGAACTCCAACTGAGAAGGGAAAAGAAGTAGTGGATGAACAGAACGTTCCATCGGTTGGGACATCAACCGAGGGGGAATGTTCCAAGTCACAGAAGAGGAACCAGAGGCGTCGGAGATATAACCGAAACAAAAATCAGAACCGACCTCTGAACCGTCCACAGAACCGACCACAGAAAGAATGGAACCGACCGTAGAGCCAACAAGGACTCAACCATCTGAATCAACAGCGGTTCCATTATTAGTTCAACTAGAGGTTCCAACCGAGTCAACCAATGAGGAACAGTTCGAACAGCTGGAGATATTCATGCCACAACTTGAATCAACATCCGAGCATGACCAGTTGTCGTCGTCAGTCAGGAAGATGGAATCAGTATTAGCTACGAAGATTCCAACATGGCGTCCGATCATCCAGACAAATCAAACAGGATAAAAATCGCCATCAAAACAGGGGGAAAGCCTCACCTCCGAGAGTTCAACAAGGGAGAAATCCAACTCCTCCCAAGAAACAGAACATCACTATTAACAACAAGCCTAAGGATAACCGAGGTGTTGTTATAGTTGATGATGAAGGAAAAGTGATCTGGAATGATAAATCCATCTGAGTATACAGGGAAAAGCGACGCACAGTTCCAGGGGGAACTGGTTCTAACCCTCCAGGACCCAACTAAAATTGGGGATCTAAGCGAGTTTCTCTTTGCAGGTACAGGAGAAACAGCTGAGGAAGAATAAAGCGTCAGCTACAATGTGGGTGATGGACAGTGGATGCTCGAAACACATGACGAATCCGAAGGATTTGCTTGGAAGTTTCGTGGAGAAAGAAGGTCCATCAGTTACTTTTGGTGATAACTCAAAAAGGGTACACCAGAGGTTACGGTACACTTGAAACCAATCATGTTTCGATTTCTAATGTTTCTTAAGTTGATGGATTGAAGCATAATTTGCTCTCCATCAGCCAATTCTGTGATAATAGTTTCTCTGTCAAGTTTGATCCACAGGGTTGCAGAGTTAAAGATGTCGGATCAAAGCAGGTCATATTGTTGGGAAATCGATCGCCAACCGGAAACGTCTACTATGCTGACTGGAACAGTAGACTTCCTGACACCTGTCTGCTATCAAAGAGCAGTTCAGATGTGAGCTGGCTGTGGCACAAAAGGCTCAACCATCTGAACTTCAAGATAATAAACCGACTCACCAGACAAGAACATGCAAGAGGCATACCCAATAGAGTGTTTTCAACAACACATATCTGCAGTGCATGCCAGTTGGGAAAGCTCGCTAGATCCTCCTTCCGGTTGAAATCAACTCCCTCAACCGACCGAGTGTTACAGCTGATCCATATGGATCTCCTCGGGCCAGTTACACCCAAGAGCATGAACGGGAACGAGTACACCCTAGTTGTAACTGATGATTTCTCAAGATACACGTGGACCATTTTCATGCGTCACAAGAATGAAACCCGAGATGAGCTACCTAAGTTGATGGATCGGATATCGAACCAACAAGAGATAAAAATTATTTCCATCCGATCAAATCATGGAACTGAGTTTCGAGATCATATTGAGAAGAAGGATGTGTCCATGGAGAAGATCCCAACTGAGATTCAGAGGGCTGATATCTTCACTAAACCTCTAGCCAAAGTGCGGTTCAAAATGCTTTGTGATTTACTTGGATTGTTCGATCCACCTGATAAGGAACCAACTGATGTAAAGAGACAGACATCTATCTGAGGGGGAAACTCAGATAAAGGGGGAATCTCAGATACGGATTGCCAACTGAAGACATCAAACGTCAGCTGAACAGACGAACTCGAGTCAGCTGATGGTATGCTGCAACAATGGATCAAACGTCAGCTGAACAGACGAACTCGAGTCAGCTGATGGTATGCTGCAACAATGGATCAGACGTCAGCTGAACAGACGAACTCAAGTCAGCTGATGGTATGCTGCAACAATGGATCAGACGTCAGCTGAACAGACGAACTCGAGTCAGCTGATGGTATGCTGCAACAATGGATCAGACGTCAGCTGAACAGACGAACTCGAGTCAGCTGATGGTATGCGGCAACTGAGGAACACAACTAAGGTTTACAGCTGATTTTGACATCAGCTGGCAGGTATCATTTATGACTGAAGGTGTTATGTTCTTAAATGAGAATGTTTGAAATAAATTCAAACATTCCTGAGCTAGTCAGTTACATTAAAATAGCCATCATGTCGCATTAAATGTAAAGTACGGCTGAGCATCCATAGCCTACTTTATAGTGCGACTGGGCTGACATGAAACTGTACACCTTCTCACGCGCTGGTTGGAACTTGGATTAAAACGTCGAGTCAAAGATAGTCAACAGTCGCGTAATCTCAGCCATTGATGGATTCGCGCCATTTAACCCCATGTGATACCCCGAGTTCTTATATCTTTAGAGAGCGTCTAATTAACCAAGTAAGTTCAAAGATGAGAATTTAGGAGTTAAATTTTTCTTTTCTAATCGAAGAGATTTGAATAAAACGTTTAAATTGTCTTGTGAATCTTGTGTGAATTTATCTGTTCTATTTATCTGAGATGATGACGATGTGATATGCTTGTCGAGTTGTTGATATGAAAATGAGTATGAGATTAAATTCTGGAAAAATCCCGAGAAGATAATTTGAGTGAGATAACATAACGCTAATCGCCGAGAAATATGTTTACGCCGACGAGACTAGAATAGAATTGAATTAGAACCTTCGAACCTAGAATTTCTTTTAAGATCACTGAGATAGGGTAAGAACTTATCCGAGAATTGAGAAGAGAAATGAGGCATTAGTCTTTAAAAGGATTAATAAACGGATTAATAAGCCGATTAAATTCTTTTAAGATTTAAAGGACTAAAATGATCGAAACCTTTAATCTTTTAATTTGAGATGTGAAATAGGATTGGGATGAGTTAGTGTCAAAAGTGAAACGAGAAGAGGTTAGACCCGTTAAGAAAACAAAACGGACTTAATACGAATCGTTTTACCCGGAAAACCTTTACGACCGGATAATTAATACCCGTAACGACACGACGACGACACGTGTCATCCACCTCTCTCCCTCTCACGCCACCTCACACCTCCTCTCCCATCATTCAATTTCCAAGACTAAAACATCATGATTATGTCTTATGCATGGTATTACCTAAAGTATGCATGCAAGTTAATATCACATCACCTATCAAGTCATGTCTTACTACAACTTCCAACAAGTGCACTTTATTCCCTTTGTTGGATTTCAATTTCACTCATCTAAGACAAGAAAGAAAGACAACAATTCATTCACTCCACCTCTCTCTCTCATTTCGATCTCTCTCTCCCAAGCAAGAAAGAAAACAATCTCTCAAAGTCTCCCAAGCTCTCTCTCTCTCGGCAATCTCCCTCTCTCCCTCATACCTTGATTTTTCTTCACATGCAACCATGGATTCAAGCTCTCCATCCATGAAAATGAAGTAGAAGTTATCAATCTCCATCCATTTCATCCATATTTTCAAAGAAAGGTAAGAATCTTCCAAGTTCTTGAAGTTAAATTCAAGAATCATCCAACACTTTTCTTTATTTTGATTCTTAAAACCTATGGATGATTAATTCCATGTTATTTCTTTTTCTTTGAGGATTCAAGAAGATTTCTTTCCTCTTTTCAAGATTCAAGCTTTGAAGCTACCATTTCCATCCATTTCAATTCCAAGAGCCAAAAGAAGGATTCCCATTTATTTAAGTATGAAATTCATTTGATTAGTTGTAAATATGTATGTCTATAAGTCCTAAAAGAAAGATCTATGCATGCATGTTATTTAAATTATGTTTAGGCAAACTTAGGATATGCAGTGCTAATCGAGTGAGAAGAATTCGTTAGGAGAATCGAGTATTAGATATTAATTGGTGAATTAAGAGAAGAAAAAGAAACTAAAACCTTAAAAATTTAATAAGTGCCGAAAATTTTAGTAAAAATAGGAAAAATATGAAGTCTTTGAGTTATTATTATTATGATGCTTGATTTTTTATTTTATCATGTTAAGAATGAGATTATATGCATGAAAAATTGAGAAACAAATTGCACAAAATATGCATGTGTGTGCCGTGAGTTTTGAATAAAAATAGAGATTTTATTTTGTTGATTTTGTTGATGAATTGAGTGATGTTTTGATCAATTGAATGATTGTATGTTATGTTGATATAATCATGCATGTGTTTAAATTAAGAAAATAAGTTTGCATGTTGAAGTTTTGAAAGAAATTAAATGTGAAAATAATAAAAAGATTGGATGTTTAAGTATGTATTAATGTTAATGTGAATATGAAATGAAGATAGAAGTCTTGACAAAAAGATTTAAAGTTGAAAAGCTTTTAATTAAATAAAAGATGAAAGATATATTAATTAAATATCTTGTATTAAAATTTAAAGACTTGAAATTTTTACTAAAACTACAACAAAAAGATCTTTTATAATGTAACTAATAAAGTGAGCTAATTCATAAAAATGTTTATCAAAAGATAAAGAAATTATTTAGTAAGAAATGGCTTAAGTTAAAAACAAATAAAAAAGAAATTATTAAAGAAATAAGCAAAAATAGAGAAAACCGAGTTTAAGAAGAATTAATCGGTAAGAAATAAAAAGGAAGTTAAATTGAGTAAAGAAAAAAAAATGCTAGACGAGTTAAGATAGATACTCGTATAAGTTGATCGAGAAAATAAGAATAAAATAAGATGTCGAGAATTAAATGGAAAGAAGATTAATTAAATAATTAATTGAGTACATTGTTTCTAACCAAGCGAATAAAAAAAGATAAATTGAGATAATAATTAAATGAACAATAGTCGAGATAAGAAATGAGGATCGAATTAAAAAGGAATAAGAAAATCCTAAATTAATACGAGTTAATAATAATTAAAAAGAAATTTTGCTAATTGAATAAAAGTTATAAAATACCTTATAAGATAACGGATGTGAAGTAAAACATTATCTCTATAAGTAAGGAAGATGAAATAAACAATTTGAGCCTTTATAAAAAGAAATGCATAATCAAGTTAGATTTTAAGATCCAAATTGAATGAATGTTAATATGTCTTGAAGTATGCTTGATGTATATGATTTCATTATATGTTTGAATAAGTGTTTAAATGCATGATAGTATTATAATATGAAAGATGATTGAACTATTGTGTGCAAGATGATTGATTATTAAATTGAAAATGAACTAAAGTCTTTGAAAGGAAGCTCAAGTAATAGAATGGTAACAATGAAGTTATTAATTAGAACGAGAAAAGTGTACGATGTTGAGTAGTAAAGTTAACCAATTGGAATAGAGTTAATAAATTAAAGACGAGAACGCGAGATCTTTTAGAAAAGTTAGAGCGAAGAGAGAAACGACTTAAATAGAAGTCCGTCAGTTAAAGTCCAAAGCCTTTGTGTCCGTCTTTCATATATCTTATCTATCGATATCGAACTGTGAAGGATCGAGCCGGACGGATCTTTAAGCGAGGACAAATAGCCCTAGACCACCTAGCTAGTTCTTCGGAAGTCAGGTGGGCTTTTCTGAACCAAAACTACCGATGAAAATTTAGTTATGCTATTGAATATTATGATATGATTTTTCAAATGTGATTGACTTGCCATTTTATTGAAGTTAGTATGTGTTATCATCTATTTATATGAAGATATGATTGTCCTGTGAAAAGCAGGAATCCACGTGTGGTATATGTTGAGGTGACTGTGAGCCTTGCTTCGGTTGGGCCGGTCACAGTGTTTGAGAAGGAGGCCTACTTCTCGGCACAGTGAGATTGTTTGTGATAGATGATGCATGCTATTATATTATATGTTATTTAACTGCGCAGTCTGTTTTAAAAGAAAAACGTTTTGACATGCACAAGTAAACTGTTTTTAAAAACTGCTTATATACTTGTGATGTTTGGCAAGGCAAGTTCAATTAATATAGCTTTAAGAAGCATCTTTATTCAAATGTTTTGGCTTGTGTTCACTGAGTACGAAGTACTCAGCCCTGCGTGTGTTTCTAAACATGCTGGTAGATTGGATGGCGATGGCGTGGATACTTGGTGGTATGGTTTGGTTTTGTTGGTTAAGTTTAGTAGAATTTCGGACTGGCATTTGTACGTCTTCATACGTGCAAGTGTTGGGTATTGACGCTAATTTCAGCTGCAATCCTTTTGAACTAATGTCTGTTGATGATAACACTTTAATATTCATGTTTTTGATTTCGAGCGTTGTGCACGAAGACTTTGAATGCTTGTTGAATTCGTAACTCTTTACCTTGTAATTCCGAGCGATGGGCTCGTAACTTGAATCGTTGTTGAACATGATCTGTTATCTTGATATATATATATATGCTTTCTCTTTTTGTTGGAATTCCTTTCCCATCAGCATGAATTACTTGTTTGAATTCCTGTTAAAAGTGAAGTTAAGATGATCGGTTATTATTTCAGTATGCTTTTGAAAACCAAATTCGATTGCCTTATATTCCATCTTTGTTTTCCCCGAGCATGTTCCCTTATTTGAGTAGTTGTTAGTTGTTTAGGTTTGTTTTTGTTCGTAAGTCGCACCTCGAGAGTCGGGGCGTGACACCCCAGCCATTGATCTCATCCGAGTCAAAGACCTATATAAGGTGAAAAATCAAGAAGATATCTCCTACTTTCCTCATTTGTGCTTATCAATTATAACTATTCATCATCTTCCAATTTTCTGCCTAACCCGTTTCTGCAAAGAAATCTTCTTTCCTTTCCTATATATTACCTTTGCAGTGTTTATTAATGGCACCCAAAAGCAAAAGAATGGCTTCATCTGGACCTTCCCTCGTGCCTACCACGTATGCAGAGTCATTCGATATGTTAGTATCAAAGATTCACTTCGAGCAGATCCTCTCCGACGAGGATCTAGAGTCGCCGGTCCTAGCCCCACTCGCCAACACTCGCCGTGAGAACGGACTACTGGAATGGGCCAAGCTCTGCCCCTCCCACTTGCTCAGGCACCAAGTCGGAGAATTCTACGTCAATCTTGTTCGCCCCCTTGACAGTTCGGCGGGAGTTTCTACGGTGGTGTCGTGACGACAAAGAGATGTTCCAGTAAGGACGATACGTCGTGTCTCCTTCCCCATCGACGTGTTTGATGTCCTCCGGTACATCATACCAATCAACAACACCGCCACCGAGTTTCTGGAGAATATTACCGACGAACAAGCGGATGAATTTCTTCAGGATGCTTTGATCGAGCCGGAGCGGTTGAGGAGCAACATGCAACGAACAAAGCTGAAGCCGGAACACCGCCTGCTGTTCGACGCCGTGTCGAAGGTAGTGTTCGGATACAGTGGTGCGTTCGGCGACATCAGCCGACCTAAATTGAAGCAGCTGGTGGCCCTGGAGCACCAACACCAAATCAACTGGTTCCAGTATTTTCTGAACCAGTTGATGGTGGAAAAGTCGAAGATCTCTGAGACTACAACCGAGTCTGGAGAGAAACTGCTGAGTGTGAAGGGCACGCTCAACTTCGGCTGCAAAGTCTCCGCCCCTCATCCTCCTCGCAACAAAGGACCGCAACATGGTCTGGGCTGACTCCGAGGAGACGCTGCTGAAGAAGCTGTTGCTGTTCCCGACAGCCAAGAAAGCACAGGAGGTGCTGAGGAGTGTCTACACTCCTAAGGACAAGAGGGAGTCGGGAAAGCCAGCTGAGTCAACAGCTGAGGGGGAACAAGCTGCTTCTCGCCCCGCAAAATCCAAAGCCTCACGTCGCCGAGCTAACGCTGAGAAGGAGTCGACTGACGAACCTGCCCAGAAAAAGTTAAGGGTAAGGTTCAAGAAGTCCACCAAGAAGGCAGCTGAGGTGCCAGCTGATGAGCCAACTGATGTTCCAGCTGATGAGTCAGCTGATGAGCCAGTTGAGGTTCCAGCTGAGGAGCCAGCTGAGGAGCAAGCTCTAGTCGAGGAGGGAGCGCAGGTTGAGTCCACACCTGCTGAGGAGCGTTCCGAATCCAGCCGCTCAGCTGAGGCCGCATCATTCGAGATCGTACCTCGAGCCCCCGGAGCTGATGAGGCTGAGGGTATGGAGACGTCGGATGCATCCTCCTCATCTGAGGACCTCGAAGATGTTACCACCTCCCCCACAGCTGGAGAGAATGATTTACCGCCCCCAGAGCCTCTTGCTCTTTCTACCCAAACCGAGCCAGAAATTCCGTGCTCTCAGCTCGATGCCAACATCGTGACCGCTCCTTCGGCCGATGTTGAGGAAACCATTGCACCTTCTTCCCCAACTGAATCCCAAATTCCGAGCTCTCAGCTCGATGCCGATGTTGTGACTGACCCGTTGGCTAACATCGATGAACCTCATGAACCCGAACCATACAATCTCACCCCCTCCCCAATCAACGAAGCGGAGAACCTGCAGGCTGTTGCTGAGGAGCACGAAGGCAGGGTGGCCTACTTCTTTCAAAAGCTGTTGAGTCTGTTCCCTGCGGCTCGCGACATGCCCATCTTCGCCACTCTAGGAACCGAGCTACTGTACCAGTTCCACCTGATTTTCAGCCACTGGTATGTCAAGGAGGACACGATCAGGGTGCTGAGCTGGGACAGGCTGAAGTCTGATGAGTCCCGTATCCGAGCCTACTTCAACTATTCCAACTTGGAGGTGGCATACAACAACCGGATCGCGCTGCTCACTAGACGGATGGACCAGAGTCTGGCTGAAGGGACGGACACAAGGGAGGCAGCTGGAAAGGAGTGTGTTGACTTCCTGGACAGCATGTTGGCGAAATCAGCTGACTTCCTTGACAATGTCGATGCAGCAGCCGCCGCTGCAAAGGAAGAGGAGGAAGACCTGAAGCTGTACCTGGCAAACCGTCAAGCCATGGTCACAGCTGAGCCTCTAGCTCAGTCCACTCAAGCCCTTCCAGCTGCTCAGCTCGCTCCTTCAACAGACCAAATCTGCGAGCTGGTAGCTGAGAGGGCCAACCAGTTGAGGACCGAGCTGCTCGCCAACCTCCAGCACCAACAAGATGACCAGCTGAGGGAGTTGGCAGCACAAGAGGCGAAGTACCAACAACTGGTGGAGAAGAATGCCGAGCTGAAGACGAAGCTGGATGATCTCTCCTCCTCCACCAGTCACGACTTGTCGGAGCTGAAGTCCACTCTGTTGGGACTAAAGTCGGAGGTGAACGTCTTCAAGTCTTTGGCCGATTCAAATCTGGCCAAGTCCCAACAGACGCAGGATGCTGAGTGGGAGTCCCAGTTCGAGTCGCGTTGGGCTGAGTTCGTTGCCTTTCAGACAGAGGTCAATGACAACCTCTCTATTTTGAAGAAGGCAGAACAAGAGCGCCAGGACTCCGAACTGGCGAAGAAGATCGAGCTGGAGTGTGCGGTCGATGAACTCTTCAACCGTGCCTTGTTGCTGATGCCAAAAAGGGGGAAGAGAAGGAGATGGAAGGTGAAGCACAGGAAGAAGAAGAGACCCAAGAAGAAGGAGTGCCAGCTGCTCAACCATCCAAATCTCAGCTGAGGAGGAGGAAGTCTGCTGCTGCCAAGTCAACCGAAGTCGATGGAGCCGAAATGACTAAAGACTTGGAGCAGGCAAAGAAGATTGGAGTTTCCTACAGCTCCATAGCCGAGATCGCTGCAGAGCTGGATACTGAACTCGACGGGATAACAACCGAAGAGTGCATAGCAGCGGCCAAGGCTATGGCTGTAGAGGAGAAGGATTACATGAACCCGAATTGGATCAAAAGGTTTGCCGCCAGCCAGGAGAGGAGGGTGAACCAGTTCGAGGATGAGCTGAAGAAGGTTTCTCAGAGCCTGGACCGCAACGTTGCCTCCCGCAGCCGACGCCGCATCAACAGAATCCAATCAAAGGCGGAAGCTCGGTTGAAGCAACAAAGGTTGCCTCTAAAGTCCAAGGTTGAGAGTCGGTTCAGGCATACCGACAAATTGATGCCGACCGAGTGGAATGAGGAGTGGGAGCTGTTCAAGCAGGAGTTCGTGAACGACTTCTATTACATAAAGGTTTACGCAACTGACGACCCAAGGAGAGCGTTCAAGGAGGCGCTGACCGAGTTGCACTCAGGTGACCCGGGCATGTTCAGTCAATTCAGGAGGGCCATGATTGACGGCAACCTGGACTTGAACACTGTTCCAGTTCCCAAGAGGGTTACTTATCGGCAACCTCTTCTCCTGGATTCCAGCAACCCGAACCGCACGAAGATTGCATCTGAGGCGAGGCAGGTCTGCAAGGAGCATGGAGTGGACATTTCCAAGGAGTCACCTGCTAAGAGGGAAATTTTTGTAAGGATTTTTGGCAAGTATGGGCTACAATACTAGCTCAGTTAGTTTTCTAGCAACTGTTGTAATTTTCGGTTTTTGAGCCTATCTTTTGTAACAATCAGTTGTAATGAAAACTATTCAGTTATTAGATTCACCTTGATGAACAATCCCTCATTATCCAAGCTCTAAATCACAAAGTCGTTTAAATACCATGTTATAATTGTGCTAACCCTTTGATGTTTTATCTTATAGACTGTCTAGAATTTCAGCTGAGATTTCAGATAAGTTAGTGAGGTTTAGATCAACAGTGGTTTAAAGTTGTAAATGGTTTTGGCATCATCAAAAAGGGGGAAAT
Source organism: Schizonepeta tenuifolia (assembly GCA_029490685.1). Classification (NCBI taxonomy): domain Eukaryota; kingdom Viridiplantae; phylum Streptophyta; class Magnoliopsida; order Lamiales; family Lamiaceae; genus Schizonepeta; species Schizonepeta tenuifolia. Next base: position 80,552,636 of record CM055959.1, read on the forward strand.
TGTAGGGAAATTTATTAGTAAGAATTTTGATGAATTCCAAAACCGACTGACTCCAACCGAGTAGATGTTGGCAGAACCTATTGTTAGAAGTTAGGCTCGCTGTTTGAGCAAAGTTGAAATTTTATCTTTACAGGTCTCCAGCTAAAGATGGCAACAAGGCATCACTCAGACAGAACAACAGTTATGATGAAAGACAACTGAGAGTTCATATGTTCAGATGGAATGAGGGGGAAATCTTCAGAACATCAGTTGTGAAGGAAACCAACTGAGGGTTCATCAGATGAGAAGCAGTAGAGAGGAAGAGAACATCAGATGAAAAGGAAGTCATCTGAAGGTTCAAACCCAACTGACTAAATACAAGGAAGACAACTGAGTGTTAAGTTTCAGAACCTCAGTTGTAGAACTCAAACAAGAAGATCAACAGCTTAAAGATGAAGTCAGCTGAGAGTTCAACTGTTAGTTGTCAGATAGAACATCGGCTGAATAACAAGTTAGTTGAAGATCAAAAATCTTAACCGACCACCCCCTGTGGGAAGTCTGATGTTAAGATTTGAATTTCAAAAGTAAGTCACATGAGGGTTTGACCGTTCAGTCATTACCCCATTTGGCCCAACACAAGGCTGTCTCAGATGGAAAGCAGAAGAGCACAGATGCCATATCGGGGAAGTCTGCAGAGATGAGAGACAAGCCATCGCTTTCAACGATCAGAGATCAACAGCACCTCCAACGGCTAGTTGATTCTCTCCGCCTATAAATAGAGGCTTCCATTCATTGGAGAAAAGTGGAAGACACACAAGAGAAGACACACGAGACGAGACAGAGCGAAAGAAAGAACTATATTCCTTACTCGAGCTGAATTAGATTTAGTCTCTAAGAACATCACTTGTTGAGAGTTCTAGAGCATTAGATTGTGTCTGAGTGTCTTTAGAACGAACCTTGAGAACATCACTTTGTGAGAGTTCATAGAGTGTTAGATCCCAGCTCACTTCTTGTTCGAGCTGTTAGTTGGAACCTTATCTTTCATACCTGAAAAGGTTTTAGGATTCTACTCTTCCTGCAATTGAGTAGTTAGGCTGTTTAGTGCCCGGAAACAAAACTGTAAGGTTGATAAGTACCCGCAAACTTATCCTTAACGGTTGCTCAGCCCGCGTAAGCTGAGTGGTTTGTCCAGAAGAACTTGGACAGAGTTGTGTGGACTCACAACTCCCCGTGGACGTAGGAGGGTTATCTCCGAACCATGTTAAATCCTGTGTGTCTGTGTTTATTTTTATTCAGTTACTTATTGCATTTTTAACTGACCAAAATAACCGGCATACAAACTGCATACACATTCTCAACTGTTTTGGTTTTTGACCAACCGAGCATAAAAGCATGAGTTGTTTTAACGAGTTTTAATTTCAACCACATTCCGCACAGCCTCACTCTTCCAGCTGCGGTTGCTTACTCAGCTGTGAGATTCCAACTGAGTCCATTTTACTCGGTTGAAGTAATTTTTAAGGGTTAAGTTTTAAAATCGTAACTGGTGTATCTCCCCCCCCCCCCATACACCAGTAACTCGTTTCGAGACCATCAGGCGTATTGTTAGCCTCGGTCATAATATCATCCCTTAACTTCTCATCCTTTGGCACACACAACCTTTCATGAAACAGCAATGCATTATCGGTTGCTTCTCGGAAATCTTCGGCTTCATCCTTTCGGATTTTGAGCCTTAAACCTTCTAATTTCTCATTTTTTTCTTTGACCTTCTATGATTCTGGTTCTCAAATCAAGAGCTATCACCATAGCTGCGATAACCTACTCCGTAGTTTGAGGCGGCAGAATCACTTCTATTCTCATTCCTGAAAACTCTCTTACTAACTCTTCTTCTTAAGTGAGTAAAAATCCTAGCTCGGACTTACCCATTATACTAAAGGCATCTGCAACCACATTCGCTTTTCCTGGACGATAGGAAATTTGAATATCGTAGTCTTTCATTAACTCGAGCCATCTTATTTGTCTCATGTTAAGCTTCTTCTTCTCGAAGAAATACTTCGGGCACTTATGGTCGGTGAAGATTTCACACCTTACTCCGTAGAGATGGTGTCTCCAAATCTTCAGTGCGTTAATGACGGCTGCTAACTCTGAATCATGAGTCGGATACTTATCCTCATGCGGTCTTAACTGACGTGAGGCATAAGAAATTACTTTTCGTTTTGCATTAACAAGCATCCTAAACCACTTCCTGACGCATCCGTGAAGATAACAAAATATTTTCCCGCTTCAGGCACGGCTAGTACTGGAGCAGTGGTTGGCTTCTTCTTTAACTCTTGAAAACTCACTTCACATTCTTTGCTCCACATAAACTTTGATTATTTCTTTAACAGTTAAGTCATTGGTTTCGCTATCTGCGAAAATCTTTCAATGAATCTTCTGTAATATCCTGCCAACCCTACGAAACTTTGAACTTCGTGAGACGAGGTAGGTGATTTTCATTCTTGAACAACTTTAACTTGTGTCGAGTCAACTTTAATTCCTTCTGCGGAGATAACGTGTCCAAGAAATTGGATTTCCTTTAGCGGAAATTCGCACTTACTAAGCTTAGCGTACAACTTCTAAGCTCTTAACTTCTTTAGGATTATACGCAAGTGCTCTTCATGCTACTCTTCATTCTTTGAATATACGAGTATGTCGTCGATAAAGATGATTACAAAACTATTAATGTACTCATGGAACACGCAAATTCATTAAATCCATGAATACAACAGGCACATTGGTCAAGCCAAATGGCGTTACTACAAACTCGTAGTGGCCATACCTCATTCCGAATGCCGTCTTTGGAATATCTTCCTGACGAATCTTTAACTGATGATAACCCAACCTTAAATCGATCTTCGAGAATACACCTGCTCCTTTGAACTGGTCAAAAAGGTCATCTATCCTTGGAAAGGGATACTCATTCTTTAACGTCAACTTGTTGAGTTCTCGGTAGTTAATGCACATTTGCAGACTTCCGTATTTTTTCTTCACAAAGAGAATTGGCACTGCCAAAGATGAGACACTAGGGTGTAAAAAACCTATGTCAAACAACTCCTTCAATCTTTAGTTCTTGCAGCTCCTTTGGTGCCATTCTGTAAGGTGCTTTCGATATAGGGGCAGCTCCATGCTCCAAATCGATGGTTAACTCTAACTGTCTATCCAGTGATAGTCCTGGAAGGACTTCTAGAAACACATCTGTGTATTCCCTAACAGCGGCGACATCTTCTATTTTTCGCTCTCCTTCTTCATCCTTGTTGACATACACAAGGTTTGCTTGTGCTACTTTCTTTTTGAGTAACTTAACTGCTTGCAACGCGGAGATTATTGGCATCTTCCTTTCAAACCTGCGTTTTTCACCGAATGACGAAAAACTGCATTTTTGACCTACAAACCAGAAATTTGACTGCTCATACAAATCATTGCAACAATTCACATTCTCATGCACGCATTAGTCACATGAGATCATATAAACTGCATTCTCTTGCTTTCATTCACCAAATTTTCCAAATTCGGAAAAGCTGCTGTTTTGGGAAACTTTCCTATTATGGAAACTTTCTATTTCTAGAAACTTTTGACTTTAGGAAACTTTGAGAGACGGGGTGTTACATTCTGGCCCCCTTATAGAATTTTCGTCGTTGCATACCTTTAAGAAAAAACTCAGGATACTTCTAACGTATCTCACTTTCAAGATCGTGGTGCTTTCCATTGATCTTAACTTGAGGAATTTCTTTAGTGTTAAGTTTATAAACTTTTATATCTACAACCACCTCAGGTTCTTCAACATAACTTAGATCAGGCTCTTGGACTACTTCCTCTTGCCTAATGACGTGTTTTCGATCGAACACGTACTTCCTTAATTGAGATATATGAAACGTACTATGAGGGTTCCCAAAAGTTGGCAGCAATGCCAACTTATAGGCCACTAATGTGATCCTTTCAAGGATCTCAAAAGGACCTATGAATCTAGGTTTCAGCTTGCCTTTGATACTAAAACAATGGATCCCTTTGGAAGGTGAAACCTTTAGAAACACTTTATCGCCCACGCCAAATTCTGACTCAGTTCTTCTAACATCGACACAAGACTTCTTCCGATCCTAAGCTTCTTTTATCCTTTGCCTTATCTGAGGAACTACGTCAATAATTTCTTCTATCACTTCTTGACCTATTACTTTTGTTCTCCAACTTCATCCCAGTAAAGCGGAGATCTAAATTTCTTTCCATACAAAGTCTCGTACAGGGCCATACCAATCATTGCTTGATAACTTTTATTGTAGGTAAACTCGATAAGAGGTAAATATCGCTCCCATTCACCTCCTCGGTTTAACACTACAATTCTAAGCATGTCTTCAAGGATTTAAATCGTCCTTTCTCACTGACCGTCAGTTTAGGGATGATATGTCGTACTGAAGTTTAACTTTGTTCCCAATTTTTCTTGGAAACTCTTCCAAAATTTTGACGTAAACTGTGAATCACGACCAGAGATGATCGAACTAGGGATTCCGTGCAAATGCACACTCTTTAGAATGTAAATTCTGGCCAACTTATCGCCACCATACGTCACTAGGATTGGAATAAAATGGCCAAATTTTGTCGACAAATGAAGCTACGTCCGACTTCATTCCTTCCCACCAAAAAATTCCTTTCAAATCTTGGTACATCTTCGTACTTCTTGGGTGTCGAGTGTAGGGCGTATTATGTGCCTCGATCATAATATCATTCCTTAACTTCTCGTCCTTTGGCACTTACAACCTTTCATGAAACAACAGCGCATTATCGGCTGCTTCTCGAAAATCCTCGGCTCCATCCTTTCGGATTTTGGGCCTTAAAACTTCTAACTTCTTATCTTTTCTTTGAGCTTCTATAATTCTGGTTCTCAAATCAAGAGTTATCACAATAGCTGCGATAATCTGCTCCATGGTTTGAGGCTGAGGAATCACCTCTATTCTCATTCCTCCAAACTCTCTTACTAACTCTTCTTCTTAAGTGAGTAAAAATCCTAGCTCGGACTTACCCTTTCTACTCAAGGCATCTGCAACCACATTCGCTTTTCCAGGACGATAAGAAACTTGAACATCGTAGACTTTCACTAACTCAAGCCATCTTATTTGTCTCATGTTGAGCTCCTTCTTCTCGAAGAAATGCTTTAGGCTCTTATGGTCGGTGAAGATTTCACACCTTACTCCGTAGAGATGGTGTCTCCAAATCTTCAGTGCGTTAATGACGGCTACTAACTCTAAATCATGAGTCGGATACTTATCCTCATGTGGTCTTAACTGACGTGAGGCATAAGAAATTACTTTTTCTTTTTGCATTAACACGCATCCTAAACCACTTCCTGACGCATCCGTGAAGATAACAAAATATTTTCCCGCTTCAGGTACGGCTAGCACTAGAGAGGTGGCTAGCTTCTTCTTTAACTCTTGAAAACTCACTTCGCATTCTTTACTCCACATGAACTTTGATTCTTTCTTTAAAAGTTGAGTCATTGGTTTCGCTATCTGCAAAAATCCTTCAATGAATCTTATGTAATATCCTGCCAAACCTAGGAAACTTTAAACTTCGTGAGGTCAGGTAGGTGATTTCCATTCTTGAACGACTTTAACTTTGGTCGAGTCAACTTTGATTCCTTCTGCGGAGATAACTTTAGCGGAAATTCGCACTTACTAAACTTAGCGTACAACTTCTCCGCTCTTAACATCTCTAGCACTATACACAAGTGCTCTTCATGCTCCGCTTCATTCTTCTAATATACGAGGATGTCATCGATAAAGACGACCACAAAACTATTAAGGTACTCATGGAACACGCGATTAATTAAATCTATGAATACAGCAGGCACATTGGTTAATCCAAATGGTATTACTACAAACTCGTAATGGCTATATCTCGTTCGGAATGCCGTCTTTGGAATATCTTCCTGACGAATCTTTAAGTGATGATAACCCGACCTTAAATCGATCTTCGAGAAAACACCTGCTCCTTTGAACTGGTCAAAAAGGTCATCTATTCTTGGAAAGGGATACTTATTCTTCAACGTCAACTTGTTGAGCTCTCGGTAGTCAATGCACATTCGCAGACTTCCGTCCTTTTTGTCACACCCCAACTCCCGAGATGCGACTAACGACACTAACACTACTAACCATCCATTAACTCAACTCTATTAAGGGATTCATGCTCAGAGAAATAAGGGAATATTGACTGAAAGCGATAACAAATAAAAACATGCTTCTAAGTCACAACTAAAACATCCAACGAGCATAGATAATTTACATATAAAACCTAAATGGAATAAGAATATCAAGTTCATAAGAAACGAGAATAAAGGATAAGCGATAAATTGTATCGAGCACATCGCTCCTGAATTAGAACAAGTATCAGAGTTTAATTCAAAAACATATCAAAAGACTTCAATTAACATAGCATTGCATTGCAGCGGAAATCTCGACTCAATCCCAACAACTACATGTATGAAGACATGCAATTGCCAGTCCACTTTCTACTCGACCAAAACAAACACACCACACCACCAAGCCGCCCACGCCATCCACATCCCGCTAACCTGCACGTTTAGAAATACATGCAGGGCTGAGTACTTCGTACTCAGTGAACACATGCCAAAACATTTGAAAACTTGCTCTTAGAGCTATACAATTGAACTTGGCTTGCCGAAGCATCACAAGTATTAATGCAATTAAAAATCGTTTACTTGTGAATGCAAAAACATTTTCCTTTCTGAATAGACTGCGCATTCAAAACATAATATATGTACTCAATCAAAGGCATGTATCATCTACCACTTTAACTCTGTGCCGAGAAGTAGGCCTCCTTCTCAAACACTGTGACCGACTAAACCGAAGTAAAGCTCATAGTCGCCTCGAACTATTCAAATACCACACGTGGGTTCCTGTCTTTCACAAGCATTCATATCTTAAGCAGATGATAAAGCATACCAAAACTCATGTAAAAACGGCAAGTCAATCGAACTTCAAAACTCACATAATAATAATAGCATTCATCGGAGATTTTGGTTTTAGAAAAGCCCACCTGACTTCCGAAGTTTAGCTAGGCGGCTTACTTTTGACTGTCCTTGCTACTTGTCTGTCCTGCTCGGTCCTTCACAATTTGAGATCGATAAAAGAATAAGACTCGATGTGAAAGACGTAAAGTAGATTTTGGCTTCGACTGAAGGACTTCTACTTGACTCGACTCTCTCTATTTTTATCTTTTCTAAATCAATATCCTTTCTCGACTTTCTCGTTCTCGACTCGTCGACTCTACTCGGTTACTAATTACTTCGTCTCGTATTCTCGTTATAAATTTTTATTGCTAATCGGTAATCGGTAATACCTTAGCATTTCTCATTAATTAATGAAATATCATTTATCTCAACTTCATTACTCGAGTTCCTACTCGCATTCTCAACTCAACTAACGTCATATCAAATCAATCATGTCTCATGCACACATTCTCAACAATTTGAACAAATCATTTCATGACAAACAAAATACAAATATTTCACATAAACATTTAGATTCAATCAAGCATAACAACTTCAACATGATTCATATTCCAAACTCAATTATGAATTGACTCGACTTTGCTCGATTTTAGTTTTTAGAAAAGACATTAACTTCAGTAAAATAATTTCATGTCTTTTCAATAAATCGAATAAAAGTTCAAGTTATAAGAATTTAAAAATCAAATAATCACTTAATATTTCTCGACTCAATTTACGACATTATTTCAAAAATACGTCGTCTTTTCTTAAATACGTACACATACTCGCATACATATTCTTACTTTATTTTATTTAGTATGTCCCTTTTCTTATTCTCAAAGAAATTCGTTTTCTTTTCTTAATATTCAAAACTCGATAACTTTAACGTCTTATTATAAGGACTTGAAAATCAAACTCGATTTATACTACTCAAGCATCATCAATTCTTCAACACTCGACTTATTAATAAACGAGCAATTAAACACTTATCAATTTATAACTCAATTCTCAAAACAATTCTCATTAAATTTTCTTTTGATTCTCTATTTTAATTAATTCTAACTCTATTATTTTTTTTATCTCAAACTTTTTTATTAATCTCATTATTAAACAAGTAAATGATCTCAAACTCGACTTAATGTCTTATGCTCGACTCTTTAATTAATTCTCTTTAAAAGAAAATTTATTTAACTTAAGATTAATTCTTTATTATTTTTTGTTATTTCTCGTTCAATAGAACGTCTTAACCTCGACTACTCGTCTTAACTTTATACTTAACTTCTAACTCGATTTTCTTATCTCAAACTCCTCTTTTATTTTCTTCAATTATTATTATCTCTTCTTAATCTTTTATAAATAAAACAAATTTTTCTCTTCTTAATTCTAATTATTTAATAAAGAATTATTTTTCCTTATTTTCTCAATTCCAAAACTCATTATTATTTTAATTACTTTTCTTTTTATTTTTTAATTATTTTTATTCTCAAAATTTCTAATTTAATTTATTTTATAATTAATTTTATTGTTCTTTAAATCTTCAAAAATTACACCAAGATCACCTAGAACACACACTAGGCATTCAACTCCTAATTTTCGATTTTTTTCATGTTTTCATGCTTAGAAATTCATTTTTTTCTCTTCAATAATTCCTATACAACATCTAACACTCAAAATTTAAATACTAACATACTCATATCCTCATAACATCAAAAATCATCAAAAATACTAAAAATCATCAAAAAAAAAATATTTTCTTCCATAAACATGCATATATGTCGATTTCTCATAACATCAACATAATGAATTAAATCATCATAATTTCATATTTATCTCATGCTCATAACATTATCAAATCATCAAAGAATAAATCAATCAAATTTCTTCTCCATAAACTCAAAATTTTCGGTATTAACATAATAATTAAATTTTCTCAATTTTTCTCATACATAATAACCCTCCAAATCATGCTCATAACATATATAGATCATTAAATCATCAATAAATCATGTAAATCGATTTTTCCTCTTTTCTTCCCCTATTTTTCGGTTTTAATCCATTTTTAGGGAATTTTATTTTCTTTTCTCTTTTAATCCTTAGATTAATTTCTAGGCTCGATTTCTCTAACAATTTCCTCACTCGATTCTCACCTAGAAAATCCTAGTTTGCTTAAGCATAAATTTAAAACATGCATCTTTCTTTTCTTTAGGGATTAGAGATTACATATATACAAGTAATCAAATGAATAACCTACTTTAAAAATTAAATCGAAGCTTCTCCTCTTGATCTTGGTGAAACCAAATTGAAGGGGTTTGAAGGCTCAAACTCTAGCTTGGAATTCCATGGTGGATTTCATCTTGAATCCTCATAAAAAATAAAACAAGAATCAAACATCTCATTTTAGGGTTAGAGTACCGAAAATTAAAGAAAATAGAGAGATGTTTTTGCTTGGACTTGAACTCAAAATTTGAAGGATTATTACCTCTTAAATTAAAGTTGGAAAAATTTGAGAGGATGATGATGATCTCTTGAACTTGGAAGCTTAGAAGCTTGGAGATTGAAGCTTCAATGGAGTTTCTCCAACTATGTGCTTGTGTGTGTGTGTCACGGCAAAGAGAGGGAGAGATTGAGAGAATATATTTTTTTTTCCTTCTTTCTTGGTGATACACGAAAGAGAGAGAGATGGAGAGAGTGATGAGATGGTGAAATGATGAAATGAAATGAATGAGATGAATTCATCTCTTATGAAACAAATAAAATGGAATATCATCATTATATTCTCAAAATAGGTGTTGAAAATAGGCTACACCTAGGGAGAGAGATTAGGGAGAGATAGAGAGACGTTGGTTGAGAGACGGAGAGAGATGAGAGAAATATTCTCATTTTACAGATAAAATTTTACCCGGATGAAAAAGTTTTCCGGTAGAATATGTCCGTGTTATTTCAGTTATACTGAAAATGGCTCTAAACTCTCATCATCTCGTTTCCGACATCGAAAACACCTCAACTCTATCTCATATCTCACGAAATAATTTAAGGATTCCGAATATCTAATTTTTAGGTCAATATTCCAAGTAACGATGAAAACCTAAAAATTAATCGGCTAATTAATCCATTAAGAACTAAACTCTTAGAATTCTCTCATGTGATCTCGGATAAGCTTCTAACATATCTCAGGGGTCTTAGAATTAAATTTAGATTCAAAAGACACTAATTAGGTTAAATTATGAGTTCGTCGGTGAATAGTGTTTTCTCGGTTCTCGTTACCATTCACTGAAAAGTAAAAATTCTTCAAAAGTCATACTCATGCTCAAACTCATACAAATATACTCAATCAATGCATCACAGACTCGATTCAAATAACCGAAACGAGAAAATTCACGTCAAAGCACATAAGGGCAATTTGGTCATTTTCAGCAAATTCCTTTTCTTAAAAAAAAATCTTATTACTCAAGGCCTATTATTTAAGCATATTATGAAATTTAGAACGCACTTAAAGGTTTATAAAAAATTCGGGGTATTACACTTTTTCTTCACAAAGAGAATTGGCGCTGCCCAAGGTGAGACACTAGGGTGTCAAAAAACCATGTCCAACAACTCCTGCAACCTTCAGTTCTTGCAGCTCCTTTGGTGCAATTCTGTAAGGTGCTTTCAATATCGGGGCATCTCCAGGCTCCAAATCGATGGTTAACTCTAACTTTCTATCCAGTGGCAGTCCTGGAAGGACTTTTGGAAACACATCTGTGTATTCCTTAACCACGGCTACATCTTCTATTTTTCGCTCTCGTTGTTCATCCTTGTTGACATACACTAGGTACGATTGTGCTCCTTTCTTTTTTAGTAACTTAACTTCTTACAATGCGGTGATGATTGGCATCTTCCTTTCAAACCTGCGGTTTTCACCGAATGACGAAAAATTGCCTTTATTACCCACAAACCAGAAATTCGACTTTTCATGCAAATCTTTGCAACAATTCACATTCTCATACACACATTAGTCACATGAGATCATACAAACATGCACTTCACATAATCTTTCGTTCATTCAGCGAATTTCGCAAATTTGGAAAAGTTGCCATTTTGGGAATCTTTCCTATTATGGAATTTTTCTATTTCTGGAAACATTCGACTTTAGAAAACTTTGAGAGACGGGGAGTTACATTCTAGCCCCCTTATAGAAATTTCATCGTGAAATTTGCATACCTTTAAGAAAAAGCTCAGGATATTTCTAATGCACCTCACTTTCTAATTCCCAAGTCGCTTCTTGAAGATCGTGGTGCTTCCTATTGATCTTAACTTGAGGAATTTCTTTAGTGTTAAGTTTATGAACTTTTCTATCTACAACCAACTCAGGTTCTTCAACATAGCTTAGATCAGGCTCTAGGACTACTTTCTCTTGCCTAATCACGTGTTTCGGATCGAACACGTACTTCCTTAACTGAGATATATGAAACATACTATGAGGGTTCCCAAAACTTGGCGGCAATGCCAACTTATAGGCCACTGATGTGATCCTTTCTAGGATCTCAAAAGGACCTATGAATCTAGATTTCAGCTTGCCTTTGATGCCAAAACGATGGATCCCTTTGGAAGGTGAAACCTTTAAAAACACCTTATCGCCCACGCTGAATTCTAACTCAGTTCTTCTAACATTGACATAAGACTTCTGCTGATCCTGAGCTTCTTTTATCCGTTGCCTTATCTGACGAACTACGTCAAACATTTCTTCTATCACTTCTTAACCTATTACTTTTTTTTTTCCAACTTCATCGAAGTAAAGCAGAGATCTAAATTTCTTTCCATACAAAGCCTCGTACGGGGCCATACCAATCGTTGCTTGATAGCTTTTATTGTAGGCAAACTCGCTAAGAGTTAAATATTGCTCCCATTCACCTCCTCGGTCCAACACTACAGTTCTAATCATATCTTCAATGATTTAAATCATCCTTTTCTGACTGACCATCTGTTTAGGGATGGTATGTCGTACTGAAGTTTAACTCTGTTCCCAATTCTTCTTGGAAACTCTTCCAAAATTTTGACGTAAACTTTGAATCACGATCAGAGATGATCGAACTAGGGATTCCGTGCAAATGCACAATCTCCTGAACGTATATTCTTTCCAACTTATCGGCACCATACATTACTGGGATTGGAATAAAATGGGCAGTCTTTGTGAGTCTATCCACAATTACCCATACTGAGGTATTGCCTTTCTTCGATGTAGGTAAACCTGTCACAAAGTCCTTCGTGACTTCATCCCATTTCCACACTGGGATCTAAGGAGGGTGTAACTTACCGAACGGTCATTGGTGCAAAATCTTGACTTGCTGACAAGATAAACATTTTTCGACAAATGAAGCTACGTCCCACTTCATTCCTTCCCACCAAAAAACTCCTTTCAAATCTTGGTACATCTTCATACTTCCTGGGTGTGGAGTGTAGGGCGTATTGTTAGCCTCGGTCATAATATCGTTCCATAAATTCTCGTCCTTTGGCATACACAACCTTTCATGAAACAACAGTGCATTATCGGTTGCTTATCGGAAATCTTCGGCTCCATCCTTTCGGATTTTGAGCCTTAAACCTTCTAATTTCTCATTTTTTTCTTTGACCTTCTATGATTCTGGTTCTCAAATCAAGAGCTATCACCATATCTATGATAACCTACTCCGCAGTTTGAGGCGGCAGAATCACCTCTATTCTTATTCCTGCAAACTCTCTTGCTAACTCTTCTTCTTGAGTGAGTAAAAATCCTAGCTAGGACTTACCTTTTCTACTCAAGGCGTTTGCGACTACATTCGCTTTTCCTGGATGATAGGAAATTTGAACATCATAGTCTTTCACTAACTCAAGCCATCTTATTTATCTCATGTTGAGCTCTTTCTTCTCGAAGAAATACTTAAGGCTCTTATGGTCGGTGAAGATTTCACACCTTGCTCCGTAGAGATGGTGTCTCCAAATCTTTAGTGCGTTAATGACGGCTGCTAATTCTAAATCATGAGTCAGATACTTATCCTCACGCGGTCTTTACTGACGTGAGGCATAAGAAATTACTTTTCTTTCTTGCATTAACACCCATCCTAAACCACTTCTTGACGCATCCGTGAAGATAACAAAATATTTTCCCGCTTTAGGCATGGCTAGCACTAGAGTGGTGGTTACCTTCTTCTTTAACTCTTGAAATCTCACTTTGCATTCTTTACTCCACATAAGCTTTGATTCTTTCTTTAACGGTTATGTCAATTGTTTCTATCTGCGAAAATCCTTTAATGAATCTTCTGTAATATCCTCTCAACCCTAGGAAACTTTGAACTTCGTGAGGTGAGGTAGGGGATTTTTATTTTTCAACGGCTTTAACTTTGGTCGAGTCAACTTTGATTCCTTCTGCGGAGATAACGTGTCCAAGAAATTGGACTTCCTTTAGCCAAAATTCGCACTTACTAAACTTAGCATACAACTTCTCAGCTCTTAACTTCTCTAGCACTATACGCAAGTGCTCCTCATGCTCTACTTCATTCTTCGAATATACGAGGATGTCGTCGATAAAGATGATCAAAAAACTATGATTCTTTCTGCGGAGATAACGTGTCCAAGAAATTGGACTTCCATTAGCCAAAATTCGCACTTACTAAACTTAGCGTACAACTTCTCAGCTCTTAACTTCTCTAGCACTATACACAAGTGCTCTCCATGCTCTGCTTCATTCTTCGAATATACGAGGATGTCGTCGATAAAGATGATCACAAAACTATTAAGGTACTCATGGAACACACGATTCATTAAATCCATGAATACAGTGGGCGCATTGGTCAATCCAACTAACATTACTACAAACTTGTAGTGGCCATATATCGTTCGAAATGCCGTCTTTGGAATATCTTCTTGTCTAATCTTTTACTGATGATAACCTGGCCTTAAATTGATCTTCGAGAAAACACCTGCTCCTTTGAACTGGTCAAAAAGGTCATCTATCATTGGAAAGGGATACTTATTCTTTAACGTCAACTTGTTGAGCTCTCGGTAGTCAATGCACATTCGTAGACTTCCGTCCTTTTTCTTTACAAAGAGAATTGGTGCTACCCAAGGTGAGACACTAGGGTGTATAAAACCTATGTCCAACAACTCATGCAACCTTCAGTTCTTGCAGCTCCTTTGTTGCCATTCTATAAGGTACTTTCGATATCGGGGCAACTCCAGCCTCCAAATTGATGGTTAACTCTAACTGTCTATCCAGTGGCAGTCCTGGAAGGACTTCTGGAAACACATCTGTGTATTCCCTAACCACGGCGACATCTTCTATTTTTTGCTCTCGTTCTTCATCCTTGTTGACATATACTAGGTACGTTTGTGCTCCTTTCTTTTTAAGTAACTTAATTTCTTGCAACGCGGCGATGATTGGCATCTTTCTTCGCTTATGCTCGATTCTGAAGAATTTGGTTGACTTCTTTCTAGGCAGTTGGAAAGAGATCCGCCTCTTATCACATCGAATGGTGGCAAAATTCTCGATCAACCAATCCATTCCAAGAGTTATATCCACGTCCCACATTTTCATGATATTCAGGGATCTAGCGGACATCTTAAGATATTTTACTTCAAAAGCTAGGTTCGGGCAAACATACTGCACAGAAGTGCTTAAACCTAAAAGGGTTGCCACACTAAGACGCTTACTTGCTTTCTCTATATTCAAGCTGAGGGTTTCTACGCAGGCACTAACTATAAAAGAATGCGAGGCACCAGTATCAAACAAAACGATAAAAGGCACGCCTTTTAAAGATATCATACCTGCGAGATTTCTCTAGTTCTTAACTCCAGCTTTCGAGTCCACTGCGAACACTCTTTGGTAGTGTTGCTGCTCATTTAGGGGTGGTGGCGGCTGCTGAAGCAGCAGTGCCGGCGGCAATCACAATCCTTTCTAAAGCGACGGAGGAAACAACTCCATGGCCTTCAGCTGCGGGGTAGAGTACTGGTTAGACTTGCCAAACCTCTGCTGCTTGTTCGGATAATGATTAGAGAAGTGTCCTACTTGCCCGCACGTATAAGAATTGTTACTTCCAGCTTGGCATATCCCTAAGTGTGTCTTACCACACTTGCCACAAACGGAATAGGCTTGAGCTCCATTTGCTCCTTTACCATGACTCAGAAACTAAGTCTATGGTTTTCCTTGGCTTCCTTTGCTTATGTTCTTGACCTTTCCACGGTTTCTTATTCTGCTAGTTGACACGCACCCGTCGTATGGTATGATCAAAATACCTGTGTATGCCCCAGACGGACAGTACACGCTCCTATGCCCACAATCGGATTGATTAGTCTTAGAGGTAAGCTAGGGTCGATCACACAGAGAATGAGGAACCTCTTTACTCTTCGGTACACAAATTGAGTTGTCACGGTCTCAACCTGTTTATCTGCACAATAAAAATAAAAATCAGATATAAAAAGGGGTAAGATTTTGGGTAGGTCATGATCGGTGCTGATATGTTTATTCGGTCATGGGCATACTGAAGATCCGTCCATGCTTCATACAAACTCAAGGCGTGGCCCAAAGACATTGGGGCGTTTCAAGAGTTTATACTTCACATTTAGGATGGTTGAATCCCTTGTGGTCACTTGGTCTGAAGGTCACGCTTCACCCCTGTCACAAGGCCGTGCTTCACTCCTCCTTAGATAGTAGTCATACCCGATCCCTCCAAGTATGACCCTCACCAACCATCTCTTCCAAGCTTTCCATGTCCGCACCTACAGAGCAGATATAACTCGCGGGATATACATTTCTGGTAACGCATCCAACCGGTCATCGATATATCTACGATGCGCAAGATGAGTCCTTCGGTCAATGACCATGGCTTGATGCCTCGTCACAGTTGGTGGGTGATTGTTAGAGAAGCCCAAGACCGAGGAAGGACGCAGTATCCCCTTGCCCGTTCCTCGCCATCCAGACCTACAGCACCATTGGAGGTACTGCGTAGCTACTCGGTCATGGGCATATTGAACGCTGCCGTGTGTCATGCCCTGGCCTTTGCTTGGCATGGTATAGCTCTAACCGAATGGAGATCACCCGTTAGGTCAGGACTGCCCATGAATTCTGCTCAGATCTTTCCGGAACCACTGGACTCAACCGATAGCACAAATGCCTCACGAATATTTCACATATCAACAAGTAACCAATCTTCCCAACCCAAATCTCACTAAGGGAACTACTCACACATATTGAAATACATAATCTCAAATATAATTAAACACATTAATAGAATAGAAATATGGAATACTTGAATTGAGAAAGTACCTAAGCCAGACTACCTTGGACTTGTTCGTCACAGCGGAATGTAAAAGAAAGCAAGTAATTGTTTGTGCGTAAACTATAAAAGAGTTGAAAGTAAAGTGTTTTTCGGACTGAAACTATAGAATGGTAGGGGTATCCAATGTTGTGCTCGCCAAGGTTGCTGATCTTTTATAGTTGAGCTGATGGAAGTCAAAACCCTCCGCTGATGGACTGAATCGGCATGATTGATAATTTCCACATTGAGCGTGATCTAGATTATCCGTGATTGAACGGATTGATGATTGGAAATCTCCGAATGATTGACTGAGGATAATTGACTGACTTCTGGATTCTTCTTCACACAGGTATTTTGGCAGGATATCTTGCATATCTCTCTCACGCGTCTTTCCTTCTTTGGCTTTGGCGGCTGACTGGTGACTTCGTTGATGGTCATACTGTTGCATGCTCTGGTTAGTCCTGCACCAAGGTTTTGTTCTTCATAGGCACGGCAGCCGCAATACCTTCTTTGTTGTTGGGTGCATTGCGTTAATACCACGAATGCGAATGATGAACAACAACTTAGCTTCAGGGTTCACATGGAATCCTCCTTTCAACCTCGTCTCATGCTTCAATTGAATGGACTCCTTCTCCTGCGCTGCATACTCCTTGATGTGGTCGTATTCTTGCAACTGCTTGAAAATACTCTCATTCTGCTCATTCCGACCATCTTTCCTCGGTTTGCCTCTGACAGAGCTTCTTCCTCACGAATACAATTTTCCTTCCCTATACAGACACTAAAGACACAACAAGACAGGAAAAATAGGGCCAAATGGCCCAAAAGTCGAAGACGCATCACTGGCTTCCATGATTTCATTTTCCTTTTCTTTTCGGATACTGGCCTTGACTCGAGTTCTGAGGGTTTGCATCTGACGGGTTTGGGCACGGAGGTGCCGTCACTTGAATCGACTTCTCAAGCTGCATTGAGAGTTCCATATTGATTGCTCGGTTAAGCATTTTAGTGAGATCTTTCTGACTAGCTAGTACGACTCGGAATTCTTACCTTAGGGTGTATCGAAATAACTCGCTCATTTTCTCATCAGTATCGACTTTTTCTTCAGCATAACGAGCTAAATTGTAGAATTCTCGATCGTAATCTGCAAAAAAATTCTTTTCTTGATGAAGAGCTATGAACTCTATTGCCTTCTGCTTCCTGTAGCTTCTCGATACGTACTTCTCGAAGAGTGTTTTATTGGGGGTGTTTTATTTCCTAGGCATGTATCATTTTCTGATCATCATTCAGAATTCTATATATATATTTTTTCTTCTTTCAAATCATGCCTGTCGAGTTTAAATCCCCTCCCCCCTCCCTTTTTTTTCAATTACGCTTTTCCACTTTAAGTTCTGATCCACCTTTCTTCTTTTGTATGGTGTGGAAGTCACACTCTTAATTCAATTTTACAACAAAGGTTTATGAAAGAAATGCTTTGGCTCAAAGTGGCTAGCAATAGTTCGTATTTTAGCTTAATGAGTTTGGGGCTTCGAATCATGAAAAAACTGCCCTAATCATCTAAACTACACCAACCAGCTAAAATCCTTAAACAAGTTCTATGATCACTAAGCAGCAAAGTCACACCAGAAATACATGCATATCGGCTCAATTCTCACAGGTATGGACTTTAGTATGCTCTCTACTGCTAATAATGCAATGATGCTCATCATACCAATCATACCAGTCAAACCAAACAGCATGCATGCTCTACACCAACTCACATAATTTGCACGACACATATACAGACTCTACTCAACAGAAGACTCCAACAAGCATAATGACACAAAACATAAAAATCAAAAATGAAAAACAAATCCTAATCTAAAAGTAAGGGATAGGAAACTTATTCATTCTGATCGGAGGCATCCTCCTCCTCTCCATCAGCTTTTTCCATCAACGCATCGAAGCCATTCTTCATGTTGGTATGGATTGCACCAGAAATACATGCATATCTCGCTACCTCGCTACTGTTAGTTTGCGGAACCGCCTGCTCACTTATCTTGCGCAGTTCGACTCTGCCCGATGCTCCTTCTAGGTAGACCAGTGAGTAGTTTCCATGCTCATCCACCTCAACAATCCTCCACCTCACAAATCGCCCTTGATCCAGGAATCTAGTGTCAGCGACGGAGAGATCATCTGGCTTCTCCAAGTTGAAATTAGGTTCTTCGCAAGAATTGTCACCAATGGGCAAAGAGAGAGATATTTGTTGTGGTGGGTCACTCCAAACTGGAACTGCTGAGCTGCTACGAACCCAAAATTCACCCTTCTCTTCTCCACCATGCACCATAGTATGAATAACTCCTGCTGAGTTACCACATTGGAGCCCTCCAGGCGGCCATAGATGTTATAGGCCAGCCACCTGTGGCATATTTGCAGCGCTGGATCTCTGATCTCGTTGGACTTGCTGCTGTTCTTCATATATCTATCCTTGGTGGAGATGATTGACCAGTAACGGTCAATCTGAGACTTCCATTCTGAAGTAGCCACTGTTTCTGCCTGCTTGTACTCATCCTCATACACCTCCCACGGCTCGAGTACTCCGAGTTGAATGTTTAACTCATTGATGGAGAGAGGGAACATCCTACCCCGCAGTTGAAAGCGCAGGGTTCCTGGAGTCTCGATGGTGTAATTATCGCGGAGCTTAAATTCGACTGTCCCCATAAACTACTCCGACAGCTTCTTGTAGGCTGGGTAATTCCAACTAAATACATTCCCCAGCCTATCCCTTCGAAATACCCCTCCACTTTCTCCTTTATTCCAAATCCTTCCAAACTCTCCGTGAGCAGAAAATACCAAGGGATAATTTCCCTGTTCTGAAGGATGGCATGCCGCTGACTGTCCCTCGGTATGGCACTTCCCGATGAAGCAGGTCGCATCAAACTCTTCTTCTTGCTCTCAGCCTTTGTGGCGGCAATGCTTGGCGTAGACTTCATCGGAGCGGGTATTTCTCTGGAGTCAGAGCTGTCTACAATCTCTATCTCTTCTGTTTCTTTCTCTTCTACTCCTTTCACTTCTTCTCTTTCCCCTTCTCCTTCTTTTGCCTTCCCTTTCTCTGCAGTCGCAGCCTTCCTCACCGTGCTTGTAATGCCAGCCTTACTTCCCCTTTTGCTTTGTTTGAATTTTGGCGACAAAGGGGGTTTCGCTAGATCCAGCTTTCTTTTGACCCCGACCCCTTTTTCCTTGCTTTGTGGGGTTGGGTCGCCTTGGGACTGTATAGGAGAATTCCCCTCTCCCCCTTCTTCTTCGGTTGGTTCATCCTCCTGCTTACTCTCCTGTTCCTCCTCCTCGTCATCGGAGGTGGTGTGAGAATGATTGGATATGCAGCGAAGGAAAAACTGACTACTTTAATGGGGTTTTGCTAATGGCGGTTGCAATGAAGTGGGGAGAGTGGGGGTGTTGTGTAGCAGTTATGGAGGTATGAAGGTTTCAATGGGGAAGTGTATAACCGATATAAGGGTGGAGATGACAGTTATGGTAAAGGT
Organism: Schizonepeta tenuifolia; assembly: GCA_029490685.1. NCBI lineage: Eukaryota > Viridiplantae > Streptophyta > Magnoliopsida > Lamiales > Lamiaceae > Schizonepeta > Schizonepeta tenuifolia. The sequence continues at coordinate 80,572,432 of CM055959.1, forward strand.
GGAATGATTAAGGAAGGAAATCATTACCATATTTGAAATTCAAATATTCGTGCGGAATTCAAAGTGGCGCAGTCACTCCCAGTCAGGTTGTGTCAGACAAGCTTCCACGTCACTCCTCGGTTAGACGTGTTCCACTGAAACAACACCACGGGCCTCCACCTACACACTTTGCATCGCAAAGTGGGTTTAAAACTTATCTTGGGCCTCCATTTTCTTTGGCCCATTTCTCCCACGTTCTGATTCAGCCCATAAGCACTTAACAAAATAAAAACTTCTAAGTAACAACTGAAATAGCGGTTGTGGTCATACCGACGACCACTCCTGGGTTGCCTCCCAGTTAGCGCTCTTCTTTAGTGTCTTGAGCTCGACGTCTCCAATTCTATTTTTACCGGTATACAGGATCCAAAAGAGAACACTTCTCCTTGCCTCTCTTCATCTCAAAATAATCGAAGTATGGTTTCAAATGGTGACCATTCACCAAAAATTTATCACTCCCATTCATGTCATATACTTCGACACTTCCATTTGGAAATACCTCTTTCACGACATACGGTCCTCCCCATTTGGACCTCAGCTTTCCACTCATCAACTTGAAACGAGAATTGAAGAGCAGTACCTTTTGTCCAGTCCAGAATTCCTTCTTGCGGATTTTTGCATCATGAATTCTCTTTGTTCTTTCCTTGTACAGGACTGCATTGTCGTATGACTCCAACCATAGCTCTTCTAACTCACTCATCTGCATTTTTCTTTCTTCTCCAGCTAAAGTCATACTGAAGTTGATTTTCTTAATAGCCCAGTACGCTTTGTGCTCCACTTCCACAGGTAAGTGACACATTTTTCCAAACACGAGCCTGAATGGTGACATCCCTATTGGAGTTTTGTAGGCAGTTCTGTATGCCCATAGCGCATCTCCCAATTGATTACTCCAGTCTTTCCAGTTAGGATGAACCACCTTCTCCAGTATGCCCTTAATCTCCCTGTTTGAGATTTCAGCCTGTCCATTAGCTTGGGGGTGATATGCAGTTGTGACTTTGTGTTTCACCCCCATCCTCTTAGTGAGTGCCTTTATAGTAGTATTACAGAAATGAGATCCCTGGTCGCTGATGAGGATTTTTGGAACTCCAAACCTGTTAAACACTTGGTCCTTCAAAAATTCTGCCACTGTATGAGCATCATTACTTGTTGTGGCTTTAGCTTCGACCCACTTAGATACATAATCGACTGCCACCAATATGTATTCATAATTTCCAGACTTAGGGAATGGTCCCATAAAGTCGATTCCCCATACGTCGAAAATTTCTACCGGCATAATTGGCATTTGGGGCATCTCATCTTTCGCGGTAATACCCCCAACCAACTGACATTTCGGGCAGCCCTGTACCTGTTTCCTTGCATCAGCAAATACTGAGGGCCAATAGAATCCGCTATCCAAAATCCTCTGCGCCGTTCTTCTTCCACCAAAATGTCCACTACATGCAGTACCGTGGCACATTTCTAATATCTGGGCATGCTCATTTTCAGGAACACACCTCCGTATGACTTGGTCTATTCCTATCTTCCATAAATGCGGTGCTTCCCAAAAGTAAGAGCGGGCCTGTGTCACCAATTTCAGCTTTTCAAACTTGGACTTCCCTGAGGGCACTTTGACGAGGCTGTCGTTCGCACTCTCAAAATGAATTTGTTGCCTATCCTCACAGTTATATAGTTAGCAAGTAAGTACAGGGTCGATCCACAAGGAGTTGAATGTTACTATCTCTTGAAACCTCCTCCACCTGTTCAGAAAAGTTGGTTTTGCTATCTTGGTCACTAGGGCTCTCTTGCCCAATTCGAGAACTCAATAAAACACTGAAAAGTAAACAAAGAACTTGATCAATAATAAAAAAGACTTGGTCTGGATCTAGACATCGTTAAGTGAAAACTCTAGCTTAGTCATTGGTGCAAATATATTCATCACATGAATGCATCGTTAGTTATAGGACTTGAATGCCGAGATCCCTTTTTACTCGTCACGCTCTCAACAAACCCTTCCCTTACCAATCCTTACTTAATCGGCGACGCTCCGCCAGCTCCCTACCTTGGGCAATACCTCTGTCGGAGTCATCGTTCAGTTTCTTGCCCAAGGAGCATTTATCTCTAGAAAGGCCTAACAAGGAATCATCACGTCTAGCCCAATAGGGTAGACACTTTCCTCTAATGTTAATCGATCTAAATTAAGGAGATGTTGGAAAACACTCCTACTCCCCAATTGATTGGTGATCTAATATTTCCTAAGTGGTTAACGGCCTATTAATCTCCTATTCGTATTATCTCATATTAGAACAAGCTCATTAACATTATGGGAACACATGCATGCAACTATCTAGCACAATTTAGACCTCTCAAGCATTAGTTAACACTTAACTCGTCTTGCCCAGACCAAGAATAAAAACTTAGCTAGACATAATCATAAAATAACAAACACATGAATTGAAGAACATAATAAACACTATATTAAAACTCACGAAGTCTGTGCAGCAAAATAAACTCGGCCAAAAGTGCCGATCAACAAAGCATGAAATAAAGTATGCCCTTAGGACTTATTTTTCTCCTCACCAACTCTCGAATAATTACAGGGAAAATAAAGCATAAAGACGGCGTATCATGCAGTAGCAGGGCTTCGATATTTATAGGAGAGTGCTTAGGGTTTGGGCCCCCTAGTCCTTAACATGGAAAGAATCTACGAGCTACCTTGGGATGCAAGTAATACTTGATAAGCTCGACCCCAACAAGGAAAGTCACATCTATCTCCAAGAGATCCTTATGGATCCTAAATCTAGTCAGATAAGGAAAGATATTTAAGTTAGATAATTTTTCCTTATCCTACTAGACCTAGGAGAGAAACTTCACCTGTTGACCATGGCACTCCTCCTATCTGTCTTGGCGAATATGGTTCTCCCCAACCTGCTTCCAGAAATGCTGCTTATTTTCCCTGTTTTGCCCAACTTCCACCTACAAGGCAGCAGACATCCTCCTGCCCAGTATATGTCCTCCCAGACATAGAAACAAGACAAAACACACACAAAGACTTGATCTAAACTACCTAAAATAGGCACTAGAAAGACACGAAATATGGACTCATCACACTTCTTTTGTGAACAGATAATTTGCTATATCTGCAAACCATGGCTCCTTATAGGTCAGGGCCTATAAAGTCTCCATCTCTGTTTGATCTCGTACAGCGTACAGCTTCTCGTCTGGAAAACCATCCTCTATGGGTTCTCCATCATCTTTTCCCATTTGTAGCCTGCTCAAATGATCTACTACCAGATTGGCAGCTCCTTTCTTATCCCTGATTTCAATGTCAAACTCCTGTAGCAATAATACCCATCGAATGAGTCGTGGTTTAGATTCCTTCTTCGCCATTAAATATTTTAAGGCTATATGGTCTGTGTATATGATTGCTTTGGTGCCCAAAAGATATGATCTGAACTTCTCTATGGCGAACACCACTGGCAACAATTCATTCTCAGTTGTGGTGTAGCTGCACTGAGCTGGATTAAGAGTCTTTGAGGCGTAGTAAATGACGTAGCTCTCCTTCCCCTTTTTCTGTCCCAGTACAGCTCCAACTGCATGATTACTGGTGTCACACATGATTTTGAAAGGCGCCTCCCAATTTGGAGGCTGAATAATAGGGGCCGACACCAATTTATCCCTGAGATTGAGGAATGCTTCCTTACAGTCGTCATCGAAGTCAAACTGGACATCTTGTTGCAGCAGCCTGGTCATGGGTTGAGCAACTTTTGCAAAGTCTTTGATGAACCGTTGGTAAAACCTTGCATGACCAAGGAATGCCCGTATGTGCTTAACCGTAGTTGAATATGGCAGTCTCCCAATGGAATCGATTTTTTCTTTGTCCACTTCGATCCCTCTCTCCTATATGACATGTCCCAGCACGATACCTTCCTTCACCATAAAGTGGCATTTTTCGTAACTAAGCACTAGGCTTTTCTCCACGCATCTCTTCAACACAAGCTCTAAATGATTGAGGCATGTGTCGAATGAGTCTCCATATACCGTGAAATCATCCATGAACACTTCGATGCAATTCTCTAATAGATCCGAAAAAATACTCATCATGCATCTTTGAAAGGTTCCAGGTGCATTGCACAAACTAAAGGGCATTCTTCGATATGCAAATGTTCCATATACGCATGTGAATGTTGTCTTTTCTTGATCTTCTTGTGCCATAAAGATTTGCATGTATCCAGAGTACCCATCCAAAAAACAGTAATAAGCATTACCAGCCAGCCGTTCTAACATCTGATCGATGAAGGGCCACGGGAAATGGTCCTTCCGTATAACCATGTTCAATTTTCTATAGTCTATGCAGACTCTCCATCCAGTTTGCAGCTTTGTTGGAACCAATTCTCCTTTATCATTTTCCACCACCTGTATTCTAGATTTCTTCGGTACGACATGGACTGGACTGACCCACTGGCTGTCAGAAATAGGATAGATAATTCCTAACTCCAAGAGTTTTAAAATCTCTTTAAGTACCACTTCCTCCATTACAGGATTCATCTTCCTTTGTGAATCTCGCACTGGTCGAGCGCCCTCCTCCAGGTATATATGGTGCATGCATTCTGTTGGACTGATCCCTTTAATGTCTGTCAAGGTCCAACCGATGGCTTCTCTATTTTTCCGTAAGACCCTGACCAATCTTTCCTCTTGCACCATTGTCAGATCTGCACTGATGATTACTGGAAGTGTCTCATCAAGTCCCAAATAAGCGTATTGTAAATGTTTGGGTAGCTTCTTTAATTCCAAGACCGGTGCTTTCACGATTGACGGAAGTAACTTCTCGTGCTGCTCATACTGAGAAAACAACTCCAGTTTGCCCTCTGTTGATCCCCCAACTGAGTATACTTCCAAAATAATTTCTCTGATCTTCTTATCCACCTCTAATTCTGCCTCCAGCGTGCTCTCTCTGAGTGAATATAGCTCCATAATGGCCTTCCTGCTCTCAACATCTTCTATTTGAAAAACATCACGATCGATAAGGTTGGTTTGTATGACCTTTTCCATGGGCTCACTAGAGCTGAATTCCAAGCTCTACTCTTGCACCAGAGGTTCGAATATATCAATCAATTCCACAGATTCTATCTCTGATTTCCTCTTCATAGCTTCATATATGTTGAATCTTTCCACAATTCCATCGAATTCACAAGATATGATACCCGTCTTCATGTTCAATTTAGTTCCGGCAGTCATCATGAAAGGTCTGCCCAACAAGATGGAATTCTCTTTTACTTCTGACCCCGTATCCAACACATAAAAGTCGGCGGGAAAAATCAACTCCCCCACTTTGATTAGTACATCCTCGATTACCCCTTCTGGGTATGCATTGGACCTATCTGCCAGCTGTATGACCACATGAGTATTCCTTAATTCTCCCAACTTGAGCCTGTTAAAAACTGCTAAAGGCATCACATTTATTGAAGCCCCTAAATCCATCATGGCTTTATCCATATTTCTTCCTGCTATGTTGCAAGGAATGGTGAACATTCCAAGATCCTTACGTTTTGGGGGTAACTTCTGCTGAATTACTGCTGATACACTTTCCCCCAATACATATCGAGCATCTTCTTCTACTTTCACCTTCCTCGAATAGAGATCCTTCAGAAACTTAGCATATTTAGGGACTTGTTTGATTGCATCAAGTAGTGGCATGATGAGTTCCACCTTCTGAAACATCTTTATCATCTCGCTAGCTTCTTTTTCTTTGGCTTTCTGTCGAAGTCTGCCCGGATAAGGTGGATCGGTCTGATCATTACCAGTCTGTTCACCAGAAAGCCCTTGACTGGTCCCCTCATCTCTTTTCTTATTAGCTTCTGCTTCGGCCAAAATTTTCCCAGCTTCCTCATCTTCCACCTCTGTGATTATCACCTGTGCTTGTTCCTTATGATTGATCCCCTGAGGGGGAAGTTTTCCAGTATTTTCCTCCACTTTGGCCAATGCCATTGCCAAATGATCAATTTGAACGTTGGTCTGATTCATACCAGCTCGAACTTCATTTCGAAATTTCTCACTCTCCTTGGCCATGTTCTCAATGGCCTCTTCCTATGGTGCTCGCCTTTGATGTGGCGGCTGATATACCTGTTGTTGCTGTGGTTGATAGTGCTGTTGCTGAGGTGGTCCTCCCTGATACTGTGTTTGTTGCTGGTGCTGGGCAAACTGTTGGGATCATCCCGGTAGACCTGTACCAAGCTGTTGAGGCTGACCATCTTGTTTCCATCTAAAATTAGGATGGTCTCTCCATCCTCTGTTGTAAGTGTTGGAGAAGGGATCATGCTGCTTTTGGAATCCCTCGTTTCCTCCCATGGCATTCACAGCCATTATATCTTCACCAAAATTGGGGCAATTTTCAGATTGATGCCCTATTGCATCACAAAGGCCACACTGTCGTACTTTCTTCTGTAAGGTTAAACCACTCAGCGATGCTTTGATTTCTTTCATCTCCTTTTCTAAGGTGGTCATTTTATCCTTTTCTTCATCCTTATCTGGCAACTCCCTGTTTCTATCATGCCCGTCATCTCTTGACTCCTCAGCCATCGTTCCCAATAATTTGAAAATCTCTTGAGGTGTCTTACTCATCAATGATCCATTGCATGCAGCTAATACCAACCCTCGATCGCTCCTCCGCATGCCTTTTACAAAGCTCTCAACCTGGTCCTTAGGAGTGATCTGATGATGTGGGCAGTTGCTCAGCAGTTGCTCAAAGCGAGTCCAATACTCATAGAAGGATTCCAGCCCATCTTGTTTAATTTTTCTGATGTCCCATCTCATTCTCTCAACTCGTGTTGCTGGAAAGAATTATTCTAAGAAGCATTATTGCATTTCAGCCCAAGTAGTAACGCTTCCTTGGGGTAAATTATATAGTCATCTCCTCGCTCGATCCACCAATGAGAATGGAAAGAGAACTAGCTTCACGTACTCCTGCTGGTTCTCATTAAATTGGTGCATCACCGTCATTTCAAAATCCTGGAGGTGAGTGTGGGGGTCGTCCCCTGGATATCCATTGAACTTCGGTAAGACCTGTATCAGTGCGGGTTTAAGATCAAACCGCTCAGGAGCGAAACGGTTTTCTAGTAAAGTAATCCCATTCGGCCTGAGATTCAGATTAGTTGGGTATGCCAACTGTTTGAGGGTCTACGCCAGCGGTGGTTCTACCATAGCATCACGTCTCACTATCCGTGCAAGTGCGCGTAATCATCGTTCAGTTTGTTCGATATTCGGATCAAAAATCAATGCTCTCTGTACTCGACGAGTTCTACACATACACTAGTAGCGGAAGATGGAATGAGAAGAGTAAAATTGTTGCGCGTCACTCCCCGGAAATGGCGCCAATTTTGACACGCACCCGTCGTACGGTACGATCAAAATACATGTGTATGCCCCAGACGGACAGTACACGCTCCTATGCCCACAACCAGACTGGTTAGTCTTAGAGATAAGCTAGGGTCGATCCCACGGAGAGTGAGGAACCTCTTTACTCTTCGGTACACAAATTGAGTTGTCACGGTCTCAACCTGTTTATCTGCACAATAAACTAAAATGGAAATTAGATATAAAAAGGGGTAAGATTTGGGGTAGGTCATGATCAGTGCTGATATGTTTATTCGGTATGGGCATACTGAAGATCCGTCCATGCTTCATACAAACTCAAGGCGTGGCCCAAAGACATTGGGGCGTTTCAAGAGTTTATACTTCACATTTAGGATGGTTGAATCCCTTGTAGTCACTTGGTCCGAAGGTCATGCTTCACCCCGATCACAAGGCCGTGCTTCACTCCTCCTTAGATAGTAGTCATACCCGATCCCTCCAAGTATGACCCTCACCAACCATCTCTTCCAAGCATCCCATGTCCGCACCTACAGAGCAGATATAACTCGCGGGATATACATTTCTGGTAACGCATCCAACCGGTCATCGATATATCTACGATGCGCAAGATAAGCCCTTCGGTCAATAACCATGGCTTGATGCCTCGTCACAGTTGGTGGGTGATTGTTAGAGAAGCATAAGACCGAGGAAGGACGCAGTATCCCCTTGCCCGTTCCTCGCCATCCAGACCTACAGCACCATTGGAGGTACTGCTTAGCTACTCAGTCATGGGCATATTGAACGCTGTCGTCTGTCATGCCCTGGCCTTTGCTTGGCATGGTACAGCTCTAACCGAATGGAGATCACCCGTTAGGTCAGGACTGCCCATGAATTCTACTAAGATCTTTTTAGAACCACTGGACTCAACCGATAACACAAATGCCACACGAATATTTCACATATCAACAATTAACCAATCTTCCCAACCCAAATCTCACTAAGGGAACTACTCACACATATTGAAATACATAACCTCAAATATAATTAAACACATTAATAGAATAGAAATACGGAATACTTGAATTGAGAAAGTACCTAAGGCAGACTACCTTGGACTTGTTCGTCACAGCGGAATGTAAAAGAAAGCAAGTAATTGTTTGTGCGTAAACTGTAAAAGAGCCGAAAGTAAAGTGTTTTTCCGACTGAAACTATAGAATGGGATGGGTATCCAATGTTTTGCTCGCCAAGGTTGCTGATCTTTTATAGTTGAGCTGATGGTAGTCAAAACCCTCCGCTGATGGACTGAATCGGCGTGATTGATACTTTCCATGTTGAGCGTGATCTTGATTATCCGTGATTGAACGGATTGATGATTGGCAATCTCCGATTGATTGACTGAGGTTAATTGACTGACTTCTGAATTCTTCTTCACACAGATATTTTGGCAGGATATCTTGCATATCTCTCTCACGCGTCTTTCCTTCTTTAGCTTTGGCGGCTGACTGGTGACTTCGGTGATGGTCATACTGTTGCATGCTCTGGTTAGTCCTGCACCAAGGTTTTGTTCTTCGTAGGCACGGCAGCCGCAATACCTTCTTTGTTGTTGGGTGCATTGCGCTAATACCACGAATGCGAATGATGAACAACAACTTAGCTTCAGAGTTCACATGGAATCCTCCTTTCAACCTTGTCTCACGCTTCAATTGAATGGACTCCTTCTCCTGCGCTTCATACTCCTTGATGTGGTCGTATTCTTGCAACTGCTTGAAAATACTCTAATTCTGCTCATTCCGGCCATCCTTTCCTCGGTTTGCCTCTGACGGAGCTTCTTTCTCACAAATACAGCTTTTTTTCCCTATACAGACACTAAAGACACAAAAAGACAGGGAAAATAGGGCCAAATGGCCCAAAAGTCGAAGACGCATCACTGGCTTCCATGATTTCATTTCCCTTTTCTTTTCGGATACTGGCCTTGACTGGAGTTCTGAGGGTTTGCAGCTAACGGGTTTGGGCACGAAGGTGCCGTCACTTGAATCGACTTCTCAAGCTGCATTGCGAGTTCCATATTGATTGCTCGGTTAAGCATTTTAGTGTATGTCAAATCTTTCTGACTAGCTAGTACGACTCGAAATTCTTACCTTAGGGTGTCTCGAAATAACTCGCTCATTTTCTCATCAGTATCGACTTTGTCTTCAGCATAACGAGCCAAATTGCAGAATTCTCGATCGTAATCTGCAACAAACTTCTTTCCTTGATGAAGAGCTGTGAACTCTATCGCCTTCTGCTTCCTGTAGCTTCTCAGTACGTTTTTCTCGAAGAGTGCTTTCTTAAAATCTTCCCAAGTCAGTTTCTCTAGCTACTCGAGGGTCATCATTCTTTGCTTTACTTCCCACCAGAAGTCAGCTAAGCCCTTAAGTTGGTACGTCAAACAGAACAAACACTCTTTATCTTCACAGCACAGAAACTTATAGATGCATTCTAAGGCACGTGCCCAATCTTCGGCATCAGCAGGACTTCCTTTCCCATCAAAGGTAGGAGGGTTTTGGCACAAAAACAACTCTTCTATTCTTCTCTTATCCAGCTGAGGCTGGGGTGAAGGTTCTCTTTGACCTTCTTCATCAACTCTTCTTCTTGGAGGCATCTTACACTTCCTACAAAATGCCTTACTTAAAACTCCGGAGCTTCTTCCCGCAGAATAAACATCGTGGTTTTTACTTTCCTTTTTCTACTAGCTCTTCAAGCTTAATCTATCATCTTATGCAAAAACTATTGCCTCAAAGACATCATTCATTCATGACATAAAGTCATAACATACTTTCAGCACATACTTTTCATCTCATGCTTTCATACATTCATATTAATCATGAGAACATATTTTATATTATCATCATACTTAGCATTTCTCATTAAAGCATCATACTTGACATAACATTTCATATCATGACATATCTTGTCATAAACATCATACTTGGCATATTATAACATCATTCTTGAAATCATACTTGGCATTCTTTACTTATCATAACATAATCATGCTTGTCATTTCATATTCTTCATAACATAACATGCTTGTCATTAAATGACACATCATTAACTTTTCATAGCATAATCATCATAACATAATCAAAGCATACTGCCATGCTTTCACACTCATACATCGTGCTCATACATCATGCTCATATATCATGCTCATGCATCTAAGTTCTTTCTTTTCTTTTCTTTACTAAAGAAAGGGTACGGTAGTAAATCCGTCCCATCTAGGTTAGTCAAGACTAACTACTCTTCTACTTATTTACCACTACTATTACTACTACTACTCGAGGCAAGCGACTACGGATTCTCGACTCCAGACACACAGTCTGGCAGCTCCCCATCATTGGGTTCATCCACCTCAGGTGGCTCCATGCAAAATATGTCCATTATATCATCGATAACAGGATCGTCCTCCAGAGGTAGCTCGTCAACTGGATCATCGTCATCATCATTGATCTCAATCAAGTCCATAGGAATGGCTTGGAGGGGAACAACGGCAATCAGCGCTCCACCCTCGGGGATAGGCTCTGGTGCTAGGGACACACAAAAATGAAACTCGATTGGTGGGGCTCCCTCTGTGATATGCTGTGTAAGCAGCATGACTACAAACCCGTTGCAGTCACCATACCAATGGTCACCAAAATGGTGCCAGCCTACGTAACTCTCCACCTGAGAGTAAGAAAATTCGCGCCACCCTTCTGGCAGTCTGGAAACTAGATGATCGATAGCATCAGCTCCATTTATGTCATAATACTGTACTTTCTTCCATATCTCGTGGTACCATGCCAAGACTATAGACTGGCGAAGGAAAATGGGTCAACACAACTGGATTCATAAGTTGAGTCACGTACGTTGACGTGGCTCCTCGATCCTTGTCGCGTCGAAACAGTACGGGTTTGTTCGATTCTATTCTTAGAGCACTTATCTTACATTGTTCGAAAAGGCATTCTTGCTCTTACAGGGATCGAACAACACATGCATACTCAACTTGAAATGACATCATACTTCAAACTTTTAAACTTCTGAACTTTCAAACTTTTCAACTTCTTTAAACTTTCAAACTTTCTTTAAACTTTTCATACTTTCTTTAAACTTTCAACTTTAAACTTTGAAACTTTACTTAAAGACTTTCAATCTTTCCCTTTAACACTTGCATTCATGCATTGACATATACGAAACCATTTGAAATAAAAGCACTTTCAAGAAAGATTTTAAAAGATCGTACCTATAATGTTGGAGGAGATGAGGCACTCAGATTCCCGTCTCAGAACATAGACTTATACTTGAATTAGAAAATAGAATTCAAGTATTTTAAGACTGAATTCTTGAAACAATTAAATCAGAGCACATTTTAAACAAAAACCTTAGCTCTGATGCCAACTGTAACAACCCACCCCGCTTATCTTCTACTTTTTGAAGGGTGGACTGAAACCATATCTCGATCCTATGCCGGTTCTAGATTGAAGATGACTAGAACGGGTGAACCATGATGTCTACTTAACCTTTTCTTTTCTCTTGACAAGGCTCCCTTTTTAAAACAAAGGAATAAGAGGGACGCCTAGCATGCTCGGGTCTAAGTTATTCAAATGACTTTGAAGCATTGAAGAAATAGAGTCATGTTTATCAAGGAGATCTAGCATGCTTGAAACTAATATAAACATTCATTCTTGAAACATCAAAAGAACTTGAAGGTTGAATTATCAAAGAGGTCTTAGCATGCTTGGATCTAAAGCTTTAAATCAAACACCAATGGCCAAATTTTAACACTTGAATCGTATTATCAAACGACTTTCAAGAGGCCCGTTGGAAGCTCAAAACTACTTTTTAGTTTGAAGAAAGAGATTCAAGTTTCGATAGTTGTTCAAGCATCAAAGGGATTCGGGGTCAAAGGGGTTTGGGATGCATGCATCGAGGATTAGGTTACAAACCCAAATAAAATAATAAGGTTACAACCATATCGAATAAATGAATCTTGCAGCGGAATACTAAAGTTGTTGAGATATGAGTATGAAAACTCAAATCCCAAACTTAGCAAAACTGAAACAAATGGGGAATCCTCCGAGCTTGCCCTCATCCCGCCCAAAATTACCTGTACGTTTTAAGAAAAACCAATGCAGGGCATGAGTACAAAGTACTCAGTGAACACATGCCAAAAACTTGCTTTACAACTTTAAGAATTTAATAAGTTTTAACTTGCCACTTGAGCTTGAGCACCAAGGGTTTTTAATGAAGAAATTACCTTGGGCAAAAGCCAAAACATTTTTCTTTCTTAATCGACCGGTCAAAACATAAGCGAGTGAATCCAAAAATGTCTACAACTTTAATTTAACAGTGAAGAGAAGGAGGCCTCTTTCTAATCAGCGGAATCGGCTGGAGGCTCACGATTCCTATTGTGCACAAATCTCACCTTGTGTGAGACCAAATTCATTCTTCTTTCTAGTAGACGGATCACACGCATAGCTTAGAAAAAAAGGCAAGTTAAACATTTATAAACATGCTTCAACATGTATAGAGGCCATAGAGGTCATCGGTTTAGAAAAGCCCACCTTAATGACATTTTTCCTAGCTTATACTGGCTTTCCTTTCTTACCTTCACTTCACTTCTCCTCCGGAAGTTCCTTCAATCGATCACAATTTAGCAATGGAACAATGGAAAATGAGAAACGAATCTTATCCTTTCAACTTATCCTATCTTAAAAGGATAATTCTTAACTCTTAATGAAGGCATCTTAACAACAAAGGAAATCAAAGGATTCCTACTACTTCTTTGCACTTTAGTATACTTACTTATTAACTTTATTCATCTATGCATGCTTTGATATGATCGTGTCATGCATAACTTCAACATTCTTGGTCTCTTAAGACCACAAAACTTACAAAGATTCATGCTTTAAAACAATCTAGCAAGTATAAATACTTCTTCATCATGATTACTTTAATTTCTCATCATAACATGCTACTACTTCATCACTTCATACTTAACTTCACCTTTTCTTAGTCTCTTATGACAACATGCTTTTAAGATAACATGATAATTAGGAATCCAAACAAGTCCTAATCATGCTCATCTAAATTATCAATCATATTTGCATCATATTATCATAACATACTTGGAACAATCATACTCAATTCATTCATGCATATTTTCGGCCATGGGAGGGCTTAGAGCTAGGGTTTCTCATTTTCATGCAAACCACTTCGAAACATGCTCAATTATATCATAAAAGAATCGTATATCCTCAATTCATCAATACAAGCTCATAATCAATAAGCCCTAATTCTACTACTTACATAAAATTTCAACCTTCATCATATAACATGCATAAATTCTCAAAAATTACATATAAGCTCCAAATCTACCCAAGAACAAGGTTCCATGCTCAATTCATGCATATAAAATCATCATCATCAAGATCTCACTTCTTCTACATGTAGTATATTTCAAAAATTCCATATAATTGATCAAGGGGATTTTAAATCATGAAATTCACACATGGATAGATACATCTAGCTCCCTAAACCTCAAATCTTGCTTTAACTTCATCATAAATAGCATGAATCAAAAACCCCTAAATTATGCCCTAAAATCGGCAAAGAGGAAAATACAAGGGTTTGAGAATTCCATGCAATTGATTCCAAAAAAGAGGTTCATTTGGGGCTAGAATCATCATACCTAAAGAGTAGAAGGATTCAATAACTCCTCCTTGAAGACTTGGTAGGGCCGAAAATCTCCCTAGAGACAAAGAGGGAAGATTTGAAAAATCGTTTACCATAGAAATGAAGAATCTAGAAGAAAAATAAAGATTCTAAAGTTTAATCAAAAATTCTATGGTGGATTCTCATGGATCAAGAGCTAAGACTTGATTCTTGGAAGAAGAAAATACATGTGTGTGTGTGTGTGTGGAGAAGGGGCACCGAAAATGAGGGATGGAGGGGAGAGTTTGATCTCTAAAAATCCTTATATAGGGAGTATTTAGGTTTTAAATGGAAGACTAGATTTCAATCTCTAAAATGGAAGGCTAGGATTGAAACTTGCATCCAAAGTAAGGAAGGTGGATTGTGGAAGTGACATGTGTCCATGTTAGGACTAGCTGAGAGAGTGAAAAGTATCCTCTTCTAAGACTGTGGTCCTCACATTAAATGCAGTCTAACTACACAGTGTAGTTTTACTAAAAATGGGCTAATACACACATTCTTCTTCCGACATGAACGATTTTGAACTCAAAACTTATACCAAAGTTCATGAAATTTCATCACGAAAAACATACTAAAATTTGGTGAAAAACAGACAACTTTCGGTTTTTCACTAAAAGACTAAAAACTGCATTTTTAACCCACGAACCAGAAATTTGACTTTTCATGCAAATCTTTGCAACAATTCACATTCTCATGCACACATTAGTCACATAAGATCATATAAATATGCACTTCACATAATCTTGCTTTCATTCACCGAGTTTCGCACATTCGGAAAAGCTGCTATTTTGGGAAGCTTTCTTTTATGGAAACTTTCTAAATTGGGAAACTTTTAGAGACGGGGAGTTACAAATCTGGTCTTGGAGACATTGGAGTTGCCGAGGTTGGTGATCTGTCTTCTTTTGCAGTTCGTTTCTCAGTTGGAGTTGAGGGATGAAGTGGGCAGGTGGCCGGTCTCAGACTGGAAAGTCCTAGACTGGAAGGCTGGTCAGTTGCTAACGCTGGCTCGGTGTTAGCTGGAGGTGGCACTTGGTCATCTGACTCTGAAGTTCCCCCTTGATTTGTGATGGGATCTTCATCCTCTTCGTCTGAAGAATATACTTCTTCTTCCTCCGTTGACCACATGAGCGGCTCTGCAAGATTCTTCAGTCTTTGGGCATGAGATCTTTTCTAAGCTAGTTGTGTCGGTGTGTTTCCTTCAATTGCCTGTAGTTTAGCCTGTTCTCTGCACTCAAAAGTAGATTCATCAAAAATAGCATGAGGTGTTATCTCCACAATTTTGGTGCTGGTATTGAAAATTCTGTAAGCTTTAATCTTAGCTGCATATCCTAAGAATATGTCTTTGACAGCTTTTGGCTCGAAAGTTTTCAACTGAGCTTTCCTATTATTATGGATATAACACTTAGAACCAAATACACGAAGGTAGGAGATATTTGGCTTCCTGTTTCTCCACAGTTCGTATGGAATTTTTCCTTGTCTCTTCGTGAGGAAGAAGCGGTTCTGTGTGTAGCACGCTGTATTAACTGCTTCAGCCCAAAATTATTTTAGCAGGGCTGAGCTAGTAAGCATGCAGATTGCTGCATCTTTCAGCATTCGATTTCTCCTTTCAGCTACTTCGTTCTGTTGTGGAGTTCTTGCAGCTGAGGTCTAGTGACTAATGTCTTTCTTCTCGCAATACTCAATGATGGTCTCGTGTCTATCCATCAGTTTCAGCAAATCTTCTCTCGTCTCATTCTTGTGTGCCATGAAGATCACCCATGTGTACCTTGAGTAGTCATCAGTGACTACGAGGTGTACTTATTTCCACTCGCACTTTCTAGGGTGACCGGATCAATAAGATCCATGTGGATCAATTGCAGAACTCGATCTGTGGAAGACATCATCTTAAGACGGAATGATCCTCTAGCCAACTTTCCAAGCTGACATGCACTGTAATGATGCGTCGGACTGTGTTTCAAATCCGGTATTCCAACTGCGTGTTGTTGGTGAGCTAGCTTGTTCATGGTCTTGAAGTTGAGGTAGTTGAGTCTCTTATGCTATAGCCAGCTTATCTCTGAGCTGCTCTTGACACGAGGCACGTTTCTGGTAAGCTACTTAACTAGTCTGTGTAGTAGACTCCACCTGATGAAAATCGTCTACCATATAGAAGAATCTTCTTGGTCTTGACGTCTTTCACCCTGCATACCTGCGCATCAAACTTCACAGAAAAACCATTATCGCACAGTTGGCCTATAGAGAGCAAGTTATGCTTCAATCCATCGACCAAGGATACATTTTTAATAGACACCAGCTAAGTTTCGAATGTACCGGATCTTTTGGTTTTACCCTGTAAGTCATCACCAAATGTTACAATACCTCCCTCTCGAAACTTGATGTCTAAGAGAAGATTCCTCTAGGGTGTCATGTGTCTGAAGCATCCGCTGTCCAACACCCAGACTGATTTTGCAGCTCTTATCTTCCTTAGCTCATCTTGGTCTTCATTAGTTGACTCTTCTGGCAATGCCATGAAGCACTGGTCTTTTCTTGCTGAGCTTGATGGCGAGTCCGTTTCTTCTCCTTCTGACTTTGTGAATACGTTGGTTTTATGGCTTTCCACATTCAAAACATCATTCACTTTGATTCTTTGAGGTGGGGTCAGTTGAGCTCTGCCTGCTCCTATTGATCATCCTATACTTCTCGATTCTGGAGTTCATCTCCTCAAGTTTCTTGGTCATCTCATCGACCTTCTTCTAAAGTTCAGACCTGCTCGGTCGATCCCTAACTGGGGAGTCAGCGGACCGTGAGGGTCTGGCGAACTTGGATCTGCACGATTAAGCTCGAAGCACCATTAATTTAGAAGCTGAGGTCTGCTCGGTCTGTTCTGGCTTTTGAAGCTTGCTTTGCCTCATTCGGAGGATGTCATACTCATTTGCCTTGAGCATGGAAAACAACTTCTCAGTTGTCATGGAAATGATGTCATTCCGATTTTGACGGACGACTCTGTAGACCGCACAGTCTTTGCCTAGTGCGGAGAGAACTTTCAAGTTCATCTCTTGTTGAGAATATTTGCCCTTCCTAATACTCTCAATGTCCATTAGGACCTTTGTGAATCTTAGCTCCATCTTGTCGATGGACTCCCCGATTAGCTGAGAGAAGTTCTCGTACTTTTGACAAGCGAAGGTGAACTTGTTCTCCTTAATCTCGTCAAAGCCTTCACAGAGTGCAATTAAGGCTTCTCACATATCTTTTGCTGTGGAGCAATTGATAATCTTCTGTAGGTAGGCTTTGCCGACAGTGGAAGAGATGACACTTTTTTCTATGTCATCTAGTTGCGTGATATCTCTTTCTTCTTTGGTGTACTAGTGAGCGCCTTTTGGTTCATCCTTCATCATCATCTCTCCTTCCCCTAGAGTGGTTGAAGGGACCAGCACTGACTGAGTCATTTGGATGCGACCAGTTTCTATGGTCTCCTACATCCTGTGATGCCTGGCAGTTAGCACCATCTTCAGGCAAAACATCTACGTGGATAATCATCCACGGAGAACTCCGGTAAGCTTCCTAGCGACGTCGGGTTCATTTTTCCTGCACACCACAAGAGACAAACACAAAAATATGCAGCAGAATGCACTAATTGATTTTAGAAAAGATCTGTTCAGTTGACCACTGATAAATCTACTCGACTCATACCTTGTGAATCAAGAACAACAGTCTTTTGAACCACTGCTGTGATACCACTTGATGGTCCCAGTAGCGAGTAACTGGTGTATCATGGGGGGGGGGGGAATACACCAGTAGCAATTTTTTATTTAGCTCAATGTCTTTTTACTGAGTTATACTGCTCAAGTTAGTTGGTGACAACTGGAAAATTCAGTTGGAGCGGCTCTACCACTGAGTTGCTCAGTTGGAGCTGATCACACAGTTGGCAGCACAGCTGGCTCATATACCTGAAGGTCAGCTGTATGCACCAACTGAGGTTTTAATCAGTTTTGCGTTGCGGAAGGTGGTGGAAGTTTAGACTCTTTACAAAACTGAAACCTTTGTGAAAACAGGGAAGGTCAATCACGAGGGTGTCGTTCGCTCTCTCAAAATGAATTTGTAGCCTATTCTCACAACTATATAGTTAGCAAGTAAGTACAGGGTCGATTCACAAGGAGTTGATTGTCACTATCTCTTGAAACCTCCTCCACCTGTAAAGAAAGGATGGTTTTATTATCTTGGTCACCGAGGCTCTCTTGCCCAATTTGAGAACTTAAATAAATACTAAAAATGAAATAGTTAACTTGATCAATAATAAAAACAACTTGATCTAGACTAAGACATTGTTAAGTGAAAACCCTAGCTTGGTCATTGGTGCAAATATATTCATTACATGCATGCATCATTAGTTATAGGACTTGAATGCTGAGATCCCTTTTTACTGATCATGTTCTCAACAAACCCTTCCCTTACCTATCCTTACTTAGTTTGCGACGCACCGCCGGCTCCCTACCTTGGGCAATACCTCTGTCGGAGTCATCATTCAGTTTCTTGCCTAAGGAGCATTAATCACTAGAAAGGCCCAACAAGGAATAATCACGTCTTGCCCAAAAAGGGTAGACACCTTCCTCTAATATTAATCGATCTTAATTGAGATAAGTTATGGAAGACACTTCTACATCCCAATTGATTGGTGATCTAATATGTCCTAAGTGATTAACGACCTATTAATCTCTTAATCATATTATATCATATTGGAACAAGCTCATTAATATATCGGGAACACGTGCATGCAATTGTCTAACACGAATTAAACCTCTCAAGCATAAGTAATCACCTAAATATCTTGCCCAGATCAAGTATTAAAACTTAGCTAGACATAAAAGTAAAAATATGAACATAATAAATAGAGAAACTCATAATAAGAACTATATTAAAACTTACGAAGTACGTAAAGCAAATCCGGCCAAAAGTGCCGATGTAAAATAGTACGAATAAAACACAAATAAACTTTGCCGTAGGACTTGTTTTTCTCCTCACAATCTCTCAAGTTATAATAGGGAATGAAAGCATTAAAGACGGCCGCGTTATCACAGCAGCTAGGCTTCAATATATATTGGCGAGTGCTTAGGGTTTGCGCCCCCGGTCCTTAACATGGAAGGAATCTACGAGCTACCTTGGTATGCAAGTACTTGATAAGCACAACCCCAACATGGCAAGTCACATCTATCTCCAACAGATCCCTTGTAGATCTTAAATCTAGTCGGATAAGGAAAGAAATTTAAGTTATATCATCTTTTCCTTATCCTTCTAAACCTAGGAGAGAAACTCGCCAGCTGACCAAAGCACTCTGCCTGTCTTAACCAATATCGCTCTGCCAGACCTGCTTCCAAAAATGAAGCTTTCTATCCCTAAATTGCCCAGTTTCCACCTGCAAGGCAATAGACCACCTCCTGCCCAGAATATGTCCTCCAAGACACTATAACTAGACAAAACACACATAAAGACTCGATCTAAACTACCTAAAATAGACACTTAAAAGACACAAAATATGGACTCATCAGTCAAGTTCCCAAATTAATGTAGTTTGTAAATATGCAGTTTGTATGCAATATGCTGGGTCAAGTGGTTAGGTAAAGTGAATGAAAAATACTGAATGTAAAATGCAGAAGGTAAAGTACACAGTATTTTAACGTGGTTCAGAGATTGACCTCCTATGTCCACAATTATCATTTTGGGGAAGTAATCCACTAGATAAGCTTAGGCATCCTTACCAAACGCACCACTTGGATTACAGTTCCAAGCAAGCTAACCAGTTTGATTACGGGTTCGAACAAGACGTTACAACACTTTTCCGAGCAAGTGCACAGCCTGGTCTTAGATTCTGGGTTCTGAGGGACCTATTCTTGGATTCCGGGTTCCAATGGACCTGGTATTAGATTACGGGTTCCAAGGGACCTCGTGACTTTAATTCTGGGTTCAAAGTCAGACCAAAGGTTTGCATTAGGGGGGATTTCCAACAAGAAAGCCTTCAACACTAAGGGAAGTGGAAGCTTCGACCTAAGGCGTCAAACACAATTGTTTGATAGAGAGTTCGATCAGACACAATACAAGGACCAATTCTCTAGACTCGATCAAGAAAGGGGGTTTTCTGAGAGGCTAGATGGAAGAATAGGAGGAGGAGTAAACACTCTACTTCGACTGGACTGTGGTTGAGGTCTTATTGCTTGGAGAAAGAAAGAGATTATAAGTTGCTGCTTCTTCACTCTTGATTTTGTCTCTCTTGGCACTTTTGCGTGTTTTTTCTCTACTTGTGTCTTATTTGAGCATTGGTATGGAGACCTCTATTTATAGAGGGAGATCTAACTAATCGTTTGATCTCTGCCAAAAGCATGGCATTCCACCTACTTTTCTGGAAACTTTCCTTAAATGGTAACTGCGACCTTTACCTTTTGTACGTCGCTGTTGTCGGCCCATTTATGGTAAGTTCTTCAGCTGGCTTGTGTTTTCAAGTAGATTTGAATCTGGACTGCAACTCTTCCGTCTTTAGCGTCTTCTCTTCTCCGCTCCACGACGTCTGACTTCTACATAACTTTTCTTCACACTTAAACTATATGCCTTCAACTGCGTGGGTCAGTTGAGGAGTCCATTGAGCTGTTGTCCGACTAAGACCGTGCTTCAGTTGAGATTAATGTCTCAACTGAGTGTTAGTCTCAGCTGAGTTGGGACCTCAGCTGATTCTGGGTCTTAGTTGATTTTGGGCCTCAGCTAAGTTTTTCACCAACTTCCTTCTTCAGTCCAACTGACTTCTTCTGCTTGAAACCTATAAAGATAAAATCCCTACTCTCAAACAGTGAGCTCTAGCTACGTTCAGACTAAAGGCATTCATCTACTCGGTTAAGGTCAGTTGGGGTTTTGGTATCTTTCGAAACCTTTTACTAATTTTCCCAACGGCAATGCATCTGGAACTTTTCAAAGGTGTATGATGAGTATTTTCTCCTATTT
Organism: Schizonepeta tenuifolia; assembly: GCA_029490685.1. Classification (NCBI taxonomy): domain Eukaryota; kingdom Viridiplantae; phylum Streptophyta; class Magnoliopsida; order Lamiales; family Lamiaceae; genus Schizonepeta; species Schizonepeta tenuifolia. Next base: position 80,593,483 of record CM055959.1, read on the forward strand.
ATTGGAGAATTGTATCGAAGTCTTCATGGATGACTTCACTGTATATGGAGACTCATTCGACACTTGCCTCAATCATCTCGAGCTTGTATTGAAGAGATACGTGGAAAAGAGCTTGGTTCTCAACTATGAGACATGTCATTTTATGGTGAAAGAAGGAATAGTGTTGGACCACATCATCTCTGAAAAAAGAATCGAAGTGGATAAGGTAAAAATCAATTGCATTGCAAAGTTGCCCTACCCAACAACAATAAAGCATATACGGGCGTTTCTAGGCCATGCGGGGTTCTATCGGCGATTTATCAAGGATTTTGCAAAGATTTTCCAACCCATGACCAGACTCTTGTAGCAAGATGTACTGGTTGGCTTTGATGACGACTGCAATGATGCATTTCTCAACTTCAGGGCCAAGCTTCGGTCAGTGCTGATCATTCAGCCACCAGACTGGGATTTGGTTTTCGAAATTATGTGTGATGCTAGTAACCACGCGGTTGGGGTAGTACTGGGAGAGAAAAAGGGAAAGGAGAGCTATGTGATATATTATGCTTTCAAGACCCTTAACCCAGCATAATGCAGTTACACCACTACAGAAAAGAGCTGTTGGTAGTAGTATTTGCCATAGAAAAATTCAGATCTTATCTCTTGGGTACCAAGGCAATTATCTACACTGATCATGCGGCCTTGAAGTACTTGATGGCCAAAAAGAAATCAAAACCATGACTCATAAAGTAGATATTACCACTTTAGAAGTTTGACATTGAGATAAGAGATTAGAAAGGAGCTGCCAATCTCGTAGCAGATCACTTAAACAGTTTACAAGTAGGCGAAGATGATGATGAGCCCATAACTGATACCTTTTTTGATGAGAAGTTGCATGCGGTATATGCCAGTACGGAGAAGGAATCTCTGTATGCCCTCACAGACAAGGAACCATGGTATGCAGACATTTCTAACTACTTAATTAAAAGAGGTTCCATCAGGAAAGATAAAATTCGAAAAGTAAAAACTAGTTTCTCAAGCTCGCTCTTATTTTTGGGAAGTACCGCATTTGGTGGAAATTGGAGTGGATCAGATCATACAAAGGTGTGTTCCTGAGAGTGAGCATAGTCAGATACTGAAAATATGTCATGGAACAACATGCAGTGGGCACTTTTGAGGTAGACGAATCGATAAAAGGATATTGGACAGTAAGTTTTACTGGCCTTCAGTGTTTTCTGATGCAAGGAAATGGGTACAGGGCTGCTCGAAGTGTCAACTGGTAGGGGGGAAATATTGGTAGAGATGAGATGCCTCAAATGTTTATCATGCCCGTGAAAGTTTTCGATGTATGGGGCATTGACTTCAAGGGCCCATTACCAAAGTAAGGAAATAATGAGTACATCTTTGTGGCAGTCGACTATGTATCTAAGTGTGTTGAAGCAAAAGCAACATCAAACAATGATGCCCATACCGTGGCAGAATTTTCGAATGATCGGGTTTTCAACATATTTGGGGTTCCGAAAATCCTCATTAGTGACCAGGGATCCCACTTCTGTAATGCCACCATCAAAGCTCTTACCAAGCAAATGGGAGTCAAGCACTAGGTGACCACAGCTTACCACCCCAAAATAAATGGACAAGCCAAAATCTCGAATAGAGAAATCAAAGGGATATTGAAAAAAATCGTGCAAACTAATAGGAAAGCCTAGAATAACCATTTGGGATATGCGTTATGGGCATATTGCATTACTTTTAAAACTTCGATTGGTATGTCTTTTTTTAGATTGGTGTTTGAGAAAAGGTGTCATCTGTCTGTTGAGATAGAGCCAAGACGTACTGGGCAATCAAACAAATAAATCTTAGTATGGGCTTGGCTGGAGCAGAATGGAAGTTGCAGATGAGTGAGTTAGAGGAACTTGTCCTCTATAAGGAGAGAACCAAAAGGATCCACAGTGCAAAAATTAGGAAAAAGGAGTTCTGGGTGGGACAAATGGTCTTGTTGTTCAACTCATGCTTCAAGATGATGAGTGGAAAACTCCGCTCTAAATGGGGAGGTCCGTACGTGATTAAAGAAATATTTCCCAGTGGTAGCATTGAAGTGTATGACCTCCATGGAAGTGACACGTTCGTGGTGAATGGGCATCGACTTAAGCCCTATTTCGATTATTCGAGTATGGATAAACGGAAGGAGAAATGTTTTCTCTTTGACCTCACTTACAAGTAAGAAGAAGAAATAAAGGTTGAGCTCAAGACAATAAACAAAAGCGCTGACTGGGAGGCAACCCAGGATAGGTACTTAGGAATTTTCTTCAAGTTCGTGATCTTAGGCTGAAAATAAAGAAAAGACGGGTCAAAATAAATTACGCCCAGTGGAGAAATCTAAACCTACTTTGTGATGCAAAGTGTGTAGGTGGAGGCCCATGGATGTTTGAAACGGATGAGGTCTAACCGAGGAGTGACGTAGAAACGTGTCTGACATGATATGACAACATCGCTTCAATTTCCACTGGTTATTTGAATTTTGAATTTGGTAATGATTCAGTTTCTCTAATTAAAAACTTATTTCCATAACTGTCATCTCCAATCCAAAATCCGGTTACCTTTTATCCTTCTTTAAATCCCCACTTCTCCATAACTGCTACACACGATCTCCACTACCTTAAACTTCTAATTTGCAACCGCCATGTCCACTTCCATAAAAACTAAGTAAGTTCCTTACCCTCTTCACAAAAATCCCTATATTTCCCAACTCTCAAAACTCACCATGGCCAAAACAAAAATACCGGCGAATAGAAAATTCTCCAAGAGCAGCGTCGCCTCTGGTAGCACACAGACTACTGCTACCAGAAAGAAAAACACCACCACTGTTCAACCCCCACCAACAGGTGCGAAAAGAAGGACGCACAGCTCCGCTTCAGAACTCAGGCAGTGGAGAAAATCACAACTACCATCGCCGTTGAAGAAAAGGAACCAGAGAAGTCCCTTTCGCCGCATGTTTAGACTTCTGGAGGGAGGAAAATGAGAAATTGAGGGTTCCGACCAGCCGAAGGAAGAGCAGCCTGACCCTTCGCCACCAAAGAAAAAAGGCAGCAAACAACTCGCCGAGAAGAGCACGTCCACCGCCACTGCACCACTGAAAAAGCTATCTACAAAGTAGAGCAAGAAGGTTGCTCCGATATTCCCTTCATCTTCTCAATAGGAAGCAAACCCTGTTACCAAATCTTCTTGCTCTCCCTTTCAGTCACTGGAGGAAGGTAAAACTGCCTCCAACGATGAGGAGACAGAGCGGGAGGATGGAGAGGATGAAGAAGAGAGAGAAGAAGGAAATTCCCCTGTGCAATCAAAGGAAGTTGAAGCCCCAACTCCGCAGAGCAAGGAGAAGACGGTGGGGGTTAAGAGGAAATTGGAGACTTTGAAGCCTCTTCGTATTCCCACCAAGGTCAAACCAGTGAAAGAAGGGGGTAAGGCTAAGGATGGGGGGCAGTAAAGGTACAGTGAGAAAGGCTACGGAAGCAGAGAAAGCGAAAGGCAAGGTAGTCGAAGGAAAAGAAGAAGAGAAGAAGGAGGAGGAAGAAGAGAAAAAGAATGAGGATGAGACTATGGATAGTTCGAACTTTGACGATGTGCTAGCTCCAGCAAAGTCAGTACCCAACACCACTACCACTACAAAGAAATCTATCGTCAAGTGCAAGGGACTTTTGCGCACAGCTTTATCTGGCATGGCCTACCAAGAGACAATCAGCGGTATGTCGTCCTCCAGTTTAGAGAAATTACTCCATGGTACTTTCTTCTTAGTGAAGCTTTCGAGATATTCGGGAAAGGAGAAGGTGGTGGGATATTTTTAAGGAATAGGCTGGGGTAAGGTACTGGAGTGGAGCTACAAAGCCTACAAGAACATGTCGGAGGAGTTTATTGGAACGGTCGAGTTCAAGCCCCGTGGCAACTGTACCATCGAGACTTCTGGTGCCATGTGCTTCCAACTGCGGGGTAGGGTGTTCCCTCTTTTTTTATCAATGAGTTGAACATCGAACTAGGAGTGATCAAGCCAAGGGAGTTGTATGATGAGGAATACAAGGAGGTAGAAACTATGGCTCCAATGGAATGGAAATCTCGGATTGACCATTACTGGTCAATCATCTCCACCAAAGACAAGTATGTGAAGAACATCAGCAAGTCCAAAGAGATCCGCGACCCCGCACTGTAGATATGTCACGGGTGGTTGGCTTATAGTATCTATGGCAGTCCGGAAGGTTCGAATGTTGTCACCCAATAAGAAGGGTTCTTACTGTAACATCCTGAATTTTCCAAATAGAGTATTAAATAAGTTAACACTCCTAAATATATTAAAAATATTTTCACAGCAAAAAAAGTCTTTTATCTTTTTATGAAAATACACATATCATGTTTATAGTCGTTGTGTAGAGTATTTTATTCCGAGTCTATAAACGCTAAGTTTGCTCAAAAAAGATTTCACATGAAAAAGTTATGCACGTTTAAAGGTTTTAAAACATAAGTTGCTGCACAGCTGCTTCCGCTTTGCAGCAGCTTATTGCGCAGCAGCTTTCGCCTCGCAGCACCTTCTGCCTCGCAGCAGCTTATTGCTCAGCTGCTTCCGCATCGCAATAGCTTATTGCACAGCTGCTTGCTTCTTCCTATAAATAGGCGCTTAAGATTTTCATTTTCATCGATCAGTTTTCTATTCTCTCTCATTTATCTTACAACATAAGCTCGTCGTATCTGCTTGTGTGATCATGATGTCTTGATGTTACGGTCAGCATTAGTATTTTCAATCAGGTGGGTAATTTTTTTTGAAAACTATGTTTGAGTTATTAAACTCTAGATTAGCATAAAAATTCAGTTATCCATAAAATATTTTCATGTGTGTTCCATGTGATATACTCTAGTTAATCGATCGAGATACTTAGTGAGTACACAGGTACTAGCTGAGTATTGTACGCACCACGTTGCAATGCAATGGGTTGATCTCCATTTGTATTGTAGCTAGCGGTCTTGAGCTAAGGCTCCTAGCCTATGTTAATGTTGACTATGTTACTCCACGGACTGTATCCTGGGTACAAGTCAAATGGACTATGGTTACCATAGCTATGGTGCCTAGTCAGAGTATAAGGATCGAACGTCACATCCGGTCAGAGGTGGTTTTCTGTTTTAAAACCCTCTGATGCATACCATGATAAATGGATAATCTGCTATGTTTCCAAAAATGGCACATGCCCACTGAGTACACTAGTACTCAGCCAAAAATATTTTCAAAATATTTTCAAGTTGGGAGGCAGGTGATGGGATGCGAGGCTGAGGAAGAGGTTGTTGTTGTTGTATATGTTTGTGTGCTTCCGCTATATTATTTAATTGTGCAACTCTGAATAATGTTCTTATTTCATATATGTGAAATATATGAATAAATTGTTATATGTGCAAAAAAGTAATTAAGCCCCTTTCTTTCCCGCTTCTTTATTCCCCTCTGTTGCGTCTCGGTTTATGAAAATCGGGATGTGACAAAATGGTATCAGAGCCAAACCTCTCTCAGTACGGTGTGGTCCGGGGACGAACCAGTGGAAGCTGGTGGGCCTGTGACGCTCGGGGATGAAGTGCGGAGTGATCGCCGGTGTAAGAGACACGGACAAGGAGCGGCTCTGATAAAACTTCCAAGCGGAGGGGGACAGGAATGAACTGAAACACACCCGAATGAGAGTGATGCCGAGAATATGTTGGAATGGGATGACATATTCGAGGTTATCTTTGGGAATGACTCTGAGATCATTAATCTATGTGTTAGGTCTACGATTAGCATTTATAAATTTATATGTGTTCTGCAAACCCTCTCAGCGCGTCGTCACACTGCCCTCGACAAAAGAAAAAGGTACTTATTGATTAGCAATTATTTTATGAAAACATGATTTATGTGTCAAGTATGTTATGTTGCAATTGCAAATTGATTTTTGCCTTGCCAGTGAATCAAATATGTTTGTGTGATTTGCGAAACACTTTCATGTTGAATCTATTTGAGATTTCTCAATGACCATGAAAACTTGTCATTAAAATGATCAATGTTCTGAAAAGAAGACGAATGCCATGTTTTGTCGTGTTGAAGCTCCTTGAGCTCACCGACCAGGTTAATGTGGTCATCATGGTACCTCTATAAGTCATGTCAAATTTCGAGGACGCAATTTTTTTTTAAGGGAGGAGGGATATAACATCCCGAATTTTCCAAATAGAGTATTAAATAAGTTAACACTCCTAAATATATTAAAAATATTTTCACAGCAAAAAAAGTCTTTTATCTTTTTATGAAAATAGACATATCATGTTTATAGTCGTTCTGTAGAGTATTTTATTCCGAGTCCATAGACGCTAAGTTTGCTCAAAAAAGATTTCGCATGAAAAAGTTATGCACGTTTAAAGGTTTAAAACGTAAGTTGCTGCACAGCTGCTTTTGCCTCGCAGCTGCTTCCGCTTTGCAGCAGCTTACTGCGCAGCAGCTTTTGCCTCGCAGCAGCTTACTGCTCAGCAGCTTCTGCTTTGACCCCTTGGCTTTTCCGGCGATATGAACGTATTTAAGTAATTGTCGTTCTGTAAGCCCGTTATCATATCTAACGGATGGGATTTCTCGTGGATCTACCCCATTTTTGGGGTTAACCAAAGAAGTTCATTACATGAGTTTTAAAATGAAATTTGGAGTCGTTTTATTTCCGCATCGCAGTAGCTTATTGCACAGCTGCTTGCTTCTTCCTATAAATAGGCGCTTAAGATTTTCATTTTCATCGTTCAGTTTTCTATTCTCTCTCATTTATCTTACAACATAAGCTCGTCGTATCTGCTTGTGTGATCATGATGTCTTGATGTTACGGTCAGCATTAGTATTTTCAATCAGGTGGGTAATTTTTTTTGAAAACTATGTTTGAGTTATTAAACTCTAGATTAGCATAAAAATTCAGTTATCCATAAAATATTTTCATGTGTGTTCCATGTGATATACTCTAGTTAATCGATCGAGATACTTAGTGAGTATACATGTACTAGCTGAGTATTGTACGCACCACGTTGCAATGCAATGGGTTGATCTCCATTTGTATTGTAGCTAGCGGTCTTGAGCTAAGGCTCCTAGCCTATGTTAATGTTGACTATGTTACTCCACGGACTGTATCCTGGGTACAAGTCAAATGGACTATGGTAACCATAGCTATGGTGCCTAGTCAGAGTGTAAGGATCGAACGCCACATCATGCATCAAAAATATGTTTTGTATGGTCAAAGGTGGTTTTCTGTTTTAAAACCCTCTGATGCATACCATGATAAATGGATAATCTGCTATGTTTCCAAAAATGGCACATGCCCACTGAGTACACTAGTACTCAGCCCAAAATATTTTCAAAATATTTTCAGGTTGGGAGGCAGGTGATGGGATGCGAGGCTGAGGAAGAGGTTGTTGTTGTTGTATATGTTTGTGTGCTTCCGCTATATTATTTAATTGTGCAACTCTGAATAATGTTCTAATTACATATATGTGAAATATATGAATAAATTGTTATATGTGCAAAAAAGTAATTAAGCCCCGCTTCTTTATTCCCCTCTGTTGCGTCTCGGTTTATGAAAATCGGAATGTGACAAAATGGTATCAGAGCCAAACCTCTCTCAGTACGGTGTGGTCCGGGGACGAACCAGTGGAAGCTGGTGGGCCTGTGACGCTCGGGGATGAAGTGCGGAGTGATCGCCGGTGTAAGAGACACGGACAAGGAGCGGCTCTGATAAAACTTCCAAGCGGAGGGGGACAGGAATGAACTGAAACACACCCGAATGAGAGTGATGCCGAGAATATGTTGGAATGGGATGACATATTCGAGGTTATCTTTGGGAATGACTCTGAGATCATTAATCTATGTGTTAGGTCTAAGACTAGCATTTATAAATTTATATGTGTTCTGCAAACCCTCTCAGCGCGTCGTCACACTGCCCTCGACAAAAGAAAAAGGTACTTATTGATTAGCAATTATTTTATGAAAACATGATTTATGTGTCAAGTATGTTATGTTGCAATTGCAAATTGATTTTTGCCTTGCCAGTGAATCAAATATGTTTGTGTGATTTGCGAAACACTTTCATGTTGAATCTATTTGAGATTTCTCAATGACCATGAAAACTTGTCATTAAAATGATCAATGTTCTGAAAAGAAGACGAATGCCATGTTTTGTCGTGTTGAAGCTCCTTGAGCTCACCGACCAGGTTAATGTGGTCATCATGGTACCTCTATAAGTCATGTCAAATTTCGAGGACGAAATTTTTTTTTAAGGGAGGAGGGGTGTAACATCCCGAATTTTCCAAATAGAGTATTAAATAAGTTAACACTCCTAAATATATTAAAAATATTTTCACAGCAAAAAAAGTCTTTTATCTTTTTATGAAAATAGACATATCATGTTTATAGTCGTTGTGTAGAGTATTTTATTCCGAGTCTATAGACGCTAAGTTTGCTCAAAAAAGATTTCGCATGAAAAAGTTATGCACGTTTAAAGGTTTAAAACGTAAGTTGCTGCACAGCTGCTTTTGCCTCGCAGCTGCTTCCGCTTTGCAGCAGCTTACTGCGCAGCAGCTTTTGCCTCGCAGCAGCTTACTGCTCAGCAGCTTCTGCTTTGACCCCTTGGCTTTTCCGGCGATATGAACGTATTTAAGTAATTGTCGTTCTGTAAGCCCGTTATCATATCTAACGGATGGGATTTCTCGTGGATCTACCCCATTTTTGGGGTTAACCAAAGAAGTTCATTACATGAGTATTAAACTGAAATTTGGAGTCGTTTTATTTCCGCATCGCAGTAGCTTATTGCACAGCTGCTTGCGTCTTCCTATAAATAGGCGCTTAAGATTTTCATTTTCATCGTTCAGTTTTCTATTCTCTCTCATTTATCTTACAACATAAGCTCGTCGTATCTGCTTGTGTGATCATGATGTCTTGATGTTACGGTCAGCATTAGTATTTTCAATAAGGTGGGTAATTTTTTTTGAAAACTATGTTTGAGTTATTAAACTCTAGATTAGCATAAAAATTCAGTTATCCATAAAATATTTTCATGTGCGTTCCATGTGATATACTCTAGTTAATCGATCGAGATACTTAGTGAGTACACAGGTACTAGCTGAGTATTGTATGCACCACGTTGCAATGCAATGGGTTGATCTCCATTTGTATTGTAGCTAGCGGTCTTGAGCTAAGGCTCCTGGCCTATGTTAATGTTGACTATGTTACTCCACGGACTGTATCCTGGGTACAAGTCAAATGGACTATGGTAAGCATAGCTATGGTGCCTAGTCAGAGTATAAGGATCGAACGTCACATCATGCATCAAAAATATGTTTTGTATGGTCAGGAGTGGTTTTCTGTTTTAAAACCCTCTGATGCATACCATGTTAAATGGATAATCTGCTATGTTTCCAAAAATGTTTCAAAAAATGGCACATGCCCACTAAATACACTAGTACTCAACCCAAAATGTTTTCAAAATATTTTTAGGTTGGGTGGCAGGTGATGGGATGCGAGGCTAAGGAAGAGGTTGTTGTTGTTGTATATGTTTGTGTGCTTCCGCTATATTATTTAATTGTGCAACTCTGAATAATGTTCTTATTACATATATGTGAAATATATGAATAAATTGTTATATGTGCAAAGAAGTAATTAAGCCCCTTTCTTTCTCGCTTCTTTATTCCCCTCTGTTGTGTCTCGGTTTATGGAAATCGGGATGTGACACTTACTATGGTACATGCTTGAGAAGAAGAAGGTGAACTTCGAGTTCACGGTGGCACTGCAATTCTAGTATGGGGTGTCCCACAACAACAAATATCTCTCACTCTGCCCGTTGGTGACTCTCCTTGCCAAAAACTCTCACCAATTTTAATCTGGAGAGGCCCAGAGACACCCCCGTATCAGAGACCTGCTTCCTCGATCAAGGCCTCTTTGTGCAATAGAGGATGATCGAGGTAGACGAGGGTTGTAACTACTCTCTAGTCTACCCAGAAGGTGCCTCAGGTAGGGCTGAACCAAGGATGGCAGGAGAGGAGTTGGTGCCATGCCTTACTAGTGGTGATGGAACAGCCATTTTGGCGGACTTGAGAGAGTTGCACAACGAGGTGGGATTCGTTCGGGACTTGGTTGGTGTAATGAAGACGAATATGTTGTCTGACTTTGAGGCGTTGATAGTACCTGCTGATGAAGAGGAGGATGATGCTTCTGACCAAAACGAATAAGTTTTCTTCCCCTTAACTTTTAGTTTAGGTTTTATTCAATCTCTTGATTTTTATGTTTTTATGTCTAATTGAGTGTTAGGTATAGTTGGAGTTTATTTTGCGCATGTTGTGTGGTATCGGTGATTTATGCATGCTAATTGGTTTGTTTGCTTTGATGGCATGACGAGCAGAATCACATGATAGCAGTAGTGAGCATACTGAATACTCCCCACCTGTGAGTTTTGGAAGACTGCATTTATTTCTAGTGTGACTATGCTGTTTGGTAATCCTAGAACTGGTTTGTAGATTCTAGTTGGTTGGTAGTATTTGAATGATTAGGGCACTTTCTTTGATCCAGAGCCCCGTATTATTTTCTTGAGCTGTAAACTAATGAACCTTTGCTAACCACTTTGAGCCGAATGATAAAGGTGTGACTCCCACACCATATGAATGATAAAGGGTAGTTAATTGCTCTAAGTGTGAAAGAATAATCTGAGAAAGGAACGTTTGGGAATAAAAATGAATTGAAGAAAAACTTGCTTAGTTAAAGAAGTAAAGAAAATTGGTAAGATAAGTGGGTGCGCCAATACTGAAAAGATAAGTCGGAATGACTGGAACCAAGTTTTAAACTACTTATCCAGAAATCCTTACCTCCACTCCGCATGCCCACTAAAATCCTAAAAAGACCCTTTGATGAATCCTGCCAACTCAAGCACTTGCTATGAATCTGTAACCAAGCCTATAGAAAAGCCGATGAAGCATGCTATGAGAGTATATACTTAACCATACACTTGAGTGTGTGAGGGAAGTTGCTTTCTATACATGTGATTTCTTTGCTCGATAAGATGTGGTATGACTTTATGGTTGATGCGTGCATATATGATATGGTCCAAATAACTATGCAGTCTCGTGTCTTGAGTCTTTATTTCTTTCCTTTCATATATTTTTGTCAGTGTCTTTTGTGAATCCATCTTCATACTTGAGGGCAAGTATGATTTAAGTGTGTAGATGTGATGGGTCTTCGACTTTTGGGCAATTTAGCCCTATTTTTCTTGTCTTTTTGTGTCTGTAATGTTTGTATAGGCAAGAAAGCAGCTATTCGGAGGAATGAGGTTCAGTCCAAAGCATATGGAAGATAGATGGTAAGAATGGCCATAACCGAGACAACTTAGCCCTGCTGCACGATGCTGATTCCCCCAGGCGAAGAGAGTTTAGCAAGAGACCGCTCAAAGCAACTTTGAGCCATGATGATTTAAGAATAAGTATCCTGGATGCAAAATGCAATCTATTGAATGAAGATTTATCAAATGGATGTCAAGTCAGCCTTCTTGAACGGATTTCTTGATAAAGAAGTCTACATCAAGTAGCCTGATGGTTATGTGGTGAAAGCACAAGAAGATAAAATTCTAAAGTTAAAGAAAGCTCTTTACGAGTTAAAGCAAGCACCAAGGGTGTGGAATAGCCCGATTGACAAGTACTTAGAAAAATATGGCTTCATTACCTGCCCACATGAACATGGATTCTACGTTAAAGTTAAGGGATAAGATATTTTAATAGTGTGCTTGTATGTGGATGATCTCATCTTGTGGAAGTTAATGGACTCCGTGTGGAAGTGAAACAACTCGAGGATGGAGTATTTATCACACAAGAAAACTATACTAAGGAAATTCTTAAGAAGTTCAAAATGGAGAATTGCAATGCAATCAACATAGCGGTGGAATGCGGGATCAAGCTATCAATGAACGATGGAGAAGAAAAGGTGGATCCAACGTTATACAAGAGCTTAGTTGGAAGTTTGCAGTACTTAACATGAACGAGGCCAGACAAATCAAACTTGAATATCGATATGCATGGTTGGTACCAGAGATTTCCACTTGATAGGATAGAGAATGTAGAGAGGGAGAGACAGAAAAATGTAAGGGTTCCGGCGTATTTTTTAGAGAGAAATAGAGTTTGTTAAGAATATTTTTTTTATGTGATAATAACCACTATTTTCGGTATGCACTGAGTAAATTCTCGTTTTAGTGCAATAGCTTATAAACTACATAGGACATGTAAACGACATTTTCCAAGTATATTTGTGACAGACTCTATAGAGACATTAGCAGGAATTGAACCTGAGAGCTTTTACTTGAGGCAGACCACTTTAGTACTAAGCCATTAAATGAATATCAAGCTTCATTATCTCAAATTAAATCTGAATTATTATTTAATATTTTGAATAGACCCATGTTGGGTATATTATTATGATCTTATCATAATCTACATAATTTATTAAATTTATATTCACAATGGTTATTTAAATTATGTATTTTTGTAAAGAGCCAACTTATGAAATACCCATAATGAGGATAAAAACCCAATATATAGCCACTTTTTAAAAAACACAAATTTTAGCCTTTTTTTTTAATTTGGGACAAAAATACCCTTAATGAAGGGTGCGTGGGTCGGGTCAGGATGCGGGTCGGATCTGATTCAGGTACAAGAAGTCCGGCACTTTTGACACTAATTAGTGCCAAAGTGCCAAAGTACCAAATTTACTTAGTTTTTTTTTGTGCTTTCAGTTGGCACTTTGGCACTAATATGGTCATTAGTGCCAAAGTACCAAAGTACCAAATTACTTAGTATTTTTTTTGTGCTTTCTGTTGGCACTTTGACACTAATATGATCATTAGTGCCAAAGTATCAAGTTACATAGATTTTTTTTTGTGCTTTTTATTGGCACGTTGCCACTAATATGGTTATTAGTGCCAAAGTACCAAGTTACGTAGTTTTTTTTTTGTGCTTTCTGTTGGCACTTTGGTACTAATATGGTCATTAGTGCCAAAGTACCAAGTTACGTAGTTTTTTTTTGTGATTTCTGTTGGCACTTTGGCACTAATATGGTCATTAGTGCCAAAGACCAAGTTACGTAGTTTGTTTTTGTGCTTTCTATTGGTACTTTGGCACTAATATGGTCATTAGTGCCAAAGTACCAAGTTACATAGTTTTTTTTGTGCTTTCTGTTGGTACTTTGGCACTAATATGGTTATTAGTGCCAAAAAGCCAAGAGGTAGTTTTTTTTTTTTTATACTTTCTGTTGGTACTTTTGTAATACCCCGGATAATTCTTTCGCCGTCAAAATAAAATTTTAATTATTAGTTAAGGTTTTGCACGCCTACGTTAAGGATTTTCGATTCTAAGACTGACGGTGAAATCCGCTTCTGAAAATAAATTCCAGAAGTCGGTTGAACGACTACTGTATTAGGGTTTTCGCGTCCGATAAAATTTTCGTCCGAAAACTCAGATCGAAAAATCGTCAGACTTTACATTCACTTTTTCTTCGATACGAGTTCACCGGAGAAAGTCAGTTTTTATTATTTTTTCAAGCGAATTTTGGACTGTCTTATCCCGACTTTTCATCGGATTTCGGAAAACGAAATATGCGTTCTGAGTATGTGATTTATTTCTAATCTAACGGTCGAATTAGATTTCGTCGAAAACATAACCATCTAGGGTTTTAATTTCTTGATTTTATAACGTTGTATTAGACTTGTAAAACGCGATATTTCGGTAAAATAAAATCCCCTAAACCGCCTATTAAGGTGAGTCATCACCTTTATAGATCTTTTCTACTTTATCAAATTCTATCTAACTTAGTCATCCTTCTCTCCCTCTCTCTCCTTACCGCCAACACCCCCCCTTCTCTCATTTCTCTCTCACTTTCTTCCATTAAAGAGTTCTTCAAGCTTTCTTAAGCTCCCCAAGTCATTCGTCAACCGATCAATCTTAGTTCCGATTCCATATTCGACAAGGTAAGAGCTTCCTCTCGAGATTGAACCGAACAAAAATCCTTTTCCCTCAACTTTATTTTTTTTCGAAATATTGGAGATGGAATAAGATGATGAATCTATGTTTAATATATGTTATAGTATGCTTAGGAATGGTTTTATGGATTGAAATCATGAAGAAATTATCCCTCCTAATTTATTTGATATTACAGAAATTTTTAAGAGAATTAGGGGTTTGATGTAGTTCGATTTTCTTGAGGATTGATTGATGGATTAGTGTTCTATATGATGATAGATGATTGCATGAATTAATATAGAATTTTCTAAAAATAAAAATAAAAGTGTAAGAGAGAAAGAAGTAATGATTTGGTGTAGTATATGTTATGATTTGCATGTTATGATAATAGAACTGAGATGTAGTATGTTTGAGGATGACTATATAATTTATTGGAATTTTTCTAAAAATAAAATAGAAAACGTAAGAGACGAAAACCCGACAATAAGTTGAGACTCGTTAATGATTTGAATATGTGATTTACGTATTAGTGATTCTAGATAGATGATGATCGATATTGGAAAGTTTGAACGAAATCGAAGAACGTCGAAATTTTGTTAAGAGACGAAGAATCGTCGATAAGTCGAGATTAGATAATGATTTAGGTTTGTGATTTTAATATATGTTAATCTTGTTAGTTAATGATCGTAACCGGAAAATTTGAACGAATTCTAAGAAGATTGGAATTTTGATAAGAGATGGAGAAACGGGTCTAAATGTCGATAGAAAAGTCGAATAAGGAAAACCAATTTGATATTAATGATTGTTGTCGTTTGACGAACGATATTGTAATTGACGATATTTCCATCCGAGATATGAGATGATATAAGTTATAATTTATGAACTAAGAAGTCGAAGAATGAAATAGAAATTGAAATTGAATTGGTTTAGTAATTGGTTAGTTGAAAATGACAAGGAAATGCTCGTCGTTTGTTTAATCAAAAGACGTGAATGTGTGCCCGATTAAGGGACATGCATGTTGACTACCTTAATATGGAATTTTCATAAGAATAAAAGTGGTATATCATTAGTCGAACCTAGGAAGTCGTGCGTCGAGTTAACGAGCACCTAGGGTTTTCGCGGACTGTTTTGCGACCTTGCACGGAAACTGTCATAACTTTTAGCTCGCTTAACGAAATTGAGATCCGTAAATTGGAGAGTAAACTAGACATCCGTGGCTTTCTTTTGGTATAAATTTCATTCCCTGTTTCGCAGGAACCTTTTCTGTATGAACTCCAGAACCTCTGCTTTTTGCAGAAACTTATGTAAACTTAATTTCTTAAGTTGAATCATTTTCAACTTCGTTCCTTGTGAACTTCTAAGTCGTTATAAGTTATCAAATTCCATTTATCTACTGGCCTAAGTGTCGAGTAATAAGCCGAGTCAGTTTATAAAAGAGAATTGATCGAGTCTCGTTTATTCGTTAATCAAAAGAATATAGTAAAGTGCAAAGGCCTAAAAGACTAAAACCGATTTCGATTTCCTGTTTCTTTTATCGTTGCGATCGAGTTTTAAAGTTTTTTTATTTACGATAAAAGGAGGAAGTCAGCGCCAAGGATAGGACAGAAGACAGAAGACGGAAGCTATAGTTGTTCTGTAATTGCCTAAGGTGGGCTTTCTATCTATCAAAATAACGTGGGCTTTTCTATATATCAAATCAAATGAGCGATGCTCGAAAATCTTTATTTACCGCTTTGATAATTGTGTTTTCAAAGTGGTAATCAGGGCATGAAATATTTGTTTTATGTGAGTTCTCTTGTACCCTTCTGAGTTAGCCGACTGCTATCTAGAATTATTAGTTAGCCGACCTGCTAACTAAAACGATCGGACTTTGAGTTGGCCGACTGCTATCCAAAGTTAATGTACACAGTAGCCGTTGTGTGTGGAACCCTGTTGAGGGGTGACCAGCCACGGTGATAATTGTTGGGCAAGATTGAACGTAACATCTATTAGAAAAGTGCTTGATCAAGCCATGTTGTGAAAATGAGACAGAAAATGTTTAGTAGACATGGGTATTTATTGAAAAAAACCCCGATGTGCTATAGAAATGAGATGCCTGATTTATCTATACTTATGATATGTTTTCGGCAATGTGCCCACTAAGTGCTTTTTGTACTTAGCCCTGCATATGTTTTATAAAATGTGCAGGTTGAGTGACGGGAGCGGCGGAGGTTGATGTTGAGTAAAGAGTCGTAGTTAGGAAGAAGAACTTGTATCAAGCTTTACGCTTTTCGCTGCCAATCTTTTTGAGATAATATATCTATCTTTTGGGTCTAAGCCCCGTACAATGAACTTAGTTTCTTTGTGAACAACTTGTCGAGTGATCCTTTGAGATCAACTCTTTCTTTTAAATGAAGTCTTGTTCATAGAAGTTATTCTGTTATTAATGTCTGTTCATTCTTAGTTATTCCCCTTCTTCCCCGCTTCTTTAATCCAACCCCTAGTCGCACCCCGGCTTTGCCGTCCCTCGGAATTTGGGGATGTGACAACTTTGGCACTAATATGGACATTAGTACCAAAATACCAACTAAAACAGATCTGGAGATCAAAAAATAAATAATCCACCACAATTACAAGAGATCAAAATTTATACTCAACTACAGCTCAAAATGAAAAATGCACGTGCAATAGACACTTTGTGCATAGTTGAAGCATTAAGCGTATCAATGTTAGAAAAATCTACTCACATAAATGCTTCTCACTTGAGAAAAGACCACAAATAACTACTTTCATTGCTTGAATCCATTTCCTCAATTCATCTTTCAACATAACTTTAAAAACTTCTTCGGCTTCATGTATTCTTCTGGGCATTATCAAAGTTCCCCACCTTTAAGTTTGCATCAACCATAGAAGTATTATTCATTAGGAACCAGACCATCTGTCCAGCCAGCAAAAAACTTAATACATGCTACAACATCTGATACCAAATACGAGTAGAGAGGGAGAGAGTAAATTCTATAACCTCGGTTTTATTAATTGTTGCAACTAAAAAGTGGAAGTAAATAACACCTACACATGAATAAATATCACTAATGATGGTCCCGAAACGAGTTACTGGTGTATAGGGGGGGGGGGGAATACACCACTTAGAATTTAAAAACTTAACCTTTGAAAATTACTTCAACCGAGTAAAACGAACTCAGTTGGAATCTCACAGCTGAGTAAGCAACCTCAGCTGGAAGAGTGCGGCTGTGCGGAATGTGGTGGGAAATAAAACTCGTTATAGCAACTCACGCTTTTTAGTGCAGGGTTGGTCAAAAACCAAAACAGTTGAATATGCAAAGATGCAGTTGTACGCTGGTTAGTTTGATCAGATAAGAATGCAATAAGCAACTGAAAGAAAATAAACACAGACACACGGAATTTAACGTGGTTCGGAGATAACCCTCCTACGTCCACGGGGAGATGTAAATCCTCACACCTCAGTCCAAGTTCTTCTGGACAGTTCCACACAGCTTACCCGGGCTGTGCAACCGTTGCAATAAGTTTACGGGTACTTATCAACCTTAACAGTTAAGTTTGCGGGTACTTAACAACCTATGTCAAGTTTGCGGGTACTTGACGACCTAGCTACTCAATTACAGGAAGAGTATGATCCTAACAGACACTTTTTAAGGTGTGTGTGTGGGTGGATTTTCCAACTATAGCTCGATCACGAATGAGAGCTGGATCTATGGCTTGAACGAATAAACACTCAAACTAAGATCTAAGATAGATTATAACTCTATGAACCCTCAGCTACTAATGTTCTATCACTCTTGAACTCTCAGCTGCTGATGTTCTTAGAAAAAGATTTTTGCAGATTTTTCTTGCACTTGATTTTCTTGTGATTGCACTTCTCTATCTCTTGTCTCGTGTGTGTATCTCTCGAATGAGAGAATGCCTCTATTTATAGGCGGAGAGAATCAACTAGCCGTTGGATGAGCTGCTGATCTCTGATCGATGAAAGCGATGGCTTGTATCTCATTTCTGTAGACTTTCCCGATATGGCATCTGTGCTCTTCTGCTTTCCATCTGAGACAGCCTTGTATTGGGCCAGATGGGGTGATGACTGAACGGTCAAACCCTCATGTGACTTCCTTTTGAAATTCAAAACTTAACCTTTCTGACAGTCAACCTTGGTCAGTTGGTTAAAAATCTTGATCTTTATCTGAGTGGTCTTCAGCTGATGTTCTGACTGAACCGTTGAACTCTCAGCTGACTTTGAACTTCATGTTGTTGATATTCTTTTTTGAGTTCTACAACTGAGGTTCTGAAACTGAACCCTCAGTTGTCTTCCTTGTATTTAGTTAGTTGAGTTGGAAACTTTAGATGACTTCCTTTTCATCTGATGTTCTCTTCCTTTCTACTGTTTCTCATCTGACGAATCCTCAGTTGGCCTTTACAACTGATGATCTGAAGACTTCCCCCTTATTCCATCTGAACAAATGAACTCTCAGTTGTCTTTCATCATAACTGATGTTCTGTCTGAGTAATGCCTTGTTGTCATCTTCAGCTGGAGACCTGTAAAGATAAAATCTTAACTTTGCTCAAACAGCGAGCCTAAATTCTAACATTAGGTTCTGGCAATACTCGGTTGGGGTCAGTCGGTTTTGGAATTCATCAAAACTCTTACTAATAAATTTCCCAACAATTTCCCCCTTTTTGATGATGCCAAAACCACTTACAACTTTAAACCACTATTGATCTAATCCTCACTAACTGACCTAAAATTTCAGCTGAAATTCTAGACAGTCTATAAGATAAAACATCAAAGGGTTAGCACAGTTATAATATGGTATTTAAAAGATTGCGATTCATAGCTTGGACAATGAGATATTGTGCGTCAAGTTGAATCGTATATATACTTTGAAGTTTTTGTTACAACTGAAGGTTACAAGGTTAAGCACAAAAAAAAGATACAACAGTTGTTTCAAAAACTACAACATCCAAAAAGAAGACTTCATCAGCTCAAAAATACTGTTGACCGTATTTGCTGAAGATACGGTCGAAAATCTCTTTCTTCGCAGCTGACTCGATCCCAGTGTTGACACCATGTTTTTTGCAGACTTGTCTCGCCTCAGCCATGATCGCATTTCTGTTTGGCGTGCTCGTGCCTTTGATCATCTGAGGGCGGTATCTGCACATCTGTGGAACTGGAACGGTGTTGGGATCGAGCTGAGCACTCAGCATGGCTCGCTTGAACTGACTAAACATTCCAGGGTCTCCAGATCTGAGTTCCCACAGGGCTTCCTTGAAGGCTTGCCTTGGGTCTTCAGTCGAGTAGACTTTCCTGTAATAGAAGTCATTGATGAATTCGTGCTTGAACTGCTCCCAGTCATCGTTCCACTTAGCATTCATCCACTTGTCAACATGTGGGTACCGAGACGGGAACGGAGCGTTCTTCTGCAACTGATGGGTCGACTTCCTAGCCTCAGCCTTCATCTGGTGCTTGTTGATTCTTCGCACGCTCCGGCTGGCTTTGTTTCTGTCGACGTTCTTTTCCACCTTAGCCAGTTCCTTCTCGAACTTGGCCACCTTCTTGGCCTGATCGGCAGCGAACTTCTTGATCAAAGAGGGATTCAAGTATTTCTCTTTGGACTCCCCCATAGCTTTGGCAGCTTCGATGCAGTCTTCAACAGATATTCCTCCGTCAAGTTCGGCATCGAGCTCGGCCGTAAGCTCGGCTACGAGGTCGTGGGAGATTTCCAGTTCTTGCTGCGATCCTTCAGCTTCTCCTTCACCTTCAGCTGGCACTCTTTCCCCCTGCTGAGCTCCTTCAGCTTGCTGGAGAACAGCTTTCCCTCGTCCAGCAACAGCTGCTGGCTCTTTGTCTTCCCCTTTTTTGGCATCATACAAAAGGGTGGCAACGGTGCCATCCAGGGAGGTCAGCTTGGCCTCAGCTTGTTGAACGCAGGAAAACAGTTCGTCAACAACGTCCTTCTCTTCCACCTTCTTGGCCAACTCCAGGTCTTGGCACTCCTGCTCAGCTCGCTGCACGGCTGCAAAGGTTGCAGAGACCTCTTTGTGGAGGGCGACGAACTCAGCTCGGAAAGATGCAAACTGAGACATCCACTCCTGATCTTGGGTCTGCTGGGACTTTGCCAGGTCAGATTCAGCAACGGTCTTGAAAACGTTGAAATCCGAGCTGAGGCCCTGAACGGCCTTCCGTAGAGCTGAGATCTCCGAGCTGGAAGAAGTGGAGAGATCTTCTAACTTCTGCTGCAGAGAGGAGGAAAGGTGTTCCAGCTGAGTCTTCAAGCTGGCATTCTCTGCCATCAGCTGCTGCATCCTGTCAGCTTCCTCCTCCTTGCTGTGCTGGATCTTGGACAACACTTCCTGCCTTAGCTGGTTGACCCTCTCCGAAATCAGCTCACAGATAGCATCGGATGAGAGAGCTGGCTGATTGGAGGGTCCAGGCAGGTGTTGTGGTTGTGGTTGGGCAGATGGCTCCGAGACAACCATGGCAGATCGGCTGGCGAGGTAGGCCTTGAGCTTTTCTTCTTCTCTCTTGGCCGCCTCATCAGCTGCGTCGACGTCCTCCATGCATGAGGCATTCTTGGCCAGCATCTCGTCAAGAAACTGAACAGCTCCAGGATTGTTGCACAGTTCCCTGGTGTCTGTCCCTTCTTGGATGCTCTTGTCCAGACGTCGTCGTAGCACAGCCACCTTCTGGTTGTAAGCCACCTCCAGGTTTTGGTAGTCGAAGTATTCCCTTAGGTTGGACTCTTCGACCTTCAACCTGTCCCAACCATGGATCCTGAGGGTTTCCTCCTTTACATACCAATAGCTGAATATGACGCTGAATTGGTAGAGCAGTTCCGTCCCGAAAACAGTGAATATGGGCATCGAGGCTGCCTCGGGGAACATACCAATCAGCTTGCGGAAGCAGTAGCTGAGTCTTTCTTCATATTCAGCCAGCATCGCCTGGCGGTTGGCTTCTTCGTCAATTGGAGGGGGGTCGATATCGAAGGTAACGGGTTCGATGGTTTCATCAACGTTGGCCAAAGGAATGGTCACAACGTTGGCATCGAGCGAGAGGCTCGGAATATCTGACTGAGGACCAGTTGAGAGAACTGGATCCTCTTTGGATGGTGAATCGGCTGGCTCAATGGTTTCTTCAGACACAGGTGGGATTACCTGGCTGGCATCAGCTCCAGTTTAACTGTCGTGGGACTCCTCAGACGAAGAAGAGTCATCTGAGGAGGAGCTGGAATCCTCCACTTAGATTTCCACGTCTTCAGCTGCTTCCTCCTGACGTGGTTGAAGAATAAACCCAGCTGGGTCAACCAATTGGCTGGATTCGGTTGACTCCTTCTCTTCAGCTGGCTTTGCCACTACTGGACTGGTTTGAGCTTCTGGCTGGATGATCTTGATCCTGGGCCTCTTCTGCAGAGGTTCCTCCTCTTCTTCTTCTTCGTCTTCCTCTTCCTCAGCCACCTCCTCCAGCTGGCGCTTTGCTGGCTTGGACCTCGATGGGCGGCGAGCTGCTGACTCCACAGCTAGCTTGGGGGCACCCTTGGGAGTATAGACGGCCTCCACAACGTCCCTGGCCTTTTTGGCTGAGGGGAACAGCGTCAGCTTGCTGAATGGTGTGTCCTCACTCCCTTCCCATGTCAGCGGCAGTCCCTTTGTGGCTTGGAGGATGAGGGCAGAGATCTTTGTCTCGAAGTTGAGTGTCCCCTTGACACTCAACAGCAGTTCTCCGGACTCAGCTGTCGTCTCGGAAAATTTCTGCTTCTCCAACAACAGCTGGCCTTCAAGATAGCCTAGCCAGTTGACCTGGTGCTGTTCCTCCAGGGCCTTCTGTTGCTTGAGCTTCGGCCTGCTGATGTCGCCGAAGGCTCCTCCGTATGCGAAGGCGCATTTGGATATCACATTGAAGAGAAGTCGGTGCTCCGGCTTCAGTTTTGTCCTTTGCATGCTCCCCTTCAATGGTTCGGGAACAAGAAGGATGGTTTGAAGGAAGGCATCGGCTTCCTTATCAGTGAAGTTCCCCAGCACATCTGTGGCTTCACGATTTCTGGGATAATCTTCTCTAATTCCTTCGATACTTTAATTTCTACGACGGTGTCTTCTATCGTCCGAGAGGTTCTGTGTCGTTGCTTGCATGGAATGATCGTGACAAGCCCATCATCTGCAACTCGCTGCAGATTCCGGTAGAAGTGTACGACCTGCTTCCTGAGCAACTGGGACGGAGAGAGGGTTGCCTAGTCTAAGAGACGGTGGTCGGAGAGAATGGCAGCGACGGGAGCAAGTTCAGGCGAGGTGAGAGCTTCCCGGGAAAGAATCTGTTCGAAATGAATCTTCGACATCACCATGTCGAAAGATTCCTGGAACGTAGCAGGCTCTGCAGAGACCATCTTCTTCGAAGCTTTAGATTTGGGCGCCATCTCAAATCGATATATATGCAAAGAAGAAGGAAAAACTTTACTGAAAATGGTGAAACAGATTTGGAGAGGATGATGAATAGTAATTAAAGATATGCATGAAATAAGAAGGTAAGGATCACTTCCTGATTTGCCGTATTATATAATCTTTGACTCGGATAATATCAACGGCTGGGGTTAAATGGCGCGAATCCATCAACGGCTGAGATTACGCGACTGTTGGGTAATTTTGACTGATACTCCACGCACGCGAGTGAGAAGGTGAATAGTTTGAGGTGTCAGCCTAGTCGCACTATAAAGTAAGGCTATAGGAGTTCAGCCAGACTTTACATTAAATGCGATATGATGGCTTGTTTAGTTTAGCTGACATGTTTAGAAATGTTTAAATTTATTTCAAACATTCTCATTTAATATCATAACACCTTCAGTCATAAATGATACCTGCCAGCTGATGTCGAGATCAGTTGTATACCTCAGTCGAGTTCCTCAGTTGCCGCATACCATCAGCTGACTCGAGTTCGTCTGTTCAGCTGATGTTTGATGTCTTCAGTTGGCAATTCGTATCTGAGATTCCCCCTTCATCTGAGCTTCCCCCTCAGATGGATATCTGACTCTTCAGCTCGGATGGATCCTCTGCAGCTCGGATGACTCCTGCTCGGATGACTCCTGCTCGGATGACTCCTGCTCGGATGAATCTTCAGCTCGGATCCAATAGACCTAAAAGATCACACAGCATCTTGAACTGGGCTTCAGGAAGAGGTTTGGTGAAGATGTCAGCTCTCTGAATCTTAGTTGGGATCTTCTCCATGGACACATCTTTCTTCTCAATATGATCTCGGATGAAATGATGACGAATGTCGATATGCTTAGTTCGAGAGTGGTGAACAGGGTTCAGAGAGATAGCTATGGCACTCGAGCTATCACAATGAATGGGAACCTGTCTAGTTGCAACTTCATAATCTCTCAGCTGTTGCTTCAACCACAACACTTGCATGCAACAGCTTCTGGCAGCCATGTATTCTGACTCGGTCGTAGAAGTGGCAACACATGCTTGTTTCTTGGAGAACCATGAAACCAGCTTGCTTCCCATGAACTGACAGTGTCCAGAGGTAGACTTCCTGTCCAACCGATCTCCTGCTAGGTCCGCATCTGAGTATCCAGTTAGCTGGATATTGTCATCAGTTGGGTACCACAACCCAACATTGACAGTTCCCTTCAGATACTTAATGATGTTCTTTGCTGCCAATATGTGTGCTTCTCTTGGTTGGACTTGAAATCGAGCACACACTCCAACTGCGTATGATATATCTGGTCGGCTGGCAGTTAGGTAGAGCAGCGAACCGATGATCCCTCTATACTGGCTAGCATCAACGAGTTTTCCTTCAGCTCCGGGTTCAATCTTCCAGTTAGTATTAATTGGGATCCTCGTGGTCTTACTTGTTTGCAATCCGAATTTGGTGATGAGCTCCTTTGTATACTTGGACTGGTTGATGAAAATCCCTTCGGGTGATTGCTTCACTTGCAATCCAAGGAAATAATTCATCTCACCCATCATTGACATCTCGAACTTCTCCTTCATGAGATCTGAGAATTTCTTGCACAGCTCCTCCGACTTGGAACCGAAAATGATGTCATCGACGTAAATTTGCACAACAAGTATATCTTCTCCAACTTTGATGGTGAACAGAGTTTTGTCAACTGAACCTCGTTTGAACCTTGAGTTCAGAAGAAATCCACAAAGAGTGTCATACCATGCCCTTGGCGCTTGCTTTAGACCATAGATAGCTTTCTTCAGCTTGTACACTCTTCCATCTCCAGTCTCAAAACCAGGAGGCTGTTCAACGTATACATCTTCTTTGATATCTCCATTTAGGAATGCACACTTCACATCCATCTGATATACTTTGAACTTGTGATGTGCGGCATAAGCTAGAAAGATCCGGATGGCTTCCAGCCTTGCAACTGGTGCGAAGGAATCTTCAAAGTCAATTCCTTCTTGTTGGCAGTATCCTTGAGCTACCAACCTTGCTTTATTCCTCACAATGAATCCAATGGCGTCTCTCTTGTTTTTGAAAATCCACTTCAATCCAATCATCTTGACACCATTTGGTCTTTCTACCAACTCCCATACACAGTTGCGTAGAAACTCATTCAGTTCTTCTTGCATTGCTGTTGTCCAGTGGACACAGTTGAGAGCTTCCCCAATATTCTTCGATTCAGGTACATCAGCTACAAAGCAAGACATCATGGCAATATCTCCAGCTTGCTCGAACTCTTCTAGAACTGCCAATTCCTCAGCATACTGGGCATAAGTGTTGGAGTTTCCTTCAGTTGATTCTGGATTTGCAACTCGACTCCGTGTACGCACACCCTCGGTTGGATCTCCAATGATGTCGTCGGTGGAATGGACTTCATACCATCTTCGGTTGCGTCTTCCTTCTTCTTCCAACTGTGGCTGTTCAGAAATCTGAGTTGGAGTCTTCAGAGCTGGTGATTGATCAGCTGTTGAGTATGGATCCTCAACATTGACATTAGGTTGTACCGAACTCGGTTGGGCTTCGGATGCTGAAGCAGTTGGAGGAGCATCAGCTGAAGTTCCCCCTTGGGATGAGCTGGGGTCTTCGCATTCATCTTCAGATGAATATGGATCCTCATCCTCAGTTGCCCAAACCAGTGGTTCAGCTAGGTTCTTTTCCCTTAGAGCTTGCGATCTGGTGAGAACTGGTGGAACAGTTGGATCTGCTTGTTGTCCTTTAACCTGTTCCCTGCACTCAAAGGTAGATTCATTAAAACTAACATGAGGTGTTATTTCCACAACACGAGAGCTGTTGTTGAAAACTCTGTATGCCTTCATCCGAGCTGCATATCCAAGAAATATGCCCTTCGAAGCTTTGGCATCAAAGGTTTTCAACTGAGTCTTCCCATTGTTGTGAATATAACACTTAGATCCAAAAACACGAAAATAAGAAATATCTGGCTTTCTACGTCTCCACAGCTCGTAGGGCGTCTTTCCCAACCGCTTGGTGAGGAGAGATCGATTCTGAGTGTAGCATGCTGTGTTGATCGCTTCAGCCCAAAATCTCTTTGGCAGAGCTGAGCTTGCTAACATGGATGTGGCAGCATCCTTCAGCGTTCTGTTTCTTCGCTCAGCTACGCCATTCTGTTGCGGAGTACGCGCGGCTGATGTCTGATGGGTTATGCCATTCTTTTCGCAATACTCAATGATGGTTTCATTTAGAAACTCCGTACCACGATCTGATCGGATGAATATGATCTTCATCTCTTGTTGGTTCGAAATCCGATCAATCAGCTTGGGCAGCTCATCTCGGGTTTCACTCTTGTGACGCATGAAAATGGTCCACGTGTACCTCGAGTAATCATCAGTTACAACCAATGTATATTCGTTGCCATTTATGCTTTTTGGTGTAACTGGCCCGAAGAGATCCATAAGGATCAGCTGTAACACTCGGTCGGTTGAGGGAGTTGACGGAAGGAGGATCTAGCGAGCTTTCCCAGTTGGCATGCACTGCAGATGTGTGTTGTTGAAAACACTCGGTTAGGTATGCCTCTTGCATGTTCTTGTCTGGCGAGTCAGTTCATCGTCTTGAAGTTCAGATGGTTGAGCCTTTTGTGCCACAGCCAGCTCACATCCGAACTGCTCTTTGATAACAGGCAAGTGTTAGGGACGCTGCTGTTCCAGTCAGCGTAGTAAACATTCCCTGTTGGAGATCGATTTCCCAACAATATCACCTGCTTTGATCCGACATCTTTAACTCTGCAACCCTGTGCATCAAACTTGACAGAGAAACCATTATCACAGAATTGGCTGATGGAGAGTAGGTTATGCTTCAATCCATCAACATAAGAAACATTAGAAATTGAAACATGATTGGTTTCAAGGGTACCGTAACCTCTGGTATAACCTTTTGAGTTATCACCAAAAGTAACTGATGGACCTTCTTTCTCCACGAAACTTCCAAGCAAATCCTTCAGATTCGTCATGTGTTTCGAGCATCCACTATCCATCACCCACATTGTAGTAGACGCCTTCTTCTTCCTCAGCTGTTTCTCCTGCACCTGCAAAGAGAAACTCGCTTAGGTCCCCAATTTCAGTTGGGTCCTGGAGGGTTAGAACCAGTTCCCGCTGGAACTGTGCGTCGCTTTTCCCTGTAAACTCGGATGGATTTATCATTCCAGATTACTTTTCCTTCATCATCAACTATAACAACACCTCGGTTATCCTTAGGCTTGTTGTTAGTAGTGATGTTTTGTTTCTTGGGAGGAGTTGGATTTCTCCCATGTTGAGCTTTAGGAGGTGAGGCTTTCCCCCTGTTTTGATGGCGATTCTTATCCTGTTGAGTTTGTCTGTGAGGTCGGACGCCATGTTGGAATCTTTGTGGCTGATTATGATTCCATCTTCCTGAGGGTTGTCAGTAGCTGTTCATGCCCTGTTGATGATTCATATTATGGCATGAATATCTCCAGTTGTTTAACCAGTTCCTCATTGGTTGACTCGGTTGGAACCTTTGGTCGAACTGATGTTGGAACCGCTGTTGATTCAGATGATTGAACCCATGTCTGTTCTGAGGTCGGTTCCATTCCTTCTGACGTTGACTTTGAGGTTGATGCAGAGGTCGGTTCTGATTCTGAGATCGGTTGCGGTTGTGCCTTCGATGCCTCTGGTTCCTCTTCTGACTTTTGGAACATTCCTCCTTGGTTGATACCTCAACCGATGGAACATTCTGTCCTACATCAGCTACTCTTTTTCCCTTCTCAGTTGTAATCCTATTGGTCGTTTGAACTTGTTGAGAGGTAGAGGTTGAATTAGCTTCTGGAGACTCAGCTGTGTCTGGCTCGACAGCTGTGACTTCTACTAGTTTGATGAAGGTTGCTGGTGGAATCCCAGTATCCTTGACAACATCATAACCGAGTCCTGACACGTCATCCGTCTGTCTGTTGTAACTTAAAAGGTTTTCGATGATCTTGGATGACTGATACAGCTTGATTAGATTGTCCTTCTTAGTTTGCAACTCCTTGACGAGTACAGCTATCTGCTCGGTTTGTCCATCTGACTTCTTTATCAGCTGTTCGATCTGAGCATCTTGATTTTTCAACTGATCTTGTTGTTCCTTGTTCTGCTTTGTCAACTCCTCATCAGCTGGAGTCTTAGCCTCGTTCAGTTGACTCTTGAGATTCTCAATCTCCTTGGTTTGGCTTTTGATCAGATTATCCTTTTCGGTTAAGGAATCTTCAAGTTTGACGAACTGAGCTTGAAGACTCTTAAACTCAACCGATTGGTGATGCAACTCCTCAATGAGTTCTTGAAAATCACTCCAGGAGGGTTCCAACTCATCATTCAGAGATTCCTGTATGTTAGAAGTATTGGAAGAGATTAACTGAGCAGGATTAGATTGCACCTCAATATCATCTTTTGTTGGTTCCAAGTGCCATGAGGCATTGATCCTGACTGATGACGTTGTTGGTAGAAGTCAGCTCATCTTCATCTTCGGTGTCAGTGAAGATATCCATATCGTCAGCTGCTTCTTCTGCAACCATGGCCTTATTCTTTTCAGCTTGTTTGGCCCTTAGAGCATCTCTCTCCTTCTTCGATAGATCTGGGCAGTCAGCCTTGAAATGACCTTCCTTTCCGCATTCAAAGCAACCATTGGTGACTGGCTTTGAACTGTCTCGAGTTCGGTTTAATTTATAGAAACGTTTATATTTGCCGAACCGAGTGTCCATTTAGGCTAGCTTCTTTGACAAAGCTGCAATGTTCTGTTTCAGTTCCTCTCTGCTTGGCTCCTTTACAGTCGTGTCAGCTGATCTGGTTGGCCTTGATGATCGCGACTTTGAGTAATCAGCTTGGAGAGCAACTGACTTTGAGGCTGAGCCAACATCCTCAATTCTACTTGTCTGACCTGAGGGCTGCGATCTCCTCCTGTTGACCTTATACTCATTTCCTTTCAGGATTGAGAACAATCTTTCAGTTCCCATTTCACCAAGGTTAGCTCGGCTCTCGTGGATATTTGTGAAAGTATCCCACTCAGCCGGTAGAGCTTGCAACACTTTGAGGTTGATTTCTCTTAGTGTGTATTTTCCTCTCCAGATGGACTGGATTCTTCTGATAATGTCCATAAACCAGAGCTCTAACTGATCGATAGTCTCATCAGGTCGCAGACTGAAGTTGTCGAAATCTTGACATGCATGTGAGAACTTGTTTTCCTTCGTCTCGTCGCTTCCTTCACTTAGCGATGCCAGGACGTCCCACATCTCTTTTGCAGTCTCACACTCCTCTATCCAGGGCAGATAGTCTTGTCCAACTGTGGACATTATTGTGCTCTGAGCCCAGATATCCAACTGGCTCACCTTGGCCTCCTCTGGAGAGTAGTCTTCTGGCTGTTTCTCCACATACTCCACCACTGTATCTCCATCGTTAGGATTTGTGGGGGTGCGAGCTATTCTTTCTTTAATGACTATTGGTCCAGAAGAGAGAACTTGTTGCATCCTGTGATGCTTTGACAGAAGGATCTTCTTCATTCGAGTTCTCCATGACGTATAATTGACTACTGAGAACATCACGACGATCTTATCCTTGACGTCCATCTGCACAAAAAAATAGGACAAAAATGCGAGCAAATATGCACTAGCGTGAAAAGATCTGTTCAGTTGACCACTGAAGAAAATTTCTCGAATTCACACCTTGTGAACCAGAGTCAGCAGTCTTTTGAACCACTGCTCTGATACCACTTGATGGTCCCGAAACAAGTTACTGGTGTATGGGGGGGGAATACCCCAGTTAGAATTTAAAAACTTAACCTTTGAAAATTACTTCAACCGAGTAAAACGGACTCAGTTGGAATCTCACAGCTGAGTAAGCAACCTCAGCTGGAAGAGTGCGGCTGTGCGGAATGTGGTGGGAAATAAAACTCGTTATAGCAACTCACGCTTTTTAGTGCAGGGTTGGTCAAAAACCAAAACAGTTGAATATGCAAAGATGCAGTTGTATGCTGGTTAGTTTGATCAGATAAGAATGCAATAAGCAACTGAAAGAAAATAAACACAAACACACGGAATTTAACGTGGTTCGGAGATAACCCTCCTACGTCCACGGGGAGATGTGAATCCTCACACCTCAGTCTAAGTTCTTCTGGACAGTTCCACACAGCTTACCCGAGCTGTGCAACCGTTGCAATAAGTTTACGGGTACTTATCAACCTTAACAGTTAAGTTTGCGGGTACTTAACAACCTATGTCAAGTTTGCGGGTACTTGACGACCTAGCTACTCAATTACAGGAAGAGTATGATCCTAACAGACACTTTTTAAGGTGTGTGTGTGGGTGGATTTTCCAACTATAGCTCGATCACGAATGAGAGTTGGATCTATGGCTTGAACGAATAAACACTCAAACTAAGATCTAAGACAGATTATAACTCTATGAACCTTCAGCTACTAATGTTCTATCACTCTTGAACTCTCAGCTGCTGATGTTCTTAGAAAAGGATTTTTGCAGATTTTTCTTGCACTTGATTTTCTTGTGATTGCACTTCTCTATCTCTTGTCTCGTGTGTGTATCTCTCGAATGGGAGAATGCCTCTATTTATAGGCGGAGAGAATCAACTAGCCGTTGGAGGAGCTGTTGATCTCTTATCGATGAAAGCAATGGCTTGTCTCTCATTTCTGCAGACTTTCCCGATATGGATCTGTGCTCTTCTGCTTTCCATCTGAGACAGCCTTGTGTTGGGCCAGATGGGGTAATGACTGAACGGTAAAAACCCTCATGTGACTTCCTTTTGAAATTCAAAACTTAACCTTTCTGACAGTCAACCTTGGTCAGTTGGTTGAAAATCTTGATCTTTATCTGAGTGGTCTTCAGCTGATGTTCTGACTGAACCGTTGAACTCTCAGCTGACTTTGAACTTCATGCTGTTGATATTCTTGTTTGAGTTCTACAACTGAGGTTCTGAAACTGAACCCTCAGTTGTCTTCCTTGTATTTAGTCAGTTGAGTTGGAAACTTCAGATGACTTCCTTTTCATCTGATGTTCTCTTCCTTTCTACTGTTTCTCATCTGACGAATCCTCAGTTGGCCTTTACAACTAATGATCTGAAGACTTCCCCCTTATTCCATCTGAACAAATGAACTCTCAGTTGTCTTTCATCATAACTGATGTTCTGTCTGAGTAATGCCTTGTTGCCATCTTCAGCTGGAGACCTGTAAAGATAAAATCTTAACTTTGCTCAAACAGCGAGCCTAAATTCTAACATTAGGTTCTGGCAACATGTACTCGGTTGGGGTCAGTCGGTTTTGGAATTCATCAAAACTCTTACTAATAAATTTCCCAACAACTAACATCAGAAAAGTATCGCATTCAGAGAAAAAGAAAATTCTATATTAAATCCTACAGTGATCAAGACATGTTTTGGAAAATTGATGAAACTAACAAAATTCAAATATCAAAAAAATGAACTAAACAGTTTTGTGACAAAAGTAGGAAAATAAAATAATGAAGAAACCGACTAAATCATGACAAAAACAGCACGATTACAATAAACCCTACTACTATTTATACCACAATTACTAAATTAAAACCTTAATAACTAACCTAAATCCATCATCAACCACTCACCACAAAAAATTGAGTTGTTGATCGCCGTAGCTGACGCCGGAGCTCTAAAACAGCCACTGCTAATCGTATTGAGCCAGCGGCAGAGCCCTCCGCAACACGCCAATTCCGCCGCTCCTCATCGAATCCCCACACTCAAATCCGCAACCATATTGCGGCAACTCGTAGAAATTATCCACCCGAAAACTCACCGACGCGATCCTGACGGATAATTGCAATTCGCTGTCGTTGGTCGTCAACTTGATTATATTGATCCAGAAGAAGAGAATTTTGACCTAAATACCGTCCAAATTGGAGATCTTATTCTTGCCGGTGATGGTGCTCTTGTACTTGAGATCGTAGCCGCTGATGGAAAAGTTGTAGCTGCTGCCGTTGAGAGACATCGAGAATTTGTCGGTGGCGGGGTCGAGCACGTAGCTCATGACGCCCTACGGCAGGAGGCCGGCTAGATCCAAGCCCATAATTGACGGCTGCACAGAGCAAAAGAGAGAGAGAGAGAGAGACAGAGAGAGAGAGATAACTCTGCGTAAAGAGAGAGAGACAGAGAGAGAGAGAGAGAGAGAGAGAGAGAGAGACAGAGAGAGAGAGAGATAGAGTTAAGATTTGTAGGTTGAGTGAGTCGGGTCGGGTTGGAGGAATATATCTGGGTGGGAGAAAGGAGGGTAGTTAAGTCATAAAATACAAATAATGGCTATAATTTGTGTATATTAAAAAAGTGGGCTATATATTGGGTTGTAATCCCCATTGTGGTTATTTCACTATATATTCTCTTTTATAAAATTAATATATTTTTTGTTTTTTTACTTTATAAAAAATTTAATTTTCTAAAATCATTTTCATCACGTCCTACCATTGTGGCACCAAGCTCAATGGTGGGACCACAACCCTATCACGCTCAAGAGTTGTGGCTGCTCTAAGAATCGATTTATAATGTAAATTTGTTCTTTCCTTCGACGTTTAATTAAGGGTTATTCTTAGATCTGGCATGAGTTTTAATGGCCTTGTATTTATGGAGCTTTCTATAATGAAAAATGATGCTTTGATTCTTTATATAAAGGATAGATTTAAATGTAAATTTTTGAATGTCATTTGAGCACTTTTTGGTAGGAAAATTAGGTGTAGAATTACGATCCCCCTCCAACTTTTGGGTCATATCATTACGTAATAGCAGTTTTTTTAAATGTAATTTGTGCATAACCTTGCTCTTCTAAAAGTTTTAAGTTTAAATCTAAGAAGGGTAATTTTAAACATAGCCCCCATTTTACTCCTCATAACCCCTTTAATTAAAAAAATAATTAAATTATAATAAATATACATTTTTATCCCTATACCCTCAATAATTATAATTCAGATATAAAAATTAAATGAATTGTATAGCCCCCATTAAAACACCCGAATTTCGCAAATTTTCTTCAAATTTCTGACTTTTGAGTTTGGGAGTTATGATGTTATGCAAATCGGTGAAAGTGAAAAGGAGGCACAAATACTGCCTCCAAATGTCTTCCTTCTTCTCCTCCCTACTCAACGCCATCTACCACTCCATCGACGAACTTCTCCGCCACCGCCGCCGCACCACTCCATCCAAGAACACTGCCACTACCAATCCGCCTATTAATCATGAATTGAATTTGTTTGGCAGTAGCTTGCCTGTTTATGAAAATACTCATATGGAAAGGATCAATATTGCTACTAATTAATCCCATTTCCACCACTACATAATTATTTCTCATTTTTCTTGAACTAATTAATGTTGTATGCGTGATATTAATTTTTCATTTGCCTATTGGATTAATGCTTATGATACGCAGAGTAGGAGATATGCCCTTTTCTGCACATTTGGAACCCCATTTTAATTGACACAAATTTGGATGTGTAGCGCACCCAACAAATTAACAAATTAGAGGGTACTAGGGTGATTAGGAAGTTATTAAGAGTAATTAGAATCAATAAATCGAAGATATCCATTAGACTATCCCAGTTAGTATGATTCTGGATGAACAGAACCAAACTTGCGGCCACAAGTGTATATACGATCGCATTAATTGTTCTATTACTGCTATAGTGGCTATTTGCAATTTAAGCGTTCATTATTTATATTTTAATATTATTGATTAATCATAATTATTAGGGGCTATAAGGATAAAGATGTACATTTACTATAATTTAATTATTATTTTTAATTAAAGGGGCTATAGAGTAAAATAGAGGCTATATTTAAAATTACCCATGCGAGAAATCCCCCACCAAAGCCCACCCCCCACCCCAACCAAAAAAAAAAGTTAATCGCGTCATTATTTGAAATTTGATTTTCTCATTTTAAAATTCAAATCGCTCGTATGGCACAAGTTTAGTATATGCAATTAATCTAATGTGGCTTAATATGATGTAATTATGTGTAAATTAATATTTACATTATTTATCAATTTAATTTGTAAATTCATTAAATCTGTAAATTATTTACTAACTTATCTTAATTATTGTGTTTCTTTATTTAATGCATGACTTTGCTACAATTAAGGGTTAATGAGCTTTTTAAATAACTCAATTTACATAAATTTAGTACTCGTACCCTTAGAGATGACCTAGTTGTAAAAGTGGACACATAAGACTGAAAAATCTCAGGTTCGAACCCCATGAAGTGTCTCTATAGGTCGAGTGTGCCGCACTTGAACTAGCTTGGAAAGTGTGGTTTACCTGCCCTGTGATTTGCAGGCTATTGCACAAGGGACGGGGGGTTTATCCAGTGCGCATCGAAGATAGCAACTGCGGGTTCCCACGACATTAAAAAAAATTAGTACTCCTTCTGTCCCACAAATATATGCACACATTTTCTTTTCGGGATACATTTTCAATTCACAATAATGTAGCACTCTTTGTCCGCTAACAATATACTTTACATGATTTATTAAAATTTATATCGTCCATGTTGTGCATGCATGATATTATGGAACGTCGCGGGAGTATATCATAAGTTAGACAGATATTCTATTCACAACATAATCAATCAACTTATTAAAATGTGAACCGATTAAAATGTGGCAAATAGGGTTGTAGATGGAGGGGAGTAGTATATATGTATATCTAAATTATGCCAACACTTTGACAATTTTAGTTATTTTGAGGTAATATTGATAATGTAAATTATTTAGGTGTATTTGGCCAATATAATAATATCATGATACCGAATCATAAAAGAATAGTTGGCGCATTCTGTTTAATTTATTTCTTATTTTTAACATTTTTTTAATTATATGGCATTCTACATCAATTCGGGCCAATACGGTAGTTGTGTGCTAGGTTCGTACTAAGAAGTCCGAAAATATTAATTTAGACCAAAAATTGTCCTGCGGTTACGGATGATAAATATAAAAATAATGTTCTAAACTTTTCAGCTCGAAAAAAGAAAATGGTCATATTTCCAAATCAGTCTAAATTGCAATCTTTAATAACCCTGTTGCTCATATATTTATGTATGCATGCAAAATTTATCATAATTATTTTCAAAAAACAAGAGTGAAGTAAGAATATCATCGGTGCCCCCGTGAGACGACACTGACCCTTGTCTTGCGGGTCTTGACCTTAATATTTTTTACATTCTATTCCTAGGGACACACTGGGAGAAATTAATACTTATGCCCTATGCACCCTACTTCCAAATACAATTTCACAAATCATCTCCAGAAAAAAAGAATAAGTTGTCTGTTCTGCTTGTTATTATTATTATTGAGAAGATTCGTCAATCTATTCTAATAACGTATCATTTTTATTCATATACGTAATATATCCTGTGCATGTGTTATATAAATTTAATATGGAATACAATAGGTTGAAGAAGCATGTAACAAAAAAATGTCTAGCATAGCATAATCTTAGTAATTGAAAGCATGTAACAAAGTTTTTTAGCAACATATATTTAGCGACACTAAGAGACGTGTGACACTTAGTGACATTGGCATATACAACTATATACTTTTGCTATATATAACTAGACTTTATTTCATTTAGAAATGTAATTAATGAATTAATTACGTACACCCAAATGTCACAAAATTTGTGACATGTTTTTATTTTTATTACATGCACAGTAAATACAGGTTGTTTCAATTTGTAACTAAGTTGGTGGTTTGATTCCGATTCCTTAAGGGTAACATCGAGAATCACCAGTTCGGTTCCAATTTCGGAATCCAAACTGCAACCACCTCTACTTATATGTGTGAAGTAATGGCTCACTTTTCTAAGTGATAATGGGAATTAACATCAATAAATTTGAAATTGTAATACAATTTATGACAAAATTATGAATAAGCATGGAAGTCGTATATTTTCAAAATTAGGTGATTGTATCTTATTCAGAGATTAGAAATCTAGTTTAATTATGGAATGTTATTGTGTCGTGATTGTATCTTATTCATAGATTAGAAATCTAGTTTAATTATGGAATGTTATTGTGTCGACCCCCCCCCCCCCTCCCCCCAAAAAAAATATAAAAGAGGTAAAAACATTGTTATGAATATAAGACAAGTAGAAACGAAAAACATGAAACGGAAAGAACACAAGATTTACGTGGAAATCCAATTCGGGAGAAAATCACAGATAGAGGAGAAGATTTCACTAATAGGGATAAATGGGATCAAATATGAGATATAAATTACAATAGGAGAACACCTATTTATAATAGCACAAAATAGAGCCCTAGTCCTAGTCAAATTAGGAAACAACTTATGGGCAAGATTTGTATCACTAATATATAACAATCTCCACCTTAACATGAAATCACAAACTATCCCCCAAAACAACATCGACATCGACAATAAAACTCCACCTCTTCCACAAAACCCCTAAGGGCTCAAATCAACATCCAAGACCAACAAAGTTCAAGCAATGCTCAAACTTAACAACGGGAAGTGCCTTTGTCATCATATCGGCAGGATTATCATGAGTACTAATCTTGCTCACAACAATATCACCACGAGCAACAACATCACGTACAAAGTGATAACGCATATCAATGTGCTTAACCGCTTCGGCAAATAAACCCTTCAACCAAATAGCCTCCTTAACCTCTTTGGTAATGACCATATACTCAGTCTCGATAGTAGATAATGCAACTGTGCTCTGCAAAGTAGCCTTCCAACTAATAGCATAACCGCCTATGCTAAAAATATAGCCAGTATGAGACCTTCTTCTATCAAGATCGCCTACAAAATCTGAGTCTACATAACCAACAACTCCATCTCTAGTCTTTCCAAACTCCAAACAAACATCACTTGAACCTTTCAAATATCGAAAGATCCATTGGACTACTTTCCAATGCTCCCTACCTGAATTTGGCAAGTAATGGCTAACAACACTCACTGCATGAGCTAAATTTGGACGGGAGCACGCCATGGCATACGTGAGTGACCCCACTGCACTAGAATATGGAACTCGAGACATATATTCAATGTCTTCATCCGACTGCGGTGACAAAGTAGAAGAAAGTTTGAAATGAGCTGCCAAAGAAGTACTAACCGGTTTCACATTCTGCATGTTGAAACGATGAAGAACTTTCTTGATATACCCTTTTTGACTTAGGTATAACTTTCCAACCTCTCTATCTCTTGTGATCTCTATTCCAAGTATCTTCTTTGCAGCTCCCAAATCCTTCATATCAAACTCAAGACTGAGTTGCTTCTTCACATTTGCTATCTCCGAACTGATATTCGCAGCAATCAACATGTCATCAACATAGAGTAACAGATATACAAAAGATCCATCATCACCAACATGATACTATACAAAAGATCCATCATCACTCCTGTTGAAAGAATGAGTAGTCATAAACTGATCAAATGTCTTATACCACTGCCCCGGCTGCTGCTTCAAACCATAAAGTGATTTCTGCAATAAACAAATATAGTCCTCCTTTCCAGGAACTACAAAATCCTCAGGTTGCTCCATGTAGATGTCTTCTTTTAAATCTCCATGCAAAAATGCAATCTTCACATCAAGCTGCTCAAGCTCCAAATCATGCATTGCAACAATACCAAGCAAAGCTCGTATTGAACTATGCTTCACAACAGGAGAAAATATATCATTGTAGTCCACACCAGGAATCTGACTGAAACCTTTTGCTACAAGTCTCACCTTATATCTCAAATCCTCCTTTCTCTTAAACAACTACTTGCACCGAACAACTTTCTTGCCTTTTGGCAGCTTTACTAATACCCAAGTGCGATTCTTCAGAAGTGATTCAAGCTCTTCTTCCATAGCAGTTATCCACCTTGCAGAATTAACACAAGCAATTGCCTCTTTGTAGGAGGCAGGCTCTTCACACGACTCGATCTCCTCAACTACATGCAA
Source organism: Schizonepeta tenuifolia (assembly GCA_029490685.1). Taxonomy (NCBI): domain Eukaryota; kingdom Viridiplantae; phylum Streptophyta; class Magnoliopsida; order Lamiales; family Lamiaceae; genus Schizonepeta; species Schizonepeta tenuifolia. Next base: position 80,630,850 of record CM055959.1, read on the forward strand.
AGCATAAGCTTCCATGTTAGAAGATTCAACTGGTCTTTCTGCTACCAAACTAGAAGACTCAATAAGCCTTTCAGGAGGCTTTATCTCACGCCTTGGTCGATCTCTTGCAATGCAACGATGTGGAGTTGCACTTGGTTGTTCAGAAATTGAGCTACTTGGTTCTTCTGACGTAGCTTCAGACTTGATCAAAGGTGCAACTTTTGATCCAACTTCAACCTCAAACTGCATATTCGGACTAGACTGATCACCAATGTAGGAGTCTTGAGCAGTAGCATTACGAACCATAGAAGTCTCATCAAAGACAACATCTCGACTCACTATGACCTTCTTGGTTTCAGGACACCAAAGCTTGTATCCTTTCACACCAGGCTTATAGCCCAGAAAAATGCACATGATCGAGCGAGCATCTAACTTTCCCTGGACATCATGAACATAGACAGGACAACCAAAAATTCTGAGGTTAGAATAATTTGGAGGAGAACCAGACCATACCTCTTGAGCAGTTTTCTTGTTGAGCGGGAAAGACGGAGAAAGATTGACCAAATAACATGCCAAAGCTGCTGCTTCGGCCCAAAAACTCTTCGGCATCAAGAGTTGAGAAGCATACAACGCATCTTATTCAACAAAGTTCTATTCATTCTCTCAGCTACGTCATTCTGTTGTGGAGTGTGACGAACAATGTAATGGCGAACAATTCCCTCAGCCTTGCATAGGGACTTAAACTCTTTCGAATAGAATTCCAAACCATTATCAGTGCGAAGATGCTTAATTGATCTTCCAATCTATTTCACTATCATAGTCTTCCACTCCTTGAAAGTAGAAAACACATCACTCTTCTCCTTCAGAAAGAAAACCCACACTTTTCTCGAAAAATCATCAATAATTGTCAACATCCAACGCGCTCCTCCTTTGGACGACACCCTAGCCGAACCCCAAACATCAAAATGTATAATCCAAAATTCCGGTTGTGTTGTGAGTTCCTTTAAAGAACTTCACTCTCTTCTACTTGCCTAAAACACAATGTTCACAAAAGTACAGATTGTTGATTTTCTGCCCATCAAGTAGTCCTCGCTTGCTCAGCTCAATCATTTCATTCTCACTCATGTGGCCAAGTTACAAATGCCACAAACAAGTAGCCAGCTGACTGTCAGATGATGAGGCGGCAACGGCTGTAGCTCCAGTAAGTGTAGTGCCCTGCAAGACATATAATTTCCCATTCTTTCTTTTTCCTTTCATCACAATAAGAGAGTCTTTGCTGACTTTCATCACTCCACCTTCACCAGAATACTTGTACCCTTTTTCATTAAGAGAACCAAGTGAGATCAGATTTCTCTTCAATTTAGTAACATGTCTTACTTCTCCAAGAGTGCGGATCACGCCATCGAACATCTTGATTCTAACTATTCCAATACCCGCAACCTTTGCAAGAAGAATCATTCCCCATAAGCACATCACCTTTTTCTATTACATATAACGAAAACAAGTCGCGGTTGGGAGTCATATGGAATGTGCAGCCTGAATCCATAACCCATTCGTCATGAGGTCGTGTGCTAGAATTAGAAGCAATAAGGAGTTCACCATCACTGCAATCTCCATCGGCAAGGTCGGCCCCAGCCTTCTTATTTTTCTTCTCCAATTTCGAACATTCGTTTTTGAAATGCCCAGGCTGTTTGTAGTAGTTACATTTATACTCAGGATTGTGAGATTTAAATCTCGCTTTCCCTTTCTTCCTATCACCGTTACTTCTGTCTTGTGGCCTTCTACGAACAAACAAACCCTCTGCCGAGGTATCAGAACCACTAACAAACTGCTTTATCTTTTCTTTAGAAAATAAAACATCAAAAATCTCATCAAGAGTAACAGTATCACGGCAATATAAGATAGTATCACGAAACGTATTATACGATGCAGGCAGCGAACATAATAACATCAAAGCCAAATCCTCATCATCATACTTAACATCCAAAGCTTCTAAATCACCAATAGTTTCTTTTAAACCAGTAATATGCTCTTCTAGAGACGTACCTTTTGCCATGTGATGAGAGTACAAACGGTGCTTCAGATGCAACTTACAGGTAAGGCTCTTAGTCATACAAAGTTGCTCCAACTTCAGCCATAGACCGGCAGCAGTGGTCTCCTTCAAAACATCCTGCAATATTTTGATAGATGCATATGTATATGGGAAAGGGCTTTACGATCCTTCCTTTTCTTGTCCTCGTCTGTCCAGGAACTGGGCATCTTTTCAAACCCCAGCAAAGTCTCACCCAAATTCATGTGGGCGAGCACAGCGTGCATCTTAACCTGCCATATCGAAAATCTGGTGTTGCGATCCAACAGCGGAATATCGTACTTTATACTTGTCATCGTAGCCCCAGGTCGAAACCTAAGCTCTGATACCACTTGTTATGAATATAAGACAAGTAGAAACGAAAAACATGAAACAAAAAAGAACACAAGATTTACGTGGAAACCCAAATCGGGAGAAAACCACGGGCAGAGGAGAAGATTTCACTAATGGGGATAAACGGGATCAAATATGAGATACAAATTACAATAGGAGAACACCTATTAATAATAGCACAAAATAAAGCCTTAGTCCTAGTCAAACTAGAAAACAACTTATGGACCAAAATTCGTGTCAGTAATATATAACATATATTTATAATAAAGTAAAGAATCGAAGATAACATTGATAAAGTTGGATTATACCTAGTTATACATATTACTCCTACTTAATTTCATATTCTTGCTAACTCTCACTTAGTGTTAAGCGAGATTTCTACTCATGTTTTCATCGTGACTTTTTCTTAAACAGGTGCTCATTCCTTCCAGAGTTTTTCCTTCAAATTTTCCCAATGAGAGTTTAACGAAGCCCGGCCTTGAATGGTAGGCTTATATCCTCAAGGTTGGTTAGGTTTTTTTTTTTTTCAGCTTCCTTGTAATCCTTTCTCTTTCTCTTTTTATTAATCTTTTATTTGGACACTTGCATCTTTGAACTTGTTTTCAAGAATACTTTCTAAAAGGTATTTTTATATAAATAATTTAGAACAACTTACTAGTTTTTTTTATCTTTTCCATTTCTTAGACACAGTGGCAATTTGCAAGAGGCGATCACTACCATTATTTTAATATTACTAGTATAAATAATGTGCACTCGCACGTTAAAAGAATGATTCCACTAAATAAATAATGACGAATTAATTTATATTTAGTTTATCATAAATTAATATTTATCGTTTATATAATCTTTTTTATTAACTTTTTTGCAATTTCTCAAAAATTAATATTCTATCATTAATGGAAAAAATAAAAAATAATAAAATATTTAATTGTAAAGAGCACTCTCGTTTTTTCTTATGTATGTCAAATATAATAACTATTATTTACATTTTAATTTAATTATTCTTTCAGTGTCATTATAAAAGTAGTAATAAGTTGTCATTATATAAAATAAGTGAAGTCTTCTGAAAAGAAATTTGGTAGCTTTTTATCGAATGTAATATTGTAAAACAAAAAAAAAATAACTCCATCAACAAACATCACTGCTCTCTTTGCATTAGGAAGGTGTCTTCTTGATACTTTTGTCTAGAATAAAAAGAACAAAGAATCATATAACCCTAACTCATACTATTAAAGAGTAATAGTAATGGATGATTATATTTCTTAATAAATAAATAAATAGATAGATAAGTATACTACACAAAGTATGCATAGAAATTACCTTAATATGGTTCATCACGAATATGAAGAATAAGTTTCAAACTATGCAATATACTTTTGGTGAATCCTGATTAATGAATGGGATACAGAAAAAAATAGCGCTAAGTTCTTGTAAAAAGTGAGAGTGAAAAAGATAAAATTACATTTCTAAGATTAAATAAGTTAAACACGGATTGGTTGAACTTCAAAAATATGTGGAATCTCTTGGAAGACTGAAAACGACTTTAAGTTGCAAGAGTTAAGAAAAAAATGATGCAAAACTAAAATATGAAAATTGGAATGAAAGAAATTTTGTTACCTAAAAGAATGATAATGAAATATTAAGTGTTTTTCCCCTTTAACTTTAGATAAATAAAAGGCCATTCTTTATTACAAAACTCAATTTCTTATAAATAATTAAAAATATCAAAGGTCAATTTTTTATAAATAAAACACGAGTTTGATTAAAAAAACTATATGGACGCATGATATATCAAGTAATATCAATAAGATAAATTTGATTGTCTTTTAAATCATTATATATGGTAAATAATTAATTATCAATAAGGTAAATTTGTATTTCTTGTAACTAACAATATATTATAGTATTAACATTAGATATTTTATTACGCTATTGCCTTTAATTTTGATATATAGTAAGAATATTTTAGGCGATTCAAATTTTATAAAACAAGACTCTTTTTATATAAGTATAGATTTGTAAGTTCATGGTAACCTTTCTATTTTGCTCACAATAGAGATCACCGAATTTGGTGATCTCGAATGTTTCTTAATTTTATTTCTAAATTAATTTTAACTTCATAATATAATAAATAATAGCTATTTTCAAATGAAAATTTTATTAAATTGAAATAAAAAATATTACATTAATTAAGAATATTTGAAATAAAACTTATACAAATAAAAATTCGAACTACTCTTCATCATAGACCTAACCCAATTTTATTCTTGAGGATCTCACAAAATTTGAAGTGGTTTTTGCGCGCCTCGAGGTCTATATCCCTCGTGTCTCTCATGAGGATCTCGTAGTCACTCTTTTTTTTTCAACTCAGCTGTTATTTCGGCCATCCTTTCGCTTGATATGTGGTACTCGAAGACGATGAGGATCTTTTTTCTCTTGCCACGCGGTCACTCATTTTTTTGAACTTAGCTGTTATTTCGGCCATCCTTTCGCTTGCGACCCCATGCTCGAAGAGGATGAGGATCCAATATTTTTCTTTCCTCGAGGTCTATATCCCCCGTGTCTCTCGTGAGGATTTCGTAGTCATTCATTTATTTCAACTCAGTTGTTATTTCCACCATCCTTTCGCTTGCCATGCAGTGCTCGAAGAGGACGAGGATCCAACATTTTTCTTTGCTGCAAGTCACTTTCACCAAATTTCTACCAATTGGCCGTTCGACATGACTGGACGCTGAGCCTTGTTCACCGCCGCTCAGAGTGCCCTCTCTCATAGTCCCCATGCTCGGAATATAATCACAAACATGGGTAGCTCTCGTCGTCGCTCGTCTTTATTCGCTTCACTGCAGCTTGGACAACATTTCTAGAGAAGAGAACATTGACGAAAACTTCGGAATATCTTTCACTATCTTTAACATATCCAAGTTCTTGAATGAACCACCATAAATATTTTGCCACTCGGTTAAGCCCTTGTAAGAATGTCAACGTCGCTTTGGTTGCTATGGTATTTCAGGCGCATTCCTCGTACATTTGTTGGAAGGGAACAATATAATGGTCCCGATAACGAGTATCTGGTGTATGGGAGACTGAGGGCCAGTTGTGTAGTCCAACTGAGGTTTTAAATAGTTTACCGTATGCGGAAGTGGGTGGAAATTAAGCTTGTTACTTAAATTGAAACCTTTTTTGAAAATGGGGAAGGTCAAGTTCCTAAAGTCAGTGCAGCTTGTAAATATACAATTTGTATGCTAGTCAGATGGTTAGGTAACTAAATATAAAATATTGAATGTAAATTGTAATACCCCGAATTTTTGAGTCTTAATAAATCATCCTAATTGTGCTTAAGTGTGCCTAAGTGCTTATTAAGTGTGTTTATATGTGATTATGTAATAAATAAAAAAAATTTGAGAAATAAATTTTCCTTGTGAAATTACCAAAATGCTCCTGAAGGGCAAAAACGTAATTTTCTCGTTTCGGTGAATCGAAACGAAGATGTGAAGAGTTATATGAGCATGAGAATATGAAATGAATTATGTGTGCGAATTTCGGAAAATTCCGAGAAAGTTGATTTTATTATGAATAGTAACTGGCGAGAAAAAATCACTATTCATCGACTATTTTCGAATTTCGTCAAATTAGTGTCATTTGAGTCTAGAATTTATTTTAAGATCATTGATGCATGTTTGATAATTTTCTGAGTTCATTTGAGTTGAGTTTGAAATTTTATTTCGATGGGAGCGAATATGAATAGTAACTTTTTACGTTTTCTTCGTTATTTGGAATTTGGATCCAAAAATTGAGTTTTATGAATCCTTGATTTATTTGGTGAGTATTGTGACGAGTTAGAATGAAATTCGATGTCGAGAAAGTGTCGTGGTGAGTTTTGAGTCGTTTCAGAATTAATCAATTAAAGAGGAATGTTTTGTACCGGAAAATATTTTCTTCCGGGGATTTATATATGATAAAAATCAGATTATATTTTCCCTTAGCAGCCGACATGGCTCACTCGCTCCCCATTAAATTGAATCCTACTCTCACTCTCAAGAGAGTGAGACACACCCTCCAAACCACCACCACTCTCACACCTCTCACTCCCCGTCACTCTCCTCTCTCTCTCGGCAGCCCTCTCTCTCTCTCTCTCTCTCTCTCTCTCTCTCTCTCTCTCTCGCTCTCTCTCTCATGCAAACACACACCAAAACTAGCCATGGAAAGCAGCCATTGGAGCGGGTTTTGAAGCTCCAAATCGCATGGGAATTAAGCTTCAATCCATATTTTTTCGATTACAAGGAAGAACTCTTGAATCTTGAAGTGAATTTCTTCCTCCATCTCCTTCAAGCTGCCGAGATCAGTAGCAGTCCCCATATCACCAATTTTCCTTTAATTCAAGGTCAAGAAAGGAGCTAGAGTTTCATGGAATTAAGTCTCAATAATCGAGCCTTGGATTCTGTAACATCCCGATTTCTCGTAACATATTCAAATAATGATATGAGCAATAAAGTAATTTTAGGTCAAAATATTTTATTATTGGCACAAACCATTGTTCTTGTAGAAGCCTTCTTAAGCAAAAATATGTGATATATATATATATATATATATATATATATATATATATAAACTTTGTATTTTAGAAATAAGATAGTTATAGTTTGTAACAATTGTGTCCTATTAGAATTGTTAGCATTCACTAAAATCTTTTGGGATTTATCACTTCACTTATTTTAAATGTTTTTTATGAGTTAATCGAGAGTTTATAAAGAATAGATTTTCAATAGTTTAATTTCTATTTTTCTTAAGAAAACACATATCCTGGAATATTAAATTATTTCAAATCTAGAAAATAAACCTTATTAAAAATCACTTAGTTTTCATCTATAGCTAGGTGAATCTTGGTGATTCACTTGATTAGCCTTTTAGTATATAACAATCTTGAAAACTAATTTAATTTGTTATTGCAAATCAAATAAAAGAGAAATATGTACAAGAAATATTAATTTTCTTTTTCGATCAAAGACATCGAGCACAAATAGGATTGTATGAGGAAATTATTTTAATAATCAAAGCCTTACCTTATTATCTTTCAAAGTTCCGTTCATGTATTCCGATATAATTAGGAATCTATTTACTTTCAAAGTTCCGTTCATGTATTCCGGTAAAATTAGAAATCTATTTACAAAGATAATTAGGTCTTATCGATAAAACCAAAAGCATATCTTCTTGTTCTGAGACTGTCACAGCCCCAAATCCCGAGGGACAGCAGAAGTCGGGGTGCGACTAGGGGTTGGATTAGAGAAGCGGGGAAGAAGGGGGATGAATAAGAATGAAATGAGATAACAGACATTAATGACAAAATAAACTACTATGAACAAGACTTCATTAAAAGAAAGAGTTGATCTCGAAAGATCACTCGGCAAGTTGTTCAAAAGAAACTGAATTCATTGTACGGGGTTTAGACCCAACAGAAAGATACATTAACTTCAAAAGAGATTGGAGCGGAAAAATGTAAAGCTGAATACAAGTTCTTATTCTAATTTCGACTTCTTAACTCAACATCGACCACCGCCGCTCCCGTCGCTCAACCTGCACATTTTATAAAACATATGCAGGGCTAAGTACAAAAGCACTTAGTGGGCACGTTGCCGAAAACATATCATAAGTATAGATAATCAGGCATCTTATTTCTGTAGCACACCGAGGTTTTTCAATAAAGGCCCGTGTCTACTAAACATTTTCTTACTTATTTTCACAATGTAGCTTGCGCAAGCATTTTTCTTATATGTTACGTTCAATCTTGCCCAATAATTATCACCGTGGCTGGCCACCCCTCAACAGGGTTCCACACACAACGGCTACTGTGTACACTAACTTTGGATAGCAGGTCGGCTAACTCAAAGTCCGATCGTTTTAGTTAGCAGGTCGGCTAACTAATAATTCTGGATAGCAGGTCGGCTAACTCAGAAGGGTACAAGAGAACTTACATGAAAACAAATCATTTCATGCTCTGATTATCACGTTGAAAACACAATTATCAAAGCTTGTAAACAAAGATTTTCAAGCATCGCTCATTTTAGTTCGTATATAGAAAAAGCCCACCTGATTGATTACAGAACTACTATTCGAGCTTCCGTCTCTGGTCTTCCGTCCTATCCTCGGTGCTGACTTCCTCCTTTTATCGTAAATAAACAGACTTAAGCAACTTGAACGCAATGGATAAAAGAAACAGGAAATCGAAACCGGTTTTAGTCTTTTAGGCGTTTGCACTTTTACTACTTTCTTTTGATTAATTAATAAACGAGACTCTCGTCTACAAACTGACTCGGCTCACTGCTCGACATATAGGTCAGTAGGTAAAGGGTGTCGATAACTTAGAACGACTTTGTTGGGAAATTTGTTAGTAAGAGTTTTGATGAATTCCAAAACCAACTGACCCCAACCGAGTAGATGTTGCCACAACCTAATATTAGTAGTTAGGCTCGCTGTTTGAGCATTGTCAAGATTTTATCTTTACAGGTCTCCAGCTGAAGATGGCAACAAGGCTTCACTCAGATAGAACATCAGTTGTGAGGAAGACAACTGAGCGTTCAGTATATTAAAAAGGAGGAAGTTACGTTCATGTCTCAGATCAATAGTCAAGTATCCAAAAAGGAGAAGTCACATTCAAGAGATAGAACATCAGTTGTAAGAAAAACAACTGAGTGTTCATCGGATGAAAAGCAGTATGGGGGAAGAGAACATCAGATGAAAGAAAGCCATCTGACGTTCGAACCCAACTGATCAGATACAAGGAAGACAACTGAGTGTTCAGTTTCAGAACATCAGTTGTAGAACTCAACCAAGAAGATCAACAACTTGAAGTTGAAGTCAGCTGAGAGTTCAACTGTTAGTAGTCAGATAGAACATCGGCTGAAGAACAAGTTAGTTGAAGATCGAAAGTCTTAACCGACCACTCCTTGTTGGAAGTCTGTTGTTAAGATTTGAATTTCAAAAAGGAAGTCAAGTGAGGGTTTGACCGTTCAGTCATTACCCCATTTGGCCCAACACAAGGCTATCTCAGATGGAAAGCAGAAGAGCACAGATGTCATATCGGGAAAGTCTGCAGAGATGAGAGACAAGCCATCGCTTTCAAAGAACAGAGATCAACGGCTCCTCCAACGGCTAGTTGACTCTCTCCGCCCATATATAGAGGCCTTCATTCATTCGAAAAAAAAATACAAGACACACACGCGAGAAGAAACCAGAGAGCGAAAGAAAGAGCAATATTCTACACGAGCTGAACTGAATTCAATCTCTTAGAACATCACTTGTTGAGAGTTCTAGAGTTAGTTAGTTTTTGTGTCTTTAGATCGAACCTTGAGAACATCACTTAGTGAGAGTTCGTAGAGTGTTAGATCATAGCTCACTTCGTGTTCGAGCTTTTAGTTAGAACCCCATTTTCTTTCACCTGAAAAGGTTTTAGGACCCTACTCTTCCTGCAACTAAGTAGATAGGTTGTTTAGTACCCGAAAACTAAACTGTAAGGTTGATAAGTACCCGCAAACTTATCCTTAACGGTTGCTTAGCCCGCGTAAGCTGAGTGGTTTGTCCAGAAGAACTTGGACAGAGTTGTGTGGACTCACAACTCCCCGTGGACGTAGGAGGTTTCTCCGAACCACGTAAATCTCTGTGTGCTAGTGTTTATTTTGTTTATTTCTTGCATATTCAACTGACCTTCTAACCAGCATACAAACTGATCTTAGCATTATCAACTGTCTTGGTTTTTGACCGACCTTACACAAAAGCGTGAGTTGTTTTACGAGTAGTTAATTTCCACCACATTTCGCACAGCACCACTCTTCCAGCTGAGGTTGCTTACTCAGCTGTGAGATTCCAACTGAGTCTTTTTACTCGGTTGAAGTAATTTTCACGAGTTTAGTTTTAAAATCCTAACTGGTGTATTCTCCCCCCCATACACCAGTAACTCGTATCGGGACCATCAGACTTAAAAGTTCACAAGGAACGAAGTTGAAAAGGATTCAACTTAGGAAACTAGGCTTTGGAAACTTACTGCACAAGTCAGTGATTCTGGGGTTCGCACAGAACAGAGTATATTAAAACAGGGGATGAATTTTATACCAAAAGAAAGCCATGGGTGTCTAGTTTACTCTCCAATTTACGGATCTCGATTTTGTTAAGCGAGCTAGAAGTTATAACAGTTTCCGTGAAATGTCGCAAAACAGTCGCGCAAAACCCTAATGCTCGACAAAATTCGACGCACGGTTCCCTAGGTTCGATTAATACTTTTCCACTTTTATTTTCACGAACTTTTCATCTTAAGACAGTCTACATACATTATCCCATAATCGGGTCCATATTCACGACTTTTGATTAACAAACGACGAGCATTTCCTCGTCAACTAACCATTTACTATACCAAAACGAATTTCAATTTCTATTTCGCTCAACAACTTCTCGTTTCTTAACTATAACTCATAACGTCTCGTATCTCGGATGGAAAAGTCGTTAACTACAATATCGTTTGCTAATCAATAACAATCATTATTATTAAAAAGGTTTTCCTCATTCGACTTTTCTATCGGCTTTTAATCTCGTTTCTTCGTCTCTTAATGAAATTTCAAACTTCTTAGAATTCGCTCAAATTTTATGGTTACGATCATTAACTAACAAGATTATCCTAGGTTCGAATCACAAACCTAAAACATTATTTATTCTCGACTTATTGACGATTGTTCGTCTCTTAACGAAAATCCTACGTTCTCCGTTTTCGTTCAAATTTTACAACAACGATCATCATCTAACGAGCATCACTAATATATAAACCATATTCTAATATCATTAACGAGCTTCAACTTAACGACGTGTTTCCGTCTCTTACGTTTTTCAATTTATTTTTAGAAAAATCCCAAATAATTATATATTCATCCTCATACATCTTATATCTCATTTCCATTAACCAATCGAGCATATCAAAACATTTACTACATCAAATCAACCATTCTTCATCTCTTATCTTTCAACTTTTATTTTTAGAAAAATCTAAATTAATTCATATAGCCAATTAACAACATGTAGATCACTAATTCATCAATCAAACATCGAAGAAATTGAACTACGAAAAACCCCTAAAAGTACAAAAAAAATCGGTAATTATAAAAAAATAAAGGGGAGTGATTTTCTTCATGATTTGATCCGTAGAACTTGATTCTAAACATACTAGAACATGAATCGAACAAGAATTAACATGCTTCTTTATCTCTTAAGTTTCGAAAAAATGAAATGGATGGAATCAAGACTTGGTTCGGTTCATTACGTAGGAGATGTTCTTACCTTGCGGAATACGAACTCGAAAATGGAATTGATCGGTGGATGGAGGTCTTGTGTTCTTGAGAAGAGCTTGGATGAAGAACTTCAATGGAGGAAAAGAGAAGAAAAATGAGAGAGAGAGAGAGAGAGAGAGAGAGATAGATAGGCGGTAAAGAGAGGGGAAGAAGAGAGAGAGATGACTCACCATATACATACATAAAGGTGTTAAAAAATCTAACTAAGGGGTGGTGAGTCGCTAAGGGCCGTTTGGTGCAAAAAATTAGACGAAAATATCTCGTTTTCGGGCTTTAAACGACGTTATAAAAGTCCAGAAATGATTTCTTAGGTGGTTATGAATTTGACGAAATCTAATTCGTCCGTTAGATTAGAAATAAATCACGTACTCGGAAAACCTAATTCGTTTTTCAAAATTCGAGAAAAAGTCGGGATTAGACAGTCTAAAATTCACCCGGAAAATCATAAAAACTAACTTTCTCCGGTGAACTCATATCGAAGAAAAAGTGAATGTAAAATTATACGGTTTTTCAATCTGAGTTTTCGGATGATAAATTTGTCGGACGTGAAAACCCTAATACAGTAGTCGTTCGACCGACTTCTGGAATTTATTTTCTGAAACGGATTTCACCGTCAGTCTTAGAATCGAAAATCCTTAACTTAGGCGTGCAAAGCCTTAATTATTAATTAACTTTTTATTTTAACAACGGATTAAACATCCGGGGTATTACAGAGACGAATCGTATTTTTAATAATATATTTCCAAACGCGTGTATGAATTGATGAATTATGATATGATATACTTAACCTTATCTTTCTTGTACACGGTTTCTTGGAGAAGAATTCCAATTTAAATCATAATTTTCTTTATTTGCATTTTTTTAAAATGAAGTATGTTGTAGAAGATTATTTTTTTAAAATGAAGTATGTATGTATGCATTAGTGATAGACTTCACTATACCTTTAATTATCCAGATCATGTTTTTGCATGTATAAATAGGGGTCGAATTTTATTGTATAAGAGATTACGACAATAAGTTTTCAAAAAGTATAAGTGGTTTAGAAATTTAGGTGACGTTTTTGGATTTCATCGAGTTTCGTCGAGTTTCTTGAATTCAAGTTTAAGGTGAGGGAACTTATGCACATTGTTTAATTATCTATTTATGTTTTAATGTGTTTATATTTCATGTTTGATTAACGTGTGCTCATGTTCAAGTTAAAGGGATACAACCCTATATGTTTACGTTAAAGGGATATAGCCCTATATGTTTAACGTTAAAGGGATACAACCCTATATGTTTAACGTTAAAGGGATACAGCCCTACGCGTTTAAGTTAAAGGGATACAACCCTATATGTTTACGTTAAAGGGATACAGCCCTACACGTATATGTTCATGTCAAAAGGGATACAATCCTATACGTTCAAGTTTCATATGATTATGATGACGTGATTTATTTACATGTTTAAACGTATATGGATAATTGCATGTTTTCAAACTGAGTGTATTTCGATATACTCACCCCTTTCTAGATTCTTTTCTTTTTCAGTTTTTGGAGCCATGGTGGTCGTGGAGGCCGAGAATGACTAGTTCGAGATTTTAAGCTTTAGTATACACATTGGATTGGTTTTTCATTATTAGTTGCATGATTTAATGTAGCTTAAGTATAAGAGATTGTCATTTGATTACAATAATTCGGGTCTATGGTACTCAAATTTATGTCAAGATTTATCCAATTATTTTTCTTCTTTCCGTTATTCTTTCATATAGAGATTGAGCATGGTTGTTTACTTTCAATACTTTTATGCTTATATGAGACCTTTTGTTTGCAAGGTAAATTTAGTAAGTAACAGAAATTATATGCATGATTATATATATAATTACGTATTTGTGGTGTGAAAGTTATTAATTATCATGGTTCTTCACGTTTAGATAATTATATATTATATTAGTTTCAATTAGTTGTATTTATTTTTAATAAGTCAGATTTAATGTTAATTAATAATTGGTTAGCTTTCTAGTTGATAAATAATAAGAATATATGGTGTCAAGTATTTAAAAGCTATCTAGTTAATGTATTTTGTTATACAACTTTGGATGTTCCGCTGCATGATACATATCATTAGCTTTATTGTAACACTATAGTTATTTGAAAATAGGGTGTTACAGATTCAAGTACGAAATCCTTGAATTTAGTCAAGAAATTTTATTTCTAGAACTCTTGAACCCTTCAAAAATTTCATGATGTATAGAAGGGATTTGATCCTTCCACCTTTGAGCTTACATCCATGATCTTCTATGTCTTCCATGCATGAAATTGAAGGAAGAAAACTTTGATCATTTTATTTTCATGATGACCGAAAATTTCCTTAAGTTTTAGGGGTTTTCATGTTGATGATCTTAGCTTGGAATTGATAGTAAAATCGAGCCCTAAGAATTACTCTAAGAAGGTAGATGTGATCAATTAAATCAGAAGAAATTCTTACCCTATTTATGCATGAAATTTTCGAAGCTTTTAGGGTTAAAAATTTGGAGTTTTTTTGTGATGATCTTGATGAATGAATTGATGATGTTAGTAATGAATTTGAGTAGTATGGATGCATGATAAATGAAAAAAATTAAAGATTTTGAATTGTTTGCTATTTCTCTTGAAAAAGTCGAACCATATGCATGAGTATAGTTGATGAATTTGTGATGAAGTCTTGTTAAGATTGAGTGATATTGATGATTTATGCATGAATAAGTGATTAGAAGAGAAGTATGAACTATTATGCAATTTTTCCCAAAATAGTCGAACCATATATGAAGGAATTTGAAGATTTTTGATGTTGTGAGTTAGTATTGCTTAAATTGATTAGTGATAAGTGAAATCGAGTACAATTTAAGCTTAAGTTTGAGAGGAATCGAAGAAAGAATTTTATTTGCTTAAAAGCTTGAAAAAGTCGAACTATTGGAGCCTTAGAACTTGTGATTTTGATGTTCATTTGTTCTAAGTATAAAATTGAAGATGAATTTGTTAAATTTGAATTTTTCTAAGTAAGATAGAGCTTGGAATTTGTGAAAAAGATTAAGTATAAGAATTTTGAAATCATGCAGAAAATTTAAAGAAAAATCTGTAAAAATTCTGATGAGGTATGATGTAAATGATTATTCCAAGATGAAATTGGGATCAAAACAAGTATATTAGCCTTTTGAATTTCTGAATTCGAAGATCGTATGAAAAAGTTATGCCAAAACGAAGTTTTTGTGCACTAATAAATCGATTTTTCTAAAATTGAAATAAAGTTAAGTGAGATTATGAGTTAATTTAGCTTAGATAATTAAATCGAGCATGTTAGAACTGAATCAAGTAAAAACGAACCCTTATGCATGAGATGGAGTAAAAGTCGAAGCTTTTAAGAAAATTTAAATTAGGGGTTTTCGATTTACAAGTCGAAAGTTGAAGTTAATAGAATAATTATTCAATTAGATTTATTTAAAGCTAATTGTGAAAGTTTGAGAATTTTCGGAGCATGTGCATGTTTTTCAAGAAAACAATGCCTTACTTTATTCCGAGAATTTTTGTGTGAGGTCTCGGATTTCAAATCCTATTCAATAATTGAATTCCTTGATTTTTTATAAGAGAAAGAAATTGTTTTCATTCAAAATCGATAACTTTTATTTTTAAGTTAAAAAGTCGAGCAGTATCGAGTCGGCATGAGACCGTATTTTGAGTCTTGAATGAGTTTCTGAGTATGGAATTGAGCATATATGAATATATGTGAATTTCTAAAATTTTTCTAGGATATTTTGAGAAGTTTGAAAATTTTTCATTTTCTGACTATTTATTGAAGTCGATCGTTTACCTATTTGTGAATACCTGATTTGAGATGTGACAACTTGAATGTGAATGAATTGTGTTTAAAGTGATCGAGATTTAATCTCGTAATTTTTTGAAGTCGTTTGATGTGTGAAATCGAGAAATTCCGAGTTTATGGAATGAATAGTGATTTCTCGATATTGATTATTTGATTAAGTTCAATTTGTCTACGTTTGTTGAATAAGAATGTTTGTTGGTATAGTACTTGAGTAGAGTTAAGAGTCGAGGAAGTTCGAATAGTCGAGCCAAGAAAGTTAGAAATCCGAGTCAAATAGAAATCCGAGTAAACGAGTTTAGATTTCGCTTTTATTCGAGAAATAGAACTCGTCCTTATAAGAATGTTAATCTTGAAGGAACGGGTGGAGTTCGATAGTAAGAAACAAGTGGAGTTCAAAAATAAGGAGCGAGACGGAAAGAAGTATTCCGAGCAAAATCACTAGATGACAGGTGGGCTTTCTAACCGAAACAAAACGATGAATGCGATATTATAAATACTATGATTATCGTATTATGTGAGTTTTTAAATTAGTTGACTTACCGATGTTTGAGTTATTGTGCATGTTGCCATCTACTTGAGGATAATGAATTCGGTCATGTGTGAGGTAGGATTTCTGTGTACACATAGAGGTGATCGTGTGCTTTTCTTTGGGTGAGCCGGTCACGATGTTTGAGAAGAAGGCCTACTTCTCGACACCCATATTTGATTGTAGAACTGATACATACATGTGTGATATATTATTGTCTGCGTAGACATTTTTAAAAGTGAAATAATTAACTGTTTTATAATTCTAACAATTGTGATGCAGCAAGAAAGCAAAGTTCAATTTATGGCTCTATCGAGCAAGCTTTCAATTTATTTTGGCATGTGTTCACTGAGTACGAAGTACTCAGCCCTGCGTGTATTTCTAAAACGTGCTGGTTAGCCCGGATGATGATGGTGTAGAGTGCTTAGCGGCGTTCGTTGTTTTCAAGTCAAGTTTCATTTAAGCTTGGTTTATTTGTCTTCATACATATAACTTTGGGATTTGATGTAATATTCCGTTGCAATACCGATATTTAATCAGGTCTTAATTTCCTTTAACTCTGATGTTTGCATAATGAGTTTCATGCTCGACACTTTCTTTTGATACCCTCTCGACTGTTAATTAATAAACTTATTTTTTTGAACGTTTGAGATGGTTAATTGAAAACAAGTTGATTAATTGTTAACGCTTTCAACAAAGATCACTTTGTACATGAGCTTGTTCCTTAGTGAGTCGTGTTTATTTAGTTGTTTCATTCTTCACTGTCCAATGGATTTTAGTCGTTCCTACACACTAGACTCGGGTTGTGACATAAATACAAAATGTAAAGGACACAATATTTTAACGTGGTTCAGAGATTGACCTCCTACGTCCACGACTTTCTTTTCGGGGAAGTAATCCACTAGATAAGCTTAAGCGTGCTTACCAAATGTTCCACTTGGTTTTCGGGTACCAAGCAACCTAACCAATTCGATTACGGGTTCGAACAAGACCTTACAACACTTTTTCGGAAAAAGTGTACAACCTTGTCTTATATTCCGGATTCTAAGGGACCTAGTCTTGGATTCAGGGTTCCAAGGGACGTAGTCTTTGATTACGGGTTCAAAGGGACCTAGTGACTTTGATTCCGGGTTCAAAGTCGGACCTAAAGTTTTGGGGTTGGAGGATTTTCCAACTATGAAGCCTTCTACACAGAGAGAGGTGGAGGCTTTGTCCTAAGGCTTAAAGACTCGATCTTTTGAGAGAGAGTCTGCTTTGACACTAATTTGTGCAAGAACATATATTCTAGACTCGATCAAAGAAAGGATTTATTGAGAGGCTAGATGGAAGAACTGGATGAGGGATTAACACTCGACTTTGACTGATCTTCAACTGAGGTCTTCTTGCTGGAGAGTGGGAGGTTATGCTCCTTCTTCTGCGCTGATGATTTTCTCTCTTCTATCTTTCTGCACACTCCCGAAACTCTATTTCTTCAATTGTGGAGACCTCTATTGATAGAGGAAGATCTAACTAGCCATTTAAGAACCGTTTGATCTCTGCCAAAAGTATGGCACTCCACCTGCTTTTCTAGAAACTTTCCTAAAATGGTAACTACGACATTTGCTTTATGCACGTCGTTGTTGTCTGTCCATTTATAGTAAGTTCTCCAGTTGACTTGTGCTTCCGAGTAGATTTGAATCTGGACTGCAACTCTTCTGCCTTCAACGTCTTCAAAGTTTTCTCTTCTCAGCTTTGCGACGTCTGGCTTTGACACAACTTTTTTTCACTCTTCAACTGCATAAGTTAGTTAAGGAGTCAACTGAGCTGCTGTCCAACTGAGTCTGTGCTTCAGCTGAGGTTGAGGTCTCAACTGAGCTTAATGGTCAGCTGAGTTTGGGTCTCAGCTGAGCTTGGGTCTCAGCTAAGCTTGATGTCCAACTAACCCACGAACTTCCTTCTTCAATCCGGCTGTCTTCTTCTGCTTGAAACCTGTAAAGATAAAATCCTTACGCTCAAATATTGAGCTCTAGCTAAGTTCAGACTCAAGGCATTCATCTACTCTGTTGGGGTCAGTTGCGGTTTTGGTATCATTCGAAACCTTTTACTAATTTCCCCAACACACCAAATATTTGGTTCGCCCCAAATGGAGGTGCAACATCGTAAAAGTATTTTCTTCACAGTGTTGTTGCGCCGGAGAGAATTGTAGCAGCGATTCGCTACCAATATGCTTCCTTCTTTTGATCGTTGCCAATAACCAGCCAAGACTTTCCGTCTCAGCCTTGGTGCCATCCACCTCTCGTTTGCTGCCACGACTACCTTTCCTTGAGCTTTTTTTTCTGGCTGGAGATTTAACCAACGGCGGGTCGAGTTCATCATCGGACTCGGCCTTGACGGCCAAGTTGAAGTCTTTGGGAGATGATGCGGGATGTTCGAAATATTAGCTGAAGGCGTCGGGATATTGCGATTAAAACGGTAAGAAGTCCAACGAAAAAAATTGAGGAATATAGACTCTTTGTGTCGAAAATTGAGGCACAAAGGGTTAAGGCGAAAATATAGGACGGGTGAGAGTGGGCGAAGAAAAGTCGGGAAAGATAAGAAAAAAAAATCGAACGGCTATGCCATTAACAAATGGGAGCGCGCGCCACATGGTTAAAAAAGTCCTTCACCACAGGAGCGATTACCCGCTCCGAATGATCGCAATTGCGATCTTCTCGATGTGATCTCCGCAATCAGCAACAGTAAGTGATCAATTTGTGATCACAAAAGCAGTAATTACCTTATGGTGATCAAAGTTGTCCATGGTCTTAGGGTCAGTCAAAAAGAGCAGTGAAGATTGAACCTGATCAAAAAAATATCTTTCTTATAATTATTAGCCTTAGTCTTAGCTAGAAGAGCTAGTTAAGTTAATTTTTATTATCTTATAATTAAAACAATCATAGGTCTTGTTTGTGATTGGAGATCAGGTTTTGGGCTCAATATCTACTCCTTCCTTTTCCTAAGTAAATAAAAAAGATGTTAATCTCATTTTCAAAAAAATGATTGTTGATGTTCGTAATGCACTAAATTCGTTAAATTTGCACAAAGCATAAAATTAAACAAGTATCAACTATCAAATTTAGGATAGCACCAAGAGTAAAAAGTGTAGTCACTGTTGGAACTATAGAAATATAAGTGGAAGAATTTAATTAAATTTGGAGAATAACAAATGTGTGCACAGTGTGGGTGGACGTTCTTTTTTTCTTACCGCTATTTTTGGCTCAACTTGTAGAGACGTTAGTGCAGATTGAATCTGAAATCCCTCAGTCCCAGATAACTCACTATATTACTAGATCATCCCAAAGTGACTGGGTGGACATGGTGTTTTTTTTTTTTTGTTTTTTTGTTTTTTTTTTTTAATTTTTTTTTTTTTTTTTGTATATGAAACGGAGGCTTTTTGAAATTCGGCCAACAATTCTTAGTTATCTTAATTCAATGCATACTACTAATTCATACAAAACTTGTATATTTACATTATCGGTGAGTGTACTTTCACCGACTTTGATTTGTGGCTCAAACTTAGCAAATAGATTTTTCTACTAATTTCTTCTTTCTTAATTACATGCTTCTCGAATTATTTACCCTTCTACTTACTTGAGTTCTAGATATTTTCCTAGTACAAGATATCTTCACTATTTTTAATTACAAAAATCAAGTTTATATTGTATTACAATACCCCCTTTTAAACTTTATTTATCATTTCGAAAAACTTTTGGACTTTATAAAATTTTCGTATTTGAGTGGCTTTGTGAAAGTGTCAGAAACTTGATATTGTGATTTCACGTACTCCACTTGAACCTCCTTCTTTGCAATACATTCTCTAATGTAGTGGAAGCGGGTGTCAATGTACTTGCTTCGGTTATGAAACACTGGATCTTTTGATAGAGCGATTGTCGACTTTTTATCCACGCAGATAGTTATTGGCTCCTTTTGTAGCCGCCCGAGCTCCATTAATACACTGAGCCAAACCGCATGGCAAACAGTGATAGCCACATATTCAGCTTCACAAGTTGATAAAAGGATTATGGGTTGCTTCTTCGACATCCAAGTGAAAGCAGTGTCTCGCATACGGATTCACTTGTACTCTTTCGATCATCGTTATCTCCAGCCCAATCGTTATCACTATAGCCAACAAGCTTATAATCATTAGTATTTTAATAGAATAGGCCACAGTTGATCGTTTGAAATATTGAAGAATTCTCTTTGAAGTGGATAAAGGTTGGATTCTACATAGCGACTCAATTACCCTGCAGCATAACTCGCCGTGCTGCAACATGTTTTCACCAGCCTGACAAGAGGGTATCTGGACGGCAAGACATTTTAAGCTTGATCAAGACGTTCATTGGATGCTCTTATCTTCAAACCAAATTGAGCTTATAGAAATAGTATTTTTATAAAATAGCTTATGAAAAATGTGTAAATTGTTGGATGTATTTGTTAATTAGGAAATAAAATAGTACTTCCTATGTCCATGAAAATTATGTCAGATTTTCATTTTGATTTGTCTATAAAAATTATAATTTTTTTATTTAAAAAAAATAATTTTACGCACTCATTATTGTTTCAACCGCATTCTATTTCAATATTTACATAATACTCCATTTCATACATCTACCTAACTTTTCTTAAAACTCACGCTAAAATCTAAAAATTATAATAATCATTTACAAAGAGGTATATGATAAGCTTTATGAGCAAATTTCAAGTTAAAATATTGAGAATATGCTGGTATTGCTCATTTACTTGTGAAAGTAATCGAGTCAATCGACCCACCGTTAATTACTTTAGATTATTTCTTTTTTATTTCCTTTATTTCTGTCTTTTTATTTATTCTTTTTTTTTCGTCTCTTTTTCTAATTTTTGTTACGTTTTTCAATTTTTATTTCTTTGTTAATCGGTTTTTCCATTTCTTTTGTTTCTTTCCTTTATTTTTCCATATAATTTCTTTTTTCGCTTTTGCTTATTCCTTTTCTTTTTTAATTTTATTTATTTTTGTTTCTTTTCATTTTTAATTTTTGTTTTTCATTAATTTATTTTTTTTCTATTTTCCTTTAGTTTTTTTCTTATAGTTTTTTTTTCTTTTACTTATTTTTATATATTTAACTATTTTATGTACGTATAACTCATTAAAAGAACTTCAAAATAATAAATGCATTAAAAAATTGGAATGAGTTTGAGATAATGACGTCCATGAATAGTGAAGCACCTAGCTAAGAACATATAACCGTTGTCAGTGCTTTAAAAATAAATGTATCAAATATTAAATTGTTGTGTGAAGATTTCATGAAATTTCTAGTAATAACATGGGGAACAAAAATCGAAACAATTGTCGAAATCATTACTATTCGCGGGAAGCGGAAAACAATAGAATTAGTACTAAATGGACTTAAATTACATGATTTTGATTGGTTTTAGGACACTAACATCACGATATATTCTTATAAAATTAAAGGGCTAAATTGCATATAAATGTCTACTTTTTATTAAATTCTTGTTTGTATTCTCAACTTTTAAAATTAGATGAAGATTCCTTCCTTTTAAATTTTCACAATTCAATATCTCCAATCATTTTTCCTCAAATTAGCACTGACATGGAATTTAGAAATGCTTACATAGTAACACCCGATGAAAAAATAAATGACGTAGTTTAAGAAACACTATGTCGTTTAATCAAACACAAACACTTATATTTATATTTATTTATGCGTATTAGGGCACCTATCGAAGAACAAAGTGTTTTTAAAAAACTACATTGTTTTTTTTTTCGTCGTGCTTTGCCATGTAAGTATTTCCAAATTCCATGTTAGCGTTAATTTGAGGAAAAATGGTCGGAGATATCGAATTGCGAAAACTTAAAAGCTGAGAAATTTTCACCTAATTTAAAGGATGGGGACATAAACGAGAATCGGTAATTAAAGTGTGAAGAATTTATATGCAATTTAACCAAACTAAAAACCTATAATGTAGTACTTTCTCCGTCCCCATTTAATACATAACATGCTCTATTAGGAAATGTCATATTAATATATAATTAAAATGACGCACAACTAAAAATACAAATTAATTATTTATTTTATAAAAAGTTTTGAACCTTGTTATTTTAACCACCTTATTCTACTATTCTCGTTAATATATTGCTAGTAAGTAATGTGTTATCTAAATGGGATGTAGAAAATATTAGCTTTACGTGGGTGGAATGCCCCAGAGAGAGAGAGGGGTTTGAATAGTGAAATGGTAATGGTAGAATTAATAATGTGATAATTTGAATGGATTGTGGAATGTCAGAAAGTTATGGGCGTTTGAAGATCGCCTGCCATTTCTCTGCCATGCCCACCTAAATTTTACACATACACACGTACACATTAATTCTATTAATACCTTTTTTTTTTTTTTTTTTTTTTTTTGAGTTTGGCATATTTTATTCGGTAAAACTTTAGAAATGACTACCTACAAAGCTATAATTGTTATATATCTATTGACTCGCTCTGGGTAGTTCGATATAAACAATACTATTGAGATTTAAATTTATAAAAGAAAAAGTCGATCGTCACGATTGTCCATATTACCAATAATTTTTCGAAAGTAACAAAATAATTATAAAGTTAACATGATCATAATTACATAACAAGATGGGGTCTGAGAGTGACAGACTGTGAATCTAGGCATTAATCACCATGTACATTTATCCACGAGAGTAATAAGAGATCTTATAACTTGGGATCATTATATACCTCAATAATTTAATTTATCTATATATACCTGTGACCTTATTTGGTTAACAAGTGCGCACAGTTTAATTAATTGGTACACAATGGTTCAACAACATTTAATTTGTTAAATAATGTCATGAAGTTTCAGAGTCCGAAAATCCACATGACACACCGGATCAAAGTAGGAGAAAATTTCATGTAGATTCTTCATTTTATATTATAAGCGTATTTTCACATACGTTCAGCATGCCACGTTGATTTTTCGATGTTAGAATTTGAGCCTCATGACATGATTGAAGAAATATTGAAACAATATGAAACAATTTTCAAACAAAAGCGCAACATAGTCACATCTCTAAATTTGGAGCAATTATTTTCTCCAGCCCAACACAAAATTGTGCTCTATTATGCATATTTGAGTAATGTTGCTTCAAGTTACTATTCATTGTTCTATTCTTTTCGCAAAGGATTTTATTATATTCCTTGTTATATTATACATACTGTTATTGATTGTGAAGAATCAAAAGGGGCATGCATAATTCTTTAATATATTCTCATTGGTTTCAGGAAATATTTCGGCTAGATCTTTGCGAGAAAGCTCAAATTGATTGTAATTATTAGTGATTTTTGTGATTTTATTAATTATTTGACATAAATATTTTGTATTTTTAACTTAACCAAAAAAGTACAATATTTTATGTTTTTGTGTAAAAATATAAAACAGTTGCTCGAAATATCTTGCTGATTTTGTTGTATATTTGTGCTGAAACTGTTGTAATTTGATGCGAACTTGGCCTAAGGGACATTCAGATGGTGAACATCTCATGGCTCGCTACTGTCTTTTCCCTAACTTAAAAAAATAAAACAAAAAAAAAATTGGCATTATTAAAAAAAAAGCTAAATATTATTTTTATCTTTTTGTTTTTTATGTCACGACATAATTCGGCAAGTGATGGAGTGCAAACTGCAAAGGGTGATGAAATGCTACTGATCGTATAATGAGGTTTATAGTGATAATTGATTTTGGACTTGACAATAAAATTACAAGGCAAAGAAAGAAAGAGAATATCCTCTAAATTTTATTTCATTCAAGGTTCATATATTTTGAGATTCTTCGAAATTCAAATTTCAATGTATCTGAATAACAAATTAATTTATATAAATTATTTAAATAAATTGTTGAAAGAGATCGAGTGGTAGACAGTTTGAAGATTACGAAACCACAAGCTATTGGGTTACAACCCCTATGTGTTACGTACCTAAAAATTAGTAATCTAAATTCTAAATCGTGATAAGTTCAACTAGATGTGCACTTGCTCCCAATTGCCTAGTCTTTTATATTATTATTTATTTTAAAAAAAAAAAAGATATTTTCTCTTAGAGATCCTAATTGTCTATTCTTGGATCGACTACATATGGGTCCGGTAAAATATGATTTTAGCTTCATAATTAAGGAGGGTGGCAAATATATGGTTCCTATAAGAACGTGGGAATTCTGTCTTCTTTGCCCTAATTTTGGTGGGAATTCTGCCTTTGCGAGTGCGAGCTTGACCCTCGCACGTGGTTGGAGAGCACAACGCGTCACGTGCATTACCGTACCTGTACCGCCGTAGGGGACACGTGGGCGATCACTCAGCGGTCGGTGGACGACCGTTGGTGATTGCAACGGTTGAAATTCAAAAATTAATTTTAATAATTTTTTTTATTTTCCATCTATAAAACACCCCCCACCCCCCACCCCCATTCATTCACACCTCTCTTTCAACTCTCTCTCTCTCTCTCTCCGGCAATCTCTCTCTCTCTCTCTCTCTCTCTCTCTCTCCGGCAATCTCTCTCTTATGGCTCCTCACGCCTATTCCGAAGCAGAGACCATGGAATTGGCACTGGCTTAATTTTGGCTCTTCGTCAACAACGGCGGCGACGGAAACAAGACTTTTTGAAGGCGGGTGACGACTCGCTACAACGACAATCGGCCCCAGTACTTGCTGGAGCACAATGAGACGTAGTTGCATCACCACTGGTCCCGAGTCAAGAGCTCCTCTGGCCTCTTTCACGCTATGTGGGAGCGTACAAGGAACCAAGCTCCGGCGGGCACTATTGTGGAGATGATTCTCAACTCGACCCTCAACGAATGGGCGTTGCTCTACAAAGAGTCGTTCAAGCATTTGGCGTGGAGGCTCGTCAAGGATGTGCCCGGCTTTTTTAGTTAGGGTTTAGATTTTTTTTAGCTCTTTAGTTGTATTTCCCTAAAATTCTTCGGAATTAATTTATTAATGAATTAGTGTTTATTAATTGGTAGTTGTTTATTTAAAATTAAATTAATCTACAAAATAAATAAATGCGATCGTGCCCCCGTGCATCGCGCTGCGACCGAAAAGCAGGCCCGCGCGGGCGTTGACGTGGAGGGGTAGCAGGCACGAGCTCCACGCCCTCCATTGTGGATAGTCTAACCTATTTATGATCTTTTCCCAATTACAGGCTCACAATCAAAATTGATTCATAAATTTATCATTTTTACTTTTAAATGACGATTTAATGGAATTTTAAAATTTATTAGGTAAATTTCATAAAATCGAAATCTTCACGACCTTCCACCTAGCTAAAAGACCAAAAATTTGGTTTCTAAATTGCTTTGGTGTCAATTTATCCAGTAAATAGTACATGATGATAATTTCATACCTAATAAATTTAATTCGTTTCGATTTATCATGACCAACACCAACTATATATAAATCATAAATATTTTATCGATTTAATTAATGCAATCTTAGTGAAGGAGTATATATTTATGGTTGTCTTCTTAATCATAAATTATTTTATGTTTTAACTGTCTCAACTTGATATGGATCTATTAATAAAATTGGCTTGATTGATCTCAACTCGATCGATAAAAATGTATTTTGTAAAATTCGTTAAGTAAAGAAACCAAGCATTTGGTAATTAATCAAGTCCTGATATACACCTTTGTGGCAATATATAATGTATATAAGGCGAGCCGCAGCGGCTATCTCGTGGGCTGTCTCGAGACAGCCCCGACGATGAGACACGCCGCTACGGCGAGGAGTGTCTTGAGCCTGTCCCGAGCCGACGAGACCGTCTCGAGCAGGCGCGTGTATTACACAAGCCAGAATTTTTTTTTTAAAATCGGCGCGTGCATTGCACGCGCCATACATAAAAAAAAATGAAAAATCAGACAACGACTATGTTTTTAAATGGTACAAAACGGCTATTTTTGTGCCGATTTTTTTTTATCCCAATTTTTTTCCTATAAATACCACATTTCATCACACCATATTCACACCTCAAATCTCCATTTTTCTCCTATAATTCCATCTTTTTTCCGCATAAATTTCACATTATCATATGGCAAATGGATCCTAACAATCCATGATCGTCGTGGTGGTGTCCCCCTGAAATGGCGGACGACGCGCAATACGGAGGATATACTGGAGCGAGGCTTGATTCTATCAATCTCAACTCGTCCGTCGGCGAGTCCTTCCACACTGTGTTGGGCGACGAAGACAGTCCGTCGTCCGAGCCGGCACCAGCCAAAGGCAAGGGAAAGGTACGGGCCAAAGGCAAGGGGAAGGAATGGGCCGATCTCACCGTCTCAAATGTCCCTCCACCTCCTCGTCCGGCCGGCGACGGCAAACCAAAGAGGTGCAGTTACACAGTGGAACAAGGGACCGCCGTCACCCAAATCTGGAAAAAGGAGACATGCAACTCCATCCTCGGCAGAGATCAAAATGGCGACAAATACTGGGAGCGTGTGGCGGAGAGGTACAACGCCATGTTCGACGACGACCTCAACACAAAGACAATGAAGAGCTTCTTTGGGCGGATCTCCCACTGGGTGAAGGAGTGGATGATCGCCTACGACAAAACAACGAAGAAAAGGCCCAGCGGCGCCTCCGACGACATGGTCATCGAACAAGCCCAGCAGATATTCCAGGCCCATGAAGGGAGCCGCTTCAAGCATTTTGGTGCATGGGAAATTTTGCAGGACTACCCCAAATTCCTCCACCAGGAATTTCCCGACGTTCCATCCATGAAGCGGACGAAGAATACGGCCGAAGACGCCTACACCTCATCTGGAACACCGCACGGATCGAGCGAGGCAACAGAAGAGGAAAGCACAGCTCCCCCCGCCCACAGGGACGAGACGCGGCAAAGGCGGAGGCGAGGGCAGCCAGAGGAAAGGGAAAAAAGAAGGTGAGCGAGAAGGCGGAGTTCGGGTCGATGGTCGACTCTACAAATGAAAGGCTAAGCAACATCATCGCGGCGAAGAACAACCTCGTCGAGGCAATGAGGGAGCGTGCTCGGGCGAAACAAGACGCCACCGATGCAAGGATCATCAACACGGATACGTCAAACTACACGCCGGAGCAGTTGGAGCTCCATATGATGATGGTCATGGACATCAAACGACGTCGCGAATAACTTAGTTATTTTTTCCCCTACAACGACTATATTTTTTTAAATATTCTAGTATCTATTTTTTTTTCTAGCAATGTAATTTTTTTCTAGTAATGAATTTTTATTTAAATTAATGAAATTTTTTAATTTTCAATTTTTTTTATGAAAATTAATGCAAAATACAAATTAAGAAATTCCTTAGAGACACCCCTTAAAGACAGCCCTACTGTGCTCACTGTCTCTATCTTCAAAAAATTCTTAAAGACATCCCTTAGAGACGCTACCACTGCAGACAGTCTAAGCTCAATTAGGGTTCGGCGCAAAGTCTTTCACATGGTAAATAGGCAAATTCCAACCATATACTATATACTTTTATTCTGACACATTGGTGTACATCAGTCAACAGAAGTTCGAGAATTCCATATTCTGACTCGTGTACCTTTTACATTAGTATAATATGATTAAGCAAAGAACTAAGCTACAAACCCTAATATATAAGAAGTTCAAAATTAACTAACGGTGCACGCTTCAAAGTTAGAATTTAAAAGGGCTGGTTAAAACGATTAATTAGTTTGGTTTGCTCTTAAATAATTCATCATCTTCGATTCTACAATTTTCAATACAATCATCACATTTATATTTAATTATGACATGACATCCAATACACTTAACAAATACTCATACGTTAATCAGTCAAAACTTCTATTTACTGCTATACAATATCAGCACTAATTAATAATTTACACTATTAATTAGTATTATATTGCCCGCCATAATTTAATTAATTACTGCATGTGAAAGAACAAGTCTATCCCTCATCAGCCCTATCCGTTTGCTTCATTTCCAGAAATCATTCAGGCATTTCTGTCATTCTCTTGCCTGCCCTTCGCTTCCACCGAGAGAGATGAGAGAGGAGAGAGAGATAGTAGCATAGAAATCTCCACTGTGTGTGAGAGTGTGGAGAGACTGTGTGTGAATGCATAGAAATCTTCACTGTGTGTCTGCGTGTGTGAGAATGTGCATATATATCTCCATTTTGCATTGAAACAAAGTATTTGTTTTCAGACCTTTCATCTTCTTCATCACCTCCTCCTCCTCCAAATCTCTCAAAGCCTTCAGTTTTAATTAATTTTGTGCTTCATTTTTCCCATCTCATCATCTCGTGCATGAACTACTTCTAGTTCTGATCTTCTTATATTTATAATAATTGAACAGACCAAAAAAAAAAAAAAGCCCCTATATATATATATATATTAATGGCTAACATGAATAACTGGTTAGGATTCTCTCTCTCCCCTCAAGAACTCCAAGATCACCCTCAAACTTCAGTTTTCAACTCAGATGAAATCTCAACCGCACAGATTTCTAATGAATCGTGCTTCGATCTTCCTTCCGATTCAGCCATTCCCTCTCTAAACCTACCTGCTCCACCTTTCGGCATTCTTGAAGCTTTCAACAGAAACTCTCACTCTCAAGGTAATTCTTAGCTAATATAAAAACCACATAATTAATCTTCACACTAACTGTCATTTCATGCAGATTTTGCACAAATTTGCAACTGGGGTTACTTATTTTAGCTGTTTTTTTTTTTTGTTATTTAATTATCATTGCAGATTGGAATATGAACACATTCGCATGCAGCAGCCAGAATTTGGAGGAGGAAAACTGCAGGCCTAAACTGGAAAATTTCCTTGGTGTAAATCAAGAACACAGATATCAGCTTAATATGTATCAAGAAACTGAAGCTTCTGGAAACAACGGTCTCCCCATGATCACCAACTGGCTCACAAACAACCCTGCGCCGCCGCATGCAGCAGCGAAGAGCAACGAGGTGGCTCCGCCCGCTGCAGCTGCACAGTCACTGTCGCTTTCTATGAGCACAGGCTCCCAGTCCAGCTCTCCCCTTCCATCCGACACCAGCAAAGCAGTTGTTGAAGCTCCAACCGTAGAATCACCGGTGCCTCGAAGATCTATCGATACATTCGGACAAAGAACTTCGATCTACCGAGGTGTAACCAGGTTAGTAGTTAATATCTAACATTTTGTGCGTTTTAAGAATTTTTATTTCCGGTGGCCTAGAATGTTATATCTGATGAAATGTATTAGTGCATGCGGAATCTTGCATTTGTATGTTATTGCTTTTATCCTATAAAATCATCAAAATATTGGCATTGTGAGTTGTTGGGAAAAGGCCCCGGGAGAATAAATCGAATCACATGAAAATTTCAAAGTTCAGAAAAAACTTAAAAAACTTAGTTCCTACCACGGATTTTTTCGGGCTATGCCACTTTTTTGTAGCATGGTATAAAAATTGTGCTACGTTACGTTTGTGGATGATATACATACATATATATATATATATATATATATATATATATAAGCAAATCATTATTTTAGGTGTAGCATCTATAAAACCGCAACGAGTTAGGGTTTTGTGCGGTTTGGGTGCAGGCATAGATGGACAGGGAGATATGAGGCACATTTATGGGATAATAGTTGCAGAAGAGAGGGACAAAGCCGGAAAGGAAGGCAAGGTATGAAAGAGAAGTGTCTGCCATTATTAGAAAAATTTTAACAAAAAATATTCTGCAAGTTTTACGAGATTTCTTGATTTTAACCCTTGTTTCCTTGTCTCTCTATTGGGGAATGAACTGTCATCAAAATCAGTCTACTTAGGTAAACAAACTCTTGCCTTTTCCCCATCTTTTCATTCTTCTAGTAATATTTCTCAATAAAATAATATATATATATATATATATAATATATATTGCAGGAGGTTATGACAAGGAAGACAAAGCTGCTCGAGCTTATGATTTAGCAGCATTGAAATACTGGGGAACTACCACTACTACAAATTTTCCTGTAACTACAAATTTTCCTGTAACTATAAATTTTCATTTATATGGCTTCTTAATTATAAAGGAAAGAGGGAGAGGTTTCAGTTTTGGATATACAAAATTTTGCAATTATTTTGTTTCAGATGAGTAACTATGAGAAAGAAATAGAGGACATGAAGAACATGACAAGGCAGGAATTTGTAGCATCAATAAGAAGGTAAAACTCAAATTGCTTTAAACTAAATTAATCGTATTATTTTTTATGAGCACAATTATCTGATCATATCAAGAATTTGCTTATAATTATTCTCCAGAAAAAGCAGTGGATTCTCTCGTGGGGCATCCATTTATAGAGGTGTTACAAGGTAATAAAAATAACATAGAAATCAAATGCATTTTCTAATATAATATATTGTCTGATCATATTTTCATAGCATACATTTATGTTTTCTTTAATTTGTCATGTTCCTACATTAGACAAATAATTCATTAATTTGTGCATGGAAAATTATCATAAGCAGACACCATCAGCATGGGAGATGGCAAGCAAGAATTGGAAGAGTAGCAGGAAACAAAGACCTTTATTTAGGAACTTTCAGTAAGATAATTAACACTTAATTAATTCCATCTGATTTCCTACATTCTCTATCATATTTTTGAAATATTTTTCACAATATTTAGGCACAGAAGAGGAAGCTGCAGAGGCCTATGACATTGCAGCAATCAAATTCCGCGGCCTAAATGCAGTGACGAACTTTGAGATAAACCGTTATGATGTGAAGAGCATTCTAGAAAGCAGCACACTTCCCATACGAGGCGCTGCAAAGCGCCTCAAAGATGCTGAGAACGCCGAGATGGCTCTAGACCTGCACCGTGCAAACGAGTCAAACTTGAACTTGCACCTCACGGATGGGCAGATCAGCGGATATGGCAGCACGAGCGCCCATCAATGGCCAACCGTTGCATTTCAGCAGGCGCAGCCTCTGAGCATGTACCCTTATGCTCATCAGATGTTGTGGTGCAAACAAGAGCACGACCCCTACGTTGCTCACGGATTCAACGACATAAACCACCATCTTCAGTTGGGAAACACACAGAATTTCCTGCAGCCTTCTGTTCTGCACAACATCATGGGATTAGACTCCTCCAGCATTGAACACACCTCGGATTCCAACAACGTTGTCTATGGTGGTAACGGACAGGCAATGGGAGCTTTGATCGTCCAAGATGGGAATCAAGGCCATGGGAATGGCTATCTGGGAAATGAGGAGGGAAAGACGCTCGATTATGAGGGCATGTTTGGATCAGCAGATGCTTATCAGCAAGCAAGAAATCTGTACTATCAATCTCAGCAATCATCATCAAATCTAGAAAAGGCGACGTCCAATCTTTACGATCAAGGCTCAACTTCTACTAACTGGATTCCTACTGCTGTCCCAACTGCCTCAGCAAGGACCAACGACGTGCCTGGAAGTCAGGGAGCTTCGACTTTTACAGTATGGAACGATGCATGAAGTTCTCTGCACCAGAAATGTTCTTTTTCCTTTTTCCAGATCATATATGTATACATAGCTAACTTTTGTGCTTATTCTTTTCTATGGTTCTGTTAATGGCCTCAAGACATTTATCGGTCGGCATATGTTTTATCGTAGGTTTGCTGCTTGAAGCAAGCAGAGTACATTAGGATGTTATAGCTGGAGTTCATCAATAGCCTTTTCTGGCTATGAATTTTGGGAACTCTGGTTGAATTAGTCCTATCAAATTAACAAAAAGAAATGATTTTTCCAACCTTTTTCATGTAGCAACTATTCTCTTTACCAGGCAAAACAATCTGATAATGGAAAAATGGATGTTTGAATGATACACAAGCCTACTAACATTCATTTTTTACTAGTAACTAAAGGATTTATACAATAATTCTCCGATTTCGGAGGAGGATAATCAAGAAGGCTTAACTACCTAACTTAAAAGCATCAACGAATAAGCCTAAGCAGATACCAGCTTTCCAATAATTGATCATTACCACTAGAGACTGCAATCTCCCCGTTGTCATGGGCTTTTTGTACATCAGCATACCAATGCCCTCAATTGCAGCTACTACTACTCCCGCTACGAGGACATCCCAGTCACCCGTCTGGCCAAGGATCGTTGCAAGAGCATTAGCTGTGTAGAAGCCTAAGAGCAGAAGAAACACCTTCATGGGAAAGTTCTTCCTGGCAGAGTTCAGCTTACTCAATAGCTCCCTACCACCTGCACTAACTATCCTGCCCAAACGAGTTTCGCCAAGAAAAGAGTTGTTTCCATTGGCATTGCCTTGGTCGTTGTTGGCTGTAAATCCATCAGTATTCAATGCAAATGCTACCCCACATCCCCGTCTACTCGACAGTGAACTGTTTCAGGAAAATAAAACAAATGGCATTGGAATCCACTAACTATCTGAGGAAATATATAGCAGACTGATTAGCATGAAACTAAAGTTCTCAAGTTATTTCCCAACTCCAACATCAACCGTGGCCTCATTCCACAAGAAAAGAAGCAAAAGAAAATCAAGACGCAAAAGAATAGGAAATTTACACAAAAGAAGGCAAAACAATCCCCATTTCCCAAGCAGAGAATAATAATATCCAGAAATATACCTGTTTCTACAAGTTAAATCAAGTTTTTGAGTCTGTCTCGATAAGTTCTGTGTATAGATAAAATTCTGAAGGACACAGCTATGCCTGAATAGGACGCCTGTTCGTTCAGACCTTTCATTAACAATGAGGGACATAGACTGCAACAATATCATATCCATTTGGCTGGTCATCAACTGCAAGAAAACGTGTACAACAAGAGACAATTAAAGACCATAACAACGCAAAATCTAGAAGAAGATTGTTATAAGAAACTAAGAGCATTGATGAGCAGGCATCTACGTTGAAAAGCCAATGCAGTGAAATATAAACGGAACCTTCCTGCCTGCCAACCAGGTCAAACGTCACATAAACATCATTGAAACTTAAATGCTAGAATGTCCAAAAGCTATGATTTTATCTGGAGTCACATTCCAATTCCCCAACCGAGAAAATATTCTAGACCAGACAGACAACATCATGATTCTAGCATATAGACACACACCACAGGCATAGAGTACAATTGAAAAGGTTCTCGCGTTTTCATTTTAAAAATTAAGATATGAGACATAGGTATCTGATCTACAATCTCTCTAAAGGAAGAAAAGGTCTCATAATACCACACTTAAGACAACATATGAGAAAATGACTACAGAACATGCTTCAACATACCATCATTTTCAGACAAAGCAATCCAAATTGGAATAAAAAGATTTAGGAAATTTCAAGTTCATAAAATGTACTTCAACTATCAAGAAATTTGTCGCTATGCCTTCATTAATTTCAACAAAACATCAATTGGTACAATTTTCATCCAGATTTAGAGACTATCATCGCGAAAAAATAAAACCCTATAAACAAACAGGAGAAAAATACTCAAAAATTATCATCCCAAAAACTCAATGTTAGATGTAATGCAAGAAAAAGAAGTTTTGTTACCTGCAAAACATTGACAGCAGCGAGTGCATAGAATATACGAGAAGAAGCACAAAACTGCAGCAGAAGCCACGAAATTCAACTGAAGTGGGAAAATGTAAAGTAAAATCCATCACTAATATATGAACAAAATGCACTAATCGGCAAGCTACTGCAATTACATCATCAAGAAAAAAAAAAAAAAAAAAAAAAAAAAAGGCTCGTCGCTTTGGATAAGATAAGATTGTAAAATGTAGAAATTGAGCTCAGAATCGGAAACCCACCAGCAGAAAAAAGTGGGCCGATGAGTCGATGACGAGACGTTCGAAAACCCCGGGTGCGAGTGTGTGTTGTGTCTTGTGTGTGTATAAGAGGTTCGTTAAAACCGATCTTTTGCTCTGCAACTTTTACCCGTCGACAAATGGGGCTGCGGCTGCGCCAATAAAAAATCCTTGGGCCTCTCCTTAACTCGCATCTTCGTCAGTATTTTATTTGTATTAAGACAAACATAAAACTGAGGAGCTATATTCAATCAAGACTTTCGTTGGATTTTTAACGACTTCAGAAGTTTGGGTGTATTCAATTCAAACTTCTGTTGGATTTCTGAAATCTTGGTGTGTATTCAATCTCGACTTCTGTTGAACTTCTGAAATTTGGGTGTATTCAATTCCCGACTTCTATTTGACTTCTGAAATCTTGGTGTATTTAAAATTCCATCGACTTTTAACTTATCGACTTTCGTTGGAGTTTCGTTGGACTTTGCTGAACAAAATAGGCGTGATGAAATCTGATCGAAACCCATGAGATTTCAAATCCAGTGTATCCCCAGCGCCGGGCGAGGACGAGCGGTCGCTCGTGGCTCCCAGCCGGTGCTGGGGTCGACCGATCGCTGGGTTCCATTGAAGGTGAAACGTCGTCCGTGGTTTAATAGGCTTCACTTTGGAAAACTTTACCATTTTTTGTCTGCATGTGTGGATAATTTGAAATATTTATGAATTTGTCCAACATGTGTAATGTTATTTTACAAATGTATGAATTTCAGCAATATATTATGGATATGGAGTATGATTTTTCATATACATTTTGCATAATGTTGGATGTATGGATGAATGGGGAGTGTTTCTGAACGCCTGCATGTTCATCATTTGTATATGTAACGTCGAGCGATCACTGGTATCCAGCCGGCGCTCGGAACGTCGAGCGCGCGCTGGATACCAGCGAGCGCTGGGTTGATGGAGTTCTGAACTCCAACAGAAGCCGATGCGAACTCCAACGGAACTCTACCAGCGCGCGCTGGGTTGATGGAGTTCTGAACTCCAACAGAAGCCGATGCGAACTCCAACGGAACTCCAACATAAATCCGCAAAATCAAACGAAAGTCCAATGAAACTCCATAGACTTCCCAACTCCAATGACTTATAAAGTCCAACGAAAGTCATGATTGAATACACCCCCCTAAATTGGTGCTGGTTGATTTTTCTTAAATTATTTGGGACTCTTAAAAAAATTTATACTGTGCAGTATAAGGCTGTAGATTCATCTCTTTTCATTTTTTATCTTTTACTATTTTATTATGAGGAAACTAACAAAAAAATACAAAAATTTAAAAAAGCATTCTTTTATAGCCTCTTTTTAAATAACACTCTTTTGTATACTAAAATCATGTAAAAATACTAAAATACCCTTAAATTTCAAAGTCAACAATGTCAGATTTTTAAATCCACATGTGGTCACGATGGGAGTTGTCACGATAAAAAGGCCCACTGTGATCATGACGGCCACCCCCATCGTGAGGTCACGATGGACTTTCCATCGTGACCAAAGCAGAATGCATGCGAAACCTATTAATTGCATCTGCACATTCGATTTGGTGAATATTTTCGGATGTACTAGCTAATAAATGAAGTCATTTTTCTTAAATTTTGTTAGTAAGAGATTGGTGGTGGTAGTAATGGGAAAAATACTTAGATTATTCACCCCGTTGAAACACATTTAACATATTATTCATCTCTTCAAAAAAAAAAAAAAAAGAACGAATCATCATTCCAAGCGTCCAAGATCTCGCCCAAGCAGAACAAAAGCATCAAAAGAGGCTCCGTCGTGTTTATTACTTCAGACAAAGGTAAGCATAATATGTAAAATGTTTGTTAAATATTTGCTGCTGAAATTATGGTATTCTTATGGTGAAATTAGGGTTTTAAAAGTATAATACAAAATATACTTCATCTTATGTCAAGAAATATGTTATTTTATTCATATAAAAGTGTATTAAATTAAAAACTTCATGTTATCGGAGGGTTAAAAAAAGTTGAAATACCTGGTATTGAGCTCACCACGAATTCCGCCATGGTCATGATGGTGAAGCACATCGTGGTCACAATGGTGATCACCATCGTGAGGTCACGATGACAACCCCATCGTGACCTTACGATGACTTTGACCATCGTGAGCTCACGATGGTATTGTCATCGTGACCTCACAATGGTGATCACCATCGTGACTACTACAGATGTGTCCTAAACAAGCATTTCCATTGATTATTTACACTTTGTGTTTGTATCTTTTGTTAATTGCAGATGTCTTTACGCCGTATTATGATACATCACGGCGGTTATTGAGAGCGATCGACATATATGGACGGGAATTTATTTTTTGTCTACTCGACCCCGGCACGATTAATCGTGCTAACTTTGTGGAACTCATTAGAGAGGGTGCGAATGGTGGGAAGGAGACCGAATATGTGTTATGGTACATCACAAACATTAATAGCATGCACAACAAAAGTGCTATTGTGGGGTGATTTAGAATTACTTCGTTGGTTAGCGGACCCTAATGAGGATCCGGAGGTTTATGTGATTGAAAAAGGCGTGAACTCTGGCCCCGAAGTTAATGTGATATGTAGCACTTCAGGAGCAGAAGATGATAGTGACAATGATGATGATGATGAATATGATGAAGATTATGAGGAGGATGAAGCGGTGTCTACATCCGAAGAAGAAGAGGAAGATCGTCGTAAAGATTTGCTTGAATCGATGAAAGAAGAGTTTTATGCTTGGATTGGACAGCCGGCACAAATGGATAGGCTCATGGGGCAGCAACGCTTTTCATCGGACCATCAATCAGAAAACGAGGTTGAGCATGAGCATACATAGCGCAATTGGATCATTCCACATCCAGACGTTGAAAGCACAATACTATTGGCGTGGGTTGAGGAGCCTATCATCATCAATGGTAGTCTCGAGGTAGGGTCCATCTTTCGATCAGTGCAAGAGTTGAAGATAGCTATAGGAATGTATCATTTGGAGCACTTTGTAGAGTGTAAGACAGATCGCTCCGCTTCGAATCATGCAGTGTACCTATGTAGGAGTGGTAGAAAGAACTGCACGTTTAGATTGTGTGCTGTGGAATGTGAAACTCTTTTTCGGATTACTAAGTTGACATTGGATCACAGTTGCCGGACAGATTTGATCCGTGCTGCACGTGCAAGGTCGGTGAGTGGCGAGGTGGCCGCATTTTATTTTTCTAAGAAATTGATAGATGAGAAAGTCATTCTGAGGCCAAAGGATATGATGGCAGAGATGCGCATGCGATACGGCGTTCAAATGTTATACAAGTTTGTCGTCCGAACGAGGCAGCTAGCGATAGAGAGAATGTACGATGACTTCCCCTCGTCATATCAGAAGATTCTGTCGTATTTGTATTTGTTGAAACAACGTAATCTTGAGACTGTATACGACTTGTAGACGACTAGTGAAGGAGTGTTCTGCCACATGTTCCTTGCCCTTGGACAGTGTATTAGAGCATTTGAGTAGTGTCTTCGACATGTGCTTATAGTAGACGGAACTTATCTTAAGGGTAGAAACAAAGGAACCTTATTTGTTGTGGTGACGAAGGATGGGAACGAGCAAGTGTTTCCGCTTGCAATTGGCCTTGGTCCAATAGAGAACCATGAGTCGTGGACTTATTTTCTCTATGACCTATGCAAATACTTCAATCCTCCCGAAGATTTGTTGATCGTGAGCGACCAACATAAGAGCATTAGGAATGTAGTTCGAACCGTCTATCCAAATGCATTCCACGGATTGTGCTATCACCATCTGCAGAAAAATTTGACCCTATATGACAAAGTTGTGGCCACACTCTTATATGAAGCAGCATATAGTTATCGCTACGAAGTGTTTGAAAACTTTTTCGAATTGTTGTACACTGTAAGTCCTAATGGTGCTCACAGACGACTTTCTCAAATTGGACTAGAGAGGTGGGCTAGGCCAAAGTGTCATGTGCGACGCTATGGATTACTGACATCCAATGTTGTCGAATCTGTGAAAAGTATTTTATGGTGGGGTAGGCGTTTACCAGTGTGCTCATTACTTGAAACATTTCGCCACGTTTTGGAGGATTGGTTTGATGAGCGGCGTTCCGATGCTGAATCAAGAGATCATGTGTTGACTGTCACTATATTCAACAAATTTTCTCTATCAGTGCAAACGAGCCTCGCTCTTCCTGTTTGAGCAATCACCGAACATGTTTATATATTAGACGAAGATAATCAACAATATCAAGTCGATCTTCAAAATTGGACGTGTGATTGTCGTGTCTTCGATGAGGATAGAATTCCATGTAAGCATGCCGCTGCCGCTATAAGGTAAAATTTATATTATTTGTTAGAATTTTCTACTATTTTTATATTCATTTTGTATGTAAGTAATTCTGTTTTTCCTATTTTAACAGGCGGGCCGGCATTGGTTTCAATGTGTACGATTTCGTACATAGATATTTCAAACAAGAGGGCCTAAGACAGACTTATGCTGAGCATATCAATCAAATACCACACCCCGATGAGTGGAATGTGCCGTCAGAGATCAAATCAATTAGGATTTACCCTCCAGAAGATGTA
Source organism: Schizonepeta tenuifolia (assembly GCA_029490685.1). Taxonomy (NCBI): domain Eukaryota; kingdom Viridiplantae; phylum Streptophyta; class Magnoliopsida; order Lamiales; family Lamiaceae; genus Schizonepeta; species Schizonepeta tenuifolia. The sequence continues at coordinate 80,669,342 of CM055959.1, forward strand.
CGTCAGGCCGGTTGTCCAAGATCGAGTCGTGCTTGGTCAGCAGTTGAAGGCAAGAGAGCACGATGTCCTCAAGTTTGCTCAAGGTGTGGTGGATCTGGGCACAACAGGAAAAAATGTACGACATCTATCCTCCAGGGTGGAGTCGATTTGAATATCCCTCTCCAAGATCAGAGGATGAACAAAATTTACATGATTTTGGGGGAGCAGAATCAAGTCAACAGCGCCGAAGGAAAAAAAGATGCAGCAATTGCCGTCGCGAGAGTCATGATATTAGGGCATGTCCTGACCCAATTGAAGATGAAATATAGGAGTAGCAGAACTTGTTGATTTTATGGCATTGTATTGACCTTTTTAGACCTTTAATATTTGTTTTTATGTTCAAAATATTTGAGACAGGTATTATCTGCATACATGGATGAATTTTGGAGACTTCCTGCCTTGATCACGATGACAATACCATCGTGACCTCATGATATGATCACCATCGTGAGGTCACGATGAGAGTGGCCATCGTGAGGTTACGATGAGTCACCGATCGTGAGGTCACGTTGGCCACTCTCATCGTGACCTCGCAATGGTGATCGTATCGTGACCTAGCCAGATTTCTCGATAAAGTGGGACAAAATCTCAAACTTTTTATTTCCACCGTACAATTACCCTTCTTTTCCCCCAATACCCAGCATCATCCTTATCTCTTTCATCCCCCCCTCTTAGCTCTTTGTCGCCACCTCTTCTCCACCACTCCCACCGCTCGTTTTCCATTTGAGGTAGGTATTTCTTCGATACCAATGTATCCCAATTATGATGAGTTAAGAAAAATTATGATGAGTACGTACGTGCATTATCTTTTGGAAGTTTTATGTTTTGAGTAATTAGTTTGAATTGAGTATTCTTTTGTAAGACCTCATGATTTTTTTTTGATATGTTGATGTTATTGTCGTTTTATGCTCGATTTGTTTGAGTTTTATGTTCGATTTATGTTGTTGTTGAATGTGGAGATGTTGATGTTGTTGTTGTTGTTGTTGAATTTGGTTTGATATGTTGAATTTTGTTGGAGATGTTGATGTTGATGTTCAATTTATTTTTTCCGCATATGAATAAATTTAATTGGTTGATGTTCATGTTCATGTTCGGTTTATGTTTTGTTGCATTTGGATGGTTGTAGATGTCGACGAACCCATCCGGTTCAGACTTGTGTTGTCTATCAGGAGAAAAACCTTTTTTCGATGTTATCCTATCCAAGTCACATATTTCGGCTCCTTTGCATTTGGTAAGAATTTCTACCATTAAACAAACAATTGTAATGTGTTTTGTATGATTATTTTAGAATTTAATAAATTCTTTGTGTGCAATAATAGCATATACCAGCACATGTGGTTTCTAAACTTTCTCGTGAGAATGTGCCAACGGTTGCCAATCATAAGGGAACCGAATGTCATATGATGTACCTTGGTGCTTTGAAAAAATCAAAGTTTGAGTACCAAGGGTGGAAACAATTCACGCGCACTTTCGACCTCAAAGTAGATGATGTCGTGATCTTTGAGGTGATGTCGACACCGCAAATTATTAGACTCCAAGCTCTGATCATGAGGGACACGACTTGGATTCCGCCGCAACTTGAGGCCTGAATTAAAGCAGCACAGGATGGTGCGTCACCCTCCACGGCGGTAGATGTCGACTAGAGTGTGGTTGTAGTTTAGATGTGAGGACTGCTTATGTTTGAACTTTATTGGTATTAAACTACTAGACTTATTTGGTGCTGTGTATGAATTTAGCCACTAGTGGCATTAAACTAGACTCATTTGGTGTTTAATTTGATGTTTTATTTGATACTAATTTGATGAAAATGGATTTTTTTTGAGTTTCTGGAAAGGTCACGATTGGCTACCCATCGTGACCTCACGATTGGCTATCCACCGTGATTTCACGATTGGTATCCACTGTAACCTCGCGATGGCTTCTCCATCGTGAAGTCACGGTGGGCATGGTCACCGTGATCACGATGACTTGTTCACGACCATGTTCACGATGATGTGTTTATCCCGTTGTGAACTAATTAACCGGATCGATTACGCTGAAGACAATGATTAATTAGTCTTGTAATGTTATATTATGTCTTAAACAACATTTGCACATCATATTTTGCGCTCTTATATCAAAGAAACACTAAATTGGTTAATGCTAGAGGTGTATTATTTATCAAATGCAACAGTCATTGTATATGTAACATATAGTTATGTATTCATTCTTGTGTCACAAATCTCTCCAACACTATAATTGTGTGTTTAAATGTGTAATTTTTCATTTGTTGATGTATTTCAATGTTAAGTAGGATATATTTAACACGTACCAAATTAATATAACCGGTTAAAACACCATAATTAGGCAAAAATTTCTAAAGTCACGATGGGGTTCAACGTGTTCACCGTGAGGTCACGATTGGCTTGCATCGTGACCTCACGATGAAATTCTATTGTGAGCTCACGATGGTACCCTCATCGTGAGGTCACGATGGTGATGGCTGTTGTGACCACACCTGAATGTATGATAAAATATCTGCTCAAAACTATTTCATTCATGTAGTCGATAAACTAAAAAATTATACCATAAAATAAGATCCAAATACATGTTTCAAACACCATAAACTCGATAAACTAACAAACTACCCCATAAAATAATATTGAAATACATAAACTAATAAACTATACGAGGGAATAAGATTCAAATACATGTTTCAAACACCATACATAAGCAGATGTTGTTAAGTACTGCAAGCCAATAAATCCTAGTCGCTACGAGCCACCGATATCTTTGAATGTAGTTATCGGTGATTAAACCCCAGTGTCTCGGCTTACTATTAATCAAACGATCCAAATACATGTATGCAAAGAGCCCGAAACTGTGATTGTCTGTTTGGGCAAACTGGTCTTTGATCGGCATCTTCAAAAGCTTCATTTCACCATCTCGCTTCGTCATTGTTGAATTGTTCTTCCAATAGCCTGAGAGAGCTAGTAGACGAGGAACGAGATGAGTAATGGGCTTGAGCTCATAATCAATAGGTGTGACCCTTTGCTGATCATATCTGTGTGATATTGAGTCGTACAACTCAACCGTCCAATCAGCAATACTTATCCAAATTGTGACCCAATGATTCTCAAAGACATTACCCACAGCGCAGATCTGTTTGAATACAAAATAGAATAATTTAAATCAATGAATGGTTATAAACTTAAAATATATTTCATTAAACACTTACATGTTTACAATTCGACCATGGAATAGAATTTTCCGAGTCTAGCCCTTTCACCATGTCGTCTAATCACGGATGCATCTTCCAATTCTTATACGAGGGCTTTTCCTTTATGTGCATGAATTCTGGATCATCTTTATGGAGGAGTCGCAGCTCGGCCCGCAAAACTTGATATCAAATTGACAACATACAAGATAAATATCATTTTTCAATATTTATAATAAAAAATAAAGAATATATATTAAAAGCTTACAAGCAACTGTGTGCCGACGATGATCGTGTTAGTTGGCCCAATCGTTGGAGCAGTCCTATTATGCATTCGGGTCCTTGTGCGAACCGAAAGCATGTAATTGTCTACTACCTGAGACTATATAAATTTGAAATCAATTTCAATATAAGTATAAACTTGCTATAGAAAATTATTAACTTACTTCTTGAACGAAGTCCTCCATCGGATTCTCCACCAGATCAAAGAATTTATTTGTTAAACGACAATCCGTCTCAATCACAGGCACATAACACTCATATCCCTGCCTCCTAAAGTCAGCATGCATCATCCTCAACTTCTCCGTTCTAGTTGGAGTTGCACCCTGAAAAGGGGTGCGTAGAGCAGCTGACGGTCTACGTTGCCGAGGACCCAAGGCAGCATCCCCTACCTCCTCACCTGTCTCCTCACCACCCTCCTCATCCGGCTTCTCATAGTGAGCATCATCCTCGTCAACCGGATCATCTACAATGTGTTGCTGGGGAGTGTGTGAGCTAGAACCTTGGTGCTCACTCGGACCTTAGGTGAGCTGCAAAGGTGTATGGTAAGGGAGCTGCTGCGACGTCTAGTAAATGGGCTGCTGCGGTGTCTCGTAAATGGGCTGCTGCAGTTTCTCGTAAGGGGCCGACATCGACATTGGCTGAAAAAGCTAGACAAACAAGTCCTGACCAATCTACTGTGAGGACTCCGCCTCCTGATCGGCTTGGAACGACCCAAATTGCTGGTAAGGCACATCACAGACTGTAACACCAATTTGAGGGTGATGAGAAGGAGCCGCAAAGTCGTGAGGAGGAGCCGGCTCAGAGTGGTAGAAAGTCTGCCGGTGAGAGTGGTGGGAACGCACCGGCTCAGAGTGGTGAAAAGTCTGCCGGTGAGAGTGGTGAGAACGCATACACCAGCTCAGAGTGGTGGGAAGTCTGCCGGTGAGAATGGTGGGAAGTCTGCCTCTCATCGTGGTGGGAAGTCTGCCGGTGAGAGTGGTGAGAAGTCTGCCTCTCGTCGTGGTGTGACCCAACTCTAGAATGATGTGACTGAAGTGGAGAGTGGTAGGGCCAAACTAGAGAAGTCTGCATGTGACTAAAACCTCCAGCATAAGAGTGACGGGCCGGATCCAAGTCCTGGTCGACCCTACCGGCCCGCATCTGATCGTCGAATACTGAGGTAGAGTGACGATGAATGTCCAATGCCGTCCTACGACTTCTATGTGAATGTTGTGGAGGACTGTCTGGGCGTCTCATAACAAAAAACTGACTCATTCTCCGAGTCAGTTTAGCAAGGAAGTGTAATACCCCAATCTTTCATAAGTTTTTAAGTTCGTCTTAGTTGAGTTTATGTGCTTAATTGTGTGCCCTTGTGTGATAAAATTTCCGAAGAAAAGAAAATTTCTTGCAAAATTACCAAAATGCTCTTGAGTATCTTTACGTGATTTTTCTTGTTTCTCGGTTATCCAAATTGAATGTGTGATGAATTGATTGAGCATGATTATGTGAGTTTGAGTTTGAGTTCGAATTTCGGAAATTTTTGAAGTTTTGTTTTTGGATGAATAGTAACTTTTCCCGAGTTTTCATTTTTTGACGAATTTTTTTGAATTTCGTCTAATTAGTGTCTTTTGAGTCTAAAAATAATTCTAGAAGCTTTGAGATATGTTTGAGAGTCGTCTAAAATCGTCTGAGAGAAAATTTAGTTGAAGGTCTAGAAAAGCCTAATATGAATAGTGAATTTCGAATTTTTCTTCGTTGCTCGAAATTTTAATCTGAAAACTGGATTTCTGGATTCCTTGATTTATTTGGTGAAGTTAGAGACGAAGTAGAGAGAATTTCGATATGGAGAAAGAGTCGTGGTGAGTTTAAATCGTTTGAGAGTTTAATGAGAAAATAGGGTTAAATTGCACCAGATAACTTTTTCTTTCGGAGAAAATTATATCGCATTTTTTTACTACTGGGTGTAACTAAATTCTATTAATTCATTTATACTCATATTATATCTCACTCTCTCACGCAACACTCTCTCTCTCTCTTAATCATCTCTCTCCAATTCTCTCTCTACACTCTCTCACCCACTAATCTCTCTCTCTCCCTCTCATCTCTCTCTTGGATACACACACACACACACACTAACCTACACTGAAGAGCAACCTTCAAGCTTAAAAAATGGCAATAACTAAGTCTACGATCATCTACCAACTAAACTGATAAGGTATTTGCAATCCCCTCGTCATGGTGATCGATTTTAAGACCAAGATTCATCCATTACTTTTCTTGTTAAAAATCGGCAGCTTTGTGCCATGGAAGGAGTTCGATTCTAGAAGTGTTTAAAGCTTCGAGGTTCCTGGATTAAAGCCCCTTTGATCGATCAATCTTTCAAAAGTTAGTAAGTTCATTGATTCTTGTTTGATTCTAGTAATTAGAACTCAAGAAATCCTCTCTTTTAATCCCTCTTTTGTTTGATCAAAATGAACCTTTGAGCAAGAAAATCGAAGTCTCTCCTTAGCTTTGATCTTTAATCTTTTGAGTGATTATTATGCAAGAAAATAGAAGTTAAAAATTGATTTCTTCCTCCCCTAAAATTTGCTGAAATTTAGTATAGGAGAAGGAGTTTTGATTTTTATTTTTGAGTATGATGTTCTTAATCCTTGTGTGTTCATGTGTGATAATATTCAAGGAAAAAACTTGATATATATATATATATATATATATGATGAGTACCGAAAATTTGAGGATTTTTGAGAGTTTTCATGTTGATGATTCAAGCATGTTTTGAATGATGGATTTGTATTCTAAAAATTAAATCTAAGAGGTTGTGTGTAATTGATTAAAAGAGAAGAAATAGTCCTCTCTAATGATGATGAAAACCGATGGAAATGAGGTATAGATTTAGGAAATTTTGTTGTGTGTTCTTGATATATGCTTGAGGATAATATTTGATGATTTTGAAGGATATAAAAGCAAGAAAAATGAAGAAATGAAGAACTATGAATTTTCCCTAAAATCTACATAAATATTGATTTCTATGAGTATATGAAGAACTTGATGATTTTGTCATGTTCTTGATAATGTAAGTTTGATTAATGAGTGATTTGATGATCTAGAGATGATAAGATAAGAAGAATAAATTTTTAGAAATTTTTCTAAGAAAATTTCGAACCAAACATGAAAAAGAAGGTTGATGATTCTTGATGTTCATGTTAGTTTTGATTAATGTGATGATTCGATGATGAAGATGAAGTTAAAATAACTAGAGTTACTTTTCGATATTCTTGAATCCGAATTAATATGTAAAAGTTGTCGAGTAATGAAATGTGATTAATGAAAAATCGAGTTAAACTAAGAAACGAGAAATTTTGTAAAGAAAAATTAAAAATAAGAAAGAGTAATCGAGTTAATAAGTAATTAGAAGTAATGAGAACCTTTTTACCGAGTTTAGTAATTTTTCCGAGTGATGACATGTTTTACGAGAAAAGGACGAAAATTTTATTTCGTAGAATTTTAATAAGAGTTTCGGATTTTATTTCTATAATTAAAGCCTTTAAATTATTATGAGAAAAATGAAACTAATTTCATTTAAATTTAATAACTTTTAATTTCTAAAAAATTAAAAACCGAGCAGAGTTGAGTCAGCATAAAGCAATAACCGAATCTTGAAGGAATAACCAAGTTTATAATTATGATTAAATAATTAATATAATTTTCTAGAATTTTCTAGAATATTTTATTATATATTTGGAAAAATTTTCTTTTTCCATCTATTTATCGAAGTCGATCGTTTATCTGTTTGTGAATGTTCGATTCTCGATCTAAAAGTTTGTTTGTGAATGATTTGCGATATTAGAACCCGAAAATTAATTTCAAAATTTTCTGAGTTTGTGTAACTCGAGAAATTGAGAAAAACGAGACGTGTGATGTGAATAGTGATTTTCTGTCTTATGTGGATTATTTTATTAATAAAATAGTTAGATATTTTTGAGTCAAGTACTTGAGTCTCAGAGTCTGTTGGTTTAGTACTTGAGTAGAGCCGAGAAACCGAGAAAGATCGAGTTAGATAAGTCGAGATAAGTTAAGAACCCAAGTCATGTAAAAGTCGTTCAGCCGAGCATTAAAACTCGTTTTAGTTTTTAGAAATTAGACTCGTCCTTACGAGATGTTATTCTTAAAGGAACGAGTGAAATACGATAGTAAGAAACGAGTGGAATCCAAAAGTAAGGAGCAAGACGGAACGAGGTATTCCGAGCAAAACCACCGGATGACGGGTGGGCTTTTTAACCGAAACAAATCGATGAATGTGATTACTATTATCATATTATGTGAGCTTTTAAATTAATTGACTTGCCATTTTATTTGAGTTTTGGTATGCTTAATCATCTACTTGAGTTATTATTATCCTGTGTGAGACAGGAACACACGTGTTGTTAGTTGTTTGAAGTGACTGTGAGCCTTGCTTCAGTTAGGCCAGTCACAGTGTTTGAGAAGGAGGCCTACTTCTTGACACAAGAGATTATGTGATAGATTGATTCATACCTGCAATATATAGTATCATGTGCGCACACATTTTTTTTTTTTTAAAGTGAAATGATTTCTTTTTCTGCATGCACAAGTTAACTGTTTTATAACTCTAACACTTATGATGCAGCAAGAGAGGCAAGTTCAATTATATAGCTTTATTGAGCAAGCTTTCAATTTATTTTGGCATGTGTTCGCTGAGAACGAAGTACTCAGCCCTGCATGTTATTTCTAAAACGTGTAGGTTAGCTCGGATGATGATGGTGTGGTGTACTTGGCGGCGTTCATTGTTTCGAGTCAAGATTTGTTTAAACTTGGGTTATATGTTTTCATACATATAACTTTGGGATTTGATGTAACATTCCGCTGCAATACTGATATTTATTCGTGTTTTAAGTTTTTCCAACTCTGATATTTAATTGATGAGATTCATGCTCGACACCTCATTTGATTTCCTATCGACTCTTACATAACAAATTTATTCTATTGAGCTATTGAGATGGTTAATTGAAAGCAAGTTAATCAAGTGTTTTCGCTTTCAATAAATAATCCCTTGTATCCGAGTATGTTCGTTTGTTTATTTTCCGTTGTTTCACCTTCACTGTCCAATGGATTTTAGTCGTTCCTACACACTAGAATTCAGGCTGTGACAGGAAGCCGTTGTCAGATTCGTCGTCCAAAACTCTCCTCAACAGGTGCTCAATCTCGTCCCCCCTGCTGCTCATGCCCTCATCATCGTCTGGGCATGGTTGTCCGTGCAAACAACAGACCCTGTCTGGCTCTCCCGAGGGCCCCCACTGTGATGTACGGGGTGGTGAACTGCGAGGTGGTGTACGAAGAGCTGGGGTACCCTCCCAACGACGTTTCGCCATATGTCGTGCCGGGTCACCACGGACCACCCTTGCTGCTAACTGCTTCAACTTTCCTATTGTCTTCTGCTTTGCATTCTTTGTAGTCTGGTTATTCCTGGAAGCAATTTGTTTAGCAGGTATGTATTTAACATCAAAAGGATCTCCATTTTCAAAGCTCAGCATGTAATACTTTGAATGCTCTGCTTCCGTAGCTTCAAAACTTTCCAATACCTCAAGCTGCAAAGGTAATGGAAACGTAATATTAGAATTTTGGAAACTAATATAGATAGCATCATTGAATGAATAAAAAACATTATAAGATCATAAATGTACCCGTAGATTGTCGAAGAATTGAGTGAAATCAACTTTCATCTATCTTGTGGTCCACCTCAAGCACCGAGGCACTCTTTCAATGCGATCTGTGATTCCACATAAATTTCTCAATGCCGGAATCATCTTATAAGTCCAAATCTGTAGAGCCCAAACCGGACCATAGAGGTGGTAGTCCTTGGGGACTGTCTGGGCGTTGTTTACATAGTGACACAATGCTCCCCATGTGTACGAGCCCCATGGGAAGGCATCACAAGCCTCGAAGTCTTCAACTAACGTCCATGCCCAATCCTCTATGGTGGGTTTGTCCCGACATAGGAGGAAATAATAGTAAATGAGCAAGTTGGCCGCCTTCAAATAATCTTTGATGTCTCTCTGAAGTCCTTTTCTGTTGAAGACGTCACGCAACTCATTGGTCTTTACCTCTCGGCCGTTGAAAAATCTGTAGTGAATGCCAGTTCTAAGAGGTACATGAACTGCATGTGGATTACATGTAGAGTTTCCAAAGTGAAGCCCGGTGATGAGAGCATATTCCACTGCCATCATACGAATGGTCGTATGACCAAGATAAAACAAAAGCTCGTTCTCTGGTAGCGGATTAGCACCAATCCCTTGCAACTGTCAGGCTATTGTGAGATTTAGCGCATTACTTGCACTCTGATTTCTTCTCGCATCAATCCATCGCCCAACAACACCGGTTCTTATGAATGTCTCGGCTTGATGATCACCGGAAATTTCAAATAAAACTCTCCTAATTTCATCAAACACGTCTACCCTCATGTAAAGGTTCACTTTATTAGACGTATAGAGCATGGCGAGTCTAACAAAAATGTTCCTACAAAATCAATAAAACCAAGAATTAAGTGCGTGATAACGTGTTATAATTCAACAAACCAACATAACACAAGAAGATGAAGGACGGGGGGACAGCTTGTGGCCATGGTCACGACGAGAGGAGGACCGACGCGACCACGGCGAAGGGTTCTGTCGTGGTCACGACAACCGTCATCATCGTGAACTCACGATGGGCTTCCAATCGTGAGGTCACAATGAGGTTGCCATCGTGAGCTCACGATGGAGTTTCAGCGCTAGCCACACGATGGCAACCTCATCGTGACCTCACAATTGGAAGCCCATCGTGAGCTCACGATGGTTGCTCACCGTGACCACGGCAGAGTCGTTTTCCCTACCTCCATCGACCCCATAAGAACACCAAACCAACACAACAAATGTCGAACTACCCAACACACCAACAAACTCAAAAATGTCGAACTCTAAATACCAAAACAATGTCGAAATCTTCCACTTTTCATCCTAACTCTAACATATAACTATTTCTAACATGTAGAAACACATAAACATGCATTCAATCGAAGATTTATTCACGAATTTTGAAAAAAAATAGAACTAGGGCACTAATCGGTGGAATTGGGACTCGAAAGTTCTCCAAATTTTCCTTCTCTTCGTCGGAGGACGTCGACCGAGAGTGCGGCGGCGGTTGCAGTTGTGGTTGCGGTTGCTCATCTTATTCTGGTCACGACGATCAATCGATCGTGAGGAGGAGGCTGTCGTGAGGGAGGGAGGGAGGGAGGAGATGCTGCAGCGGGGGGGGGGGGGGGGGGGGGGGGGGGGGGGGAGGGGGTCGAATTGGGGGAGAGAGAGTGTGGGGTAGCCAACAGTTTTGGGGTGGGGGGACCATGTTTTGTTTTTTTGTTGTTTTATATTTATTTGTTTTAATTTTATTTTATTTTTTATTTTTTTAAGTTGAGGGTATATTAGTCTTTTAATAACTTTTGGTATGTAAAAGAGTGTGTTTTAAAGAAAGGGTATAGAACAACTATTTTTTATATTTTGGTATTTAAAAAGTTGGACCCCTTTTATTATTTTTTAAAATTCGTATCACTAAATAATACCAATACATGTAATTGTTTCTGTGAAAGGGATATTTACATTTAGTGATTTGATAGATGTGTAATCGCTCCTTTCATTTAATATGATCTATTTTTTTCAGTACGGAAAATTAAAAAAAAAATGAGTTAAGTATAATATCAATAGAATTTCAATAAAGTATTTTTTTAAGTTAATAAAAGGTCTTTTAACCTTTTCTAAAATGAGAAATAAATTTATATTTAATGGGATAGCCCAAAAATAAATACAGATCATTTTGAATGGGACGTGAGAATCTATATTCATTTCAAAGTCACGTATACATATATAAAGTTCTGTTATCCGATAAAGTGAGTGATAATCATTCATTTATTATTATAATTATTATCAAAAAATTTACTCCCTCCGTCCCGTTGAACTTGTCCCATTTGAGATCGGCACAGAGATTAAGAATAAGAGTATTAAATGATAAATGGTGTGTTTAGTGTAGTGAATAAAGTGATATAAAATATTTTTTAATTGATAAAGTGATATAAAGTGGTGTTGAAGTGACATAAAGTGATATAAAGTGGTGCTGAAGTGATATAAAGTGAATAAAATGATTTCTTAATTATTTCCTTAAAAGGAAATGGGACAAGTTGAACGGGACATAGGGAGTACTTACATATGCACAATCGCAGTTTTTATATTAGAAAATGAAAAATAGATCAATAATACTTCCTCTGTTCCGTTCAATAAGTCTTTTTTTCGGATGGGCACAGAGATTAAAAAGAAGAGAGTTAGATGATAAAAAGTGTGATTACAGTAATATTTTATTATTGATGTTAAAATGGGTTGAGTAAAAAAAAACACTGTACACTAAAGTAAACAACACTATTCACGTTTGAGTATGACATAAAGTGAGTTTTAATATATTAATTTTTGCCAAATAAGGAAATGAAACTTATTGAGTGAAAAATCTGAAATGACAAAATAGAACTTATTGAACGGGACAGAGGGAGTATAACCAAATTTTATTTGTAGCTAAAACAATAAATTTTTCAATTTCCTGTTTAAAACTAAAGTGATAATGTGAAAAAAGTTTCAAGATTATTTTAAGATTACAAAAATCCCTACTTGAAATGAATTTTGAAAAATTGTCACCGCGCGAGATTGTATCGGGACTGAGGTAGTAATTTTATAAAATAAAACTATATATCACATCGTAATGTTACAACTAATACTGAAACTGCCAACAATTCTTTCAACAATAGGAGGATATAAGCATACAAATATGAAATGCTCGAGCCGAGGCATCCAGAGACAACATACAAGTCAACGAGAACGAAAAGCGACGAAAAATGATAATACGAGCCAACACGACACAGCGCAATTGTCCAACCTCATTGATACTTTTTGCAGTCTGAAGTCTACTGTGCATGATGTGCCAATTTGGTTCAAGAACCTGAAAACAATTGTAGTGTCATGAAAAGATTATTCATAACACTCTTGGCTATCAACATGTTTGGGATAAAGAGTCAAACCATTAGAGAAAGATGAGGAAATAATCTGAAGGTCATTACTAAATAATCTTGCAATTGCCACGAAAGCAACTAACATTAACTAGTTAATGCCACCCCAGTCAGTTGAGGAAAACTGAAATAGGGATACCTGCCTCAAAAGTCAGATAATGCATGAGGCTGTTGATGAACTTGAGCATATTTCGGCACAGTAATGATGACACAGAAATTGCTATTCCTTGCATATCAAGTCTTCACAGACCCTATGATATACATCTCAGTTATATATCATGAAGGTGAGAATATAATAAGAGCAGACAGAAGAGTTATAAGCATATTACCTGATGTAATTGCCATGCAGCGCAAAGTTGGCGATTCTCATACTTGCAGTGAAACAGACATTGAAATATTAACTGATACTTCGTCAAAGCCTTTCTTGAGATCACAAGCGATAATGGCCATCCAACCTGAAAGTGAAAGATTCATTTCAGTCACATGATCGCAGGACATGGTGGCATTATTCTAATCAGGTAGACCTATAACCCATTGAATTGTTCAGGATCTTCATGTTTACAGTCGCAGTTGTTGAACTAGTCTTATTCAAAAATCAACCAAACTATTTGTGTATACGCTCAAGTGAGTAATCATATCAAAATGAGAAATATAGGAGGAGAGAATAGGTGTGGGGAGAAGCAGTAGGTTAAGCTGTATGTCTCGAGAAACTACGGACCACCAAATAATAAAATATTAATTCCTCTTCGACGACTTGAAACTACCATAACAAGCTATGGGTAATAAAGCCTGAGACAATAAAAGTTGAATTGGACCTAGGCTACAACCAAAATAATCTTTTTAACCATTTTTAAGAAATAAAACAGCTAATACAGGGTGACTCAATATGATGACTGATGCAAATATAACCAAGACAAGACTATAGACAGAAACAAGACAGCTTTATAACGCCAAGGAGCTTCATTTACACGAGTTGACCAGCAGAAAATGCGATGATATGATTCTTGCATATAACCAAATAGACCATGACCCAAGGGCCAAGGCTAACCACAAAAAATAATGAAAGAGGAACAAATGTTACAAACCTTGAAACTCAAAGAAAATGTTTCCAAGCCTGTAATGCTTAAAGGCTCTTCGAGATCATCATTGCTGGAAATGATCTGGCCAATCTGAAGATCTTTGAGTTCACTCAACCTTTTCAACAGAGTTGTTTTTTCCTGGAAGCAATACAGTAAATTTTGTTGAGCAGGTGGCACAGTAAAGTTCCATGATACTATTACTAACCACTAAATACTAGGCACTAACCACACTACATGTTAAGTCCTCATGATACGGATCTGCCACAGCTGCCGTGGATCGCAATGCGAGGTCCAGGAGAGACTATAAAAAAGCAGAAGAATTGGATAACTAGTGCCAAGTGCAACATTTATAAAATATTTCAAGAACAGGCATAATTTCTCCTTGTATCTCATACATGTACACACCTGCAGCTTTTCACATGAAATTTCATCTGGCTTTTTCATGAGCTCCTCCCGAGCTATATCCATAAAGTGAACCAGAAAATCACCCTGGAATCTTATTCTTAATTTATAAGAAAAAGGAAGACATAGAAGTCTCTTCAGTAGTTACCATAAGGCTCTCATATAAAAGAGAAGCCTGACGATAAATATCAAATTCCGAATGGACAAATAAAATATTGTACCGGGAACCAAATATGAACCCCCAATTATAATATTTGCTACATAATAACTTGGGAAAAATAAATATCAAAAGCGAATTAATATAGTAAGATATTCATTATGTATAAGAACTATGAACCCACATTTACGTGTCACTAGCCATACCTGATCGAGAAGCATATAGAGCTTGATTGACCTCAGTTTTCCCATTAAATCATACTGCCAGAAGAAGAGTAAAGATTAAGCCAAGTTATACAATGGAAGTGAAAGCAAAAATAGAAAATTGACCAAACCTTTTCTTTTATGAGGTTCAATAATTCAGCACTAGAAAATTCATAAGCAGTTTTAATGCACTCAAGGTAACGATGATTAGACCCAACCATCGTCAACTTTGTGTTTTCTGCTACAGGAACCTGCTTCAAACAGTCAGATTAGAAGTGTAGAGGCTATTGAAGTTGAAGAAATAATAGAACCAGAGAAATATCACAAAACAAACCTGAATACAATGCCCACATTCTCTCATAACATTTAAATATTTTCCAGTGGTCTAAATTGTTTCAGCAGATTGGCAAGGAAACTAGGGATATCATCTTTCAAGCTGTAGCACTGTTGCCAATACTTTGTATCATAATCTTGTATGAGACTTTCCTGTAAAAAGAAAGCTTAGGCCAGCTCCTGTAGCTTAAATCTGAAGCACCCAATTATAAGTGAAGACATACCTTTTGCATAGACTTGTTCTCAGCAATAAAATATTCTCCGTCCGTACGGATCATCAATTACACCCTCATAGAGCCACCTACAGTTGAAACATAATCAAAAATATTATCAGATATTTGTTCTATGCAAAGGTACATCGAATTGGCACTGAATTGCTATTTTTCCTCCAGGATGTTTCGTCACAACAGTAGAAGTTGATCAATTACTTTGAAGAAAGGTTAAAAATCTACCTACTTACTTTCCAACTTATCACTAAGAGTCCAACTCATTATTCAAGGTTGCTGACATGTCATTTGATGAATGGTTGGAGTTGGAAATTGGGAAATTTTGATGGAAGAATTTGAGAGTAGTCTGAGAGGAGAGAGTAACAAGATTGATAGAAGAGGTCTTATAGAAACCAAACTTCAAAAGGCCAAAACATCATATATAAAAGGGTGGAGGGATTACATAATTTATCTTTGAAATATTAGCTGAATTGCTGCATGGAAGCAACCTATCAGCTTATCCACCCCAGGACTGCATGTAAAAGAAACAAGTGTTGCAACAATATCACCAACAACAACAAAATAAAAATAAACAGTCTATAAGCTTAAAACTCAACCCATGCAAGAGTTTCACTGACCAAAAACATCCCATCACATGCATGCATGCAATTTTACACTTTAGGCTGCCCAAAATTCAGTATAAACTCTGGAAATGAATTTCTTTTTAGGCTGCTCGTGTAGGTAGCTGCAGCAACTTTCTAGGCCAATATTCGAATTACCAAAATTTACTTTGAAAATTTTGCATGCATTCTATTTATAAGTCTCATCGGCTTATGCATGATTCAGATTTTGATTACTTACAATTTTGATCTGAACCTTACATATTACATATGTACAATCTACATTTTCGACCATGAAAACTGATTAATACATTAACTTTCATGGCTGCAGAAAACTAAAATTGAACAGAAACTTGTGATCTACATCCTTCAAGTGCAGGCGGCTACTTTAAAAATTCGGTTGGTGCGCGCAATGGCTGCATTGAAGGTTCGACCAGCCCGTGCTTATGGTGTTCATCCATCATCTGGAAACAAGAAAATTACAATTATGCTGAGATATTTTTCTGACTATGGATATCTCATGTTGGTACTGCAGTTTTGATAAATCAAATCCCGCATCTTTCTACAGTTTTTCCATAAATCAAAATATGGTTCTGCTGTTTACAAATTTGGAATCACATTAGAAACATTACCCACCAAAATTAGGTTTACATAGCTTTGAAAAGGGCAGCTACCCTTTTCACCCAATGCTAACACAATACACATTCAAAAAAAACAAAAGGAGATTACATGTAACTCTAACATCAACTAAAAGTTCTGTTAAAATCTCATAATATCAAAGCCTATTTCTTTCTCTCTAAGCCTTTTTAAATTTAAGTTGACTACAGCTTGAATCTTGGTTATATTGTCACAATTCACTGGAAACTAAGTAAGCTGGCACTATCCACGATTCACAACCCAGTTTCCCACTTTCCATTAAGAAAGTTGTCTATGTCTGAAGATTAACTTAGTAAGCTAAGAAACAGAACTGAGAATACAGGAATCCAGAATCACAAAAAAAAAAATCAGCGCCGGCATAGCAGAATCCAGACAACTCAAAATTTAACAATTATTTAACTATTGTGGGTTGAATTACAGGCGGATACGAAAATGAAATAATGTATGTTCATTATAAATTGATTAAGAATAGTAATTACCTCAGATCTTCTGAATCTACACATTCGCGCAGCTTCGGTCTATCCTCTTATATTTGTCTGAATTTAGGGCGTATGATAACAGATCAGGAATTGATTTCTATAATTCTATGGACTTTTAAGCAATGGTTCGAAGCTTACTTACGATAATTAGAGAAATTGCGTTATAACAATCATGGATTTGGAATATTTTTAAAAATTATGAAGCGCGCGAATTTGCTTTTTGACACAAACTAAAATGGAAGGGAACAAGAGTGAAGAAATAGAGGCAGTGTTTGAGAAGTCTTCTTTTATGTTATTTTTGCATTTATTTTTTGGGATAATAACCTTTAAATCCACCACTTTTTCTCTGTTCTAGAATTACACCTTAGCTTTTGTTTTTTTTTTTTTTTCTAGCAAACATAACCTTTAATTTTTTTTTTCTGATTTTGTTCCGATCATTGATTTTCCCCGAATTAAAACTTACGTGGACATTGAAATCTCCACCGTAGAAGCCGAAATTTACAATACGGCGTCATTTTGTGTAAAAAAATATAAAAAAAAATAACACATCATATGCCAACTCATTTTTTCAAGAAAAGAATATAAAAATTATAGTTAAATCTTCCATCTCCCCTCCCACCCCTTCTCTACCGTCTGTCTCCCTCTCCCCACCCATATTCACATCGACGCCGCCGTCACAATCCATTTCTTCAATCGGCACCTCCACCTCCACCTCCGATCGCCACCGCGCCGTCGTAACCAATACCGCGATGTCGTAACCAAAACTAAACATGTGGTGGCGGTGGCGGTTAGAAATGAGAGGGGCGGCACATTTTGACCCAGGCGACTATCAACAGCATCTCGAGTCGATTATGGTTAGAGATGGGGTAAACAGAGATGGGGTAAAGAGATGCACATCGGAGACGACGACAGCAAATATAGATCTTCTCCAGAGAGAAATGTTATTTTTATTTTTATTTTTTATTTTCTTTATTGAAAAATAATGTGTTGGCACATATGTGTACTTATTTTATTTTTTTATATCTACATAAAATGACGTCATATTGTAAATTTCGGTTTCTACAGTAGCAATTCCGACGTTCATGTAAGTTTTAATTTGGGGAAAATCAATGATTGGAGTAAAATCAGAAGAAAACAAAAGGTTATGTTTGCTGGAAAAAAAAATTTTATGTGCAATTTCAGAATTGAGAAAAAAAGTTGTTGATTTACAGACTAGCATCCCTTATTTTTTAACCTTAGTTTTAAAGTATGGGTTGCGCCTATTTCAATTTAAAGCTAATTTTACTTACCGAATTTGTCTAGGTTTTGTTTGTTGGGTTGGGCCATAGATTTGACTTTTAGAATCGGTAATTTTAAATATAACTCTCAATTTTTTGATTATAGCCTCTTAATTTAAATAATAATATATAAATAGTGAATGTATTTTTTACATATACCCTTGTAGCCATCAAATCTAATTTCATCATCCCCTATAAATTTAAAGAAATAGATGAACAAAAGAAAAATATAATTATAACAATAATCAAAGGCAATTAAGCTACTTAGCGTGCTGCTAGTTATCATCAAATTTCGCTGGATAAATTCTTTTTCCTACAAATTTATTATTTATTGTATTGCACAGTGAGGACATCCTAAATAATCTTGTTGGCGCATTTGTTTATAATGATGTATATATGCTTTATGAGGTAGACTTGGATGCAACCGGTTGCATACAATGCAACCGGTTTGATCCGATCCGGATCCAAGATCCGCATGTTTTGCTATTTTTTTTAATTATGACCACTTAATTATATATAATTATTATACATAATAACTCACAAACACGCTGGTAGCCTAGTGGTTAAAGGCGTTGCTGGGCAACCTGAGTGTCACTGCCCGAAATCCGATGTGTAGGAACGACCAGACTCCATTAGAGTGTGAAGGTGAAACCATCAAATAAACATAACACTTATGTCACAGCTTAACTCGAGATGTAACCAAACACTAACTTGAATGAATTAAAATGTGAAACCAATAAATAAAACTTGACATGGCAAAGGTCATACTCAGAATTAAGGATTAAAGACTTGAAAACAATAATGAGAATGAATAAGTTCTCAAAACATTGCTCGTTGAGGATTGAGCATATATATTATACAACGGTTCCACAAAAATAGGGTTAAGTATATCGATATCAAGTCATGCAGAATTCGGCAGGACAAACAAAATTTAAGACATTGTTTCGAGCACACGGCTCATTGTATCATCATCACAACAAAGTTTATCAAAAATATAGACAATGCAGCGGAAACATCACTTGATCACAACAATTACATGTATGAAGACATGTAATTGCCGACTCAACTTTCAATAGATTTACACACCACCAAGAACCACCCTGGGCATTCTCATCCATAGCTAACCTACATGTTTAGAAATACATGCAGGGCTGAGTACTCCGTACTCAGTGAACACATTGCCAAAAATATTTGAAACTTTGCTCATTAGAGCTATATGATTAGAAACTTGCCTTTTTTGCTGCATCACAAGGGTTAAGTATATAATCGTTTAAAAACAGTTTACCACTTGTGACAGACATAAAAATATTTTCATATTGTTTCTGAAATCGGCATGCCATTTACTTAGGTATGAATCAATCTACAATTGATTTTATTGTGGTATCGAGAAATAGGCCTCCTTCTCGAACACCGTAACCAGCCCAGCCGAAACAAGGCTTACAGTCACCTAATGCATGCATTGTCCCGTATGTGACATGACTTACTATCCCATGCGTCCATAGGACCTGTTTCCCGTGCGTCCACAGGACCCTTAACAATTATAACATGTAGATGATTGCATATCAAAACATTTAGAACATTTAGGCAAGTTAATCAATTTGAAAAGCGCACGTAATACATAAATAGTAAGCGCATTAATCATTTGATTTTAGTTTAGAAAAGTCCACCTTGCTTCGGGTATATTAAAGTCGGGGTTGCTTACTTTACGCTTCCGACTACTTCTTAATCCCGCTCGGCCCTTTCAATAATGACATCGAATAAGATCGAGGTTATCGACTAGAAATAAATAAAATAGACTTAGGGCTCGACTGAAGGACTTCTACTTGACTCGGCTATTTCTTGTCTCATCTTAACTTTATCTACTTCGACATCTTTCTCGGCTTCTCGTTCTCAGTTTATCGTCTTTACTTGGGTTTTAATAACTTTTCAAACTAAGTTTCTCTTTTCTATTATAATATTTAAATTTTCACGTAAATCTATAAGTTACTATTTAACTCGTCTCAAACTTCTCATATACTCGAGTTATATGATTTCTGCAAATCATGACGTTAAATTTCAACTATTATCATCACACATCATTCATACACAGTTGAGCATTTATTTCAAACATTCACATTATAACACGTATTCACATTAATACTCAAACATCGTCTTCATACTCAAACATCAATGTTAACATTCAAACACTTATAAAATGATTAACTGACTAACTTTTCTCAAATAATCAGGTTATTAGCATCATACTCAATCACATAATCACAATCAACTATCGAAATTTCAGAAATATGTCATATCTTAAACACCATCATTTAATAACTCACGTCTTGGACATATTCACAGAATAACGAGTCATCGCTCGACTTTTAACTTCTATAATCTCATAACTTCAAATTTTAATGAAAACCATTTCATTAAACTCATATAATAATAATCCCTTTGAATTTAATATTTAAACCTCTATTTCGTATTTCTTGACTCAAAAATACATCATCATTTTTCTCAAAATACGCATTTATATACGTACAAAATCTCAATTTAATATTTAATATAAAATAATTATTATTTTATTTTTTTCTTTATTTAAAACTCAAACTTTTTATTTAAATAAAACTCGGTTTTTCATTTCAAATCTTCGCTGCTCGATAACTTCTATGTTTTAATTCCTTTTAAAGCGATTCAAAAAGAAAACTTGCTTAATTCTACTCAAATAACATCATTAAATCACTTAACGCATCATATAACATTGATAACTCAACATCAAAATATTTTTAAACTTTATAATATTATTTTTCTCACATATTATATTTATTTGCTCGTTTCTTAAACTTCTGTCATTTTTCTTTACTCGATTAACATCTCGTCACATCAACTAAACATTCAAAGCACACTTAAGAGCACAAACATCACTTAGAATTCACATCACTTAAACATTTTCATTTTTAATGAAAATATTTCATTAAATCGAATATTCTATTATTTTATTATTATTTCTTCAATAATATCTATTTTAACTTCTCGTTTAAAACAAACGAACTTAAATACGAACATCTTAACTTTTAACTCACATGTATGACTTCTAATATATCGTCTTATAGAAAATTTCATATTCTTTCTATTTTATTTCTCTTTTATTCTCAAATATTAATATTAATATTAATATTAATATTCTATTTCTTTTATCATAACATCAAATTCTCATCACATCTTCACTTATAATCATGCTAATATCAACATCTACAAAGAAATATTTTTCTTTGTGTAACTAAACTCATATCTTTTTCTTATTACTATTTCTTTTTTTTTTTCTTTTCATTTAATATATATATATATATATATATATATATATATATCGAAATTTATCAAGAAAAATTCATAAAATCTCATTTCTTACTCAAATCACTCAAAACATACTCAACATCTTATTTATTTCTCAATTTCATTTTTATCTAGTTAAAATCCTCAATATATATTATATATATAATAAAAATAATTATTTTCTAATTATTTTAATTCATCTTTAAATCTTCATATTTCCCTATGAACATGAAGAACACATCTTCAAAAACTCATATTAATCTCAAGATGACAAGAACACCATATTTATTTTTATACCTATTTTTCTTCCAAAAGTTTCATAAAAATTACTAAAAAATATATTTTTCATCTTTCTCAATTTCCATGCTTATAACTCACTCAAAAATTCTTCTAACACATCTTAACATCATCATCATCATCATCATCATCATCATCATCATCATCATCATCAATATCATCATATTTCATCAAAAATCATCAAAAATCATTTTTCTTCATAATTTCATATATTTTGTATTTTATATAAAAATTCATAAAATTCATATTATGACTTAAAAACACATCTAGATCATATTTTCATATATCATCATGCTCATAAACATCATAAAACTCATAAAATTCATAAATCATAATTTAATCATATTTTTCCTATTTTTCACCGATTAAATTCAATAAAAATTCAATAAATTCACCAAAAATTATCATCAACACATATATGCGTATAAATCACATGAAAAATCATAATAAGCATATATCATCATCATATCATCAAATAAGCATCAAAACTCATCAAGAACGCATTTTTCCTATTTTTATTTTTTTATTTTAGCCGATTTAGGGTTCTTAACATATCTTAGGTTCTTTCATCTTTTAAACTCCTAAATCATGGTTATATCTTCATTTTAATCATCATCTCATCATCACAATACTAAAGTTTTCCTATGCATAAAGTAAACCATGCATGATTTCCTTATTTCCTTGGTTTACATATACATATATACATCTTAAGAATGAATGAAATCATACTTAAAATAAATAGAACTTTATCTCTTCTTGGCTTGGATTTTGGATGGCTTGGAGGATGAAAGATGATGGATTTGGTAACTTCTTTCCTTTCATGAAACAATATATAAGGCATCAAGATCATGGTTTTGAAAAACAAGAATCAAAACCCTTATTTTCTACCATGGAGATTGATGGATAGACTAAGGTTCTAAGCTTGTTTCAAGCTTCAAAATGAAAGAATAAGTTGAAGACTTACTTCTTAGATGATCTTGGATATAAAAAAGATGATCACATCAAAGAATCCTCAAGCTAGGTTGCATGATTTCATCAAGAAGCTAGGTATATGCATGGAAGTTGAAGGAGAAAATCTGCTGCTGTTCTTCGATGTAGAACGGGTTGTGCAGCTGGTTTTCTTCGTCTTCAAGGAAGGAGGATGATGATAGAGATGTAGGGAGGATCTCTTGGTGATTATGGTGAAGAGGAGGTGATGATGAAGGGTGATAGCAGCTGCAAACTGCTGCAAATTTCCGCTCTTCTCGGTAGAGGTAAGATCGAGAGAGGGAGAGTGATGTTGTTGTTGTTGGTTGCTTCGGTTGAGAGAGAGAATGGATAGATAGATGATAAGAATTATGAATGAGAGTTTTTAGAGTGAAGAGAAGCATTTAACATGTGGAAAGATTTGGGAAGATTGGAGAGAGAGAAGTGAATCCGAGAGAGAGATTTGAGAGAAAGAGGGAGGTGTACTTGGAGGGCTTGAGAGGGAGAGTGGCATACACTTGCCATAGTGAGAGTATGCTTAGCAATTAGGTTACTATTAGGGATAAGATTTCAGATTTTTATGTACTAATTTCGTCCGGTTAATTAATTTTCCGGTAGTAAATATCCTCGTTATTTCACTTTATTCCCTCAATTAATTTATAACCCTTCTCATCTTTTTCTTGTCGTCCAAATTTTCTCTAATTCGTCTTATATCTCCCAAAATAATTTTAGGAATCCAATGATATCATTTTTATACTTAGATTCCATTTAACGAATAAGTTCATAAAAATGGATCGACTAAACGAGTCGTTAAGCAACTTATTTTTAAATCTTACTCAAATGATCTCGGAAAATTCTCTGACTTATCTCAAAAGTCTTAGAATTAATTCTAGATTTCAATGAAACTAATTAGACTATATTCTGAGTCGGTCGATGAATAGTGTTTTCTCGATTTACGTTACTATTCATCTAAAATTTAAAGTTTTCAGAAAATTCCGAAATTCATACTCAAACTCAAACTCATATAAATAAACTCATACAATGCATCACATACTCGATTCGAATAATCGAAACGAGAAAAATTGCATTATAGCACATAAGGGCATTTTCGTCATTTCACAAAAAATTTTATTTTCGCGAAAATTTTTAGCACTCAAAACTCATCATATAGACATATTAATTAAGTTAATATGCTCTTAGGAACTTAGAAAAGTTCGGAGTATTACACTGAGGTCACGGGTTCGATTCCCAGCAGTGCAACGCTTGTTTTCAAAATGCGTGAATTAAGGACACTTACTTAAAAGCCGTTTTTTCTTTTTGTTACTTCATTAGGACACTTTATTATGTGTCCTAATATCCTGTTTATATATTATTAATTTTCTTTCTGTTTTTTAATTATTAGTTAAAAAAATAGTTGATCTATAAAATTAAAAATAAATTCTACATGAGAATTAAAAAACCCTAATTATGATTAAATAAACCCTAAGGGGATTGGTTAATATTAAAAAATTAATAAAAAAATATTCCTTTATTAACAACAACGTGTACTTTTATTTATTCGATTTAGTAATTATTATCGTGATTAAAAGCAATTTTTGATATGAAGAAAAATAATGTTTCAAAAATATTATTTTGCCTAATGACAATATTTATTTTTATTAACGACAACGTGTACTTTTATTTATTTGGTTAAGTAATTATTATCGTGATTAAATGTAATTTTTTTATATGAAGAAAACTAATGTTTCAAAAATATTACTTTTTTTTGCAGCGATTGTTACTTTTATTCACGACAACATATACTTTAAGTTATTTTGTTAAGTATTTATTGTCATATGAAAAGTAATCATTGATATGAAGAGAGGTAATGTTTCACAAATATTACTTTTCTTGACCAATATTTACTTTTGTTCTTGATAACATGTACTTTTAGTGATTTGGTCAAGTAATTATTATCGTGATGAAATATAATTATTGATATTAAGAAAGGTAATGTTTCACAATTATTACTTTTTTTCAAAACGAT
This sequence comes from Schizonepeta tenuifolia, assembly GCA_029490685.1. NCBI lineage: Eukaryota > Viridiplantae > Streptophyta > Magnoliopsida > Lamiales > Lamiaceae > Schizonepeta > Schizonepeta tenuifolia. The sequence continues at coordinate 80,693,949 of CM055959.1, forward strand.
TGTTACTTTTATTTATGACAATATGTACTTTTAGTAACCACAACTTTATTTTTAGTTAAGTTTATTTAAAAATATTAGAAATAAAAATAAAATTGTATTTGTATATTAACAAATATAATTTAAACAAATAATTCAAAAATAAAATGAAAACTTAAAAAACATATTAAAAGAACAAACAAAACAAATAGCAATTGAGACACTTCAAAGTGTCCCAATAGGTCAAATAATTAAAAAAAACAAAAGAGGCAAGCAATGCGGCAGGAGGTTTCGAACCCGGGCGGAGGGAGCAGAGCTCTAAACCTCCGCCCCAAACCACCACACCACCATCCATGCATTGATTATTGTGATAGTGTATTTTATAAACCTGTTAAATAACTAAAAAGAAAAAGATAGCAGCAGGTTTCGAACTCGGGCGGAGGAGGGAGCAGAGCTCTAAACCTCCGCCCCAAACCACTCTACCACCATCCACAATATGAATGTTTTTGCATCATATAATATATACAGGGTGCAAACCGGTTGCACTGTATGCAACCGTGATGGTCAAACGTCTTTTCACTGAGATATACTGCTCAGGTTAGTTTACTCACAACTGGAAGAGACAGTTGGAGTAGCTCTACAACTAAGTTGCCCAATTGGAGCCAATCACATAGTCGGTAGCTCAGCTGACTCCTATGCCTGAAGATCAGCTTGCACCAATTGAGGTTTTAAACAGTTATGCAATGCAGAAGATGGTGAGAGATAAGCTCGTTACATAAACTGAAACCTTAGTGAAAGGGGAGGGTTAAATTTCTGTAACACCCCAGAAATTTCGTACTGACTTAAAATTTTAAAGTTAATAATAAAAATGGCTTTGCACGCCTAAGTTCATAAAATTTAATTCTAAGACTAATGGTGGAATCCGTTTCCGAAAATAAATTACAGAAGTCAGTTAGATGACTACTGTGTTTAGGGTTATGGCGTACGATAACTTTTTAGTTCTAGAACTCAGAATGGAAAACCGTCTGATTTTTACATTCACGAAATCGCGATACGAACTCGCCAAAGAAAGTTCGTTTTTATGATTTTTCCGGACGAAACTCGGACTGTGACGTCCCGAGTTTTTGTCGGAAATTAGATTTTAAATATTACTTTCCGAATAAGTTAAATATATCGGAATTTATGGTAGAATCGGAACTTGACGATAATGTACCGAGATACGTTTTTCATTTATCGATTTCCGTAACGTCGTATCGCGCTAGAAAAACGCGTAATTTCTCCTAATTTCCCTAAGGTGGCCGACCTCCCCCTCTCTCACACCAAATGATATTTCCTTTTTATATACTAAAGTATTAGACACCTAATGTTCTATTTTATGTTCTAATAATATTTTAATGGCCACCTAAGTATGTTACTATTTCATTAGTGTAGTCATCACAAATCCCTCCTTTACCACCCCTCCATACCGCCATCATTCATACACACACACATATTTCATCTTCTCCAAATCACTTCATCACCATTTTTGGATCTTCAAGTTTTGGACAAGGATTTTCTTCACAAAGTCATTCATCTTCCATCATTTTCATCTCTTTCCTTCATTAAACATCAAGGTATTCATCTCCTCTACACTTCTATCCAAGTAGATTTCATTTCTTTTATTTTCTCATGTGGACCGAAAATTATGATGATGTAGATTAGATGATTTGAGTTTAATTAGTATAATTAGATGTGTTAGTATTGATATCTATGGTTAAAAGTTGAAGAAATTCAATAACCCTAATGACTAGGTGTGACCGAAAATTGGGCATAGATATAGGATGATTTGATTCTTCAAATTGATGGTATAATTAGACTTAGAAGTAGTTTAATTGGTGAATTAAGCTAAGAGAAATGAAAAGCCCTAAGTTTCTATTAAGGACCGAGTTTAGGCTAGGGTTTGAAGATGGATTTCTCAATTAATAACGTAATGGTATAAGCTTTGATTAAATTGATGAAATGATGATAGATTATGGTTTCTAATGATAATAGTTGATGATATAAATTATTTTGGAATTAATCTAAAATTATTATAGAAATTATAAGAGACAAAGAATCCCAATTAAGTTGAAATTGGTTGATGATATAAGGTAATGATATACGTAATAATGATCTACGTTAGATGATGATTAATGTTATAGAAAATGAATGAAATTCGATAACTTTTGGAAAATTTGTAAGAGACGATCAAATGAATATAAGTAATAATCGAGAAGTCGAGTAAGGTTTCTAACTAAATAATATTGCTTATTATGGACTAAGGAACAATTTGGTAGTTGACGTCATGAGCATCCAGATTATTATATGATGAGTTGTAGTTATAATCGAGAATTAGAATCGAGAAATGTTAACTTGTTTTGGTATAGTACTTGATAGTTTGAAAGCCGATGTTTAGAACGTCGTGCTAATAGACGAAAGATGGAAAGGAGTTCTTCACGTACGGGAGTACGTATTGAGATCCGTAAATTGGAGAGTAAACTAGACATTCCAAGCTTTTTAACGGAACAGGGAACATCCCCTGTTTCCAATTGCTCTATTCTGGGCAGTCCCCAGAACTACTGCATTGCGCAGTGAATTTTCAGAATTTGATTTCCTAAGTTGTTTTATTCGCAACTTAGTTTCTTTTGATCTCTTAAGTCGTGACGAATTAACGACTATCCTCTCTACTGACCTAAGAGTCGAGTAAGAAACCTTTCGAGTTCTAAACGAGATTTGTTCAAGTCTTGTTCCCGTTTAATAAAAAGAGATCTAGTAGCGTGCAAATGCCTAAAGAAACAAAACGACTAAAACCTAATTCGAATTTCCATATTCGATTATCTTTTACGACCAAATTTAAAGTGTGATTATTTTTACGATGAAGAAGGAAGCCAACACTAAGGAAAGGACGGAAGAACAGAAGAACGGAAACCTGTTTAGTAGTTCTGTATCATTAAGGTGGGCTTTTATTCTATAACAAATAAAATGTGGGGTTTTCCACAACTCGAAAGTAATTCTTTATCGCTTTGATAAACGTGTTTTCAAAGTGATAATCATGGCATAAACTGTTTAAATATTTTATGTGAGTTCTCTTGTACCATCTGAGTTAACATTCGTGTTTTCCAGATTTATAAGTTAACCGCTAGGATGTTAACTATCGATCGGCTCTGAGTTAGCTATTAAGTGCTTTCCAGAGTTAGTGCACTTTGTAACCTGTGGTGTATGTGGTATCCTGTTGAGGGGTAACCAGCCACGGTGAATGAGGAATTGGTCAAGATTTGAACGTAACATACCAGAAAAATGCTCGGCCGAGTAAATTGTGAAAATAAATCAGAAAAATGTTTAGTAGACACGGGCCTTTTCCAATAAAACCCCGATGTGCTACGATTATGAAATGCCTGATTATTTTATACTTATGATTATGTTTTCGGCAATGTGCCCACTAAGTACCTTCGTACTTAGCCCTGCATATGTTTTCTAAATGTGCAGGTTGAAGCCACGAGAGCGGCGGTGGTTGATGTTGAGTTAGAAGTTAGGAAGACTTTAGCTATGACCTATTTTCCGCTGCAAAACTCTAGTCTCTTTTTGAGGATATGTACATTAAACAATCACTGTCGTTTAAGTCTGTAATCTATAACTTAGATGCTTTGAGTACTTTCTGTGGAGTAATCCTTCGTGATTAACTCTTCCTTTTTGATAGTAAATTCTTGTTCATTGAATGTATGATGTCTTTTATGTATGTTTAATTAGTCAGTCCCCTTCTTTCCCGCTTCTTTAATCCAATCCTAGTCGCACCCCGGCTTCTGCCGTCCCTCGGGATTTGGGGTTGTGACAGAGTGGTATCAGAGCAATCGTTTCTGCTCTGCATACAAGTCTTCCTTCAAGTAGTAATATAGAGTATTCGTTCGTACTCTATATCGAGTCTTCTTTCGAGTCATAGGATAGAGTATTTGTATATACTCTAGATCAGAGTCTTCGTTCAAGTAAAAGATAAGAGTTAGGCTATGACACTAAGATTGAGAATGTAGATGTCAACTCAACCTCCCGCTACGTCGACTCAACGAGGAAAAGGAAAGAATTTTAATGATGTGATTTCTTTTAAATAAGAAATTTATGAATAAGTATTCAATGAGTAGAAAGAGAGAATGGTGCCAAAAATACTTTTCAATGATAACGAAAGTATAATTTGTATACTTTATGTGATTATGTGATAGTACGAGTACTATCTTATGTGAAATTATTTGCGCGATAATTCTTTCTTATGAAAAATATTTGGACACAAGAATATAGTTGGACTTTAGGGACTTTCCCGGTTCAATGAGAACGTAGACTTGAAACCTAAGATATTTCCGATTCCTCGAGAACTTAGACGTTTTAAGAACGTTAGTTCAAATGATTTCGAAAGGAGATCGTGAAACGGGAAGAACTTCTGTAGACGAATGTCACGTGCGTATAGTGATATGAACAAAGACTCGGCAGAGTCGATTTTTGTTTTTATAATCAAGAGTCGATAAGAAATTCCTTGAGGAAATTAAGATAAATAATGATAAGGTACGTTAATTCTGTACCAAGTAAGCAAAAGAAACGAATGTTACTTCCGTGAAAGTGACATGAACGAAGGTATTTTCAGTTGGAGTTCGCCCCGCTCGAAGTTCAAGAAGAAGTTTGTTATAACTTCCACGAATCAAGTACGAATCTTAATAAATTTTCCAACGATCGCTCGATCCGACGACGACTAGGACTTTGGTTCTAAAGTCGTTTTCCAGTTGTAATTCCTTTCCTTTGGAATTTATTTTATTTCATACTTCGTAATTAAACGAAGAATTCGGCGAGTAAGAAATTCAAGTGTCGAGAAGGACAAAATTTCTTTTTAAATAGATGTTACTTTTGAATAAGTAACATGAACAAAGTAGACGTACTTTGTTTTAATGAAGTAAGAATCATTAAGAACTATTCCTTAAGGAAGAAGTAATGAAAGAAAGTAATAAAGAATAAAGAAAGAAATGTTTATGAGGAAATAAATTAAGAAATGTAATTGAATAATGAAATAAAGGATGGAAATAAAATCTTGAAATTTTATTTCTATATATTGTTTGAGTGCAATTTCTTGAATTGCTAGATGTTATGATAAGTGGTTGTTTAAGTGGTGGTATTACAATTAAATAAGGAATGTTCATTTTGTAATTTAAGTTTTTCGTTGAGATAAGTTATTTCCCTACCTGTTACTGATCCGTGTTTCCTTAAAACTTTTGTAGGATGGCTAGGACTCGCGTTACTGCTCGGAAGAGCCAGCCCTTGGCCACGAGCGAGCGTACCATAGTAGATATGATACGGGATGAGTATTATGATTTCGAGGCAAACCCGGATGAGGAAGACATAGGGCAGATAGTGAGCAACTTCTCATCAGTTTATTACGCAGTACGACACTTTATCCCGGAGAATCAGGCAATATCCGACCTGATTGTGCATCTACCGGACGAGTGGCACGGTTGGGCGCACCGTGTGGTGTGGTATTTTCTTGGGGTTTTCGGCGACGACACAGAGCCGACATGCAACTACACGGGATTTGTTCTATGTATACACGAGCGTTTCTTCGACAGCAGGTTCATGATTCCAGTTCCTTTTGAGCCACATGTTCCCTACCATCACTTTCCAGCAGAGACCGAGCCAGAGCTTTTAGAGTTGGACCCGGAGTTGGCCGCTTTGTTGGAGGTACCACCAGACTTTGTACCGAGTGAGGAGTCTGACGCAGAGTCAGATCAATTAGAGGTGGACGACGAGCCCACAGCCTCACCAGAGTTACCACTTCCACTTAGACCACTTGAGGAGTTGGTCCCAGGACCGGGACTCGTAGAGATCGACGCCGAGACAGCCGCTTTGTTAGGATTATCTTCACCATTTTTACCTGACGTTTGTGTTAGAGTCAGAGGACCTTTAGAGACGGGACTGTTCGGGACAGGATCAGAGTACCGAGGGATAGACGCGGAGCTTGCCGCCATGTTAGAGCTGCCATTTCCTCCGACACCACTTGAGGAGATCTGCGCGAGATGGGCGACAGTCAGAGAGCAGATGGAGGCAGGACCATCCAGGGTCCGTTCCAGAGAGGTTTTGGAGTCCGGTTCCATTCCAGAGCGCCTTCTTCCTTTGAAGAAGCGTGCAGTAGAGATCAGTGGGGACTACTTCGTTTCAGATTCCGAGAGGACTATTTCAGATGTGCCCGTACCACTACCACTTGCACTTACAGACAGCACTACCTCTAGGGTTGACAAGGCACTTCAGCTCGTTTTTTGTTCAGCGTCTGAGGATGAGGATCCGGAGGAGGACACCGATGAGGATTCGGATGAGGATCCAGATGAGGACCTCGAGGAAGATCAGGCCGTAGAGGGCAGTGGGGATTCGACTGCAGCAAGTTGAGCAGTGCGTCGGGAACGCGTAGTAGTAGCAGTAAGATTAGTAGTCTCCCGCTGATATGTGCATAGTCGGATCAGTAACTAGATAGTTTTTGAAGTACTCTAGCGGATACGAGATTTTATGAATCGTTTCCGTCCTAGTACTCCCAGTAGTACAGTAATACAATATGTTAGTACATCCTGTACATGTAGGCAGTCAGCCTAGTTTAGACTAGTGGTAGTCTAATTTTTGTATAAGACCTCGTCGGAGGCAAAACTAATATTCTTTTTGATGTATATATATATATATATATATATATATATATATATATACATGACCCATGAGAGGGTTTTTAATCACAAGAAAAATTTCCTATGAATCGTGTAATTAAATCAGAATGTCAATGAATTCGTGTGACGAGAATTTAAGTTTAACTTGAAAGTTAAAAGATTACGAAGTTAATATCGAAACTATGTTCGATATGTCGTCCCGTGAACTTGATTAAGTTGGAAACGAGTTAGTAAGTACTAAGAGCGATTAACAGAAAGGACTAATGAGAATTTCTATTTCCTTTAGATCAAAGAAAATGCCGCCAAGAAACGTTAACAATAGGAGAGGTCGAGGACCTGGAAGGCCTCGAGGACGTGGGAGACGTCAACCAGAGAATGACAGAGAACAAGAGCACGAACAGAATGATACACCATCCCCATCACCATCACCTCCACCACCACCCTCCCCATCACCACCACCTCCACCACCACCCCGTAGGGATATTGAGGATTTATTTCTCAAACGAAACCCCCCGATATTTAATGGAACGGGCAGCCCTAGCGATGCTGAGCTATGGGTGAGATCTACAGAGAAGATATTCAAACTCCTCAGATGTACTGATGAGGAGAGAATGCTATGTGTCGCGTTCCAACTAACTGGATCGGCGGATTATTGGTGGGAAGCAAGGCAGAAGGTGATACCCGCAGAGCAGCTGGCTCGTTTCACGTGGGAAGAATTCAAGGAAATACTATTTGATAAGTACGTACCCAAGACGTATAGAGCTCAGAAGGAAGCTGAGTTCAATAGTTTGAAGCAAGGAAAGCTGATCGTAACTGAGTATGATGCTAAGTTTTGCGAGCTGTCTAGGTATGCGCCGACTCAGGTTGATACCGAGGAGAAATTATCGAAGAAATTCCAAGGGGGACTACGACATGAACTGGGGATTGCATTAGCTAGTCATGGGGGACTAAGCTACACTGACATTTTGGGAAGAGCATTGGAAATGGAGGCCGTAGTGCCTGACGAGAAGAAAGTTGTACCAACCACACCAGCTCCAGCACAGAATCAGAACCAAGGCTATTATAACAACAATAATAGCAACTATCAGGGAAAGAAGAAGTGGAATGGAGGAGGTAGCGGAGGCTACAATCAGAGTTATAACAACCAGGGTAATCAGAGAAGGGGTAATCAGCAGGGCTATCAGCAGCCTGGTCAGAACAATAACCACAACAACAACAGCAACAAAAGGCCGTGGCAGGGAAACAACCAATCAGGGTTGTATATTCAGGGGAATAACCAAGCCGGACCGGGGAGAGGAAACAACCAACCAAACCAACCGCAAGGGCAGCAGAGGAACTACAACCAGGCAGGACATAACCCGGGGAGGGTTACCATACCTGTCTGCCCTAAGTGCAACAAAACCCATCCCGGTGTTTGTCAGTTAGGCACCCCCAACTGTTTTAACTGCGGACAGAAGGGGCACATGAAGAAAGATTGCCCTAAGCCACTGCATGTCGTACCTTTCAGGGCCATACAAGCACAGCCGCAGCAGCCGCAAATGAACCAACAGCAGTTCTAGCAGCATGCACATCAGCAACAGAATGCAAGGGCATGTGCTATCAAACAGGGTGGCCAGCACAAGGGAAAAGGCAACCTAGCAGGTATGGGAAAACTTCACAATATCCCTATTAAGATACTGTTTGATACTGGCGCATCACATTCTTTCATTGCTGGCTCGTGTGCTGATAACTTAGACATTAGACCTGTAAGAGCTGTACATCCTATGAGAGTAGCTACACTTTCAGGAGAGATCACTACTTCCACGCATGTTTGCTCTAACCTAGATTTAGAAATCGGAACTCTTAAGGTTAAGGCGAACAACTTAAACGTTATGATAATGTGGGACGTAGATATAATCCTAGGAATGGATTGGTTGTCAGAGAATTATGCCACAATTCTCTACAACGAGAGAAAAATCTCTTTTCAACCTCCGGGAAAAGAACCAACCGAATTCCACGGTATCTCAATGGGTAGAGGCGTACCAATTATATCAGCCCTTCAAACCACGAAACTCATGAAGAAGAAAGGTACCACAGCTTATCTTGTGTACCTAGTCGGGGAGCCAGGAGCCAAGAAGACCATCCAAGACGTAAAAGTTGTGAATGAATACGAAGACGTCTTTCCAGAAGTGTTACCAGGATTGCCACCAGATCGTCATGTGGATTTCACGATCGACTTGGAACCAGGAGCAGCACCCAAATCTAAAGCCCCATATAGGATGGCACCTAAAGAACTAGAAGAGCTCAAAATCCAGTTACAAGAATTGCTAGTCCTTGGTTTCATCAGGCCAAGCGTCTCACCTTGGGGAGCACCCGTGTTGTTTGTTAGGAAAAAGGACGGATCGATGAGAATGTGTATAGATTATCGAGAGCTGAATAAGATCACACTCAAGAACAAATATCCTTTGCCAAGGATAGAGGATTTGTTCAATCAGCTCAAAGGTGCAGGAGTCTTCTCCAAGATAGATTTAAGGTCAGGATACCATCAACTGAAGATCAAACCTGAGGACGTACCGAAGACCGCCTTTAGAACCCGATATGGCCATTACGAATTCCTAGTAATGCCATTTGGTTTGACCAACGCTCCAACTGTATTCATGGATCTTATGAATAGAGTTTTCCACCCTTACTTGGACAAATTCGTTTTAGTATTCATCGACGACATTCTCATTTACTCTAAGAATGAAAAGGAGCACGGAGAACATCTACGGATAGTGTTGAAAACACTAAGAACCGAGAAACTCTACGCCAAATTCAGTAAATGCGAATTTTGGCTGAAGGAAGTAATGTTCCTTGGACACATAGTATCGGCGGAAGGAATCAAAGTGGATCCAGCCAAGGTAGAGGCAGTGCACAACTGGAAGTCACCAACGAGTCCGAACGAGATCAGAAGTTTCTTAGGTTTGGCAGGCTACTACAGAAGGTTTATAGAGGGATTCTCTACGATTTCTAGGCCAATAATGCAGTTACTTCGGAAGGATACCAAATTCAAATGGACAGAAGAATGTGAAAAGAGTTTCCAAACCCTCAAGGACAAGTTAACCACAGCACCAATATTAGCACTTCCAGACGCAAGCAAGGAATATGTGGTTTATACCGATGCTTCAAAGAATGGATTAAGTTGTGTCTTAATGCAAGATGGACGAGTTATAGCTTATGCTTCACGACAACTTCGACCTCACAAAGTTGAGTATCCAACCCACGACTTAGAAATCGCAGCCATGGTGCATGCGTTAAAGATTTGGAGACACCATCTCTACGGTGTAAGGGTTGAGATATTCACTGATCATAAGAGTCTGAAGTACTTTTTCGAGCAGAAAGAACTGAATATAAGACAAAGGAGATGGCTCGAACTAGTTAAGGATTACGACTGCAGAATCAACTACCATCCCGGAAAGGCTAATGTGGTAGCAGACGCATTGAGTCGCAAGGCTCCAACGAAGTTAGGATGCCTTTTTGTAGAGGAAGAAACTTTAGTACGAGAATTTGAGAAGATGGATATCAAAGTGCTTGACACGCCAGCTACGATAACAAGTCAGATAGCAGCATTAGAAGCTACACCAGATTTGAGAGAAAGAATCATCAACGCTTAGAGAAAGGACGAATCAATGGAGAAGTTTCGATTAAGGATAAGAACAGATAAACCAGATGGATATTCCGAAGCACAAGACAATGCGATCCTTTATGAAGGCAGAATTTGTATTCCTGATGACGACAGCGAACTGAAGAACGAAATCTTGAGTGAGGCTCACGATACGCCTTATACAGCACACCTAGGAAGTACGAAAATGTATCAAGATTTGAGAAGGAACTTCTGGTGGAATGGAATGAAACGAGATGTCACCTCGTTTGTAGAAAGATGTTTGGCATGTTAGCAAGTTAAGGCTTTACACAGATGACCGTATGGATTGCTGCAACCATTAGATATCCCAGAATGGAAATGGGAAGGCATAGCTATGGATTTTGTCACAGGCTTGCCTAAGTCAAGAAGAGGAAACACAGCCATTTGGGTGATCATCGATAGGCTTACAAAGTCAGCACATTTCTTGCCGATTAAGACTACCTACGGATCAGAGAAACTAGCTCAGTTGTACGTCAGAGAGATTGTACATCTGCATGGAGTACCGAAGGTCATAATATCAGATAGAGACGCCAAATTTACCTCGAGATTTTGGATTACGATGCAGAAAGAATTGGGAACAGAGATTAACTTCAATACAGCGTTTCACCCACAGACAGATGGACAGTCCGAGAGAACAATTCAGATTCTAGTCGATATGTTAAGGACAGTGGTATTGGACCGAGGCGCGAATTGGGAAGAAATCCTACACTTAGTCAAATTCGCTTACAACAACAGCTATCAGGCCACGATAGGAATGGCACCGTATGAGGCCTTGTATGGAAGAAGATGTAGATCACCACTTTATTGGGACGAAGTAGGTGAAAGAAAGAACCTAGGACCTGATGTGATTAACGAAATGATTGAGATAGTTCGGCAGATACGAGATAGAATGAAAGAAGCCCAGAGCTGACAGAAGTCTTATGCCGATGAACGTCGAACCAGTCTTAATTTCGAAGTAGGTGATAAAGTTTTCCTTAAGATATCACCGACCAGAGGAATCCTTAGATTCGGAGTTAAGGGTAAACTAAGACCCAGGTTCATAGGACCTTATGAAATCCTCGAGAAAATAGGACATGTCGCTTATAGATTGGCCTACCGCGAAGTCTAGGAAGTGTCCACAACGTATTTCACGTTTCTCAATTGAGAAAATACGTCTATGACCCTAAGCACGTCATTAGTCAGCAAGACGTAGTTCTTGAATCTGACCTAAGCTACGAAAAAAAGCCAATATCGATTTTGGATAGAAAAGTCCAAGAATTAAGAACCAAATCGATACCAATCGTGAAAGTGCTATGGAATCACCACGGGTAAGAAGAAGCCACGTGGGACCTCGAGGAGAAGATGAAGGAGAGATATCCTCATCTTTTTGCAGAAGGTATGCAAATTTCGGGACGAAATTTTTCGCAAGGGGGTAGGATGTAACACCCCAGAAATTTCGTATTGACTTAAAATTTTAAAGTTAATAATAAAAATGGCTTTGCACGCCTAAGTTCATAAAATTTAATTCTAAGACTAACGGTGGAATCCGTTTCCGAAAACAAATTACAGAAGTCAGTTAGATGACTACTGTGTTTAGGGTTATCGCGTACGATAACTTTTTAGTTCTAGAACTCAGAATGGAAAACCATCAGATTTTTACATTCACGAAATCGCAATACGAACTCGCCCGAGAAAGTTCATTTTTATGATTTTCCGGACGAAACTCGGACTGTGACGTCCCGAGTTTTTGTCGGAAATTAGATTTTAAATATTACTTTCCAAATAAGTTAAATATATCGGAATTTATGGTAGAATCGGAACTTGACGATAATGTGCCGAGATACGTTTTTCGTTTATCGATTTTCGTCATGTCGTATCGCGCCGGAAAAATGCGTAATTTCTCCTAATTTCCCTAAGGTGGCCGACCTCCCCCTCTCTCACACCGAATGATATTTCCTTTTTATATACTAAAGTATTAGACACCTAATGTTCTATTTTATGTTCTAATAATATTTTAATGGCCACCTAAGTATGTTACTATTTCATTAGTGTAGTCATCACAAATCCCTCCTTTACCACCCCTCCATACCGCCATCATTCATACACACACACATATTTCATCTTCTCCAAATCACTTCATCACCATTTTTGGATCTTCAAGTTTTGGACAAGGATTTTCTTCACAAAGTCATTCATCTTCCATCATTTTCATCTCTTTCCTTCATTAAACTTCAAGGTATTCATCTTCTCTACACTTCTATCCAAGTAGATTTCATTTCTTTTATTTTCTCATGTGGACCGAAAATTATGATGATGTAGATTAGATGATTTGAGTTTAATTAGTATAATTAGATGTGTTAGTATTGAATTCTATGGTTAAAAGTTGAAGAAATTCAATAACCCTAATGACTAGGTGTGACCGAAAATTGGGCATAGATATAGGATGATTTGATTCTTCAAATTGATGGTATAATTAGACTTAGAAGTAGTTTAATTGGTGAATTAAGCTAAGAGAAATGAAAAACCCTAAGTTTCTATTAAGGACCGAGTTTAGGCTAGGGTTTGAAGATGGATTTCTCAATTAATGACGTAATGGTATAGTAATTGGTTATTTGATGTTGTATTAGTTTAATAAATGGATTAATGGAGTTAATTAGAGAATAAAATCACTCTCCCTAATTACATATTGAAACCGAAAATAAATGAAGGATTAGGGAATTTTATAAGCTTTGATTAAATTGATGAAATGATGATAGATTATGGTTTCTAATGATAATAGTTGATGATATAAATTATTTTGGAATTAATCTAAAATTATTATAGAAATTATAAGAGACAAAAAATCCCAATTAAGTTGAAATTGGTTGATGATATAAGGAAATGATATACGTAATAATGATCTACGTTAGATGATGATTAATGTTATAGAAAATGAATGAAATCCGATAACTTTGAAAAATTTGTAAGAGACGATCAAATGAATATAAGTAATAATCGAGAAGTCAAGTAAAGTTTCTAACTAAATAATATTGCTTATTATGGACTAAGGAACAATTTGGTAGTTGACGTCATGAGCATCCGGATTATTTTATGATGAGTTGTAGTTATAATCGAGAATTAGAATCGAGAAATGTTAACTTGTTTTGGTATAGTACTTGATAGTTTGAAAGCCGATGTTTAGAACGTCATGCTAATAGACGAACGATGGAAAGGAGTTCTTCACGTACGGGAGTACGTATTGACTGCCTTGAAGTGCTAAAATCGTGAAAATGTAGGTTCGATAACATAGAACGAGCCTAGGAAGTCATACGTCGATTCTATCGAGCAACTAGGGTTAGCCGCGGCAGTTTTGCGACCCTTCCCAGAAACTGTAATATCTTTTAGCTCGTTTATCGGATTTGAGATCCGTAAATTGGAGAGTAAACTAGACATTCCAAGCTTTTTAACGGAACTGGGAACATCCCCTGTTTTCAATTTCTCTGTTCTGGGCAGTCCCCAGAACTACTGCATTGCGCAGTGAATTTTCAGAATTTGATTTCCTAAGTTGTTTTCTTCGCAACTTAGTTTCTTTTGATCTCTTAAGACGTGACGAGTTAACGACTATCCTCTCTACTGACCTAAGAGTCGAGTAAGAAATCTTTCGAGTTGTAAACGAGATTTGTTCAAGTCTCGTTCCCGTTTAATAAAAAGGATCTAGTAGCGTGCAAATGCCTAAAGAAACAAAACGACTAAAACCTAATTCGAATTTCCATATTCGATTATCTTTTACGACCGAATTTAAAGTGTGATTATTTTTAAGATGAAGGAGGAAGCCAGCACTAAGGAAAGAACGGAAGAACAGAAGAACGGAAACCTGTTTAGTAGTTCTGTATCATTAAGGTGGGCTTTTATTCTATAACAAATAAAATGTGGGTTTTTCCACAACTCGAAAGTAATTCTTCATCGCTTTGATAAACGTATTTTCAAAGTGATAATCATGGCATAAACTGTTTAAATATTTTATGTGTGCCCACTAAGTACCTTCGTACTTAGCCCTGCATATGTTTTCTAAATGTGTAGGTTGAAGCGACGAGAGCGGCGGTGGTTGATGTTGAGTTAGAAGTTAGGAAGACTTTAGCTATGACCTATTTTCCGCTGCAAAACTCTAGTCTCTTTTTGAGGATATGTACATTAAACAATCACTGTAGTTTAAGTCTGTAATCTATAACTTAGATGCTTTGAGTACTTTCTGTGGAGTAATCCTTCGTGATTAACTCTTCCTTTTTAATAGTAAAGTCTTGTTCATTGAATGTATGATGTCTTTTATGTATGTTTAATTAGTCAGTCCCCTTCTTCCCCGCTTCTTTAATCCAATCCCAGTCGCACCCCGGCTTCTGCCGTCCCTCGGGATTTGGGGCTGTGACAATTTCCAAGTTAGTGCAGAGCATATGTAATGTTAGCAGGTTAGGTACAGAAATTAAAATACTGAATGAAAGATATAGAAAGTAAAGCACACAGTATTTTAACGCGGTTCGGAGATCGACTTCCTACGTCCACGACTTCTTTTTCGAGGAAGCAATCCACTAAGTAAGCTTAAGCGTGCTTCACCAAACGCCCACTTGGATTTCGAGTTCCAAACAAACCTAACCAATTCGATTCCGAGTTTGAACAAGACCCCTTAACACTTTTTCGGGCAAGCGTTCAGCCTAGTATTGGATTACTGGTTTCAAGGGAAAGATTACGGGTTCCAAGCGACCTGATATTGGATTACTGGTTCCAAGGAACCACTGATTGGATTACGGGTTCCAAGCGACCTGGTATTGAATTACTGGTTCCAAGGAACCATTGCTTGGATTACGGGTTCCAAGCAACCTGGGTTTGGATTTTGGGGTGGAGAATCCAACAAAGAAGCCTGCTACACTTTAGGGGAGTGGAGGCTTCAACCCAAGGTTAAGAACTCAATCTCGTTGAGACAGAGTCTTAGAGGGTATACAAAACAAGCAATGACTTGGTCGCTAGTCTCAATCAGGAAGGAAACCTTCTGAGAGGTTAGGAGAAGAGGAGAGAAATCACTCTACTCCTTCTTCACCAGTCAGCTTGCTTGGAGAGAGAGAGAGGTGAAGAGCTGCTTGCTCTGCTTCACTCTTTGTGTTGTCTCTAGGCACTCTGGAGTGCTTTTTCTCTACTTGTATCGAAAACCCTCATTTTAGCCTTGTTGTGGAGACCTCTATTTATAGAGGAAAAGTCAAAGACAACTGTTGAAAAGAAACCTGTTTGACCTCTGCCAAAAGTATGGCACTCCACGTGCTTTACTGGTAACTTTTCAGAATCAGTGCCTACAACCATGATTTTTGCACGTCGCTATTGTCGACCCATTTATGGAAAATTTTCCAGCTGTCTTGTGCTCCCGAGTAGATTTACGAACTGGACTGCAGCTCCTCCGTCGTCACAACTTCTCTTCACACCAACTGTATGCCTTCAGTTGCGTGGTTCAGTTGTGAGTCAATTGAGCTACTGTCCAATTGAGTCCGTGCTTCAGTTGGGGTTGATGTCCCAACTGACCTTGAGTCTTAACTAAGTGTGATCCATCAGCTGAGTCTGGTCCTCAGCTAAGTTTGAGCCTCAGCTGAGTTCTTCACGAACTTTCTTCTTTACTCCGGCTGACTTCTTCTGCTTGACTCTTGTAATGAAAAAATCCCCACGCTCAAATAGTGAGCTCTAACTAAACAAACTAAAGGCAATCTTCTACTCGGTCAAGGTCAGTTGGGTTTTAAGCATCTTTCAAAACCTTTATAATTTTCTCAATAATTTTCCCTTTTTTGATGATGCCAAAACCCCTAACTGACATCACCATCCTTTCCTAACTGCTACCACTAGCTGATACCATCAAGACTAAAAGATAGACTCGATTTTAGTCTTTAAAAGGAAAGTGTGAGCACAAAAAAAATTAAAAAATAAAAAAAACGCTGACCTCGAACTTGGACAACAAAACAAGTGAGGTCAACTACCAAAGACCTTTTTAAACCAGCAACTTGTTACAACTGATAACAAGTTGGGGAGGATTACAGTTACAACTGAAACTACAGTCCTAACTTCTAATATACTCTAGGTCTTCGTCTCCACCACCTTCTTCTTCCTTTGAAGAAGGGTCTTCTTCAACAGCAAGGCTGGAGGCTGAGGTCATGCTTTTCCTTTAACAGCCTTGTCTGTCTTTATCAAGGCTGGCAGCTGGAGTTATCCTCTTTAGCCACCTCTCCTTCAGCCTTGATAACCAACAAAGAATCCTTCTTCTCCATTAAGAAGGTCTTTGTTTCAACTCCTTCCATCCATGGTTGGAGGCTCAAGGCTGCTCGCCTTTTTCTGGGACCTTCAACAGCCAGGCAGAGAGTTCACTCCTGCTTCAGTTCACCTGAGGTGGCATCAACAAAGATGTGTTGACCCCAGCAAGACCTACAAGGTGACTGTCTGTACTTCTTCCCCCTTTTGGCATCAACAAAAAAAATGTGAAGTTTAGGGTGAGCAGGAGGGCACTTTCGGTAGTGGCTCACGAGGAGGCAATGAGCGCGCCGTTATTCCTTCCACTTCCAAGGCAAGGAAGACCAATTGCACTGAGATTGCAATGGTAAAGGAAGGTAGATCAACCAAGATGAGCCTATGAACAGGGAAAAACCCTTCATGAACCCATCTCAGGATCAAGTGCTTAGAACCGGGCAGGACTGGTGATGGACATGTGAGTATGACCTATTCAGGTGACGTGGAATTGCAGATCTTCAACCTGATGTGCAATCAGAAGAATACTTCGGGGAGTTGCAATAGCTGGCTGACACCACGAAGCACCCACATCATCAGTCGACCTTTGAGGCGTTTACGTCTCATGTAGCCATGAACATAACATTCTTGATGAACCGATTGTTTCACAGATTCAGAGCTGGCAAAAGGAAATGACCGCTTTGCAAAGTGGGAAGGCATATTCTCGATCTAGTAAGTTTTTCTGAAGAGGAAGATAAACCTTAGCAAGAGAGAAACCACAAAGCAAAAAATTCATAAGAGAGAGGCAGAAAATTTCGGAGTAGTTGAGATACGTATCCTGGATGATATGCAAAATAAATTGCAAAACACCTAATTTATAGGGGAGTTGAGATCCAAATCAACGGATCAAATCAACTCGTGCGATTTCTTCGAGATAAACGACATATTTAAATGTGTCGTTTCAGAAAAAGTTGCTCCATGAATGACGGTGATTGAACCCATCATAAGGCGGTGATGAACACTCGAACGTGTGAGGAGAGTAGGTGACGCTATGTTAGCCCAATCGCGATCTGCAAGCATAGTCTAAGGGACTAGACCAGCTTTCTAGGGAGGTGATCGCTTGGCTTAATTCAATGCGAATGACTCGTAACAGATGCTTGAATTAAATTCAAAGCAACTTTCTTAATGAAAAGGAACAAGTCAACATAGTGTTACTCAGTCGGTGTTGACCTCGACTGACTCTTCCACTCAGCTAGCTCTCAACTGACTCAAATTATCAGTCAGTAGAGGTTTGACTCCATCACTCAGCTGAACTGGACGGGAAGGCGAGATCGTTCAGTTCCCTCTCAAGTTGAGATTCCCCCTCAAGTTGAGATTCCCCCTCAACTTGTGATCTCCATCTTCATGGCTTCTTCTTCAGTCGAGTTGAGCAATCCAAGGAGTTGAAACAACATATTGAATCGAGCTTCCACCAATGGCTTTGTGAAGATATCAGCTCTCTCAATATCAGTGTGAATTTTCTCAACAATGACATCATTCTTCTCGACATGATCACGTATGAAGTGATGCCGAATGTCGATGTGCTTAGTCCTAGAGTGGTGAACTGGGTTTACCGTGATGACTATAGCACTCGAGCTATCACAGAAGATGGGTACCTGGCCAGTCTTCACTTCGTAGTCTCTCAGCTGCTGCTTCAGCCAGACGACTTGCATACAACAGCTTCCAGCTGCCATATACTCCAATTCAGTTGTGGAGGTGGCGACGCAGACTTGTTTCTTCGAGAACTAGGAAACTAAATTGCTTCCTATGAACTAACAGTATTCAGAGGTTGATCGCCTATAAACTCTGTCTCCGGCTAGGTCTGCGTCTGAATAGCCGGTCAGTTCAAATGTTATCATCAGTTGGGTACCACAATCCCATATGGACTAATCCCTTAAGATACTTGATGATATTCTTTGTTGCGTGCAAGTGAGCTTCCCTAGCCTCAACTTGAAATCTTGCACAAACTTTAACTGTATAGGAGATGTCTGATCGACTAGCAGTTAGATACAACAACAACCCAATGATCCCTCTGTACATTTTGGCGTCGACGAGCTTCCCTTCTTGGCCCGGGTCGATCTTCCAATTTGTAATCATTAGGATCTTCGTGGTCCAGCTAGAGATCAGTCCAAATTTAGAGATCAACTCCTTTTGTGTATTTGGACTGATTGATGAAAGTTCCTTCTGACGACTGCTTCACCTACAGCCCAAGGAAATGATTTATCTCTCCCATCATGGACATTTCAAATTTGTCCTTCATGAGATGGGAAAACCTCTTGCACAGATCTTCGGATTTGGATCCGAAGATGATGTCATCGACATAGATTTGTACCACCAGGATGTCTCCTCCAACTTTGATGGTGAAAAGGGTCTTGTCGACCGAACCTTGAATGAACCCTGATTCGAGTAGAAAAGCCACACAAGGTTTTATACCATGTGCGCGGAGCCTGTTTCAGTCTCTATATGGTTTTCTTCAACTTGTAGACTCTGCCGTCAACAGTTTCAAAACTAGGAGGCTGAGCTACATAAACATCTTCTTTGATGTCGCCATTGAGAAACGCACACTTCACGTCCATTTGATATACTTTAAACTTGTGGTGAGCGGCGTAGGCTAGGAAAATCCGAATTGCTTCCAGACGAGAGCAACTGGAGCGAAAGAATCCTCGAAGTCAATTCCTTCCTGCTGGCAGTAACCTTGAGCTACCAGTCTAGCCTTGTTTCTCACAACACACCCAATGATATCACGCTTATTTTGAAGATCCACTTCATCCCAATAACCTTGACCCCCTCAGGTCTTTCAACAAGTTCCGAAACAGAGTTTCTAAGAAACTCGTTGAGCTCTTCTTGCATGGCTTGGGTCCAGTGGATACATCTCAAAGCTTCCAAGATGTTTTTGGGTTCTGGCACATCTACCATAAAATATGCGATCAGGCTTACATCTCCTGCGTGTTCCAGCTTTCCTAGTATCCTGAGCTCGTCAGCATACTATGCTTCCAAAGTTGATTCATCATCACCTGAGGTTCCAGACTAAGTTAGAACCTAAACTGAGGTATCATCAACTTGAGCTCAACATCTGGTTCGGACGCCGGCGTGCAGATTTCCTATCACGGGATCATTAACGTGGTCTTCATACCAACATTTGTGCTTCCTGGCTCTTTTGGCTGAGTCGAGCATCGTGATGGAATAGTCCGATCTTGGAGATGTAAGAGGTGCCAATCTTGGTGATCTTACTTCTGGTACAGTTCCATCCTCAGTTGGAATTGAAGGGTGAACTGGAGAGCTGGCTGATCTTGGACTGGGATTGTCACAGCCCGAATTCAAGTGTGTAGGAACGACTAGAATCCATTGGAAAGTGAAGATGAAACCATGAAACTATACTCAACTCAACAAGGGATCATACTCAGTATGCTTGGATGAGCCGGACGCGAAGTAGTAGCTTGTGTCTTGGGTGTTTTTGAGGAAGTTTAGAACATCAAGTAGATGTTAGGGAAATTTTGATGTAGATATATATCCGTTTGATATCCAAAACTGCTCAGCAACAGTCGGACAAGTAGGGAATGTTGGGGCGAACTAGAAAAGTTTGGGTAGAGCCGGATCCAAGCGTTGGCTAGGTAAGCGTCCTGTAGTAAGAGGAGTAGTTATGAACCCTGTAGACCATCCCCATGGGGGTGGTGAAGGGCGAGCCCCAATTGGTAGAAAAAAACCCACAACCCCTTGGGGTTATCCTGCACTTGGAAGAAGAATGTTTTGGTATACGTCCTCAAAATGAGGCCATCTTTTGTTGCTATGGAAAAGGTTGTTATGCCGCTTAAATCTGCCTTTTTAGTTTCGATGTTTAAGTTAAATGATTGAGTTGATGCTTGAGTCTTAAGTTAACATTTGATTATTGACGTTTGATACAATGTTGAGATAATGATTGAGTTTAATGTTTGAGTTATGATTCGAAATTATGTTTGAGCAAGTAAATGATGTTTGATGATTAATTGATGCATGAGTTGAGAGAATTTTTGAAATAAATAGAGTGCAATTGCTTGATATCTGTCTTACTGTGAAAGTAGTTACTTTTGATGAATTTGTTTTATTTCATATCGTTAAATGAGATTTTCATGAATTGAAAAAATTTTCAAAAGTCGAGAAAAGTTCCTAGCCGAGTTTTGTTTGAGTTTCCTAATTTTAGCGTTGGTTTTAGAATGCCTAGGAGACGCAGACAAAAGATGAATGATGAAGAAGAGCAACGGGAGCCAACCCCGCCTCTTCAGAATGAAAGGTGAATCATAAAACCCGCCGACATTTGAAAGAAAGGGCTACCCTATTGATGAGTCCATATTTCGTGTCTTTCTAGTGCCTGTTTTAGGTAGTTTAGATCGAGTCTTTGTGTGTGTTTTGTCTTGTTTCTATGTCTGGGAGGACATATATTGGGCAGGAGGATGTCTGCTGCCTTGTAGGTGGAAGTTGAGCAAAACAGGGAAAAGAAGCAGCATTTCTGGAAGCAGGTCAGGGAGAACCATATTGGCCAAGACATATAGGAGGAGTGCCATGGTCAACAGGCGAAGTTTCTCTCCTAGGTCTAGAAGAATAAGGAAAAGATGATCTAACTTAAATATCTTTCCTTATCTGACTAGATTTAGGATCCGCGAGGGATCTCTTGGAGATAGATGTGACTTTCCTTGTTGGGGTCGAGCTTATCAAGTATAACTTGCATCCCAAGGTAGCTCGTGGATTCCTTCCATGTTAAGGACTAGGGGGCTTAAACCTTAAGCACTCTCCTATAAATATCGAAGCCCTGCTGCTGCATGATACGCCGTCTTAATGCTTTATTTTCCCTGTAATTATTCGAGAGTTGGTGAGGAGAAAAACAAGTCCTAAGGGCATACTTTATTTCATGCTTTGTTGATTGGCACTTTTGGCCGAGTTTATTTTGCTGCACAGACTTCGTGAGTTTTGATATAATGTTTATTATGTTCTTCAATTCATGTGTTTGTTATTTTATGATTATGTCTAGCTAAGTTTTTATACTTGGTCTGGGCAAGACGAGTTAAGTGTTAACCAATGCTTGAGAGGTCTAAATTGTGCTATATAGTTGCATGCATATGTTCCCATAATGTTAATGAGCTTGTTCTAATATGAGATAATACGAATAGGGGATTAATAGGCCGTTAATCACTTAGGAAATATTAGATCACCAATCAATTGGGGAGTAGGAGTGTTTTCCAACATCTCCTTGATTTAGATCGATTAACATTAGAGGAAGGTGTCTACCTTATTGGGCTAGACGTGATGATTCCTAGTTAGGCCTTTCTAGAGATAAATGCTCCTTGGGCAAGAAACTGAACGATGACTCCGATAGAGGTATTGCCCAAGGTAGGGAGCCGGCAGAGCGTTGCCGATTAAGTAAGGATTGGTAAGGGAAAGGTTTGTTGGGAGCGTGACGAGTAAAAAGGGATCTCAGCATTCAAGTCCTATAACTAACGATGCATGCATGTGATGAATATATTTGCACCAATGACCAAGCTAGAGTTTTCACTTAACAATGTCTAGATCCAGACCAAGTCCTTTTTATTATTGATCAAGTTCTTTGTTTACTTTTCAATGTTTTATTGAGTTCTCGAATTGGGCAAGAGAGCCCTAGTGACCAAGATAGCAAAACCAACTTTTCTGAATAGGTGGAGGAGGTTTCAAGAGATAGTAACATTCAACTCCTTGGGGATCGACCCTGTACTTACTTGCTAACTATATAGCTGTGAGGATAGGCTACAAATTCATTTTGAGAGTGCGAACGACAGCCTCGTCACCTATCGAAGTTTAAGATTAGATTTGCGCTCTTGAGTGAACTCTTGAGTGCATGACATATCAGCTAAAAAGGTAAGCAGACTATTGGTGGGAAGCCCGACAAAGGACTTATTCTCCCGAGGAACTCGAAAATTTAACTTGGGAGCAGTTTAAGGAAGCTTTGTATGAGAAGTATGTGCCTAGAATTTATCGAAATCAGAAGGCGAATGAATTCGCGAACTTGAAGAAAGAAAATAAGACAGTGGTCGAGTATGATCGAGAATTTTTTGATTTAGCCCGTTTCGAGCCAGACATGGTGGATACAAATGAGAAGATGTGTGAACTTTTTCGCTTCGATCTGAGACATGATATTCAAGTAGTTCTTGTGAGTCAGAGTGGTCTGACTTATGCTAAAGCTTTAAACTGAGCTTTGGACATGAAATTGGCTATGCAGCCCGAGAAAGCAGTGCATCCCTCAGCGCCTTCTCAATTCCAAGGGCAGATGACAACAACTGCCACTTCTCAACCCTCCAACCATGGCCAGAGCATGAAGAGAAATGGCAAATGCAGCGGTGGAAATCACCAGAACAAGAAGCCGTGGCATGGAAAGGACCATAACAGCAAGCTCAATCTGGAAAAGCGAAACCTCAGTATGCTGGGCAAAGTAGCGTATCTTATGGTCCCTAAGAACTCCCTCCCTGTTCTAAGTGCGGAAAGATGCATCAGGGCATTTGCAGAGTGGGAAGTAATGCTTGCTATACTTGCGGCCAATCTGGTCATTTCTCAAACCAATGCCCAAGTAAGCAACATGGATCTAGCAGTGGAACTGTGGAAGGTTGAATCCGTATGAGCCTTCACAAATGAGAGTTATGGAAGGAGCCCCGCAGCAACAGCAACCCCAGGGCCAGCGCTAGCCGCAACATTAGAAGCAGTAGCCTTCTCAGTAAGAGCAGCCTGTCACGAACATTTTTTCCTTAACAACGAACTGTGCGGCCTTTGCCCTTATTCCACCCCTTGCAGCTAGCAAAGTTAGCCTAACTCTCAACGGTATTGTGTGTGCAAAGTATGGAAAAGTAGCTAAGTAAGAAAGCTAAGAGCACAAGAGAACCTTGAGAGAATGTTTGTTGCTGAATTGCTTGATGGTTACAAATAAGGGATTTCCCTTTTATATACAAGTTCTCCTCCCTAATGGATGGTTGAGATTTATTTGATTCAAGGGTGGAGAGTGGCCCTCTAGAGGATTCTCCTCAACCTAGAACTAATTACCATGTTCTAGAGAACTCTACTCTTCTCTTCCAACTTAAGTATAAATGGGCTTATGAGTTTGGGCCACAAGTATGGGTTATTTAAAAGGCTTAAGTGATTGGGCTTATGTAATTATATTAACCTCTTAGCCCCAAAATACTTAGGCAATTTATGCGGGTCGTGACAAGCCGCACTATCAGAGAGTTTTCGCGATTCAGCAGAAGCTTAGAGCCAAGGACCAAAGAAATCTCGCAGGTATGGGGATAATTAAAAGGTGTACCCTTTGTAATTCTGTTTGATACTGGTGCATTGCATTCGTTTATAGCTAGTGCATGTGTAGATACCCTTGGCCTTGATGTAGAGAAGTCTAACCAGGAACTCAGAGTAACTACCTATATAGGTATTCCTGCAATAATCTCTCATTTTTGCTCGAATTTCGAATTTGAGTTTGGAAGTAGTAAGTTATTCGCTAAGTCCCTGAACCTGATTTAAATGTGGGACGTGGATATAATTTTAGGAATGGATTGGTAAATCGGAATTTTGCAACGATTTGATGTGATCAGAGGCAAAATCTCGTATCAACCTCTAGGAAATGAGCCAACCGTAGGTCACGTTGTCGAGAAGAGAAAGAAAAGAAGTATGCCGATTATATCGGCTTTGAAAGCAGAAAAATTGATGAAGAGGACGCAAGTGTATATGATTTATTTGAACAAAGATGAAGATCAAGAGTTGAGTATCGATGACGTAGTAGTTGTTAGAGAGAATTAAGACGTTTTCCCAGAAGTTCTACCCAGATTGCTGCCCGACAAGCAATTGGAGTTCACGATTGATTTAGAGCCTGGATCCGCCCCGATATGAAAAGCTTCATATAGGATGGCACTAAAGGAACTGCAAGAGCTAAAGATTCAGTTGCATGAGCTATTGGATCCCCGTGGAGAGCACCGTTCCTGTTTGTAAAGAAGAAGGATGATAGTCTGAGAATGTGTATCGACTACCGAGAGTTTAATAAGATTTTTGCTCAAGCACAAGTATCGTTTGCCAACAGTGGCGGAACCAGAAAAAAATCTTGACAGGGCTAATTTTCAATTTTCTTCTAAACTTTTAATTATTAATGTAATTCGATTTATTTATTGGGGCTTTTGCCTAAAAATTCACCTAAAATGTCAATACTTTAATATTTTTTTCAAGGAGAAATTAACAACAAAAATTTGTTTGGGTGGGGCTTAAGCCCTTTCTCCCTTTTTACTGGCTCCGCCAGTGTTTGCTAAGGATAGACAATCTTTTTATCAACTTAGAGGAGTCAGCGTTTTTTCCAAAATTGATTTAAGGTCTGGATATCACCAGCTAAAGATTAGACAAGAAGATATGCATAAGACAACTTTTAGAACCAGGTACGGACATTATGAGTTTGTTGTGATGTCGTTTGGATTGACGAATGCTCCAACAATGTTCTTGGATCTGATGAGTAAAGTCTTTCACGGATTTTTGGATAAATTTGTGATAGTATTCATCGACGATATAATTCCCTAAATATGCATAAATGTAACTTTTCTTTGTTTAATTGAGTCCCTAAGAAAATAAACTCACAAGAAAATCAGTTCAGCATCATTCCTTCGTCACTTTTCTTTACTAAGTTCATGTATATTAAATTTTGTTTAAGTAACAAGTACATGAATCGAAATGTTAAATAATAATGTAATATATATATTCATAGATAAGCCGAATTCAAGTAGCAAAGTTAACGCAGCCAAGACTTTCCTTAGTTAGAGATTTTTGGGTTCAATCATACATGCATGCGATGTAGATTCCCCTCTTACTTGGTTACATACTCCATAATAACTTCAATGTAAAGTCATAAATAATAATAATAATAATAATAATAATAATAATAATAATAATAATAATAATTGTAATATCCCGAACCTTTTTAAGTTATTTATTATTTGTTAATTATATAAGGAAAATGTTTTAATTAATTATTAGACTAACGGATATGATTTTAAATGTTTTACAGGTTGTCCGACTTAGAGTGAGGGTACGCCATAGTAAAAAAATATGTGAAGTTTATAATTAATAAGTAAAGGTGATTAAGGAAATTAATGTTGTAGAAAATTCTAGATATAAGTGGAAATAAACTAAATAACAAAAATATGATTAATAAAAATATAAATATCTAGAATTTTCTTATTAGTAGTGTATGTATATAAATAGGTGGAATTGACTAGAAACTCTCATTTTCTCTCATCTCTCACTCTCTAGGTATCATCACTCTCTTCCTCCATATCTCATTCTCTTCAACTTTCAGCAGCAAACCAAGGTAATATTCCTCTAATTCCTTTCTTGTTTTCTTCGATTTTGATTGTCAAATTTCTTAGAGCTTTGTACTCATCTCCCTCTCTTGCGCTCTTGGTTCTCTTGAGCATGATTTTGTGACCTGAAGTCCATTTGTGTGAATTTGGGTGAGGGGTTTGAGTCGTCGGAATAGTAGAGGTGGCAGCGGTGGCGGCGTGGTGGCTGCCGCCGTGGTCATTTCATCAGAGTCTATACCCCTATTTTGACAGCTACAGTGTCGAGTTCTGCAGATCATTTTTCAACTGTTTTACTTCACCAAATGTCACAGCCCCAAATCCCGAGGGACGGCAGTAGCCGGGGTGCGACTGGGATTGGATTAAAGAAGCGGGGAAGAAGGGGACTGACTAAACATACATACATAAGAGACATCATACATTCTATGAACAAGACTTTATTTACAAAAGGAAGAGTAATTCTCGAAGGATTACTCGACAGAAGGTACTCAAAAGGCATCTAAGTTCAAGTTTACAGACATAAACTACAGAGTTTTACGTAATGTACATTACATCAAAGTACTAGAGTTTTGTAGCGGAAATGTGATTCATGCTAACTAAAGTCTTCCTAAGACAACTTAATTCAAGCCTCGCCGCTTCCATCGCTTCAACCTGCACATTTAGAAAACATATGCAGGGCTAAGTACAAAAGTACTTAGTGGGCACGTTGCCGAAAACATATTCATAAGTATAAATAATCAGGTATTTCATAATCGTAGCACATCGGGGTTTTATTGAAAATGGCCCGTGTCTACTAAACATTTTTCTGACTCATTTATATAAATTAGCTTGTACAAGCATTTTTCTAGTATGTTACGTTCAAATCTTGACCAATTTCTCATTCACCGTGGCTGGTTACCCCTCAACAGGATATCACATACACCACAGGTTACAAAGTGCACTAACTCTGGAAAGCACTTAATAGCTAACTCAGAGTCGATCGTTAGTTAACCTATTTTGATTAACTCATAAATCTGGAAAACACGAATGTTAACTCAGATAGGTACAAGAGAACCCACATAAAATATTTAAACAGTTTATGCCATGATCACTTTGAAAACACATTTATGAAAGCGATAAAGAATTACTTTCAAGTTGTGGAAAAACCCACATTTTATTTGTTATAGAATAAAAGTCCACCTTTATACTTTACATAACTTATTACTCGTACTTTCGTCTTCTAGTCTTCCGTCCTTTCCTTACTGCTGACTTCCTCCTTCGTCGTAAGATAAACATTCTTTAAACTCGATCGCAAGTGATTAAAGGAAACGGAGATTGGAAATTGGTTTTAGTCGTAGTCTTTTTAGTTCTTTAGGCATTTGCACGCTACTAATTCTTTTTGATTAACCGGGAACGAGACTTGAACAAATCTCGTTTAGAACTCGAAAGGTTTCTTACTCGACTCTTAGATCAGTAGAAAAGATAGTCGATAACTCATTACGACTTAAAAGATCAAAAGGAACTAAGTTGGAAAGGAATCAACTTAGGAAATTAAGTTTTAGTTCTTTAGACGATTTAGGCATTTGCACGCTTAACTAAATTTCTTTACTTAAACGGATACAAGATACGAACTCATCTCGTTTAGCACTCAAGGCTCTATACTTTACACTGAGGTCAGTAGGAAGAAGGCATTCGTTAACTCATAGCGACCTCAAAGATTGAAAGAAGCTAAGTTGAGAAGAAAACAACTTAGGAAATTACAATTTGAACATACACTGCACGAAGTCAGTGAGTCTGTCCAGAACAGGGGATTGCGAAACAGGGGTCTTTCCCTGTACCAAAAGATAGCCTCGGGTGTCTAGTTTACTCTCCATTTTGCAGATCTCGATTCCGATAAACGAGCTAAAAGATATTGCAGTTTCCGTGGAACGTCGCAGAAACTGCCGAGTGAATCCCTAATGCTCGATAAAATCGACGCACGTTCTTCTAGGCTCGTTCTATGTTATCGAACTTAAATTCTCATGAATTTTACACAACAAGGCAGTCAACACGTATTTCCATACGTGATAAACTCCTTTCCATTTCTCGTCTATAACCACGACGATCAAAACCTCGTCGTTTCAACTAAACAATTTCTAAACCAAACAAGTTATCAATTCTCGTCCTAACTTCTCGATTATAACATAAACTCCATATTTTATAGCTCGGATCAACACGACGTCAAATACAATTTCGTTCCCTCAACATTAATGATCATTAATATCCAATTATCAATCTTACTCGACTTTCCTATCATTAATTACATACATTTGTTCGTCTCTTACGGATTTTCCAAAGTCATCGGATTTCATTCAAATTTCATGACAACGATTATTATTATCTAACGAGCATTCCTAACATGCAAATCATATTATCAAAATATTATCGAGCCTCGACTTATCACTACATCTTCGTTTCTTACACTTTTCGTTTTATTTTTAGAAAAATCTCAATTTAATATATATTCATCCTCATGCATCGTATAATTCATTTCCATTAAACAATCGAGCATATCTCAACATTTACTAACCTAAATCGAGCCTTGTTCGTCTCTTAGGTTTTGGATTTTATTTTTAGAAAAATCTAAAACAATTCACACGATCAATTAACGACATGAGAAACACTAATTTGTCATCAATTCCACGAAGGAATCGAGTATGAAACGAAAGCCCCAAAACAGAAAAATTTCGGTATTTATAGGGGTTGGGGTTCTTGATTTTTCCTTCATGATTCGATCCGTAGAACTCGATTCTAAGCATCCTAGAGCATGTATCGATTAAGAAATCACATACTAAACCATTCCCTAATTTTCGAAAAAATGAAAGAGAGGGGAAAGAAGATTTGTTCAGACCAAACTAGAGACGAAGTTCTTACCTTTCGATATATGAAATCGGATTGGAATTTAATCGGTAGACGGAGGAGTTATCGATCTTGGAAAAGCTCGAGTTTGGTGCTTCAATGGAGGAAATTTGGAGAAGAAAGAGAGAGGAATGAGGGAGTAGAGATGGCGGTAGGGATGATGAAGGGAGAGAGGTGATGACTCACCTTTGGTGAGTCATAAAGTAGGTAAAAATATCCTACAAACAATGGTGAGTCGTTAGGGTCATGTTTGGCGAGGAAATTTTATACGAAAATTCTCGATTCCTACTCTTAAACGCCGTTTTAAAAGTCGAGAAATATTTTTCTAGCTAGTTACGGAATTGACGAAATCTAATTCATCCGTTAGATTGAGAATAATTAACGTACTCGGAAAACCTAAATCGTTTTTCAAAATCCGAGAAAAGGTCGGGACGTCACAGTCCAAATTTCGTCCGGAAAATCACAAAAATGAACTTTCTCGGGCGAGTTCGTATCGTGATTTCGTGAATGTAAAAATCTGATGGAATTCGATTCCGAGTTTCCGGGTGAAAAAACTTAACGGACGCGAAAACCCTAAATATAGTAGTCGTTCGTCCAATTTCTGGAATTTATTTATGGAAACGGATTTCACCGTAAATCTTAGAATTTAAGTTTATGAACTTAGGCGTGCAAAGCCATTTTTATTATTAACTTTAAACAGTACGAAATTTCTGGGGCATTACACGAAAACCCATCAATATAGGTACCATTAGAAAGCTATCGTCGTTGGCTTTCCAACGGTGCCTTCGGATTGTCAATCCGACACTGGCTGACGGAGTTATAAGCTGATTAAGTCAGGGTACCGGGTATGTGCGCGAAATTTTCTGCGCGTTAAATTTTCTGGCATCAAATCGTTGCCATGAAAGGGAATAAGTTTAGGGGTTTTGTAGCTCATGTCATAGACATTCAAACTATAGGTTTACTTGTGGAAATCAAAGTTCATTTTGCCCGAAATTGACGTAAGGAAGTAGGTGCATAAGTTCAAAATTCTTGTTATGCTTATATTGATTTTGATTAAGGAATTTAGTTCATATTGTTGTGACTGACTTGGCATGAACTTTTTAGTAAGTAATTAAGTCTTAACCTTTGATTAAATGGTAAAGAGTTGGTTTCTAAAATGAAAATAGGTAATTACGACCTTGGCATATAAATTTCTTAGCTGTAACTTGGAATAAATTGTAGATTATTATTATGCTCTTGACTGATCTTAATTTGTATAATTAGAATAGATGTTTATGATAAATTTTATTGAAGGACTGAATTGCTATGTTGTTAATGGTTTCCTAGATCGAGAATTAAAGCTCTAAGTCCCATAAACGATTAAAATGTCTTAAAAATGTAGGTCTAGTTTGAAGTATAAACAAGATTACTTTATAATGTTGTTTAAAGGAAACTGGATCATATTCAAGAATGAGTACTTGAAATGATACTAAGATTAAAAGTGTTTTAAGTGATAGGGGCGGCGCATCCAAGGCTTGAGGGAGGACAACCGAAGCAAGCTTCAAAGAGGTTTGGATTGAATCACTTAAGGTGGGGTTTACATTTATCTGTAAGCATAGTGGTTACATGGTGATAATCATTGTTGTGTCGTGCGTCATTCATATGAACTAATGGGGCCCACAAGGGGTCGGATCCACAAGGGATCAAAGAGCCGCTCCACAAGGGATCGAAGAGCTGAAAGGCCCACAATGGGTCAAGTCCACAAGGGACCGAAGACTAGTCTCACAAAGAATGTCAGCTAACTGAAAGAAATGTGTTCATAATAGTATGATTCATTACACAATTGGTTATAACTGCTTGCAGTGTTTACCCCACCGAAGAGCTGAAAGGCCCACAATGGGTCAAGTCCACAAGGGACCGAAGACTAGTCTCACAAAGAATGTCAGCTAACTGAAAGAAATGTGTTCATAATAGTATGATTCATTACACAATTGGTTATAACTGCTTGCAGTGTTTACCCCACCGAGTGTGCTTGCATACTCATACCCTATTGTTTATTGTCTTTGTTTTCAAGTTAAGGAGTTGACGACGAGGCATCAGATGTTGAGCTCCACATTCTCCTTCATCTATTTTGCTGAAATGAAGTTTATTGATATTTTTGGTAAATATAACTATTACTAACTTAGTCTCTTTTGCTTTTGGTGGACCGAGACCCTATATACTAGTTTATGATTATGCATTTTGATGACGGCTATGACCGAACCTTTATATATTTTGCTTATCTTGTATGCGTAGATACGGGCTGTGCCCCAGATAGGTAAATTATAACTCTGCATACTTCACGGTTATAGTTTATATGATTTTAGCCTTTTGATATGTATATGCTGCTTTGACACGATTACTATCAATGTCGTTTACTACCTATAGCTTTCGTAGCCTCTGAAATATATATATTTATATAATGTTATGGGCAGAAATATTATTATTATGTTAGAAATTAAGAACAAATTTTGATATAATTAAAAATAGACTTTAATGTAAATGGTTGTTTTAATTATATATTAGACTTTTGCTTTAACCTTTATATATATATATATATGGTCTTGTGCTATTATTTTTATATTTGTTATCATTATTATTATTATTATTATTATTATTATTATTATTATTATTATTATTATTATTATTATTATTATTATTACAATAGTTCCCACTTTTACTATCGATAAGTAAATATGAAATGAAATAGTGCTTTTGGTAGCGTCTCTCGTTCATAAGGGACGGGGACGTTACAATAATAATAATAATAATAATAATAATAATAATAATAATAATAATAATAATAATAATAATAATATAATCAATTGTAATAATGATAGAAGAAACCAATTGAAAGAAAAACTTATAAGAGACAAATTTTGAAATAGCCATAATGGCCATTAAAACATAAATTTTGGTCCACTTTCTTTAAAATTATAAATTTTGGCCATTTTTTTCAATTTGGGACAATAATACCCTTAATGAAACCCGAAAGGGGTCGGATAAGACTCGAGCAGGCGCGGGTCGGATCGGGGCGGGTATCAAGCATCTGGTACATCTGGTACAAATTTAGTCTTATTAGTGCCAATTGTTCTAATCCATCTAGTACAAATTTAGACTTATTACTGCCAACTGTTCTAGATTTGGTACAATTGATTCGATGGTTGATGACCGTGTACATTTAGTACGAATAGTGAAATTAGTTCCAATTGTTCTAAATTATGACCGTGTGTTCTCTCGTTTGAACTTCAAGGGAGCAAAACTTGGAGCATGTAAATTAAGCCCACAAACACAAAGGTGTACTGTGTGCAATACCAGGAAACATAGTGATCATCTAAATCTCACAAACATGGCTATAAACACACACTACACCTACTACAACACAGATAACTCTAACAATCGAATCAACATCAACCATCATCACAATTCACAATAACGACAGAGAAATTCAAAATTCTAAAATCCCTAATTCTTCACTCCTTTTCCTACTAAGTTTTCCGGCGATACTTCTCGATTCCAACTCAAGGATTTCTCGACCCAAGGAAATCCGGTGGAAAATTCATTCCCACGCCACTGCTCATCTCGATTTTTCATGTTTGATTTCTCTCATCGCATCTCGACCAGAATGCGGTGTGTCGCTGGTGCGCAAATCAACAATCATCAACTTAGCAAAGACAACAAAATTGAAGGGAGAAGGTGGCGGAGGAGTGAGGCCGGTGATTTTGTCGTAGACGACGTACGACCAATTTCCCAGCAAGAGAGAAGAAAGAGAAATTACAGAGAGAGAGAGAGAGAGAGAGAGAGAGAGAGAGAGGAGATGTGTGTGTTACAGATTAAGAGAAGAAAGGGTGAGAGATAGAGTAGAGGTGGGCGGGTCAAATATGGAGGTAGGTCGGGCAGATTTATTGAACGGATCTGGATTTGAAATTGTTAAGGGTATCTAGGTCTTAAATTACAAATAATGGTCATATTTATAATTATGAAGAGGGTGGGCCAAAATTCAATTAATAATAGGAAAATAAATGGTGTCCCTCCACGGTGCTCCGTTCTGATTTTCCTTTATTCTCGTATTTTTGTCATTATTAATTTTTTAATTCTATTTTTGTGTATTAATAATCAATTAATTACATATTTATCATGTCAACACATGCCTATGAATATCTTACCATGTTAACATATATCTATTCATATAATATATATCAAAATAGCTATCGCCTTTATATATAATATAATTCTACAGGTAATCCATCCATATAGTCACTTTGACTAGGTTGACTACAATAGTTGTCAAGGAACTTAATATGGTTAAATTGTAGCCAAAAATGTATTTTTTGGACAAAAATACCCCTTCTTTTCACTTTTTCTCCTTTTCTCTCTCATCTTTATCTCTTTTCCTCTTTCTCTTTCTTCTCTTTTATTCTTCTCTCTCTTTTTACCATCATGTTTTTTTCTCTTCCTGCTAATTTTCTTCTTCATTTTATTTCTTCTCTTCTTCCCCTCGCCGCCGCTCTCTCTCTCTCTTCTTCCTGTCGTCGTCGCTCTCTCTCTCTAGATCTGCTGTCGTCGCCGCCGTCGCCCCTCCCATCGCCGCCACCTTGGAGCTGCTCTTTTGGCGCCGCCGTTGAGCTCTTTTATCGCCGCCGCCGTCGATTTGCTGTAGCCTCGCATCACCGTCGTTGCTATTGTGAATCCATTAGATTTTGAGGTATTAATTTGTATTTTGTTGCTTATTAATTTTGATTGTTTGATTTAGTTGTTAGTTGTGTGTTGTATCTGTGTTTTCAATTTATTTTCTCTTTGATTGGTGTTGATTGACTATGTGTTTCGATTTTGAGTTTGATTGAAGTTAATTTGATTGGTGTTGTATCTGTGTTTTCAAAGCTTGTGCGGTTGCATGCTGGTATTCTGTTTTTTTATGTTGCGATTTGTAATTTTCGTTAATATTTTATTACTACTTGTGAATTTCGTAACGAAAGGATTTGTTACGATTTTACTTTGTTGTTATGATTTTGTTTTGGTGTTACGACTTATTTTTTTCGTAACAGCTTTAGCATGTAATTCGTATATTATGTTGCGAATTATGAAATTAGTAACTAACTGTGCATTTTCATAAATTTATTTGAAGTTACGAAAGTAGAATTTCGTAACATGTTTGTGGCTATTTGAAGGTTTAAAAACTGAATTTTTCTCGTATACATGTCACGAATTTCACAATTCGCAACATAATATACGAATTTCGTATGTAGTGTTGCGAATTATGAAATTCGTAACTAACTTTGCATGTTCATAAGTTTATTTGAAGTTACGAAAGTAGAATTTCGTAACATGTTTGTGGATGTTTGAAGGTTTATAAACTGAAATTTTTAAGTATACATGTTACGAATTTCACAATTCGCAACATAATATATGAATTTCGTATATAATGTTGCAAATTATAAAATTCGTAACTAACTGTGCATTTTCATAAGTTTATTTGAAGTTACGAAAGTAGAATTTCGTAACATATTATGTTACGAATCATGTAGTGTGGTGTTACGATTTGTAATTGTTAAGATTTGATTATTATGTTACGAATTTAACGTCTCGTACAATTTAGTGTGTTACGATTCTTTAATTTTGTAACGAAATGAATGTTTACGATTTTTTTAGTTACGATTTACTTATTTCGTAACAGAATGAGTTTTTACAATTTTGGTTTTGTGTTATGATTTGTTCATTTCGTAACACTGTAACAAATTTAAATCTTACTACTTTTATGCAAATGAGTCCATCGTGTTTAATTGTTGTGCATGGAGGGCATTGGGATGAGAATATATATGTAGGTAGGAGAAAGAAGTGTATTCCTATTCTTCCAACGGGTATAAGCTTTCAACAATTTTTGAGTAAGCTTGACGTGTGATTGAAAAAAGACAATAACATGTATGCATTTGATATAGATGCTTTAGTTGAGTCGCCTGTAGGCAATACTATGGGAATGTATGCATTTGATGTAGATGCTTTAGTTGAGGGACATACTCGTTTAACGTGTGAAGATCCGAATAGATTTGGTTGATAGTTTTTATGGTTTATGTATGTTGACAATTGGTATTTTTTACGACATCGTATTTTTGTTGTATTTTTATGGATTTTCGTTGTGGTCTGTTACGAAGTATAGATTTCGTAATGGAGTAAGACAATTGGAAAGTCATACAAATATTACACAATGACAATTTCGCAATATTTGTAATATATCTCAAATAAGAGTCTCTGTTGCGAAATTGTAATTTCGTAACAGAGTAACACATAAAAATTATGAATTTCGTAACGGAGTAACACATAAGAAATTAAACTTCCTACAAACATTGATACGAAATATGAAATTCGTAACATGAGATCATGACACGATTGAAACGAAAAGTTGAATTTGTAACATTAAATTACGACAAAGTGATACGAAATCGTAAATTCGTAACATGGAAATATGATAAAATGATACGAAAGCATAAATTCGTAACATTGAATTATGACATGATTGATACGAAATTATGATTTCGTAACATGAAATCATAACAATGTGATACTAAAACGTTAATTCGTAACAATGAATTATTACTGTGATACGAATGAATTCATTGTTGATTGCTTCAACGTCTGAATAGATTTGTTGCCGAAGGATTCAAACACAGACCTAATATCGTTCACTGTGCACTCACCACCGGTTAGCATGATCCGGTGGTGCTTAACTGCAAGATTTTTTCTCTTGAATGTCCATTCGATCTACAATAAACAAACAATTAAACCAATTCAGTAATTCAGAACATGTAACACATGTTATGAAATTATAATTTCGTAACTTCAAATAAACTTATGAAAATGTAAAGTTAGTTACGAATTTCATAATTCGTAACACTGTACATGAAATTCGTATATAGTGTTGCGAATTTCAAAATTCGCAACATCATATACTAAACAATTTCAGTTTCGAAACCTTCAAATAGACACAAACATGTTACGAAATTGTAATTTCGTAACATGTTTTAACCTAAATTCCAAAAACGTGATACGAAAATATGAATTAGCAACAGATTATTCAATACGAATGCTAATTTCGTAACATAAAATAATTCATTTCAAAATTTTCCAATTGTCACAAACATGTTACAAAATTATAATTTCGTAACGTCAAATAAACGAATCAAAATGCACAGTTAGTTACGAATTTCACAATTCGTAACACTATATACGAAATTCGTATATGATGTTGCAAATTGTGAAATTCGCAACATCATATACTTAAAATTCAGTTTCGAAACATTTAATTAGCCACAAACACGTTACGAAATTCTAATTTTGTAACATGTTATAACCGAAATTCCAAAAACGTGTTACGAAAATATGAATTAGCAACAGAATTTTCAATACGAATGTTAATTTCGTAACATAAAGTGATTTATTTCAGAAATTTTCAATTGCCACAAACATGTTACGAAATTCCACTTTTGTAACGTCAAATAAAGAATGAAAATGCACAGTTAGCTACGAATTTCATAATCCGCAACACTATATACGAAATTCATATATGGCGCAACATCATATACTAAACAATTTCAGTTTTGAAACCTTCAAATAGCCAGAAACAAGTTACAAAATTGTAATTTCGTAACATGTTATAACCTAAATTCCAAAAACGTGATACAAAAATATGAATTAGCAATAGATTATTCAATACGAATGCTAATTTCGTAACATAAAATGATTCATTTCGAAATTTTCCAATTGTCACAAACATGTTACGAAATTATAATTTCGTAACATCAAATAAACGAATCAAAATGCACAGTTCGTAACACTATATACGAAATTCGTATATGATGTTGCGAATTGTGAATTTCGCAACATCATATACTTAAAAATTCAATTTTGAAACGTTTAAATAGCCATAAACACATTACGTAATTCTAATTTCGTAACATGTTATAACCGAAATCCAAAAATGTATTACGAAAATATGAATTAGCAACATAATTTTCAATACGAATGTTAATTTCATAACATAAAGTGATTCATTTTGAAATTTTTAAATTGTCACAAACATGTTACGAAATTCCACTTTCGTAATGTCAAATAATCGAATGAAAATGCACAGTTAGTTACGAATTTCATAATTCGCAACATAATATATGAAATTCATATATTATGTTGCGAATTATGAAATTCGTAACATGTATACAAACAAAAATTCAGTTTCAAAACCTTCAATTAGCCACAAACACGTTACGAAATTGTAATTTCGTAACATGTTATAACCGAAATTCCAAAAAACGTGTTACGAATTAGGGTTCTAAGTAGATCTGAGAAACCAAAAACCAGATCTGGACATTCAAACAAGTTCTAAACACAAATCGTAATGAATTATCAATTCGCATCAAGCCCGGGATATGAGAAATTCAAAATTTACCTCTGGTTTCTTTTTCTCCTTCCTTTCTCTTCCCTTTTTTCTTTTCTTCCCTTTTTCTTCTTCTTCGACGGTTGGGCTTCGTCAGTTTCACCGTGCTTTCTCTTTTTTTTTCCTCTCTCGTCTTGCTTCGTCGCCGGAATCGGACTGATTTTCATCGTCCTTGGCTTCTATTTCAGACTCGCCCAAATCAACGGCGGCGGCTTCTTTTTCTCGGCCAGTTTGGGTGGCTTCTTCTTCAGACACTATGGTTTCTTCCTTGATCTATTCGAATCTATGATGGAGGCGGTGAGGGAGGAAATGGTGGAGGAGGCGGTAGGAGAAAATTGTGGAGGAGGAGGTAGGGTTTTCTGTGAATGACGTGAAATGGGGGAGAAAAATGGTGGGAGAGAAAATGAGTGGGAGAATTTTTAGAGAGAAAAAAACGTGAAATGAAATGGGTGGGAGAAAAAAATGAAATGGTGTGTAAACTTCCACCCTATAGTTGGGTATAATTGTCCAAAAGTCATGAATTTGGCTATAATTTTACCATATTATGTTCCTTGCCAAACATTGTAATCTAAGGGGGGATTTTGTTATATCACTCATTCATTCATAATTCTATATTTTTTATCTTCAATTCTAATGATATTCTATATCAATTCATCATATGAATCTTCCACTATTTATTTAACGTAGAACTAATTATAATCTTTCACATCATTGTTGATCTCTCTTTTCTTGATCCAGCTACAGAATTACATAAAGTTGGTTAATCTTGCTCATTGATTCATCTATTTACTGCATATATACTTTACGTTTTCTTTTATTAGGATCTTTTACAGATTCATTAATTATTTATGGATGTTCAATAATTGATTCATCTCTTTTTCTTGCGTACTTAATTTATATATGTGCTTACTTATGGATTATTTATTTTGTACGTTTTCTTTTATTAGGCTCTTATATAGATTCATTTATTTTATGGATGTCCAATAATTACTACATGCATAAATTAAATGTAATACCCCATTCTTCCGACGAGAAATATAAATTTTCTAATTAATTAAGGCTTTGCACGCCTAAGTTAAGGATTTTCAATTCTAAGACTAACAGTGAAATCCGTTTCTAAAAATAAATTCCAGAAGTCGGTTGAACGAATATTGTATTAGGGTTTTCGCGTTCGGTAAAATTTTCGCCCGAAAACTCAAATCGAGAAACCGTCTGATTTTACATTCACTCTTTTTGCGAGACGAGTAAGTTAGTAAAAATCCGTTTTATTATTTTTCCGGACAAAATTTGGACTGTGATGTCCCGACTTTTTATCGGATTTTGAAAAACGAAATATGCTTTCCGAGTATGTGATTTATTTCTAATCTAACGGTCGAATTAGATTTCGTCGAATACGTAACCACATAAGAAATTATTTCTCGACTTTTATAACGTCATTTTAGACCCGAAAACGAGATATTTTCGACAAAATATCTCATCCTAAACCGCCACCTAAGGGGGTGTGAGTCACCCTTGTTAGTCATCCTACTTTATGAGATAATATCTAAACACTTAGTCATCATCTCTCTCTCCCAAACCTCCCAAAACCGCCACCTCTTCTCATCTCTTCTCTCTCACATTTTTCTTCCATTGTTAAGAGTTCTTCAAGCTTTCAAAGCTCCACAAGTTCGTCATCTACCGATCAATCTTAGTTCCGAGTCCATAAATGTCAAGGTAAGAGCTTCTTCTACGTTATGAACCGAACAAAAATCATTTCCCATCATTTATTTTTTTCGAATCATAGGAGGTGAAGAAGCATGATGAACCTATGTTTATTACATGATATAATATGCCTAGGAATGATTCTATGGAATGAAATCATAAAGAAATCACCCCCCTTGAATCTATGTTATTACCAAAAATTTTGATGGATTTAGGGGTTTTTCGTAGCTCGATTTTCTTGATGTTTAATTGATGGATTAGTGTTCTATGTGATGTTAGATGATCATATGAATTAAATTAGAATTTTCTAAAAATAAAAATAGAAATGTAAGAGATGAAGAAGTGATGATTTGATGAAGAAGATGTTATATTTTGCATGAAATGATAATGGAAATAAGATGTAGTATGTATGTAGATGACTATATAATTATTTGGATTTTTTCTAAAAATAAAATAAAAACCGTAAGAGACGGAAATCCATCGACAAGTCAAGACTCGTTAATGTTTTGAGAATATGGTTTACATATTAGTGATGCTAGATAGATGATGATCGTTGTTGTAAAATTTGAACGAAATCGGAGAACGTCGGAATTTTGTTAAGAGACGAGCAATCATCGATAAGTCGAAAATAAATAATGATTTAGGATTGTGATTCGAACCTATGTTAATCTTGTTAGTTAATGCGCGTAACCGGAAAATTTGAGCGAATTCTAAGAAGATTGGAATTTTGTTAAGAGACGAAGAAACGTGATTAAACGTCGATAGAAAAGTCGAATAAGGAAAACCAATTTAATAATAATGATTGTTGTCGTTTGACGAACGAGTTTGTAGTTGATGACATTTCCATCCGATATACGAGATGTTATGAGATATAGTTAGGAATCGAGAAGTTGTTGAACGAAATAGAAATTGAAGTTTGTTTTGATATTGTAAATGGTTAGTTGGAAATGACGAGGAAATGCTCGTCGTTTGTTAATCAAAAGTCGTGATTATGAACCCGTTTAAAGAATACTGTATGAAGACTGTCTTGGGATGAAGATTTCGTGAAAATAAAAGTGGAATAGTATTGATTGAACCTAGGGAATCGTGCGTCGAGTTATGTCGAGCATTAGGGTTTCGCGCGACTGTTTTGCGGCATTTCACGGAAACTGTCATAACTTTTAGCTCGCTTAACGAAATCAAGATCCGTAAATTGGAGAGTGAACTAGACATCCTTGGCTTTCTTTTGGTATAAGATACGTCCCCTGTTTCGAAGTACCCTGTTCTGGGTGGACTTACTGATCTGTGCAGTAAATTCAAGAACCTAGTTTCTTAAGTTGAATTCTTTTCAACTTGATTCCTTTTGATCTTCTAAGTCGTTATGAGTTATCGACTTCCGTTATCTATTGACCTAAGTGTCGAGTAATGAACCGAGTCAGTTTGTAAATGAGAATTGTTCGAGTCTCGTTTATTCGTTAATGAAAAGAATATAGTTAAAGTGCAAAGGCCTAAAAGACTTAACCGATTCCGAATTTCTGTTTTCTTTTTAACGTCTCGACCAAATACTAAAAGTGTCATTATTTGCGTTCAAAGAAGGAGGATGTCGAGATTTGAAGACAGGACGGAAGATAGAAGGTTAAAGTTTGTTCTGTAAATGATTGAGATGGGCTTTTCTATCAAAATAAAATGAGCGTTGCTCGAAAGTGTTTACTTGTTGCTTTAATAAGTATGTATTAAAGTAACTATCAGTGCATGATGAATTGTTATATGTGAATTCTCTTGTGCCTCTCTGAGTTAGCCCACAGAGTTCTAACCAGAGTATTGGAATCTGAGTTAGTCCTCAGAGTGCTAACCAGATATTCCAACCTAACGATTAGATTCTGAGATAGCCCACAGAGTGCTATCCAGAGGGACAGATTCTGAGTTAGCCCACAGAGTGCTTTCCAGACGATCGGATGTGAGTTAAAACCCACAGTGTGTTACCCAGAATTAAATGAACAACAGTATAAGTTATACAAGTGTTTATGAAAAGATGCATGATTAAATCTATACTCTTGTGAGTTGTTTTCGGCAATGTGCCCACTAAGTGCTTTATGTACTTAGCCCTGCATGTTTGTTTTTAAATGTGTAGGTTGAGTGACAAAGGCGGAGGAGGTTGAGTAAAGAGTTGTTTATAGGAAGAAGAACAGTGTCTCAGTTTTACGTTTCCGCTGCTACTCTAGTTCTCATTATTGTGTATCTTTTGAGCCTAAGTTCCGTACTTTGAACTTAGTTGTTTTGAGAACAAGTTGTCGGGTGATCCTTCGAGATCGACTCCCTTTTTATTCAATAATGTCAAGTTCATAGTAGTTTCTATTATAAATGTCAGTTTATTTATTTATTTCCCCTTCTTCCCCGCTTCTTTAATCCAATCCCTAGTTGCACCCCGGCTTGGCCATTCCTCAGGATTTGGGGCTGTGACAGAATGGTATCTGAGCATTCGGTTCTACTCTGGTCGTAAGTTATTTTCTAGTGATACCACAGAATGGTATCAGAGCAATCGTTTCTACTCTGCATACAAGTTTCTTTCGAGTAGTAAGATCGAGTATTTGTATATACTCTACACCTGAGTCTTCTTTCAAGTAAAGTTAAGTTGTAACACTAAGTTTAAGAGTGTAGACGATAACTCAACCTCCCGCCACGTCGACTCAACCAAAGAAGAAAAGTAAAGAAAGAATTTCAGAAGTATGATTTCTTTTAAGAAGAAATTTTTGAATAAGCATGCAAGAACTTGTGAATAAAGTATGCAAGTATGATTGAGAATAAGTATGCCAAGTATGATTGGATTAAAGTATAAAGATTGTACTTTGTGATATTACGTGAACTATGTGAAAGCATGAGTACTATACTTTGTAAAAGTATGTGAAATTATTTGAGCTATAATTTCTGTTAATTTGAGAAGTATGTTGCTGAGAACCTAGACTACTTGCTCTAAGATTCTTCTCGATTCATTGAGAACATAAACGTTTTAAGAATCGTTGGTTTCAAAAATAAGCGAGAGACAATCGGAACAGGAAGGACAGAATAAAGGGAATCAAAGCGAATAAGAGACGAATGTTACTTTCGTATAAGTAACATGAACAAAGTAGAGTCATTACTTTGTTTTAATGATTAAGAACCGATTAAAAGTTTTCTTCAAGAAAAACTAAGAAGTCTAAGTTAAGATGATTAAGGTAAGATGAGATGGTTAAGGTAAGCTAAGAACCGTTAAGAGTTTGGTTGCAATTTAAGAAATTGCTAGATGATTAAGATAAGTTAATTTCTTATTGAATGGGTGAGTGCTTAAAGCATGGATTTGATGAGAATTCTTGATTTCTTTAGTTTCAAAATGCCGCCAGGAGTAGCGAATGATAGAAGAAGAGGACTTGGTAGGCCTAGAAGACCGGAAAGAGGTCATAGACAACATGAGAGGGAGGAAGATCAAGGACGTCAGGAAACCCCTCCACCTCCACCACCACCCCGTCGTAATATTGAGGACTTATTCCTCAAACGAAACCCACCTGTGTTTAAAGGAACCGGTAACCCAAGCGATGCTGAGCTTTGGGTGCGAACTATAGAGAAAATCTTTAAACTCCTCAGATGTACTGATAAGGAGCGTTTGTCGTGTGTCGCATTCCAGCTTTCTGGACTAGCTGACTACTGGTGGGAGGCTAGGCAGAAAGTTATACATACGGAGCATCTGGCTTGTTTTACATGGGAAGAATTTAAGGAAACATTGTACGATAAGTACGTTCCTAGGACCTATAGATCTCAGAAGGAGGCTGAGTTCTATAATTTAAAACAAGGAAAGATGACAGTAACCGAGTACGACGCCAAGTTCTGTGAATTGTCAAGGTATGCACCTACCCAGGTGGATACCGAAGAAAAGATAGCGAAGAAGTTCCGTGGGGGACTTAAGCATGAGCTAGGTGTAGCACTAGCCAGTCATAGAAGACTGAGCTACACAGAGATACTAGGGCGAGCCCTAGAGATGGAGGCAGTAGAGCCCGATGAAAAGAAAGTCGTAACATCCACACTAGCCCCAACCCAGACTCAGAATCGAGACCATTCCAACAACAATAACAGCGGCTTAAAGAAAAAAGGAAATGGGAAGGAGAAAATCAGGGTGGAAATCAGCGTGGCTTTCAACAGCCGAATCAGAATAATCAATCAGGACAATGGAGGGAAAATAACCAACAAGGACAGTGGCATGGACAACAGGCAGACAATAACCAAGGAAGAATCACTGTTCCTACCTGCCCTAAGTGTAACAGAATGCACTTTGGTAATTATTTAGCAAACATTGACGGTTGTTATAACTGTGGTCAAAAGGGACACGTGAGAAGAAATTGTCCGAAACCATTGCAACCAATAGGATCGAATCAGTATGGTCAGCCCCAACCCATAAGAGCTAATCAAGCTCAGCCACATCTGCAATAACAAGAGCAGCATGCATGGACATTTGTTTATGGGCCAGAAGCACAGGACAAGGGCAAGGGCCACTAGGCAAGTAATTGGTGTAACTCAGACTGGTAGTAGTCTAATTTTGTATAAGTCCTCGTCGGAGGCAAAACAGTACTCGTTCGACGTATATGTATATATATGACCCCGTGAGTGGGCTTTGACTTCGTGAAAATTTCTTCTAAATCGTGTTAGTTAAACAAGAATATTCAACTAACTTGTTTAATAAGGAACTTGTTTAACTTGGGAAGTTAAAACGTTAATAGAACTAGTATCAGAGTTATTACCTATTTCAGTTTTGTGAACTTCTTAAAGTGGGAAAATGTTTAATATGGATATAATCCATGGGATGGAAGGATTAGGATTGTGGTATCAAATACCATCCAGGGAAAAGCTAAATGTCGAAGCAAACGCGCTGAGTCGCAAGACTCCAACTAAAGTAAGGTGTCTCTTAATCGAAGAAGAAACACTTGTACAGAAATTGAGATGATGGATTTGGAAGTGCTAGATACACCTGAGACAATAACTAAACCAAATAGTAGCACTAGTAGCTACACCAGACTTGCGAAAGAGAATTTTAAGTAAATCTGGGAAAACGATTCAAGTATTAGAAGAAATGTTAAGGACGATAGTGTTAGATCAAAGTCTAATAGTTATCAGGCTACGATAAGTATTATGCCTTATGAGGCCTTGTATGGAAGGAAGAATCTAGAACTAGATTCACTCAGTGGAGTGATAGATCAATTCTTTCGTCAGATTCGAACCAAAGAGAATTGATGGTGCCGATACGAGTTCTGGTGTATGGGGGGGGGGGGAATACACCAGTTAGGAATTTTAAAACAACCCCCTGAAAAAAACCACAACTGAGTAAAAGGACTCAGCTGGATCACAACTGAGTAGGAAAACTCAGCTGGAAGAGTGGTGCTGTGCGGAAAGTGGTGGATAATAATTAACTCGTATAAAATAACTCACGCTCAGATGCAAGGTCGGTCAATAACCAAATCAGTTGAGAATATAAACATGCAGTTTGAGTGCTGGTTAGTT
Source organism: Schizonepeta tenuifolia (assembly GCA_029490685.1). Classification (NCBI taxonomy): domain Eukaryota; kingdom Viridiplantae; phylum Streptophyta; class Magnoliopsida; order Lamiales; family Lamiaceae; genus Schizonepeta; species Schizonepeta tenuifolia. The sequence goes on from CM055959.1 coordinate 80,738,370, forward strand.
GGTCAGTTGGATATGCAATAAATAACTGAACAGAAAACACAAACACAAACACACAAAGATTTACGTGGTTCGGAGAGAACTCCTACGTCCACGGGGAGTTGTGAGTCCACACAACTCAGTCTAAATTCTTTAGGACTGCAACCACAAAGCTTACGCGGGCTTTGCAACTGTTAAGATAAGTTTGCGGGTACTTATCAACCTTACAGATAAGTTTACGGGTACTTATCAACCTATCTACTCAATTTCGGGAAGAGTAGGATCCTAACAACCTTTTAGAGAATGTGTGTGAGGGTGGGTTTTCCAACTATTAGCTCGAACTAAGGAGTGAGCTATGATCTAAGCTTCAACAAATGAAGACTCAAACTAAGATCGAAAACACCAAGACAGATTCTAACACTCTATGAACTCTCAACTAATGATGTTCTTAGAGATTAAATGCAGTTTTGCTTGTGTGAAGTATATCGTTGTTCTTTCGCTCATGTATCTCTTCTCTGTCTTCTCTGTGTCTTGGTGAATGAATGAATGCCTCTATTTATAGGCGGAGAGAATCAACTAGCCGTTGGATGAGCCGTTGATCTCTGTTCTGTGAAAGCAATGGCTTGTCTCCCATCTCTGCAGATTTTCCCGATTTAGCAACTGTGGACTTCTGCTTTCTATCTGAGACAACCTTGTGTTGGGCCAAATGAGGTAATGACAGAACGTCAAACCTTCACGTGACTTCCTTTTTGAAATTCAAATCTTCAACCTTAGTCTTTCAGCATTGATTAGTCGGTTGAGAAGTTTGGTCTTCATCTGAGTGGTCTTCAGCTGATGTTCCATCTGATCGATATCTTCATCTGACCTTCTGTCTGAATAAGAACAGTTGAACCCTCAACTACCTTGAATTTCATGTTGTCGATCTATCAGATTGAGTCTTGTAACTGATGTTCCATCAGAACAGTTGGCTTGAACGCTCAGTTATCTTTCTTACATCTAATGTTCTGTATCTTGAACGCTCAGTTGTCTTTCTGATGTTCTGTCTTTTGAACGCTCAGTTGTCTTTCTGATGTTCTGTTGTTGTATCCGAGTAACGCCATGTTGCTGTCTTTAGCTGGAGACCTGTAAAGATAAAATCTCAACATTGCTCAAACAGCGAGCCTAAATACTAACATTAGGATCTGGCAACATCTACTCGGTTGGGGTCAGTTAGTTTTGGAATCAGTCAAAACTTTACTTAAATTTTCCAATAATTTCCCCCTTTTTGATGATGCCAAAACCCTACTGATCTAAACCCTACTGACCTATCTAAAATCTCAGCTGAAATTCTAGATAGTCTATAAGATTAAACATCAAAGGGTTAGTACAGTTATAACATGGTATTGAAATAACTTTGCGATTCAAAGCTTGGACAACTAGAGATTGTACGTCAAGGTGAATCGAATGTATGATGAAAGTTTTTATTACAACTGATGTTTACACAGATAAGCACAAAACTTAAAAATACATCACTTGCTCAAAAACTCTAACATAGCTAATACTTCAGCCCATACTTTCCAAAAATTCTGACAAAAATTTCTCTTTTAGCATCTGACTCCTTTGAGATGTCAACTTCATGTTCCTGACAGACTCTTCTTGCTTCAGCAGCGATCTTCTGTCGGTTAGGATTTCTTGTGTCAGGAATGAATGGAGGAAGATAAGTGACCTTCTGAGGAACAGGGACGGTATTCATATCCAGTTTCGCATCAATCATTGCTCGCCTGAACTGGCTGAACATGCCCGAATCCCCAGAGTGTAGCTCAGTCAGGGCTTCCTTGAAGGCTTTCCTCGAATCCTCAGTTGTGTACACCTTCCTGTAGTAGAAATCATTCACAAACTCTTGCTTGAATGATTCCCAATCGTCATTCCATTCTGCAGGCATCCACTTGTCAACATGTTTGAAGCGACTTTGAAGCTTAATCTTTCCAGGCAGTCTTTGCTGCTTCACCCTTGCTTCAGCCTTCACTTGGTGCTTCTCAATTCGTCGTCGGCTGCGGGAGGCAACATTCCTATCCAAGCTGTTGGTGATTTTGGCAAGCTCTTCTTCAAATTTGTTAACTGTTGTAGCTTGGTTGGCTGCGAATTGCTTGATCCATTCAGGATTCATGTAGTCCTTCTCTGGAACATCCATAGCCTTAGCAGTAGCAACACACTCTTCGGTTGTGATACCGTCGAGTTCAGTATCGAGCTCGGCTGCAATTTCGGCTATGGAGTTGTAGGAAACTCCATACTCCTTGGCTTGTTTCATGTCCTTCGCCATTTCATCTCCGCCGACAACAATTGATTTCAGCTGTTGTTTCTTGTCGGTTGGCTTCGGAGCGGACTTCTTCTTCTGAGCTTTCTTCTTCGGCTGGGTCTTCTTCAGCTGAGATTCTTTTCCAGCTGGTATCTCTTCTTCAGCTTGTTAGCTCTCATCTTCCTGGGTCTCATCTTTCTGCATTTCATCTTCCCCCTTTTTGGCATCAGCAACAAGACTTGCAACTGAGCCATCCAGAGAGGTGAGTTGCTGTTCAGCTTGCTGAATCCGGTTGAAGAGCTCATCAACTGCGCATTCCACCTCAACTTTCTTTGCCAGTTCCTTATCGCGGCGCTCTTCATCAGCTTTCTTCATGGCGGCGAAGGTTTCAGTGACTTCAGTTTGGAAGGCGACAAACTCAGCCCATCTGGATTTGAACCGAGAATCCCATTCTTCGTCCATAGTCTTTTGAGATTTGGCAAGATTTAAGTCAGATATGGACTTGAACACGTTCAGTTCGGATTTGATGCCAAGAACTGTTGTCTTCAGGTCTATGATGTCCTTGCTGGTGGATGTTGAAAGATCATCCAGCTTCATCTTCAACGCATCACTCTCTTCTTGCAACTTCTTGTGCTTTTCCTCCTGAGCTTCCATCATCCTCAGCTGATCTTCTTTGTTGAGCTGGATGTTGGCAAACATCTCCTTCCTCAGCTGATTGACTCTCTTAGCTATCAGCTCGCAAATTTCATCTGTGGAGGGAGCTGGCTGATCAGCTGGAGCTTGTTGTTCAGCTGGTGCTGACTGTTCAACAGTAACCATGGCTTGGCGATTGGCCAGGTACTGTTAAAGTTCTTCCTCTTCCTGCTTGGCTGCTGCGGCGGCTGCATCAAGATCATCTACAAAATCAGCAGTCTTGGTCAGCATGTTTTCCAGGAAATTGACACAGTCTTGTTCAGCCGTCTCCCTTGTGTCTCTTCCTTCTGCCTTGCCGATGTCCAGTCGGCGAGTTAGCAGAGCGATCTTATTGTTGTATGCAACCTCCAGGTTGGTGTAGTTGAAGTAGTCCCTTATTCGCGACTCATCTGCCTTGAGCTGGTTCTTGCTGTGTATGCTGATGGTATCTTCCTTAACATACCAGTGGCTAAAGATAATGTTGAACTGATACAACAGCTCAGTTCCAAGCGTAGCAAAAGTCGGCATGTCACGTGCCTCAGGGAACATCCCGATCAGCTTCTGAAAGCAGTAGGCCAGCTTGCCTTCATGTTCCAACGCGACAACTCGACGATCAGCTTCTTCATCAATGGGGGAGGGAGAGAGATTTTCATAAGGGATTGGTTCAAGGGTTTCCTCAACATTGGCCAAAGAAGTGGTCACAATGTTGGCATCGAGCGGGGAGCTTGGAATTTCTTGTTGTGTGGGGATGTTGTCGGGTTCGAGAGGTTCCTCAACATTGGCCGAAGAAGTGGTCATAATGTTGGCATCGAGAGGTGAGCTCGGAATTTCTGGCTGATGGTCGGTTGGGATAACCTGTTTGGGCTGTACGGCATCAGCTCCTGCTGTGGGAGAGGTTGGAACATCTTCGGGTTCCTGGGATGAAGAAGATGCATCTGAGGAGATGTTCGGCTCATCTGCTGGTTCAGTTTCCATCCCTTCCATCTCGTCTCTGTGAGGAACAACCTCGAAGGTAGCCGCGTCAACTGAGTGACTTGACTCAGATGGCTCCTCCTCAGCTGGTACCTCTTCAGCTGGTGTGGCAACTGACTTCTTCTTGAAACGAAGTCTCAACTTCTTCTTTGCTGGCTCTTCCTCTTTCTCCTTGTCTAACTCATCCCTGAGTCGGCGTGCGGTTGTCGATTTAGAAGTGCGGCCGGCAGCTGGAGGTAGCTCTTCAGCTGTATCTTTTTCCTCGGCTGATTTCACAGCTTCTCTTTTATCCTTGGGAGTGTAGACACTCCTGATCACATCCTGAGCCTTCTTGGCTGTTGGGAATAGCATCTGCCTCTTGACTGGGGTCTCCTCACAGTCTTCCCACACAATGTTCTGATCCTTTATTGCGAGAAGAATCAGGGCAGATATCTTGACTCCGAAGTTGAGAGTTCCCTTAACACTCAACAACTTCTCTCCAGAGTCAGCTGTGGTTTCTGTAATCTTCTGCTTCTCCATGATCAACTGGTGTTCTAAGTATTTAAACCAGTTGATGTTGTGCTTGTGCTTGTGCTCCAAAGCAATTAACTGCTTGAGCTTTGGTCGGCTGATGTCTTCGAAGGCTCCACTGTATCCGAAGATGACTTTGGATACAACATCGAACAAAAGTCGATGCTCGGGCTTTAACTTCGTTCGCTGCAACTTGCTCCTCAATTTTTCTGCTATAATGAGAGCATTCTCAAGAAATTGATCGGCCTCTGCATCGGTGATGTTCTCGATGGTGTCCATGGCGGTCAGGTTTGGTAGAATAATCGAGCTTAGCAATTCGGAAACCGGTATGGAGACGGTGACACGGTGGATCGTTCTGGCAGGGACGTCGCGTTGTCGATCGAAGATTTCTGAAATGAGGCCATCTCGGCTGTCGATGGGAGATTTTAGGTTCAGGTAGAATTCTCCGACCTGTCGCCTGAGAAGGTGAGTGGGGAAGAGCGTCGCCCACTTAAGAAGGCCATTTTCCATGAGAAGATCGGCGATGGGGGATAACACCGACGACTCCAGAGCATCTTCTGACAGAATCTGCTCGAAGTGGATTTTGGATAACAGCATATCAAAGGATTCTTCATATGACGACGGGACAAGAGCTGGTCCAGAAGATGCCATCTTCTTTCCTTGAGTCGAAGCTTTTGGTGCCATTTGATATTGCAGTGTAGATTATATATAGAGAGAGAAGAAGACAAGAACTTGCAGAAAATGGTGAGACAAAATTATAGACGATGATGAAAAGTTACTGCAGATAAACACAAATGTAGAAGGTAAGAAATCACTTCCTGATTTTCCGCCTTTTATAGGTTCGTGGGTCGATTGAAATCAACGGCCAAGGTTGAATGGCGCGAATCCTTCAACGGCTGAGATCTCGCTACTGTTGACTAGCTTTGACTTGACGTTGAATTCCGAGTTCCAATACGCGCGAGTGAGAAGGTGAAATGTTTTCATGTCAGCCCAGTCGTACTATAAAGTAAGGCTATTGATGTTCAGCCGTACTTTACATAAAATGCACTATGATGGCTATTTTGATCTAACTGACATGCTCAGGAATGTTTGAATTTATTTCAAACATTCTCATTTAAGACACAAACACCTTCAGCCATAAATGATACCTGCCAGCTGATGTCGGAATCAGCTATGTTCCAATGTTGCGGCATACCATCAGCTGACTCGAGTTCGTCTGTTCAGCTGACGTCTGATCCAATGTTGCGGCATACCTTCAGCTGACTCGAGTTCGTTTGCTCAGCTGACGTCTGATGTCTTCGGATGGCGATCCGCATCTGAGATTCCCCCTTCATCTGAGCTTCCCCCTCAGATGGATATCTATTTCTTCAGCCCGGCTGATTCCTCATCTGATGGATCCAACAATCCAAGTAGATCGCATTACATCTTGAATCGTGCTTCGGCTAGAGGTTTGGTGAAGATATCGGCTCTCTGAATCTTAGTTGGAATCTTCTCCACAGATACATCCTTCTTCTCAATATGATCTCGGATAAAATGATGTCGGATGTCAATGTGCTCCGTCCGAGAATGGTGAACAGGATTTAAAGAGATATCAATGGCACTTGAGCTATCACAATGGATGGGAACCTGTCCAGTTGCTACTTCATAATCTCTCAGCTGTTGCTTGAGCCACAACAGTTGCATGCAACAACTACCGACAACCATGTATTCTGACTCGGTTGTAGAAGTGGCAACACATGCTTGTTTCTTGGAAAACCATGAAACTAGCTTGCTTCCCATGAATTGACAGTGTCCAGATGTGGACTTCCTCTCCAACCGATCTCTGGCTAGATCCACATCTGAGTATCCGGACAGTTGGATATTGTCGTCAGTTGGATACCACAACCCAACATTAACAGTGCCCTTCAGATACTTAATGATGTTCTTTGCTGCCAACATGTGGGCTTTCCTCGGTTGAACTTGGAACCGGGCACACACTCCAACCGCGTAAGATATGTCTGGCCGACTGGCGGTTAGATATAGCAAAGAACCGATAATCCCTCTATACTTACTGGCATCCACGAGTTTTCCCTCAGATCCGGGTTCAATCTTCCAGTTAGTATTCATCGGGATCCTTGTAGTTTTACTTGACTGCAAACCGAACTTTGCGATGAGCTCCTTTGTATATTTGGACTGATTAATAAAAATTCCTTTTGATGACTGCTTCACCTGTAGCCCAAGAAAATAATTCATCTCGCCCATCATTGACATCTCGAATTTCTCCTTCATGAGAGTTTAGAATTTCTCGCACAGCTCCTCTGACTTGGAACCGAATATGATGTCGTCAACGTAGATTTGCACAACAAGTATATCTTCTCCAACTTTTATGGTGAACAGTGTTTTGTCAACTGACCCTCGTTTGAACCCCGAGTTCAGAAGAAAACCACATAGAGTGTCATACCAAGCCCTAGGTGCTTGCTTCAATCCATAGATCGCTTTCTTCAACTTATACACTCTTTCATCTCCAGTCTCAAAACCGAGAGATTGTTCAACATAAACGTCTTCCTTAATATCACTGTTGAGGAAGGCACACTTCACATCCATCTGATAAACCTTGAATTTGTGAAATGCGGCATAGGCTAGAAATATTCTGATGGCTTCCAACCTTGCAACAGGCGCGAAAGAATCCTCGAAATCAATTCCTTCTTGTTGGCAATATCCCTGAGCTACCAACCTTGCCTTGTTTCTTACGATGAATCCAATGGCGTCTCTCTTGTTCTTGAAAATCCACTTTAATCCAATGACTTTAACACCATTTGGTCTTTCTACCAACTCCCATACACAGTTGCGTAGAAATTCATTCAGCTCTTCTTGCATGGCTGTTGTCCAATGAACGCAGTTGAGAGCTTCCACAACATTCTTCGGTTCTGGCACATTAGCTACGAAACATGAAATCATGGCAACATCTCCGGCTTGCTCGAACTCCTCAAGAACTACCAACTCCTCAACATATTGGACGTAAGTGTTGGAATCTTTCTTAGTTGAGTCTGGATTTGCAACTCTGCTCCTAGTACGCACACCTTTGGCTGGATCTCCAATGATGTTGTCCTTGGAATGATCTTCATACCATCTCTTGTTGCGTCTTCCTTCTTCTTCCAACAGTGGCTGTTCCGTGATTTCAACTGATGGGATAACCTGAGCTGTGGGAGATGCTGGGATCTTCAGAACTGGTGATTTATCAGTTGTGGAGTCTGGATCCTCAACATGAACAATATTTTGAACCGGACTCGGTTGGGCTTCAGATGCTGATGCAGTTGGAGTGATATCAGCTGAAGTTCCCCCTTGAGATGAGCTGGGGTCCTCACATTCATCTTCAGAGGAACAAGGATCATCATCCTCGGTTGCCCATACCAATGGTTCAGCTAGATTCTTCTGCCTTAAGACCTGCGATCTGGTGAGAGCTGGTGGAACATGTGGATCAGCTTGTTGTCCTTTAGCCTATTCCCTGCACTCAAAAGTAGATTCATCAAAACTAACATGAGGTGTTATCTCCATAACACGAGAACTGTTGTTAAAAACTCTATAAGCCTTGATCCGAGCGGCATATCCGAAAAATATGCCCTTCGAAGCCTTGGCGTCAAAAGTTTTCAACTGAGTCTTCCCATTGTTGTGAATATAACACTTAGAACCAAAAACGCGAAAATGTGAAATGTCAGGCTTCCTACTTCTCCATAGCTCATATGGAGTCTTTCCCAACCGCTTGGTCAGAAGAGACCGATTCTGGGTGTAGCAAGCTGTGTTGATTGCCTCAGCCCAAAATCTTTTTGGCAGAGCTGAGCTTGTGAACATGGATGTTGCAGCATCCTTCAGCGTTCGGTTCCTTCGCTCGGCTACTCCATTCTGTTGTGGAGTACGCGTAGCCGATGTTTGATGAGTGATTCTGTGCTTCTTGTAGTATTCAATGATGGTTTCATTGAGGAACTCAGTTCCACGGTCTGATCAGATAGAAATGATTTTCATCTCTTGTTGGTTCGATATCTGATCCATCAGCTTGGATAGCTCATCTCGGGTTTCATTCTTATGACACATGAAAATGGTACATGTGTACCTAGAGAAATCATCAGTAACAACAAGTGTATACTCGTTACCATTCATGCTCTTGGGTGTAACAGGCCCGAAGAGATCCATATGGATCAACTGTAATACTGGGTCGGTTGAGGGAATCGTTTTCAACCGAAAGGAGGATCTAGCGAGCTTTTCCAACTGACATGCACTGCAGATATGTGTTGTTGAAAATACACGGTTCGGAATGCCCTTTGCATGTTCCTGTCTCGCAAGTCAGTTCATTGTCTTGAAATTCAGATGGTTGAGCCTTTTGTGCCACAGCCAGTTCACATCTGAACTGCTCTTCGATAACAGACAGGTGTCAGGAGGACTACTATTCCAATCCGCATAGTAGACATTCCCGATTGGGGATCGATTTCCCAACAATATACTTGCTTTGTTCTGATATTTTTAACTCTGCAGCTTTGTGCATCAAACTTGACAGAGAAACCATTATCACAGAATTGGCTGATGGAGAGCAAGTTATGCTTCAATCCATCAACATATGAAACATTAGAAATAGATATATGATTGGTTTCAAGGGTACCGTAGCCTTTGGTGTGACCTTTTGAGTTGTCACCAAAGGTAACTGATGGTCCTTCCTTCTCCACGAAACTTCCAAGAAAATCCCTCAGATTTGTCATGTGTTTCGAGCATCTACTATCCATCACCCACATGGTATGAGATGCTTTATTTTTCCTCAGCTGTTCCTCCTGCTCCTGCACAGAGAAACACGCTTAGGTCCCCAAATTTAGTTGGGTCCTAGAGGGTTAGAACCAGTTCCCCCTTGAACTGTGGGTCGCTTTTCCCTGTAGATTCGGATAGATTTGTCATTCTAGATTATCTTTCCTTCTCCATCAACTATAACAACACCTCGGTCATCCTTAGGCTTGTTGTTGTTGTTGACGTTCTGATTCTTGGGAGGAGATTGATTTCTCCTATTGTGGGCTTTAGAAGGAGAGGCGTTCCCCCTGTTTTGTTGACGTTTCTGACCCATTTGATTTTGCCTATGAGGTCGGACGCCAGTTTGGAATCTTTGCGGCTGAGTCTGATTCCATTTTCCTGACTGTCGACTACAGCTGTTCATGCTCGGCTGTTGATTCATGTTGTGGCATGAATATTCGTAGCTGTTGGAACTGTTCCACATAGGTTGACTCTGATGGAACCTCTGGTTGTTCTGATGATGGAACCGATGTTGATTCTGATGGTTGAATCCCTGTCGGTTCTGTTGATTCCATCCTTTCTGAGGTCGGTTCAGAGGTCGGTTCTGAGGTCGGTTCTGAGGTCGGTTTTGAGGTCGGTTCTGAGGTTGGTTCTGATTGTATCTCCGACGTCTCTGGTTCCTCTTCTGAGTCCTGGAGCATTCCCCCTCGGTTGTTATCCCAACCGATGGATTCTTTAGTTCTCCAACCACAACTCCTTTTCCTTTCTTAGCTGCAATTCCCTTAACTGGTTGTGCTTGCTGTGACGTGGAGGTTGGATTCATTTGGGGGTTGCAGACTCAACCGGATTTGGTTTGGCAACCGTGACATCCACAGCCTTGACAAAGGTTGCGGGTGGAATTCCAGAGTCCTTGACCATGTCGTAACCGAGTCCAGACACGTCATCCATTTGTCTTTGATAACTGATGAGATTTTCGATGATTTTGGATGATTGATATAGCTTTATCAGGTTGTCCTTCTCAGTTTGTAGATCCTTGAGAAGAACATAGCTTTATCAGGTTGTCCTTCTCAGTTTGTAGATCCTTGAGAAGAACATCTATATGCTCAGTCTGTGCGTCTGACTTCTTCATCAGCTGATCGATCTGTGCCTCTTGCTTGTTCAACTGTTTATGCTGCTCCTTGAACTGCTCATCGGTTGGAGCCTTAGTTTGGTTGGCCTCATACAGTTGACTTTTGAGATTATCAATCTCTTCGGTTTGACTTTTAATTAGATCGTCCTTTTCGGTTAAGGATTCTTCAAGTCTGACAAACTGTTCTTGAAGATTCTTAAACTCAACCGATTGCTGATGCAATTCCTCACTGAGTTCTAGGAAATCACCCCAAGAGGGTTCCAACTCTTCATCTACTTATTCCTGCATGTTAGTCGCATTAGAAGAATTTAAATTAACTGGACTAGAATGTACCTCAGCATCATCCTGGTCAGTTCCAATTGCCATGAGACATTGATCCTGTCCGATAGTGTTGTTGGTGGAAGTCAGCTCGTCCTCATCTTCGGTGTCGGCGAAGATGTCCATGTCATCAGTTGCTTCTTCTGCAACCATGACCTTGTTCTTTGCATTTTATTTGGCCCTCAACGCTTCTCTATCTTTCTTCGAAAGATCTGGACAATCAGCTTTAAAGTGTCCCTCTTTGCCGCATTCAAAGCAACTGTTGGTCACAGGCTTTGAGTTATCTCGAGTTCGGTTGGATTTATAGAACCGTTTGTATTTTCTGAATCGAGTATCCATGTCAGCTAGCTTCTTTGACAAGGAGGCTATACTCTGTTGCAGCTCTTCTCTGCTCGGCTCCTTCGAAGCTGTGTCCACAGATCTTATTGCCCTTGATGTTCGTGGCTTGGAATAGTCAGCTCGAAGTTCTACTGTCTTTGTTGCTGAACCAACATCCTCATGTCGACTCGTCTGCACCGAGGACTGAGTTGATCTTCGTCGGTTCACCTTGTACTCATTTCCTTTCAGAATTGAGAACAGTCTGTCAGTTCCCATTTCTCCAAGATCAGCTCGACTTTCATGAATGTTGGTGAAGGTGTCCCACTCAGCTGGTAGGGCTTGTAATACTTTGTGGTTGATTTCTCTCAAAGTATATTTTCCTCGTCGGATAGACTGAATCCTTCTGATGATATCCATGAACCGAAGCTCCAACTGATCAATGGTTTCATCCTCTTTTAGACAGAAGTTGTCAAAATATTGACAAGCATGAGAGAACTTGTTCTCCTTGGTTTCATCACTCCCTTCGCTAAGAGATGCCAAAATGTCCCACATCTCCTTAGCTGTGTTGCACTCTTCTATCCATGGAAGATAGTCTTGTCCAACTGTGGACATGATAGTGCTCTGAGCCCAGATATCCAGTTGGCTCACTTTTGCTTCCTCAGGAGTGAAGTCTTCTGGCTTCTTCTCGACTGTCACCTCAGTTGCATCTCCATCATTGGGATTTGCAGGAGTGCGAATGACTTTTTCCATGATGGTGATCGGTCCGGATGTAATCACTTGTTGCATTCGATGATGCTTGGACAGCAGAATCTTCTTCATCCGAGTTCTCCGGGATGTATAATTCACAACCGAGAACATGACAACAATCTTGTCTTTAACATCCATCTGCACACAACAATCAGACAACAAATGCAAGCAGAAATGCACTAGCGTGAAAAGGATCTATTCAGTTGACCACTGAAGAAAAACACCTCGATTCACACCTCGTGAAACAGAGTCAGCAGTCTTTTGAACCACTGCTCTTGTTGGGAAATTTATTAAAGTTTTGATTGATTCCAAAACTAACTGACCCCAACCGAGTAGATGTTGCCAGATCCTATTGTTAATAGTTAGGCTCGCTGTTTGAGCATTGTTGAGATTTTATCTTTACAGGTCTCCAGCTGAAGACGACAACAAGGCATCACTTGGAGAGAACATCAGATGTAATTAAAGACAACTGAGTGTTTAAAAAAAAGGGGGAAGTTACGTTCACAAGATAGAATATCAGTTGAGCAATTCAAAAGGGAAGAAGAAAGTCATATGAGCGTTCGAGCCAACTGAGCGTTCAAGTTTCAGAACATCAGCTAAGTTCAAAGGGGGAAGATACAAAAGAACATCAATTGTAAGAAAGACGACTGAGCATTCGAAGCAAACTGATCAGAGTCAGATACAAGAAGGACAACTGAGCGTTCAAGATGGAACATCAGTTGTAGGACTAAATTAGTTAGATCAACAGCTTGAAGTTCAAAGTCAGCTGAGAGTTCACATGTTCCTACTCAGACAGAAGCATTCAGATAGAACATCAGCTGCAGACCAATCAGATGAAGATCAAACCACTCAACCGACTGTCAAATGTTGGAGGTCAAAGGTTAAGATTTGAATTTCAAACAAGGAAGTCACGTGAAGGTTTGACTCTCTGTCATTACCTCATTTGGCCCAACACAAGGCTGTCTCAGATGGAAAGCAGAAGCATGCAGCTGCCAAATTCGGAAAGTCTGCAGAGATGTGAGACAAGCCATCGCTTTCAAAGAACAGAGATCAACAGCTCTTCCAACGGCTAGTTGATTCTCTCCGCCTATATATAGAGGCCTTCATTCATTCAACAAACATAAGACAGATAAGAGCAAGAAGAGATCAAAGAGCGAAAGAAAGAACCAAATACTTCACACGAGCTGAGCTGCATTCAATCTCTTAGAACATCATTAGTTGAGAGTTCTAGAGTAATAGATTCTTTCTTAGTGTCTTTTGATCCAACCTTGAGAACTTCACTTGTTGATAGTTCGTAGAGTGTTAGAACATAGCTCACTTCTTGTTCGAGCTATTAGTTGGAACCCCACTTTTTCTTACACCTGAAAAGGTTATTAGGACCCTACTCTTCCCGTAACTGAGTAGATAGGTTGATTAGTACCCGTAAACTAATCTGTAAGGTTGAAAAGTACCCGTAAACTTATCTTAACGGTTGCAAAGCCCGCGTAAGCTTTGTGGTTTGTCCAGAAGAACTTGGACTGAATTGTGTGGACTCACAACTCCCCGTGGACGTAGGAGTTATCTCCGAACCACGTAAATCTTTGTGTGTTGTGTTTATTTTTCAGTTATCTTATTGCATATTCAACTGACCAACTAACGTGCATACAAACTGCATTCTTCCATATCAATTGTCTTGGTTATTGACCAACCTTGCATTTAAGCGTGAGTTAATTTTTATACGAGTTAATTTCCACCACATTCCGCACATCACTTCACTTCCAGCTGAGTGTTTCTTACTCTGTTGTGATTCCAACTGAGTTGCATTACTCGGTTGTGTTACTTTTAGGGGGTTGTTTTTAAAAAGCTTTATCTGGTGTATTCCCCCCCATACACCAGAACTCGTATCGGGACCATCAGCTCTGATACCACTTGATGGTCCCGATACGAGTTCTGGTGTATAGGGGGGGGGGAATACACCAGTTAGGAATTTTAAAACAACCCCCTGAAAAAAACCACAACTGAGTAAAAGGACTCAGCTGGAATCACAACTGAGTAGGAAAACTCAGCTGGAAGAGTGGTGCTGTGCGGAAAGTGATGGATAATAATTAACTCGTATAAAATAACTCACGCTCAGATGCAAGGTCGGTCAATAACCAAATCAGTTGAGAATGTAAACATGCAATTTGAGTGCTAGTTAGTTGGTTAGTTGGATATGCAATAAATAACAGAACAGAAAACACAAACACACAAAGATTTACGTGGTTCGGAGAGAACTCCTACGTCCACGGGGAGTTGTGAGTCCACACAACTCAGTCCAAATTCTTTAGGACTGCAACCACAAAGCTTACGCGGGCTTTGCAACCGTTAAGATAAGTTTACGGGTACTTATCAACCTATCTACTCAATTTCGGGAAGAGTAGGATCCTAACAACCTTTTAGAGGATGTGTGTGAGGGTGGGTTTTCCAACTATTAGCTCGAACTAAGGAGTGAGCTAAGATCTAAGCTTGAACAAATGAAGACTCAAACTAAGATCGAAAACACCAAGACAGATTCTCACACTCTATGAACTCTCAACTAGTGATAATCTTAGAGATTAAATGCAGTTTTGCTTGTGTGAAGTATATCGTTGTTCTTTCGCTCGTGTATCTCTTCTCTATCTTCTCTGTGTCTTGGTGAATGAATGAATGCCTCTATTTATAGGCGGAGAGAATCAACTAGCCGTTGGATGAGCCGTTGATCTCTGTTCCGTGAAAGCGATGGCTTGTCTCTCATCTCTGCAAATTTTCCCGATTTGGCAACTGTGGACTTCTGCTTTCCATCTAAGACAACCTTGTGTTGGGCCAAATGAGGTCATGACAGAACGTCAAACCTTCACGTGACTTCCTTTTTGAAATTCAAATCTTCAACCTTAGTCTTTCAGCATTGATTAGTCGGTTGAGAAGTTTGGTCTTCATCTGAGTGGTCTTCAGCTGATGTTCTATCTGATCGATATCTTCATTTGACCTTCTGTCTGAATAGGAACAGTTGAACCCTCAGCTGCCTTGAATTTCATGTTGTCGATTTATCGGATTGAGTCTTGTAACTGATGTTCCATCAGAACAGTTGGCTTGAACGCTCAGTTATCTTTCTTACATCTGATGTTCTGTATCTTGAACGCTCAATTGTCTTTCTGATGTTCTGTCTTTTGAACACTCAGTTGTCTTTCTGTTGTTCTGTTGTTGTATCCGAGTAACGCCATGTTGCTGTCTTTAGCTGGAGACCTATAAAGATAAAATCTCAACATTGCTCAAACAGCGAGCCTAAATACTAACATTAGGATCTGGCAACATCTACTCGGTTGGGGTCAGTTGGTTTTGGAATCAGTCAAAACTTTTCTTAAATTTCCCAACAAGAAGGAAGTCTAGAAGTGACGAAAGTCTTAAGCGATGTATGTCATTCTGATTTAAAATTAGAGGATGAGGAGAAAATTTTCCTCATGATTTTCTTGCTAAGGATTATTGTGATTATTTCTTCGCATTCAGTATAAGCTTAGACGAAGCTTTATATGATTTTTAGATATCTTGGAAAAGATAGTTTTTATGTGTATAGATTGGCTGTGTCGCCAAGTCTATGGAATGTTTATTATGATTGTATATCTCATTTGAGAAAGTATGTGTTCGATTCTAAACACGTGACCCACCAGCAAGACGTTGTTCTTGATTAAATTATAAGTTATGAAGAAAGGCCACAATCGATCGTGAATCGAAAAGTGCGATAGTTAAGAAGTAAGTCAATACGATTAGTAAAGTGTTCGGGAATTACCACGGGCAAGAGGAAGCTACGTGGGAACTTTTACGAAGGAGGTAAGCAAATTTCGGGACGAAATTTTTCGTTAGGGGGGTAGAATGTAATACCCCAGATATTTTCTTCCGACGAGAAATAAAATTTTTCTAATTAATTAAGGCTTTGCACGCCTAAGTTAAGGATTTTCAATTCTAAGACTAACAGTGAAATCCGTTTCTAAAAATAAATTCCAGAAGTCGGTTGAACGACTATTGTATTAGGGTTTTCGCGTTCGGTAAAATTTTCGCCCGAAAACTCAAATCGAGAAACCGTCTGATTTTACATTCACTCTTTTTGCGAGACGAGTAAGTTAGTAAAAATCCGTTTTATTATTTTTCCGGACAAAATTTGGACTGTGATGTCCCGACTTTTTATCGGATTTTGAAAAACAAAATATGCTTTCCGAGTATGTGATTTATTTCTAATCTAACGGTCGAATTAGATTTCATCGAATACGTAACCACATAAGAAATTATTTCTCGACTTTTATAACGTCGTTTTAGACTTGAAAACGAGATATTTTCGACAAAATATCTCATCCTAAACCGCTACCTCAGGGGGTGTGAGTCACCCTAGTTAGTCATCCTACTTTATGAGATAATATCTAAACACTTAGTCATCATCTCTCTCTCCCAAACCTCCCAAAACCGCCACCTCTTCTCATCTCTTCTCTCTCACTTTTTTCTTCCATTGTTAAGAGTTCTTCAAGCTTTCAAAGCTCCACAAGTTCGTCATTTACCGATCAATCATAGTTCCGAGTCCATAAACGTCAAGGTAAGAGCTTCTTCTACGTTATGAACCGAACACAAATCATTTCCCATCATTTTATTTTTTTCGAAACATGGGAGGTGAAGAAGCATGATGAACCTATGTTTATTACATGATATAATATGCTTAGGAATCATTCTATGGAATGAAATCATAAAGAAATCACCCCCCTTGAATCTATGTTATTACCGAAATTTTTGATGGATTTAGGGGTTTTTCGTAGCTCGATTTTCTTGATGTTTAATTGATGGATTAGTGTTCTATGTGATGTTAGATGATCACATGAATTAAATTAGAATTTTCTAAAAATAAAAATAGAAATGTAAGAGATGAAGAAGTGATGATTTGATGAAGAAGATGTTATGTTTTGCATGAAATGATAATGGAAATAAGGTATGTATGTAGATGACTATATAATTATTTGGATTTTTTCTAAAAATAAAATAAAAACCGTAAGAGACGGAAATTCATCGACAAGTCAAGACTCATAAATGTTTTGAGAATATGGTTTACATATTAGTGATGCTAGATAGATGATGATCGTTGTTGTAAAATTTGAACGAAATCGGAGAACGTCGGAATTTTGTTAAGAGACGAGCAATCATCGATAAGTCAAAAATAAATAATGATTTAGGTTTGTGATTCGAACCTATGTTAATCTTGTTAGTTAATGCTCGTAACCGGAAAATTTGAGTGAATTCTAAGAAGATTGAAATTTTGTTAAGAGACGAAGAAACGTGATTAAACGTCGATAGAAAAGTCGAATAAGGAAAACCAATTTAATAATAATGATTGTTGTCGTTTGACGAACGAGTTTGTAGTTGACGACATTTCCATCCGAGATACGAGACGTTATGAGATATAGTTAAAAATCGAGAAGTTGTTGAACGAAATAGAAATTGAAGTTTGTTTTGATATAGTAAATGGTTAGCTGGAAATGACGAGGAAATGCTCGTCGTTTGTTAATCAAAAGTCGTGATTATGAACTCTTTTAAAGGATACTGTATGAAGACTGTATTGGGATGAAGATTTCGTGAAAATAAAAGTGGAATAGTATTGATCGAACCTAGGGAATCGTGCGTCGAGTTTTGTCGAGCATTAGGGTTTCGCGCGACTATTTTGCGACGTTTCACGGAAACTGTCATAACTTTTAGCTCGCTTAACGAAATCAAGATCCGTAAATTGGAGAGTGAACTAGACATCCGTGGCTTTCTTTTGGTATAAATTTCATCTCCTGTTTCGAAGTACCCTTTTCTGGGTGGACTTACTGATCTGTGCAGTAAATTCAAGAACCTAGTTTCTTAAGTTGAATTCTTTTCAACTTGATTCCTTTTGATCTTCTAAGTCGTTATGAGTTATTGACTTCCGTTATCTATTGATCTAAGTGTCGAGTAATGAGCCGAGTCAGTTTGTAAATGAGAATTGTTCGAG
This sequence comes from Schizonepeta tenuifolia, assembly GCA_029490685.1. Classification (NCBI taxonomy): domain Eukaryota; kingdom Viridiplantae; phylum Streptophyta; class Magnoliopsida; order Lamiales; family Lamiaceae; genus Schizonepeta; species Schizonepeta tenuifolia. The sequence goes on from CM055959.1 coordinate 80,756,034, forward strand.
TCTCGTTTATTCGTTAATGAAAAGAATATAGTTAAAGTGCAAAGGCCTAAAAAACTTAACCGATTCCGAATTTCTGTTTTCTTTTTAACGTCTCGACCAAATACTAAAAGTGTGATTATCTGCGTTCAAAGAAGGAGGACGTCGAGATTTGAGGACAGGACGGAAGACAGAAGGTTAAAGTTTGTTCTGTAAACGATTGAAGTGGGCTTTTCTATCAAAATAAAATGAGCGTACGTTGCTCGAAAGTGTTTACTTGTTGCTTTAATAAGTATGTATTAAAGTAACTATTAGTGCATGATGAATTGTTATATGTGAATTCTTTTGTGCCTCTCTGAGTTAGCCCACAGAGTGCTAACCAGAGTATTGGATTCTGAGTTAGCCCTCAGAGTGCTAACCAGATATTCCAACCTAACGATCAGATTCTGAGATAGCCCACAGAGTGCTATCCAGAGGGACAGATTCTGAGTTAGCCCACAGAGTGCTTTCCAGACTATCAGATGTGAGTTAAAACCCACAGTGTGTTATCCAGAATTAAATGAACAGCAGTATAAGTTATACAAGTGTTTATGAAAAGATGCATGATTAAATCTATACTCTTGTGAGTTGTTTTCGGCAATGTGCCCACTAAGTGCTTTATGTACTTAGCCCTGCATGTTTGTTTTTAAATGTGCAGGTTGAGTGACGAAGGCGGAGGAGGTTGAGTAAAGAGTTGTTTATAGGAAGAAGAACAGTGTCTCAGTTTTACGTTTCCGCTGCTACTCTAGTTCTCATTATTGTGTATCTTTTGAGCCTAAGTTTCGTACTTTGAACTTAGTTGTTTTGAGAACAAGTTGTCGGGTGATCCTTCGAGATCGACTCCCTTTTTATTCAATAATGTCAAGTTCATAGTAGTTTCTGTTATAAATGTCAGTTTATTTATTTATTTCCCCTTCTTCCCCGCTTCTTTAATCCAATCCCTAGTTGCACCCCGGCTTGGCCGTCCATCGGGATTTGGGGCTGTGACATTAAACATGTGCCTTTTTTAATATATTTTTAAATTTAGCAAATAAAACTTAATGTAAAGTACCCTAAACTTTCTTTCTCCTCAAAATCGATGTGGAATAAAATCTATTAATAATAAGAAAATAAATGGTGCTATGTTCTAATTTTCCTTTATTCTGGTATTTTGACATTCTTAATTCATAATAATATACATATATCAATTAATAATAGGAAAATAATCAATGATCTCTCCTCGATGTTATGTTATAATTTTTCTTCATTCTTGGATTTTCGTAATTATTAATACACATATATTAGTTATTATTATATTTATATAATAATTTCTCATGTCTCATGTATATATCTGTTATTATTATCTTTATCTTTATTCTTCACATTTCCTTAAAGCTTTGCATATTATTATTTCATAATATTATTAATAATACTGTTCTAAAAAAATTATAATATTAATATTATATACTATAACTCAATTTTTTAATATATATATATATATTCTCAATTTCTAAATACAAATCATATAGCCCATTTTTATTATTAATTATATGATTAACAATTATGAAAAGTAAAATTATATTTTAAGTTAGTCAATAAATAACGTCAATAATAAAATTTAAAGCAACAACATAAGCAAATCAGCATTTAAGAGGTCAATAGGAATTTTGTAATCGAAAAAATCTCTATGAAAATTAAATAAGTATATTTAATCAATATATCTACATGAATCCCTTTATCTTTCATTCATATTTTTCTAAAGTCTTCGATTAGTGTCTGCTAGAAAACACTACTCATATCACACTGAATATAATGTATGAATAGAAAGCTAAAAAGAAAAAAAAATCTTGAAAATGTAAATATATCTTTCTCGACCTTTGGCTAAGATTAGAGATATCAATTTATCATAAACCAACGAGAAGATTCAAACCAATAATTCAAATAGACATAAAAAACATCTTGAAAATGTAAATATATATTTCTCGGTCTTTGTTAAGATTAGAGATATCAATTTATCACGATTCAAATCAACAAGACAATTCAAATCAACGAGACGATTCAATAGACACAAAAGAACATTTTTATCGAGTACCCAACAAGTTTGCTACAGGTATATACAATAAAGTCACAATTTTAATTGAGATGTAGAAAAATTAAAAAAAAAAAATAGATTTAAAAAATACATAATAAATGCAAATATGTCTGTTGGGAAAATTAGTAAAGGTTTCGATTGATACCAAAATCCAACCGACCCCAACCGAGTAGATGAAAGCCATCAGTCTGAACTTAGCTAGAGCTTACTGTTTGAGCGTAGGGATTTTATCTTTACAGGTTTCAAGCAGAAGAAGACAGCCGGACTGAAGAAAGCAGTTCGTGAAGAACTCAGTTAAGATCCAAACTCAGCTAACCCTCAAACTAAGTTGACACCTAAAGCTCAGCTGAACCACGAACTCAGGTTGACAACAACTCAGTTGACTCCTCAACTGACCCACGCACCTCAAGTGTGAAGAGAAGTTGTGTCGAAGTCAACGTTCGCAAAGCTGAGAAGAGAAGACTTTGAAGACGTTGAAGGCAGAAGAGTTGAAGTCCAAATTAAAAACTACTTGGAAGCATAAGTCAGCTGGACAACTTACTATAAATGGACCGACAATAGAGATGCGCATAAAGCAAAGGTCACAGTTGCCATTTTAGAAAAGTTTCTAGAAAAGAAGGTGGAGTGCCATGCTTTTGGCAGAGATCAAACGACTCTTTCCAACAGCTAGTTAGATCTTTCTCTAAAAATAGAGGTCTCCACATCAAAGCTTGTGGGCAGATAGGCACATAGGAGAGAGTGCCAAGAGAGAGAAGAGAGAAAATTAAGAGTGAAGAAGCAGCAGCAGACCACAACTCTCTCTAGCAAGAAGATCTCAGTTGAAGACCAGTAGAAGTCGAGTGTCCACTCCTCCTCCTGTTCTTCCATCTAGCCTCTCAAAAAGTCCCTTCTTTGATCGAGTTTAGAGTATAGGTTCTTGCATAAATTTGTGTCCAAGCAGACTCTCTCCCAAAAGATCGAGTCTCTGAGCCTTAGGACGAAACCTCCACTTCTCTCTGTGTAGAAGGCTTCATAGTTGGAAAAATCCCCAACCCCGCAAACCTTTGGTCTGACTTTGAACCTGCAATCAAAGTCAATAGGTCTCTTTGAACCCGCAATCAAAGACCAGGTCTCTTTGAACCCAAAATCAAAGATTAGGTCCCTCAGAACTCGCAATCTAAGACTAGGTCCCTTAGAACCCGTAATCTAAGCCCATGTTGGACACTTGTTCGTAAAAGTGTTGTAAGGTCTTGTTCAAACCCGTAATCGAACTAATTAGGTTGTTTGGTACCCGTAAACCAAGTGGAATGTTTGATAAGCACGCCTAAGCTTATCTAGTGGATTACTTCCCCTAAAAAGAAGTCGTGGACGTAGGAGGTCAATCTCTAAACCACGTTAAAATACTGTGTTCTTTACTTTCAGTAATTAGATCCAGTATTTTACATTCAGTTTCCTAACCAACTGACACATCATACAAACTGCACACAAACTGCACTTGCACACAAATTGCATTAACTTTGGGAACTTGACCTTTCCCCATTTTCACAAAGGTTTCAATTTTAGTAACGAGCTTAACTTTCCACCAACTTCTGCAAACGCTAAACTCTTTGAAACCTCAGTTGACTACACACCTGACTATCAGTCCAAGAAGTCAGTTGTGTACCTAATTGTATGATCAACTCCAACTAACGAACTCAGTTGTAGAGCAGCTCCAACTGACTTTCACAGTTGTTGAGCCAACTGACCTGCGCAGTTAACTCAGTGAAAAGACTTTTAAAGCAAAAATTGCTACTGGTGTATACCTCCCTCCCCCCGCATACACCTGATACTCGTTACTGGGACCATTAAGTGGTATCAAAAGACTGATGACTCTGGTTCACAAGGGGTGAGTCGAGTAGATTTTTCAGTGGTCAACTGAATAGATCTTTCCTTAAAACCTTTAGTGCATTCTGCTGCATATTTTCTTGTTTGTCTCTTGTGGTGTGCAGGAAACATGAACCCGACATTGCTAGGAAGTTTACTGGAGTTCTCCGTGGATGATTATCCCACGTAGAAGTTTCGCCTGAAGATGTCATTGACTGCCAGGCATCACCGGTATGGGAGACTATTGAAAATGGTCCCATCCGTGTGACTGAGACAGTATTGGTCCCTTTGCTCACTCCAAGAGAATGAGAGACAACCCTGAAGGTCGAACCAAAAGCCTAGGAGCAGTACACCAAAGAAGAAAGACACATCGCGCAGCTAGATGACATAGCAAAGAGTGCCATCTTTTCCACCATTAGTAAAGCCTACCTGCCGAAGATTATCAATTGCTCCACAACAAAAGATAGGTAGAAAGCCTTAGCTGCACTCTGTGAAGGCTCTGACGAGATCAAGGAGGACAAGTTTACCTTAGCTTGTTAGAAGTACGAGAACTTCTCTCAGCTAACTGGGGAGTCCATCGATAAGATGGAGCTGAGATTTACAAAGGTCCTAATGGACATTGAAATATTAGGAAAGGCACATACTCTCAGCGTGAGATGAACTTGAAAGTTCTCTCTGCATTAGGCGAAGACTGAACAGTTGACAGAGTCGTCCATCAAAATCGGAGTGACCTCAGTTCGATGACAACTGAGAAGTTGTTCTCCATCCTCAAGGCAATGAGTATGATATCTTCCGACTGAGGCAGAGCAAGCTTCAGAAACCAGAACAGACTGAGCACAGCTCAGCTTCCAAGCCAGTAGCTCTTCGAGCTGAATCGAGCATATCCAAGTTCGCCAGACCCTCACGGTCCTCTCACTCCTCAGCTAGGACGTAACCGAGCAGATCCGAACTTCGGAAGAAGGTCAACGAAATAACAAAACAACTCGAGGAGATGAACTCCAAGATCGAGAAGTACAGGAAGATCAACAGGAGCCGGCGGAGCTAAACTGAACCCTCCTCAAGGAATCAAAGCGAAGGATGCTTTGAATGCGGGAAGCCATGACACTTCAAAGCTGACTATCCTGATCTCTCCAAGAAGAAGAAAGAAGCCTACGAGAAAAGGCCAAGGAGAAGGTCCAAGGCCATGATCATTGAGAATGATGTCGACGACATCGACATATTCATGGAGTCAGAAAAAGAAAAAACTGACTCGCCATCAAGCTCAGTAGAAAAAGACCAGTGCTTCATGGTATTGCTGGAAGAGTCAACTGATGAGGTAAACTCTTCTTTCCATCCCTCCCATATTGTTTCTTCTGTTAACCAATGTACAGGAAAATTAGACGAAGATATCCAACCGTCTTAGGATAAGGTCGAACACCTGAGCAAATTGTGTACTGATCAAGTTGCACAGTGCAAAGAGCTTCAAGCTGAGTTTGACATCATAAGCAACGAGATGATCATGAAGGATCATGACATAGAGAAGCTTGTGGAGAAAAGCCGAAGACTCCATGAAGAAGTTGCTCAGTCAACCAATAGTCAGGTCATCAACTTGATCAACATAACCAGGACTCAGGCGAAATACATCTCTTAGTTGCAAATGGAGCTGAAGTTTGCAAATGAAAAATTAGTATCTCTTCATGCCTCGAGCGCAGCTCTGGAGATCATGATAAGCCACCAAAGACCTCCCAAATGCGTAGAAGGTCTTGTATACAACCCAACGACGGACTCTGGAGCTCAGTCAGCTCAGTTCATCAAGGCAATTGGATCACCAATTGAGGCACCTCAAGTTCAACTGAACTCAGTCTAAGTCACAGTTAAAGAGACTTCAGTCATCCCTCATATTGTCGAGACTCCTGTGAAGGATAAAGGCAAGAAGGTTCTAATTGAAGAACCCAAGAAGCATGAAGCTGGTACATCAAAGGATGCTGAGAGATCCTCAAGGAAGTCCAAACCCTGAGGTCGCAGAGGGAGGGGGAACCGACAAAGTGGACCTTCACAGCCAAGGCAAAATCAGCCCTGGCGCAGACCAAACTACTCAGCTCAGCATCATCAGTAAAGGCATTCGAACTGGGATAATCCTCACTTCTACCATCAGACATTCCCAGTGCATTATCACTACCAGCAAGCATATCAACGACATGGAAACTACATTGATCTATTCAATGGTCCTAGTTATCCACAGATCGGGTATGCTCAAGGAGTAAGACAATTTGGGTCGACTCTCAGACAGTTCTCACCTCAGAGGAATCGACTATCTCAGCTGAGTCGAAACCAAGCTCCTCAAAGACAGGATTATCCACCACTCAACTGGACTGCACACACACCCAAGGAATTCTAGTCGGCAGTCTATATGGATAATGCAGGAAAGGTGATCTGAACTGATGACTCAGTTTGAGTTTTTCAGGAAGCCCCAGTTGCTTCCAAACCTGAGTCCAACTGAGTTTGGAACAGGAGTTTGTCCTGTAGGCTGCAGGAACAGGATAAACTGAGAGCAGACTATCCTGTAGGGTCAGTATGCATTGTTGGGAAAATACATGCTAATATATGAAAAGTGAAGAAGATGGAGATCACAAGTTGAGGATGAATCTCAACTTGAGGGGACGTTACCGTTCGATGGAGAACGTGAAGATCAAATCTCAACTGAACAGACGAACTTGAGTCAGTTGAGTGTATGTTGATTCAATTGGGATTCAAACCAACTAAGAAGATCCAAGGATCATATTCGTCCCTTAGTAATTAAGGCAGGTGTTTTTTGAAATAAATTCAAACATCCTCTGATGATAACGATCAATTAAGTTGAGTCCCACAATCGCATTCAATGCAAAGCTATCCCTAATCAATAGGTTAAGCTTTTAAGACCGCGAATGGACTGACATGGAAGTTGATACATGCCGTACGCGCGAGTACCCATCACCGTTGGACCCACGTCCCATGCCACATTCCAAATAGACGAACTGTCTCAAATCCAAGCCATTGATCACGAAGAGATGGGAATCACTAACAACTGTTGATTGCAATCCTCTTCCCCGCTTATAATGAATTCTTAAAATCCCTAATTGATCCACCATATTGATTTATTCAATCGGAGAATTCTTGCAATCCATTCCTCCAGTCATCACACTTTATTCATCTTGTAATATTTCATCCAACATCTATCAAGATCCACCATGCCCATCGAAGCAGCAATTGAGAATGTGAGAGCTAAGGTTGTGTTTGAACCGATTTTATCTCTTGAGCAAGAAGATCATCTTGATATGAAGAAATCTATCGACCGGATTCAAGGTGTAGGATGAAGGAATGGTTATGTTATGAACCAATGTTTCTCCTCCCCTCCGCAGCTGCTGAATTCTTCGTTAATCTGCACAAAGATGAAAACGCGTCGTTCACTTTCCAGTTTGTTCGGGGACTAATGATGGCTTCACAAAGGAGGAAATCTTCATTAACGTCACCCACTGCCTGAAGAAATTTTTGCATCTCCCCAGCAACAGAGAAAATCTCTCCTCTCACAAAGAAAGCACGATTAGCAAATTTATCCAAGAGTTTACCATTGGAAAGGAGAAATTCGAAGGAGGGATGATGCGAACAAAGCTAGAGCCAAAACCACGCCTACTTTATGACATCGTTGTGCACTACTTTAATCTGTTGTCTGGATCTAAATCAGATGTGAGCAAACCAAAGATGAGACCAACAATGGCGATTCATGAAAGGATTAATACTGATTGGGTGATAGTTGTAACAGACTCTTGTTGGTCCAAGCTGCCAGAATCAACCATCAACAGAGTCCTTTCACTTGCAAGGGAAATCTGCTCTTTGGAACTATAGTCAGCTCTATCATTTTGTGTGCTATTGATGAAAAAGAGCTGATGACCGACCGGGATCAGACTCATAGGAAAGAATTAACTAATACGGAAAGATTATTGCAAACTGAAGATAAGATTGTGACAGTTCTCTCCTTGACCTTCAAAGGTACCTCCAAGTCACAAAAGAGAGGTTGAGGTGGTAAATCCAGAAGAAATCGGACATCTCAAAATAACGGGGAAAATGAACCTCAGAGTGGATCAGACTTTGAAAGAACTCCATCTCCTACTCCAGAAAAGAAGAAACAAAGAACTAAGAGGTTGAGCTCACCTCCCATTTCCAAGAAGAATCTATCTCAGTTCGCTTCACTTGATGTCAGTAAGTCATCACATCCGTTCACTGCAGAAGAATAAGAAGTAGACCACACTGAGGAAGCACACAAGTCTGGATCTATGCAAATGGAGGAAGATCATCTGACTGAAGGAACAGTTTGCAAATCCCCTTCAGCTGAAGATGGACTGAGGAACCAGAACATTCAAAATGAGCACGAGTCAAATCTTCCAGGAGGAATTGATCATGGAACTTCCTCAAGAGAATTGAAAATTGGGTCTCCACAGAGACAAGTCCTTTCAGAAGAAAAAGTATTTCAAGGACTTGATCCTCTTCTGCAGGACAATTGTTGTGTGTGTAAGAGAATAAATACGATCAACACAAATTAGTACGCAAGTATACGCAGTCTCAACAAGTAATAAACGGAAGTATTCCAAGATCGTCTCCACAGGGAATGCAAAATAGAACTTAGGCTATCTCAACTACTTTAAAACTAAATTAAACAAAGCTATAAATCAAGCTGGTTGGGTTTTGGAAAATAACTAAACGGAAATGAATCTAAAATTACTTAACACAGTTACGGAAATAGATAATAAGAGATTAACGAGGAAATTTATAAGAGAAACGGACTTGGATTGTCGAATCTCTCTATGTCTTTCACACAGAACAGAATGCTGCAACAATTTTCTAGCAAAATTCTCACAATAGCGTGAAACTTTAATTTTACAAAGGATTTTCCCAAATCCTAAGATTTAAACTCTCTTCTCCTAATCAATATATCCCTATATCAAACAGAACAAGAGAATTCCATTATCTAACCATTTTCACAAAGGCTACACAAAGCAACAACATATTCCTATGCAATTAGAACCTTGCGCCATTCAAATCTTATCTACTACCATTAACCTTCCCAAATTTAATAAGCAGCTAGATATTCTACCATTGATGGCCAGTCAACAACAAGAACAAGCAAGAAATCCTTTTGAATGGTAAGTAAGCATTTCACCACTAAAAGTGCAAGGAAATACAATACTAAGACATAGAGTTCATCTCAATCGAAGTCTCAAGAGTTTAGCTCACGCTTGACATAAAGAAAAAAGAAAATAAACTTGAATCTGAACATGACTAACAACAGCAAAAACTAAGATTTGCAACTGGAACTATGAGTAAGAGAGAGAAAGAAAACTAAGATGGTGAAGTGTCAATGGTGTGTTCTGCTTCTTTCTTCTCTTCCTTCCGAAAATAGCTGATTGTACTCAATTCTCGTGCTCTCTCTGATCCTTCTTATTTTCTGTATTGTATCCCCCCTCCTTTCCAATTGCGGCTGCTTCTATTTTAGGTAGTAGCTAGGTTTCCTCATTTAGTGACAAAATGACTCTCCTGCCCTTCATTAGCTCTTCCTCCTTCATTTTTGGCAGCTGGATTGTCCTCTTCATTTGCCACATCAGCTCACTTTCTCTTTAAGGCAGGTCCCATTCATCCATTTAAAGCCAAAATCGCAAGTTGACTACTCCAAATATGCTTCAGCATAATTCCAGCAACTCTGCATATCTTGCACAATAAAAACAAAGCCAACAAGAAATTTCCTTTCCTTCTTTCTCAAATTATAAACAATAGGAAAAGTATTTTCATGAATCTCAGCTCTCTTTGCCACAAAACCAAGGGACTTAATGACAACACGAAACAACAAGAAATAAGATCGAAAAAAGACAACGAAATCGAGCAACAAACACACTCTTACTCGACTTAAAGCTTGAAAGAAAAGAAAATAACTCTATATCCAAGAGTTATCACACCCCCAAACTTAGAACATTGCTCGCCCTCGACTGATGCTGACAGAAAAAGAAGAACGCAAAAGAAAAAGAAAACAACTTGACTAGAGAAGACACAACAGAGGAACAATTTTTTTACACAGTTAGGAGACTCGGCTGACAGAACACACAAAACCTTTTGAACATGCATGCATAGATCTTCCTAAATCATCTCAAACTCTCCACTAGAAAATGAGTTTAGTTTTTCAAAAATTGACTACATGTTTCCCTCTCCGCTGATGCAGACAACCACCAAGTAAAGAATCAAAAGGACTTTAAAAGCTTGTAATGTTGGGCTCGGGTGAAGGGTAGGATAAAAGGTTGTTTGTGGCTTAATTTAAACTGAACATCTTGATGATTCTAGGACCAAAACGAGCTGCATAGTCAAAACCCCTCAACATTTCTCAATACAAAACAACCTCTTTGCCAATTCCAGCAACAACACGAGAGATATAACAACTTTCTTTTCATTATTTTTTTAAGATGTTTTTTTTTTCAACTATACATCAACAAAGAGACAAGAGAACAAGGAAAATGAGAGCGAGCTCTCCCCACCCCCAAACTTAGAAATCAACATTGTCCCCAATGTTGGAAACAAGCACAAGGGGAAAAGACATTCTCACTTCCAATTGAGTCTCACCAAATAAATGAATTGTCCAAACAGATCAAGGTGTTCAGGAGAAAATGAAAGTTTGTTATTTTATTTAGGCTAGGCTAGCAAGTGGCTTAGAAATTAAAGGATAAAATTAGGCTCAATGGGGTGACTAGGGAAGAAAAATATGCAGTATGGGTAGGCTTGAAAGGCTCAAACGGTCCAAAGATGGCCTAGATCATGTCCTATACTTGGTGATGTACAAAATTCGCCTCAAGAAAAATATTTTATCAATTATGAAATAAAGCAAAATTCACCAAGAGATCAAGTAACTTAGTCAAGCTATCCATGCATCGTCAATGAAAGCACGAAAATTTTCAAAAACAAATTAAAAAAGACTGACACACAGAGGAATAAAAGACACCACTTTCAAAAGACCGAAATTGAACAAAAGCAAATAAGACAGACAAGAGAGCTGAGATCATAAAAACTCCCCTTGCCTACTCTTCGGGCTCAGCCGAAGATGTAGGATCTACATCATCAGATGTGGGAACGGGCCATGGTTGGAAAATAATGTCTAGAATGATTGGCAGATTTGCAATGGGCCTCGGGGACATGGCACGCAGATTCCTGTTGAGGGCATAATCTCGTGCCTTGACGTATTTCCAAAGAGAATGGAGTTGCCTTCCAAACTCGTCAAAATTTTAAGCACAAAATGGGACTCATGAAAGCAGCAACAACTCAACACATCAACATTGACATTCTCAGAGCACAACACAAAAAAAATCAACTCAAATTCAGCCAGAATTTCTCCAAAATTAGGAAATTAGAACAACAAAAAGTTACCCACTCGAATTGAAAAAAATGCCCAATAAAATTTCTGCACAAACAACTCTTAATCCCACACATGCAAAATCAAAGTCCCAAGAGAACTCGGTCTTAAAGGCGACTCTCCAAAATTCAACAAGATTCTCATTCACAAATCTTAAATCACGCACAGCAAATAGACATGAAAAATCCAAAATTAACAAGATTCTCCAAAATGCAAGGATTGAAATTTACCTCTTGTGTTGTTGAGTAAAATTTCAAACCAGAAGAAAAATCGAGAATTGAGCAGAGTATGTGGCTGTGGGCTGAAAAATTAGGGCTCGAGTGTGACGAAATTCGAAGTGAGAGAATTGGGTTCGCAGAATAGAGGGAATTCAGATTGGGTAGTGATTGGAACTCGTCGGCGGTAATGGTTGTGGCGGAGAGATGTGTTGAGCGAGTGAAGCTTTCGCGAAGCAGAAAGGGAGGTGGAAGAAAGAGATGGAAAGGCGGGAGGATCTGTTGGGATTCTTCTTTTTTCTTTTAATAAATTCCCTTTTTTTTAATAAAAGAAAAACATCACAAGCAAATAAATAAAAAGTCAAAACCTGGGAGTGGGCCTTAGGAAGAAGATTCAAATTCAAGCACGCAGCTTCTAGTCCAATTCGTTTGGCAAAATGCTCTGAAATTGCTGCAGCAATTTAGAAGAAAAATACTCCAGAATCACAATTTCGACTCCCATACTTCACTGACTTCAAAAATTGAATTTGTGCTCCAAAATTGCTGCAACAAAACCTTCACTAGTACACAAATCCATCCTTGAGTCATCAATACCTACAAAATACCAAACGAGAAACATTAAAATAACAGGAACAATTAACTAATCTAAACTAACTATTTTTTTTTTAAATATCTACATAAATTTGGGTTGTCAAAAAGGATACTCTGCTCAATGAACAAGACAACCCAAAGTACTCCCTTTTCAAGCTTCTTTCAAAAGGGTGGAGGTCTTCTCACGATTGACCTCTCCACCCTAATAATGTTTCACCCTCTGGCCATTCACTTTGAATTCACGACCCGACTGATCTTCTCGCAAATCAACAACTCCATAAGGATGCACTTTGACAATTGTAAACGACCCGAACCATCTCGACTTTAACTTTCCTGGAAACAACTTGAGTCAAGAGTTGAAAAGTAGCACTTGTTGCCCTTCTTCAAGGATACGAGGTTGTATTCTCTTGTCATGCCATCTCTTGGTTTTCTCCTTATACAACTTAGCATTTTCATAAGAGAACAACCTCATTTCTTCAAGTTCATTTAGCTGCAACATCCGAACTTCACCAGCAGCCTTAAGATCCATATTTAGCTTTTTGATGGCCCAATAAGCACGGTGCTCCAGCTCCAAAGAAAGGTGATATGCATTTCCAAATATTAGCCTATACGGAGACATCCCTAGGGGCGTTTTGAAAGCAGTTCGGTAGGCCCATAGAGCGTCTTCCAACCTTTGAGACCAATTCTTTCTATTTGGATTCACGACCTTCTCAAGTATTCCCTTGATTTCCCTATTAGAAAGCTTTGCTTGACTGTTAGTTTGAGGATGATAGGTAGTGGCAATTTTATGCTTCACATTGTACTTGGCCAATAAATTCTCCAACAACTTATTCACAAAATGGGTGCCTTCATCACTGATAAGGGCTCTCGGAGTTCCAAAGCATGTGAAAATGTGCTTATGGAGAAATTTTACGACCGCTTTAGAATCATTGGTGGGTGTTGCTACTGCCTCAATCCATTTCGAAACATAATCCACAGCCACCAAGATGTAGAGATTACCAAAAGAAGGAGGGAATGGTCCCATAAAATCAATTTCCTAAACATCGAATAGCTCAATCTCAAGAATGTTGTTCAAGGGCATCTTATTTCTTACTGATATGTTTCCCCCACGTTGGCATCTATCACATTTCTGGGCAAACTCATGAGCATCTTTAAAAAGTGATGGCCATAAATAACCTGATTGAAGGACTTTTGCTGCTGTCCGGTGGCCTCTAAAATGCCCTCCATATGGTGCCGAGTGACAATGCTTTAGAATACTTGAAATTCGTCTCCAGTCACACATCTTCTCAAAATCTTATCCGAGCATTCCTTGTAGAGGTACAGATCATCCCAAAAGTAGAATTTAACGTCATGAAAGAATCTTTTCAACTGCTGCCTATTCAAATCTGGTGGAAGCAGCCCACTCACCAAGTAGTTAACAATGTCAGCAAACCAAGGAGTGAACACTTGTTTCACCAACAGAAGTTGTTCCTCGGGAAAAGTTTCTTTGATTGGCTCCACAAATCCTTTTTCTTGTCCATCTTCAAGCCTTGACAGATGGTCCGCAATTTGATTTTCTGAGCCTTTTCGATCTCGTATTTCCAAGTCAAATTCTTGCAGGAGCAACACCCACCATATCAATCTTGGTTTTGAGTCTTTCTTGGCAATCAGATATTTAATAGCTGAATGATCCCTGTAAACCACAACTTTAGTACCAACAAGATAAGATCTAAACTTGTCGAAGGCGAACACAATAGCCAAGAGTTCATTTTCTGTTGTTGTATAATTCAACTGAGCATCATTCAAAGTTTTGTTTACATAATAAATGGAGTGAAAAATCTTCTCTTTCCTCTGACCAAGAACAACACCAACTGCAAAGTCACTAGCGTTGCACATTATTTTGAAGAGAAGTGACCAATCTGGAGCAACTATTATAGGAGCTGAAATCAGTGCCTTCTTCAAGTGCAAAAATGCATCCAAGCACTCCTTGGTGAACACAAATGGTCGATTTTGCTCAAGCAATGAGTACAACGGCTTCGAGATTTTCGAGAAATCTCTAATAAACCTCCTATAAAATCCCGAGTGACCCAAGAAGCTTCAAACCCCCTTGACTGAAGTAGGTGGTGGTAATTTTTCAATGACTTCAATCTTTGCTCTGTCCACTTCAATGCCTTTCTTTGATATTCGATGTCCCAAGACTATTTCTTCTTGCACCATAAAATGGCATTTTTCCCCGTTAAGAACCAAATTTATTTCTTCACACCTTTCCAAGACTTTCTCCAGATTATATAAACAAATGTCGAAACTGTCGCCAAAAACTGAGAAGTTGTCCATGAATATCTCTAGTGATTTCTCCACCATGTCAGAGAAGATGGCCATCATACACCTTTGGAATGTGGTAGGAGCGTTGCACAATCCAAATGACATTCTCCTGGAAGCGAATGTACTATAGGGGCATGTGAAGGGGGTTTTGTGTTGATCTTCAGGTGCAATGGTGATTTGATGATAACTGGAGTAGCCATCGAGAAAACAGTAGAATTCTTTTCCTGCTAGACGGTCGAGCATTTGATCAATAAATGGCAGCGGGAAATTATCTTTTCTTGTGGCGTTATTCAGCTTCCGATAATCCACACAAACACGCCATCCAGTCACTGTTCTTATGGGAATTAATTTGTTGTTTTCATTTGCCACAACTGTGACTCCACCTTTCTTCGTGACACATTGAACGGGACTAACCCAAGCGCTGTTCGAGATTGGATATATAATTCCAGCATCTAACCACTTGATCACATCCTTTTTAACGACATCTTTCATGATAGGATTGAGTCGTCATTGATGCTCTATAGAACTGCTGTAGCATTCTTCCAGCAAAATTTTGTGCATGCAGATGGAGGGAGGTATACCTTTAATATCAGCTATAGTCCATCCAATAGATGTTTTATGTCTCTTCAACACAAGAAGCAGTCGGCCCTGTTGGAAAAATTAGTAAAAGTTTTGATTGATACCAAAACCCAACTGATCCCAACCAGTAGATGAAAGTCATCAGTCTGAACTTAGCTAGAGCTCACTGTTTGAGCATAGGGATTTTATCTTTACAGGTTTCAAGCAGAAGAAGACAGCCGGACTAAAGAAGGCAGTTTGTGAGGAACTCAGTTTAGACCCAAACTCAGCTAACCCTCAAACTCAGTTGAGACCCAAAGCTCAACTGAATCACGAACTCAGTTGGACAGCAACTCAGTTGACACCTCAACTGACCCATGCAGCTCAAGCGTGAAGAGAAGTTGTGGCGGAATCAGACGTCTGAGAAGAGAAGACTTTGAAGATGTTGAAGGCATACGAGTTGAACTCCAAATTCAAATCTACTCGGAAGAACAAGTTAGTTGGAGAACTTACTATAAATGGACCGACAACAGAGACACGCAAAAAGCGAAGGTCACAGTTGCCATTTTAGGAAAGTTTCCAGAAAAGCAGGTGGAGTATCATGCTTTTGGCAGAGATCAAACAGCTCTTTCCAACGGCTAGTTAGATCTTCCTCTATAAATAGAGGTCTCCACATCAAAGCTTGTGGGCAGATAGGCACATAGGCGAGAGTGCCAAGAGAGAGAAGAGAGAAAATCAAGAGTGAAAAAGTAGCAGCAGTAGACTACCACTCTCTCCAGCAAGATGACCTCAGTTGAACACCAGTAGAAGTCGAGTGTCCACCTCTCCTCCTGTTCTTCCATCTAACCTCTCAAAAAGCCCCTTCTTTGATCTAGTATAAAGTATAGGTTCGTGCATAAATTTTTGTCCAAGCAGACTCTATCCCAAAAGATCGAGTCTCTAAGCCTTAGGACGAAGCCTCCATTTCTCTCTGTATAGAAGGCTTCATAGTTGGAAAAATCCCCAACCCCCCAAACCTTAGGTCTGACTTTGAACCCGCAATCAAAGTCACTAGGTCACTTTGAACCCGCAATCAAAGATGAGGTCCCTTTGAACCTGAAATCAAAGACTAGGTCCTTTAGAACCCGCAACCTAAGACTAGGTCCCTTAGAACCTGTAATCTAAGCCCAGGGTGTACACTTGCCCGTAAAAGTATTGTAAGGTCTTGTTCGAACACGTAA
Organism: Schizonepeta tenuifolia; assembly: GCA_029490685.1. NCBI lineage: Eukaryota > Viridiplantae > Streptophyta > Magnoliopsida > Lamiales > Lamiaceae > Schizonepeta > Schizonepeta tenuifolia. The sequence goes on from CM055959.1 coordinate 80,772,249, forward strand.
TCGAACTGGTTAGGTTGTTTGGTACCCGTAAACCAAGTGAAACGTTTGATAAGCACGCCTAAGCTTATATAATGGATTACTTCACTGAAAAGGAAGTCGTGGACGTAGGAGGTCAATTTCTGAACCACGTTAAAATACTGTGTCCTTTACTTTCAGTATTTACATCCAGTATTTTACATTCAGTTTCCTAACCAAGTGACCCAATATACAAACTGCACACAAACTGCACTAACCTTGGGAACTTGACCTTCCCCCATTTTCACAAAGATTTGAGTTTTAATAACGAGCTTAACTTTCCACCAACTTCCGCAAACGCTAGACTCTTTGAAACCCTCAGTTGGACTAGACACCTGACTCTCAGTCCAAGAAATCAACTGTGCACCCAACTGTGTGATCAGCTCTAACTGATGAACTTAGTTGTAGAGCAGCTCCAACTGACTTTCCTAGTTGTTTAGCCAGCTGACCTGAGTAGTTAACTCAGTGAAAAGACTTTTAAAGCAAAAATTGCTACTGGTGTATCCCCCATACACCAGATACTCGTTACCGGGACCATCAATATCTTTCTTGGCCTTTGGCTAAGATAAAGATATTAATTTACTACAAAGCAACGTGACGATTCAAACTAACGAGACGATTCAAGTAGACATAAAAGGAAGTTTTTTTTACCGATTTTAGTTAATATTAACTTTGTAGTGTTCATTATCCTAAAAAAAACTAACTTTGTAGTGTTCATATTTTTATTGAAAACTATTACCCCACAGGTTTGCGACGAGTATACAACAGTCACTATTTTAATCGAGATGTAGAAAAATTATAAACATATTTAGATTTAAAAAATACATAATGAATGAGTATCTGGTTTATTGTCATTCATAATTAAAAGTTTAGATACGTGAAATATAAATAATTTACTAAGTTTAATTTATAATTAACACAAACAACATAACAACTTCTAATAAGATATAAATCTATTTTTAAATATAAGATAATCTTTGGAAAGAAATTCTAGAGAGAGTAAGGGGGAAGCATTGAGAGAGAAAAATAAATTTTTTCGAAGTTATTATATGGTGTGATCTATTGTTTGATTTTATCATTTGCAAAATGTTTGCCGTTCTTCCCTTGCTCACAAAATTATTTATCAAAAAAATTATTTTTAAAATATATACATATAGATAAAAATATAAATTTTTTCCCGTCCAAGTCTCGACGGTATGTTTTAATGCTCTTTTTCCGCTACTAGTATAAGTAACATGCACTCGTACGTTAAAAGAAGACTCTTCTAAATAAATAATGAAAAATTAATTTATATTTAGTTTATCATAAATTAATATTTATAGTTTATATAATCGTTTTTTTATTAAAGTTTTTGCAATTTCTTAGAAATTAATGAAAAAATAAAAAATAATAAAAATATTTAATTGTAAAAAGTACTCTAATTTTTTCTTATGTATGCCAAATATAATAACTATTATTTACATTTTAATTCAATTATTCTTTCAGTGTCATTATAAAAGTAGTAACAAATTGTCATTATATAAAATAAGTGAAGTCTACTGAAAAAAAAATTGGTGGCTTTTTGTTGAATGTAATATTATAAAAGAAAAAAAATAACTCCTTCATAGACATCACTACTCTCTTTGCATTAGGAAGGTGATTTCATGATGCTTTTGTCTAGAATAAAAAGAATAAAAAATCGTATAACCTTAACTCATATTAAAGAGTAATAGTAATAGATGATTATATTTCTTAATAAATAAATAAATAAATAGATAAATATACTATACAAGTATGCATAGAGAAATTACCTTAATATGATTCATCACGAATATGCAATTTACGTTTTGAAATATGCAATATACCTTTTAATGAATCATGATTCATGAATGGGAATACAGAAAAAAAATAGCGCTAAGTTCTAGTAAAAAGTGAGTAAAAATGATAAAATTACCTTGATAAGATTAAATAAGTTAAACACGAATTGGTTGAACCTCAAAAATATGTGAAATCTCTTGGAAGATTGAAAACGACTTTGAGTTGCAAGAGTTGAGAAAAAAATGACGCAAAACTAAAATATGAAAATTAAAACGAAAGAAATTTTGTTATAAAAACCTAAAAGAATGATAATGATATATTAAGTGTGTTTTTCCCCTTTAACTTTAGATAAATAAAAGATCATTCTTTATTACAAAACTCAATTTCCTATAAATAATTAAAATTATCAAAGCTCTATTTTTTATAAATAAGACACGATTTTGGTTAAAAAAAACCATATGGACGCATCATATATCAAGTAATATCAATAAGGTGTGATTTTCTTTCAAATCATGACATAAGGTAAGTAATTAATTATCAATAAGGTAAATTTGTATTTCTTGTTACTAATAATATACTCCCTCCGTCCAAATTTTAAAGTTCCATTTGGGTGTTGGCACGGAAATTAAGAAAAGTTGAAAAAATGAAGTTAGTTGGAGAAAATGGTAGTTTTAGGGAGTGGAAGAAGTAGATTGGAAGTTAAAATTATTGTGAGTGGAATAAGAGTCTCAGTTGTTGTGAGTGGAAATGATAAAATAAAGATAAAGTTGTTGTGAGTGGAATAAGGGTCCCACATATTGTAAGTGGAAGAAGTTGGATGGGAGTGGAAGTTGTTGTAGGTCTCACTTGATTTGAGTGGAAAAAGATAAGTAGGACTTTAAATTATGGACAAATATTTTGATGTAAATGAGACTTTAAATTGTGGACGGAGGGAGTATTATACTCCATCCGTCCATTTTTTAAAGCCCGAGTTGCTCATAAAGAACTGTCCATTTTTTAAAGCCCCACTTACCTTTTTCCACTCACATCAAGTGACACCTACTACAACTTTCACTCTCATCCAACTTCTTCCACTTACAATATGTGAGACCCTTATTTCACTCACAACAACTTTAACTCTATTTTATCTTTTCCACTCACAATAAGTGGGACACTTATTCCACTCACAATAATTTTAACTTCCAATCCATTTCTTCCACTCTCACTAAGTGGAACCTTAACTCCACTAACTTCATTTTTTCAGCTTTTCTTAATGTCCGTGCCCAGCAGTAAATGGGGCTTTAAAAAATGGACGGATAGAGTACTAAGATATTATTGTAAGGATATTTTGGGCGATTCAAATTTTATAAAACTATGCACTTTTTATATAAGTATAGATATCACATCATATTCTTAACTTATAAGCTACATAACATATCATTTTCCCAATTATTACTCCCTCCGTTCAGGAATAAGTGTCCACTTTGTATTGAGCACGGAGATTAAGAAAGCTGATAAAGTAAAAGTTAATGGGGTAAAAGTTAGGATGTAGGGATATTGAGATAATGATAAAAAATAGTGGTAGTGACAAAAAAGAAGTGATATTAATTAAAAAGTAAGAATAAAGTTGGTAAGAATAAAGTTGTTGGAATAATAAAAAGGTAAAAATAAAGTTGATGTGAGGTGGAGTTCTAAATAACAAATGACACTAATATAAAATAAGTAAAGAGGGTAATATTGTACAAAAATATAAAATTAATACTTATTTACGAAACTAGTTACCGTTCTAAAATGGACACTTATTGGTAAAGGGAGAATCAGCAGATGAAAATTGATAAGTCGGATTTGTGTTTTTGCCAATACGATCACATACATCACTAACCCAAAAAAGTTCCCACAGATGCAACAAGAGTGAGAAGGAAAAGGAGGGAGGGAGCAACAATGGCAAATGCGACCATCGCCGTATTTATGCTGCTCTTCTTCGCAATCCCATTCTCGATCGCCCTTCAAAACGATTACGAAAACAAACGGCGCGTGATTGAGGTGGAGGGGTCGCCGGATGATCTGGTGTGGCTGGTGCAGCTGTCGGATCTCCACTTCAGCGTGCACCACCCTCAGCGGGCCCAGGATTTCATGGATTTTGTGGGGCCCGCACTCTCCTTCATCAAGCCCTCTCTCGTCCTCCTCACTGGGGATCTCACCGGTCCGTTTCCTTAATTCTCCACTTTATTTTTTTTCTCATTTTTTTTCTTTTCATTTTCTTTTTGGTTGAATTGATGGCTCTCGTTCATTTTTGGGATGCTGTTACGTTACGTCATAAAGATCTTACCTTTTCGTGTTGTATTGTGCTCTTAACTTCTTGTGTTGATAGTTTATAGCTCACAATTGTTCTGGGATTTGGTTTCTTGTTTTACTTTTACCTTAGTTTGTTTTGATGAATGGGTTTTTCATGCTTTGGGTGTTTGAGGATTTCATATCTTAAGCTTTTTTCATGCTAGAAAATGTCATGTAATAGGTGTAGGTTGAGATGACTTGATTGAATTTTGAATAAGTAACTTTGAGTAATTGCTAACCTTGTTGCATGCTTTTTCTTTCTTTTCGTTTCTGGAGTTTTTGAATAAGTAACTTTGAGTAATTTATGGAGCATGCTAAAATTCATTCATGTGATCAACCAAAGAGGAACTTTTCCCTTTTAGAAAAGTAAATCTATGCATCCTTCTTTAAGGGCAAATACATGAGAATGATATCTATGTATGTATTGCTAACGTTAGGAAACCATGAAACGTGCGTGTCTTTTAGACCTATGCGAAACTGTTTGTTGTCTAAACATGCTCCTTCCCAGCTGTACAGCCTGATTATTCAAACTGAACGAATGATTTTACTTGTCTGTATCCACCAGATGGTAAAAGCAAGGATTTATTGACAATGAGACAAGATGAAGAGGAATGGATTGAATACCAGAAAGTCATGCAGGATGTTGTCGAGAAGAGTGGACTTGACCCGAGAACATTTTATGATGTTCGAGGGAATCATGATAACTTTGGTGTTCCTGTGATTGGTGGGCCCCTTGATTACTTCTCGCGATACAGCATCAATGGGCAGCTACAAAGAAGTGACAAGGTCAATAGCATCACCATTCAGGTTGGGGATTTTATTTAGTGTGTATGTGGTATCATAAATGCGATCCCATGTTTTTATCTCTGTGGCGTTGTTTTACATTTTGAGTTGGATGAGTATTTGATAATTGCTTCCAAAATATTCTCATCCTCAAAGTGAATGTGATGCTCTATGCAGACCAGCACAAGGAAACTTCTTTTCGTTGGGTTTGACAGCACGATGTCTTCTGGATTACGAGGCCCAACCAACCTGTTCGGACACCCTACAGATGAGCTGTTAGCAGAAATAGATTCTGAACTCTTGCAATGGGATTCTCATTTGGCACAACCAATCACCAAGGTATCATTTGGTCATTTTCCCCTTTCATTTTCTGCTGCCTCAAAGACCGGAAAGACACTGAAGGATATATTCATAGATCGCTCTTTAGATGCTTACGTATGTGGGCATTTGCACACAAAATTTGGAAAGAATCTAAAGCGGCATCATCACTCCAGTGGTCATGCTCGATATTCCAAACAGTTATTCCAGTTAAATGGTCATCAAATAACTTTAAAGAATGCCTCGAGTTGTTCTGGTACTGATGTAAGTACTGATGGATTCTGGGAATGGGAAATGGGTGACTGGAGGAAGAGTAGAGTCATGCGAATTTTAGCTATTGATAGAGGTCATATTTCATTTGCTGATGTCAACTTCACTTCAGGAGCCAAGAAAACTATTATATTGCCAACATATCCTCCGGACTCACGTTTTTCTACAACGTCAAACTATAAATGTGATACGGATCCATCTTCCTATGGCGCCATCAGAGCTATGGTCTTCTCTGCTTCTCCAATTGCATCAGTTTTAGCTAAGGTTTACGACACTAGCTCTGGAAATCTTATTGTGGTGTTGGATACACCAATGAAAAAGCTTGCCGGATCCCGCGGTGACCTTTACGTTGCCCCATGGAATATTCAAGCATTTGAGGACCCTTCTCCTGAGAGATACATGTTGCAAATAGAGGCAACTGATTTTAAGGGTAGGACAACGACCACTGAACTTAGGCCATTCTCAGTAACCGGTGTTCCTTCCAGGTTCAAATGGAGTTGGATAGAATTTTTTGTAATGGGTTGTCAATGGGACTCTTTGTACTATCCTATACTATGGGGTTTATACGGTTTTATCCTTTCATTTCTTCTAATTCCGAGAATACTCCTATATTTTTCAAGGAGGCGCTATACGCACATAAATTTTAGAACCAATAAAAGCTTCATAAATGGCCTTCTCTGGATATTTACTGAACTATATAATCTTCCTATAGTTTGGTTCTGCACGATAGGCTACTTGCTTTACCTTGTATTATGCCCGTGGCTTTATGGCCAAGCTTTTACTCAAGAAGGAGAACGAGCATTCATGACTTACAGAGGTTGGGTGTCAAGATTCATTGATTTGGGAAATATAGATTTTATTGGATCGCCGGATGTGATGGTGGTGGTTCTTCGACATCTCATTTTTGTAGTTTTGCCAGCTATAGTGACGACGGTAGTGTTGGCTGCTGAATGTAGTGTATATCGTGATTATCTTCTTTCTCTTTCAAGTAAGAAAAAGGATGGCTCTGCTCGAAGCAAAAAATATGCTGCATCAAATAATAGTGTCAACAAGACATCGGAAATGGGCAAGCGTTGGCTTAGGAAATCGTTTCTTGTGGTTTCTTTGGCTATCTTTTGGAGCCATTTTAAGGTATGATTTTATCCACTTGTTCCAGTCATTGTTTGAATCACAATTCTCTCTTTCCATGTCTGCAAAACTTTCCTTGTTGATTTATGGAAATCTTTCTACTAATTCACTCGGCTGTCGATAAACCTTATCATCATCATTCCTATTTCACTGCATCTCCTATCATGATTATGAGTTCAAATTGTGGTGCGTAGTTGCAAGTACTTATGTATGCTTTTTTTGCCTATGATGAGTGATTGTTACTTATGCAGTGCTGCATACAACATCATGTTGTTTTTTTTTTCTTTTCTTTTTTTCTTTTCTTTTTGTTTTCTATGAAAAGTAAGTTATGCGATGTTGCAGGCCTGCGAAGCTCTCATGAAAGCATACGAGATGAACCCGATCATCCATTTCCCAGTGTACAGCCTTTCGGTTCCTCTGTTGCTGGTTTATACTATCTGGAAAACTGGAAAAAACATGAACTCGTCGTCCACAGAGTAGGCCTCCGTCGCCCATTAAGTTACACTGCAGTTAGTGTAAGTGCAATATTAGCCTTAATTTAGTGTGGCTTTTGATCCTTGTATAGTCACAGTTTGTGTGGAAGTGAGGGGCATTTTGTGTTTGCTAGAAAAGTAAAGTTTACTTGGTTGTTTTCCCTTTCCTTTTGGAAAAACTACATTAGATGGTTCATTACCATTCCCATTTTTGAAAGAAGCTGTAATCCCTCCCATGTTAATGTCATTTGTTCGACTAAAATTTATCCTAAAGTCGCCCGCAATTAAACGAGATCAAAGTAGTATAAATTAATCAACCCAAGTCGTATCTCTCGAGGAAGACTTAACTGGGCAATGTTTGTATTGCGAAAAGAAAAAGAAAATAAAACGAAAGCAATAAAGATTGATTGAGGTTTGTTGTTCTAATTCTAAGAAATTAAAAGACAAATTAATCCTAGACAAAAATATAAACTCTAGTTCTAAGAATGAAATAAATCATAGACATAAAGCATGATGAATGGAAAGAACTCACAATAATTAAACCGAATCCGTAGTGAAAGTCTGTCACAAAATCCGTACGAATTGAACGCAATAAATCTATCTAGAACCGGAAGAATAAAGAGAAGAAAAGAACTGGAAAGAAAAGAAAATAAAAGTGCGTCGTGCGTGGTGGCGGAAGGAAAATATAATCAGACGTAAGTAACAATAATTCCAAATCCACGTATATATAGGGTTAACACATGCCGCCTCAATCCCGACGATCGTCGGACACGGACGATCGTCGGCTACTTCCTCGCAACCACATATGTCGGACGATCGTTGGACATGGGCGAGATGGAGTCGGCGATCGTTGGCACCGTTCATTGAGGACGATCGCCGCTGAGGAAATCAAGGTCCGGCGCTCGTCGGGCACCGGCGAGCGTCGCCTCGAGCCTCAGAAGCGGAGCGAAGTCAGGACAACGTGCACCGGGTGCTCGTCGGGAGAGGCGGGTTTGTGCACGGTTTGCGCACGGTTTGCGCACGGTCAATATTTTTGTTTCGATCATATCTCTCTCGTCCGAACTCCGATTTGCGCACGGTTTTCGTCTACGAACTCGTATCGAGACGTACTTAAATCCTATCAAGTTCAACTCCTCAAATATTTGTCACATCATTTCTCATTTTTGTCCATCTCTCGTCTATTCTCGCGCAATTCTTGCAAAACCAACATGTTAGCAAGATTAACTAGAACCAATGAATTTTAACAATAAAAACCAAGAAGATAGCGATGAGAAAGATCACTTGACACATAAATACACATCAAAATGAAGCACAAAATGAGGTGAAACACCCCTCCACACACAAAACCTTGCTTCGAGTAGTAAGATAGAGTATTTGCATATACTCTATGCCGAGTCTTCTTTCAAGTAAAGTTAGATCATAACACTAAGATTAAGAGTGTAGATGACAACTCAACCTCCCGCTACGTCGACTCAATGAAGGAAAGAAAGAAGGAAAGAAAGAAAGAAAGAAAGAAAGGAAAGAATTTCAGAAATGTGTTTTCTTTTAAGAAAATTTTAAATAAGTATTCAATAAGTTAAAAATGACAATGGTGCCAAGAATGAAATTTTGAAAGTATAAGAATCATACTTGTTTTCTGTTATATGAATTATGTGAAATTATTTGCGCAATAATTTCCTTTATTTGAAAAGTTTGATGGCACGAGAATCTAGATTGATTCTAGGGATTTTTTCCAGTTCGCTAAGAACATAGACTTGAAACCTAAGGTCTTTCCGATTCCTCAAGAACTTAGACGTTTTAAGAACGTTAGTTCAAATGATTTCGAAAGGAGATCGTGAAACGGAAGAACTTCTATAGACGAATGTCACGTGCGTATAGTGACATGAACAAAGACTCAGCAGAGTCAATTTTTTTTGTAATAAAAAAAAATCGATAAGAATTTCTTTCGAGAAAATAAGATAAATAATGATAAGGTACGTTAATTCTGTACCAAGTAAACGAAAGAAACGAATGTTACTTTCGTAAAAGTAACATGAACGAAGTCATTTTCAGTTGGAGTTCGCCTCGCTCGAACTTCAAAAAGAGATTTGTTATAATTACCAAGAATCAAGTACGAATCTTAGTAAATTTTCCAATGATCGCTTGATCCTGACGATGACTAGAACTTGGGTTCTAAAGTTACTTTCCAGTTATAATTCCTTTTTCTTTGGAATTTATTTCATACTTCGTAATCGAACGAAGAATACGACGAGTAAGAGATTCAAGTGTCGAGAAGGACAAAATCTTTTGTAAACGGATGTTACTTTTGAATAAGTAACATGAACAAAGTAGACGTACTTTGTTTTAATAAAGTAAGAATCATTAAGAAATTTTCCTTAAGGAAGAAATAATGAAAGAAAGTAATAAAGAATAAAGAAAGAAAGTTTATAAGGAAATAAAGTAAGAAAGTAAATGAATAATAAGATAAAGGATGAAAATAAAATCTTGAAATTTTATTTCTATATATTGTTTGAGTGCAATTTCTTGAATTGCTAGATGTTTAAGATAAGTGGTTGTTTAGGTGGTGATATTACAATTGAATAAGGAATATTCATTTTGTAATTTAAGTATTTCATAAGATAAGTTATTTCCCTACCTGTTACTGATCCGTTTTTTCTTTAAAACTTTTGTAGGATGGCTAGGACACGCGTTACAGCTCGGAAGAGCACACCTTTGCCACAGCGTACCCTGGCAGATATTGTACAGGATGAGTATTATGATTTCGAGGCAGACCCGGATGAGGAGGACATCGGGCAGATAGTGAGTAACTTCTCATCGGTTTACTATACAACACGGTACTTCATCTCAGAGAGTCAGGCTATATCCGATTTGATTGTGCATCTACCGGACGAGTGGCACGGTTGGGCGCACCGCGTGGCATGGTATTTCCTTGGAGTTTTCGGCGACGACACAGAGCCGACGGGCAACTATTCGGGATTCGCTCTTACTGTACACGAGCGTTTCTTTGACAGCAGGTTCATGGTGCCAGTCCCTTTTGAGCCACATCTTCCTTACCGTCACTTCCCAGCAGTTACCGAGCCAGAGCAGTTAGACTTGGACCCGGAGATGGCCGCGTTGTTGGAGATACTGCCAGATTTTGTACCTAGTGAGGAGTCAGACTCGGAGTCAGAGCATTTAGAGGTGGACGAGGAGCCCGCAGCTATACCAGAGTTACCACTTCCACTTAGACCACTTGAGGAGTTGATTCCAGGACCAGGACTCATAGAGATTGACGCAGAGACAGCTGCCCTGTTAGGGTTATCTACTCCTTTTATACCCGAGCCTAGTGTGAGAGTTCAAGGACCTTTTGAGACAGGACTGTTTGAGACAGGGTCAGGGTACCGGGAGATAGACGCGGAGCTTGCCGCCATGCTAGAGCTACCATCTCCACTGACACCGCTTGAGGAGATTTGCGCAAAGTGGGAGGTAGTCAGAGGACAGTTAGAGGCAGGACCATCTAGAGTCCGTTCTAGGGAGGAGTACGAGTCCGGTTCCGTTCCAGAGCACCTTCTTCCCCTGAAAAAGCGTGCAGTAGAGACCAGTGATGATTATCTCGTCTCAGACTCAGAGGAGACAGTTTCGGAGGCACCATCACTACCCCCACTTACACTTTCTGACGACTCTACTCTGAGGGAGGACGAGGCACTCCAGCTCGTCTTTGGTTCAGAGTCAGAGGAAGAGGATCCGGACGAGGATCCGGAGGAGGACCCGGATGAGGATCCGGAGGAGGACCCGGACGAGAATCCGGAGAAGGACCCGGAGGAGGACCCGGAGGAGGACTCTGAGGGTTTACAGGCCGTAGAGGGCAGTACGGACTCGACTGCAGGTTGTTGATCAGAGCGTCGTAGACACGTAGTATTAGTAGTAGTAGTAGTAGTTTCTTTTGTCCTGTACATAGTCGGATCAGTCACTAGTTTTTGTAGTACTCTAGCGGATACGAAATTTTATGAATCGTTTCCGTTCTAGTACTTCCAGTAGGTACAGTAATGCAGCTTGTTAGTGCATCCTGTACGGTGATAGGCAGTTAGCCTAGTTTAGACTAGTAGTAGTCTAACTTTTTGTATAAGTCCTCGTTGGAGGCAGAATCAATATTCTTTTTGATGTATATATATATACATGACCCGTGAGAGGGTTTTGATCACAAGAAAGTTTCTTATAAATCATGTAGTAAACCAGAATGTCAAATGAACTCGTGTAACGAGAATTTAGTTTAACTTGGAAAGTTAAAAGATTAAAGAGCTAGTATCGAAGTTATGTTCGATTTTTCTCTTCCGTGAACTTGATTAAGTTTGAAAGAGGGTGAGTAAGTAAAAGAATGTTTAAAAGAAAGGGCTAATGAGAATTTTTGTTCCCTATAGTTAAAGAAAAATGCCGCCGAGAAATGTTAACAACAGAAGGGGACCTGGTAGGCCCCGAGGACGTGGAAGACGTCAACCGGAAAATGAAAGGGAGCAAGAACAAGAACACCATGATACCCCTCCACCATCACCATCACCACCACCCCCACCACCACCCCGTAGGGAGATTAAGGAGCTTTTCCTCAAACGAAACCCCCCTATATTCAATGGATCTGGCAGCCCAGGCGACGCTGAGCTCTGAGTGCGATCTATTGAAAGAATCTTCAAACTCCTCTGATGGTCCCGATACGAGTTACTGGTGTATGGGGGGGGGAATACACTAGTTAGGATTTTAAAACTAAACTCCTGAAAATTGCTTCAACCGAGTAAAAAGACTCAGTTGGACTCTCACAGCTGAGTAAGCAACCTCAGCTGGAAGAGTGGTGCTGTGCGAAATGTGGTGGAAATTAACAACTCGTAAAACAACTCACGCTTTTGTGCAAGGTCGGTCAAAAACCAAGAGAGTTGATAATGCTAAGATCAGTTTGTATGCTGGTTAGAAGGTCAGTTGAATATGCAAGAAATAAACAAAATAAACACTAGCACACAGAGATTTACGTGGTTCGGAGAAACCTCCTACGTCCACGGGGAGTTGTGAGTCCACACAACTCTGTCCAAGTTCTTCTGGACAAGCCACTCAGCTTACGCGGGCTGAGCAACCGTTAAGGATAAGTTTGCGGGTACTTATCAACCTTACAGTTTAGTTTTCAGGTACTAAACAACCTATCTACTCAGTTGCAGGAAGAGTAGGATCCTAAACCTTTTCAGGTGAAAGAAAATGGGGTTCCAACTAAAAGCTCGAACACGAAGTGAGCTATGATCTAACACTTTACGAACTCTCACTAAGTGATGTTCTCAAGGTTCGATCTAAAGACACAAAAACTAACTAACTCTAGAACTCTCAACAAGTGATGTTCTAAGAGATTGAATTCAGTTCAGCTCGTGAAGAATATTGCTCTTTCTTTTCGCTCTCTGGTTTCTTCTCGCTTGTGTGTCTTGTCACTTTTTCGAATGAATGAAGGCCTCTATATATAGGCGGAGAGAGTCAACTAGCCGTTGGAGGAGCCGTTGATCTCTGTTCTTTGAAAGCGATGGCTTGTCTCTCATCTCTGCAGACTTTCCCGATATGGCATCTGTGCTCTTCTGCTTTCCATCTGAGATAGCCTTGTGTTGGGCCAAATGGGGTAAATGACTGAACGGTTAAACCCTCACGTGACTTCCTTTTTGAAATTCAAATCTTAACAACAGACTTCCAACAAGGAGTGGTCGGTTAAGACTTACGATCTTCAACTAACTTGTTCTTCAGCCGATGTTCTATCTGACTACTAACAGTTGAACTCTCAGCTGACTTCAACTTCAAGCTGTTGATCTTCTTGGTTGAGTTCTACAACTGATGTTTTGAAACTGAACACTCAGTTGTCTTCCTTGTATCTGATCAGTTGGGTTTGAACGCTCAGATGGCTTCCTTTCATCTGATGTTCTCTTCCCTCATACTGCATTTCATCCGATGAACACTCAGTTGTTTTTCTTACAACTGATGTTCTATCTCTTGAATGTGACTTCCCCTTTTCAATATACTGAACGCTCAGTTGTCTTCCTCACAACTGATGTTCTATCCGAGTGAAGACTTGTTGCCATCTTCAGCTGGAGACCTGTAAAGATAAAATCTTGACAATGCTCAAACAGCGAGTCTAACTACTAAAATTAGGTTCTGGCAACATCTACTCGGTTGGGGTCAGTTGGTTTTGGAATTCATCAAAACTCTTACTTACAAAATTTCCCAACAGTTTTCCCCTTTTTGATGATGCCAAAACCTCTTACAAACTTACAGATCAAAACTCTAAAACTTTAAAACCCTTATACAATTCTTACATATCCAAAATCTCAGCTGAAATTCTAGACAGTCTATAAGATTGAAACATCAAAGGGTTAGCACAGTTATAACATGGTATTGAAATAACTTTGCGATTCAGAGCTTGGACAATGAGGGATTGTACGTCAAGTTGAATCTTATAACTGAGTAGTTTTCGTTACAACTGAGTGTTACAAGGATAAGCGCAAAAGCCAAAAATTACAACAGTTGCTTGAAAACTAACTGAGCTAAAATTGTAGCCCATACTTACTAAAAATTCTAACAAAAATCTCTCTCTTGGCAGGTGACTCCTTAGAAATGTCCACTCCATGCTCCTTGCTAACCTGCCTCGCCTCAGCTGCGATCTTCGTGCGGTTCGGGTTGCGAGAGTTTGGGAGGAAGGGAGGCCGGTAAGTAACCTTCTGGGGAACCGGAACTGTGTTCAAGTCCAGGTTGGCGTCAATCATAGCCCGCCTGAATTGGTTGAACATGCCCGGGTCTCCTGAGTGTAACTCGGTCAGCACTTCCTTGAACGCTTTCCTCGGGTCATCAGTTGCGTAAACCTTCCTATAATAGAATTCGTTCACGAACTCCTGCTTGAACAACTCCCAATCTTAATTCCACTCGGTCGGCATCCACTTGTCAACATGCCTAAACCGACTCTCGACTTTGGACTTTGCTGGCAATCTTTGTTGCTTCAACCGAGCTTCCGCCTTTGATTGATGTTTGTTGATGAGGCGTCGACTGTGGGAGGCAACGTTGCGGTCCAGGTTCTGGGACATTTTCTTCAGTTCTTCCTCGAACTGGTTCACCCTCATCGCCTGGCTGGCGGCAAACTTTCTGATCCAGTTCGGGTTCATGTAATCCTTCTCCTCTACATCCATAGCCTTGGCCGCTGCAATGCACTCTTCGGTTGTTATCCCGTCGAGTTCAGAATCCAGCTCGGCTGCGATCTCGGCTATGGAGTTGTAGGAAACTCCGAACTTCTCTGCCTGCTCCAAGTCCTTTTCCATTCTTGCTCCACCGACTTCGGTTGGCTTGGGAGCAGCAGACTTCCTTTGAGCAGATCTCCTTCTCTTCAGCTAAGATTTCCCTTAAGCTGGCGTCTCTCCTTCGGCTTGGGTCTCTTCTTCTTCCTGCTCTTCAACCTCTGTCTCCTTCTCTTCTCCCTTTTTGGCATCAACAACAAGGCTTGCCACTGAACCATCCAGAGAGGTGAGTTGTTGTTCGACAAGTTTGAGGCAGTTGAAGAGTTCATCGACCGCGCACTGAATTGGGAATAACATTAACCAGTCATGGGGAACTGAGCTATACTGATGTTCTAGGGCGAGCCCTAGAGATGGAGGTCGTTGTGCCTGATGAGAAGAAAACTGTAACAACGACACCAGCTCCAACACAAAACCAAATCCTAGGCTATTATAACAACAATAATAGCAATTTTGAAGGAAAGAGAAAGTGGGAAGGGGGCAATAGCAAGGGCTATAATCAGAATTTTAACAACCAAGGAAATCAGCAAAGTGGTAATCACCAAGGCTATCAGCAGCCTAGTCAGAATAACAACAAGAGGCCATGGCAAGAAAACTACCAGTCGGGGTTATATTTACAGGGAAATAGACAAACCGGGTCATGGAAAGGCAACAACCAGCAGAACCAGCCGCAAGAGCAGCAGAGGAATTTCAATCAGGGAGGAAATAACCCAGGGAGGGTTACCATTCCTGTATGCCCTAAGTGCAACAAAACACATCCCGGCGTCTCTCAAGTAGGCATCACCAACTGTTTTAACTGCGGACAGAAAGGACATATGAAGAAGGATTGCCCTAAACCACTGCAAGCAGTACCTCTGAGGGCCATACAAGCGCAACCACAACAACAAATGAATCAGCAGCAGTTTCAGCAGCACGCGCAACAACAGCAGAATGCAAGGGCATGCGCGAATAGGCAGACTGGGCAGGATAAGGGAAAAGGAAAAGGAAACCTTGCAGGTATGGAAAAACTTCACAACATTCCTATTAAGATATTGTTTGATGCAGGCGCATCGCATTCTTTTATTGCTGGTTCGTGTGCGGATAACTTAGATATCAGACCTGTAAGAGCTGAACACGCTATGAGAGTAGCTACACCTTCAGGAGAGATTACTACTTCCACACATGTCTGCTCTAACCTAGAACTAGAAATCGGAACTCTTAAGGTTAAAAGCGAACAATTTGAACGTTATGATAATGTGGGACGTAGACATAATCCTAGGGATGGACTGGTTGTCACAGATTTATGCCACAATTCTCTGCAACGAGAGAAAGATCTCTTTTCAACCCCCGGGTAGAGAGCCGACCAAATTTCATGGAATTGCAATGGGCAAGAGAGTACCGGTAATATCCGCCTTACAAGCCAAGAAGTTGATAAAGAAGAAGGGTTGCACAACCTATCTTGTGTACCTAGTTGGAGAACCAGGAGCCGAGAAGACCATTCAAGACATGAAAGTTGTCAATGAGTACGAAGACGTCTTTCCAGAAATTTTACCTGGTTTATCACCCGACCGTCACATAGATTTCTCGATTGACCTAGAACCAGGATCAGCCCCCAAATCAAAAGCCCCATATAGGATGGCACCGAAGGAGTTAGAAGAACTCAAAATTCAATTGCAAGAGTTGCTAGACCTTGTTTTCATCAGACCAAGTGTCTCACCTTAGGGAGTACCAATGTTGTTTGTCAGAAAGAAGGATGGTTCAATGAGGATGTGTATAGATTATCGAGAGCTGAACAAGATTACCCTCAAGAACAAATATCCTTTGCCAAGGATAGAGGATCTTTTCGATCAGCTCAAGGGTGCATGAGTGTTTTTAAAGATAGATTTAAGATCAGGGTATCATCAGCTGAAGATTAAACTTGAGGACGTACCTAAGACTGCACCTAAGACTGCATTTCGAACTAGATATGGCCACTACGAATTCTTGGTTATGCCATTTGGTTTGACCAACACCCCTGCTGTATTCATGGACCTCATGAATAGAGTTTTCCACCCATACTTAGACAAATTCGTCTTAGTATTTATCGACGATATTCTCATTTACTCAAAGAATGAGAAAGAACACGAAGAACATCTGCGGATAGTGTTGGAAACACTTAGAGCTGAGAAACTTTATGCCAAGTTCAGTAAGTGCGAATTTTGGTTGAAGGAAATAATGTTTCTCGGACATATAATTTCAGCGGAAGGAATCAAGGTAGATCCTGATAAGGTAGAGGCAGTGTGCGACTGGAAGTCACCAACGAATTCAAACGAGATTAGAAGTTTCTTAGGTTTGGCGGGCTACTACAGAAGATTCATCGAGGGATTCTCCATGATTGCTAGACCTATGACGCAGCTACTTCGAAAAGAAAATAAGTTTAAATGGACGGACGAGTGTGAAAAGAGTTTCCAAACGCTCAAAGAAAAGTTAACTACAGCACCAGTATTAGCTCTTCCAGACGCAAACAAAGAATATGTGGTGTATACCGATACTTCGAAGAATGGGTTAGGTTGTGTTCTAATGCAAGATGGAAAGGTGATAGCTTATGCCTCACGACAACTTCGACCTCACGACAACTTCGACCTCACGAAGTTGAGTATCCAACCCACGACTTAGAACTTGCAGCCGTTGTGCATGCATTAAAGATTTGGAGACACCATCTTTATGGTGTAAGGGTTGAGATCTTCACAGATCACAAGAGTCTGAAGTACTTCTTCGAGCAGAAAGAACTGAATATGCGACAAAGAAGGTGGCTCGAATTGGTCAAAGATTACGACTGCAGAATCAACTACCATCCAGGAAAGGCAAATGTAGTAGCAGATGCGCTGAGTCGCAAGGCTCCAACCAAGTTAGGATGTCTGTTTGTTGAGGAAGAAACTCTAGTACGAGAATTTGAAAAGATGGAAATAGAAGTGCTCGATACACCAGCAACGATCACAAGTCAACTAGTGGTACTAGTAGCTACACCTGATTTACGAGAAAGAATTATAAGTGCCCAGAGGAAGGACGAGTCGATGGAGAAGCTTTGCTTAAAGATAAGAATAGATAAACTAGACGGATATTCCGAAGAACCAGACAATGCGATATTATTTGAAGGCAGACTTTTTATTCCTGACAGTAACGAAGAATTAAAGAATGATATCATGAGTGAGGCTCATGATACGCCGTATACAGCACACCCAGGGAGTACGAAGATGTATCAGGACTTAAGAAAGAATTTCTGGTGGAATGGATTGTGACGGAGCGCTGTCGTCACACACTTCGCACAAATAATATTTATAACACCTCTTGCCCAACAAGGTAGTAGTCAGCGGCAAGCGGGATCGTACCCAAGGGACTCGGCGTAATTTGTTCTTCAGATGTTGCTCAACAAAAGGGTTTTGGTCACAAAGTATCTAAATAACCTATACTCAACAAATAACAATATCAAATAACAAAAGAGTTTGGATTGCGTTTCGAATCTATGATCCTAATTACTCTTTACTCGTTCATCGGTGCAAAAATATTCAATTAACTAATTTTATCACTTGGTTTAAGGCAAAGATTAGTTAACACCCTAAGGTCACGAAGTCACGATGCTAACGCACTTAACCTATGTCTAATCAATTTTACAGATCTTGACCAGAAGGCAAGATCTCCTTTCTCGATCAACAACGTCACGAAGACACTTCAGTAACGATGCTGCCCAAGAAGCATTAAGAATAAATAGACCCAAGACAGCCAAGAGGTAGGTCAATACCGACTGCTCTCCAACACCCTTTACCTTCTTGGGCACGAAAGACACTCTCGTGTTATTCCTAATTTCTGTTGATGACTTAATCTCAATATCTAGATGGTGATCAATCAACTTCAATATCAATTAAATTTAGAATTAATCCTAAGTATTTCGGGAACAAAATCAATTAACGAACTAACACAATTACACCTCACAAGTTTGAACGAGTAATTTAGAATCACTTCATCTATATCCAACCCAAACAATAAACTTAGCTAGACATAATATTAAATAAGAACACAAAGCAAATAAAGAAAAGCATACTTAGCATAAATCTGGAAAGAGGTTGCTATCCAAAAACGTAGTTAGCAACCAGGGTCTTGGCTTCGCGCCAACAACTAAAACTAAAGTGCAGAAAATATAAACAAGCGAAATAAACTGTAATTGCCCATATGACTTGTTCTTCCTCACTTCCACTCGAACTAGGATGCAAACTAAGGATTCTTCCCATGCATATCATAACCTTTACCTCTCTCTCTCTTTCCTTCGCATGCACGTTCCTTCTTCCCTTGTGTGGTAGATTTATTCCATGATTTGGCTCGGCTAGGATAAGGAAAGAAACATCGGATCCTTATCCTCTTCCTTGAAGGAAAAGAAACCTGCTGCTGCTCGACTCTCATCTTGCCCTTCATCATCTGCATCCTGCTTTGCTTCCGATGTTGACCACGATCCTGGCTCCTCCGAGTACTCTGTCTGTTGGCCTTTAAGGATATGGGGAGGTACTTCCTGACTTGTAGACAGGATGTTTCGATGTTGCCCAGCTACAAGCTTCCAGCCCCATGCCCATTTGCATCATATCGTCATCTCATCAACAGATTTTCCATCGGATTTGCTCAGCATCCACCTGTTCTTCCCCTGCACACTATCTCTCGACTTGCCTATCCTCCCAGACACATAATGACTCGATAAAGACTAAAAACACAAGAAAAATACAAGAAAAGATGGACACAAATATGGGTTCATCACACCCACACACTTGAATTACACTTGCCCACAAGTGTATGGTCGCGACTTTGCCCAAGACTCAAACACAGAAAAGACAAAACAGAAAACACAGACTCAAAACTAATCAGCATCTCACATGTCAGTCAAAACAGAATATGTAACAGATAGTGCCATCAAACAGGTCAAGATAGAGTTATTGGATAATAAGGACATCCTCACCAGCACTCATCTCTCAAATGTGAAAGGTTAAGTATTTACGCTCTTGACCATGATCAACAAAGTTTTTCCATAGGCTTGCCTGCCCTCTACATCTCTACTTCTTGGAACAAATTCAAACTACTTATCCTTAGGTCTTCATTGGGTTGTAATGTGGCTTATGACAAAAGGTAGGATAATATGGAAACTGGCTAAGTGAAGAACTAGGTTCTCGAGCAACACATTGCCCTTGATTCCTTACTCCTCTTTATTTAGCACACTTATTCTGGGCTTCTTATATATTTATTTTTATTCTTTTTTTTTTTTTTTTTTTTTTAACCCAACACCTCTATCTTAGGTGATATTGGCCACTAGGTGCTACCCAACATTTCCTTTCATCCCTCGTTCTTCTAGACCTGAGTTCTTGACCGGGAAGACTTAAGATTCAGGTTCCTATAAGTAAATAGAAAGAATACGATCCAAGCTCAAGGGGGATAATCAAAGGATAAATGTTATGGTAGGAAATTTTTAGGCCATGACTATTTTGAACAAAAATTGCCTAATTCATCTAAGTAGTTCTACTAACTTACATGAAGTTTTAATTAAGAGATGCAGGCAAGTTCTAGATCAACACATGTTAACTGATCACTATCACACAAGAAAGAATAATGCTGCATATGTATATAGCATTTTAAAAGCTCAAATCCTCACAGTTAATGCCCAATATCTCATTCCGTCCTACCTATTTACATACGGCATCATCCATAAACCTATTCTAACCTTCATGCTAACATGCTGATCAATAACACAAACATTCTTTAAAAATACAAACTGACACCCCAATACCCACACACTTTGCCTTAGGCAAAGTGGGTAAAGTATTGGGCAACAAACAAACAAAAACAAACTGATTCAACAAACACAATCGAGAAGGCAATAAGATCTTCACCACACAATTTGCTGGGTAAATTATGGGTGAAGACAGTAAAACCGTTCTCTCGAACAACAAGACACTAAATAACACAAAACAAGACTCTACAATAAAATACAAAAACGAGAAAAAAAAATCCTAAACTAACATAAAAGGGAGGAACACAAATGAAAGAGAAGATTCAGGTGGATACCTGAATCCTTGGTGTGCAAAGAATGCCAGCTGGGCATCTCTGATCTCGGTCAACAACCTCTCCACATTGGCCAGCCTGGTCTCGATCTCAATGTTGGGCAGCACCGCTGCACTGGTGCTTGCCTCCTCCTTCTTGCCCACTGGTGGTCGCCTGCTAGATGCTGGTCTGGAATGATCAACAAACACATATCTGCCATTCCTGATCTCGATGTCATTCATCTTCCTCAAGGCAGTTTCTCCCAACATGCTGACCGGCATCTTCGGCTTCCCCTTCAGATCACAAAGTGGCCACAAGTGCATCCCAACGCCTGCTTTGCCAATACGGTCTTGAGCTGCTCACCAAGGAACGCGGCGAAGTTGACTTTGGTTTTGGTATGCATACACCACAGCAGATATGGCTCCTTGTTGCTCAAGCTGTTGCCGCTATCACTCTTGCCATACAAGTTGTAGGCAAGGATGCGGTGGCAAAGTCTCAGGCAGGCGTTCTTAGCTCAGTACCCTTGTTGTTGGCTCCATAGTAGGACGTCCCATTGCTGATCTCCTTCCACTGCTCCTCATAAACCATATCTCCTGGGGATGGCACCTTGGTCCCGGCTTCCATGAACTCCTTCCTGGCCAAATCTCGCAGACTCACCATCCCGAGAATCTGATTGAGGGCACTGACTTGAATCTCATACTTCTCGCCCAACAGCGAGAAGGAAATCATGCTCACCCCGTTCTCAGGGTCACTTGTTATTGCCGCCGTGCTATAAACTTCCTTGACTTGCTCCTCATAGACCTCCACAAGCCACTCCAAAAACTTACTCCAGCCAATCCCCTTGAACAACTCTCTTACTTCCTAGACAACACCCAAGTTCTCGTAGAATTTGAAGTCGAGAACTCGAGGTGTAGTCACCTTCCACTCTTTGGGCTTGCTACATGTCATCACCATGGGCCCCTTCCTCTTCTTCCTGCTCTTAGCACTTGCTGGGGTAGACTGCTCATCATCCCCTTCCTCCTCAAGATCGTTTCCTTCTTCTTGCTCACTGACAGCCGTTCCCTTCGAAATCGACGACTGAAAGGACCCGGCGTCCGAAGTAGCAGACTTGTGCTTCTTCGCCGGCGTCCCCTCACCTTCATAAGGGCGTTTCTTAGCCGCATTGGCTTCCTTCTTCTTCTTTGCCGGACTTTCCTTTGCCTTGGTCTTCGCCTCCACCAATGCTTTGCTGCCGCCGCCACTGCGTCAATGGCTTCATTCACATCATCGTTGTCGTCTTCTCCCTCATCATCTTTTTCTTCTTCTTCATCCTCGCCAATGTGTTCCTCCTCCTTTGCTTCTTCCTCTAACTCCTCTTGCTCAGAAACCTGCTTCGATTGCGTCTCCTCCTCCTGTTGCTTCTCCGCCTCTTCCATCAGGCTAGGGTTTTCGTCGCTCATCAGAAGCGTGGCGTCGACCGGCGGACTCTTGGGTACGGTAGTTCCGATCGAAATTTCTGGTTGTTGGTCGGCAGAAGGGTTGGCGGGTTCCATGGGTAGTTTTCTTTTGGTGATGATTTTGGGCTTTGTGGTGGTGGTTTTGGGTTTAGCGGTGGTGGTAGTGGGGTGTTCGGTGGTGAGGTCGATATTGGTTCCGGCAGGGATCTTGTTGAATTTGTTTTTGGACGAGTAGACACCATTGTAGGGAATTTAGGAGTTTTGATGGAGAGAGAAGAGAGAAGATGAGAAGTTGCAGACTTGAATTTGAAATCGGGTAGTGGGGGTATAGACGTAGTAGGGTGGTTTTAAAGGGCGCGTAGTTTTAGGGGTACAGTAACCGCCTCAATCGTTGTTGACCAACAACTTAGCTCTTGCCCAAAATCCTTGCTCCACACCCACAGCTCCTTCCCTTAGAGTGGATCCTGATCTACAACCTGCATCTTGCTCAACATCTCCTGCACACTTAGAGACACAAATACACTCCAGAACAGACTTCCCCTTATGGTTAGACTCGATCATAAAATGCTTTAATATAGAATACTTAAAACATAAACTAGCTAAACTACACTATTTTTTTTGGATTTTCATTATTTTATGAATTTTTTTAGATTTTAATATTTTTACGGAAATAAGATAATTAAATAAAAACACAAAAATTAAACTAAAAATAAAATAAATAAAATACTAACCAGGTTGCCTCCTGGACAGCGCCCCATTTAAGGTCTTGGGCACGACACCCCCCTCTTTAGAAGTCAGAGGTCCTCATCGACAGGAAACCCAGATGGTTCCCCCTTAACAAACTGTTCTTGCCCAAGATAGGCCTTCAAGCGCTGGCCATTAACTTTAAAAATCTTCCCGTTCTTGGGATCCTTGATCTCAACAGCTCCATTAGGGAATTGAGCTTGCACTTCATAGGGGCCTGCCCACTTGGTCGAAAGCTTCTCCTATGAAAGCCTAAATCTTGTTTGATAGAGCAGCACATGTTGCCCAAAAATGGAACTCCTTTTCCTTGATCAAGAGGTCGTGGGTCTTCTTCATCTGTTCCTTGATTCACCTGCTTCATTCCAGTCGAGGTTAAGCTGGGCAACAGCCCAATGCGCACAATGTTCCAGCTCCACGGGCAAGTGACATCTCTTGTCATAGACCATGCGATAAGGGGACATGCCAAAAGGTGTTTTGAAGGCAGTCCTATATGCCCACAAAGCATCATCCAAGCACATACTCCAATCCTTCCTTGTTGTGTCCACAGTCTTCCTCAAGATCGTCTTGATTATTCTATTAGACAACTCCGCTTGTCCATTGGCTTGTGGGTGGTAGGCTGTTGACACACGATGAGTAACTCCATACTTCTTGAACAAGGCAGTCACCGTGGCGTTGCAAAAATGAGTCCCTTGATCGCTAATTATAGCTCGAGGAACGCCAAACCTATTGAAAATTTGAGTTCTCAAGAAGTTAGAAGCCACCTTCGAATCATCCTTATATGAAGCACGAGCCTCTACCCACTTAGAGACATAATCCACTGCTAATATGATGTACTTGTTGCCTTTGGAACTTGGCAATGGTCCCATAAAATCCATGCCCCATATATCGAAAACTTCCACGGGCAGGATCGGGATCATGGGCATCTCGTTCCTTCTTGTGATGTTTCCTTCCCTTTGGCACTTCTCGCACATCTTGACCCACTCGTAACAGTCTTTAAACAATGTTGGCCAATAAAAGCCACACTCTAAAATTTTCCTTGCAGTACGTTGGTGCCCAAAGTGTCCTCCACACTCCTTGTTGTGACAATGCTCAAGAATGCTTCATTGCTCTTTATCCTCGACACCCTTTCTAATTATTTTATCCGCACATCCTCTCCATAAGTATGGTTCATCCCATAGGTAGAAACGACTCTCATGTTTCAGCTTGTTTCTTTGATAACGCCCAAGATCGGAGGGAATTTCTCCAGTCACCAAATAGTTCACGATGTCTGCATACCATGGTTCATCTTGGGCAAGACTCAGATGCTCGTCAGGAAAGGTCTCCTTGATCGGTATCCCATCGTCTGGCTAGAGGATTCAACTTAGGTGGTCGGCAACTTGATTCTGGGCACCACTCTTGTCCTTGATCTCTATGTCAAATTCCTGCAATAAAAGAATTCATCTAATCAATCTTGGCTTGGACTCCTTCTTGCTCACCATGTACTTTAATGCCGCGTGGTCAGTGTACACTATGGTCTTGCTTCCTAATAAATACGATCTGAACTTCTCAAAGGCGAAGACGATGGCCAACAACTCCTTCTCCGTTGTGGCATAATTGCATTAGGCAGGATTCAATGTCTTGGATGCATAGTAAATAACATAACTCTCCTTTCCTCGTTTTTGCCCAAGAACTGCTCCTATGGCATAACCACTGGCATCACACATTAACTTGAAAGGCATGCCCTAATCCGGAGGTTGGATGATGGGGGCTGTGATCAAGTTCTCCTTCAAGGCATGGAACGCCTTCTTACAATCTTCGTTAAACTTCCATGGTACTTCATGTTGAAGTAGTCTCGTCATTGGTTGGGCGATCTTGGCAAAGTCCTTGACAAATCTTCTGTAGAATCCAGCATGCCCAAGGAATCCTCTTAACTCCTTCACGGATCTTGGGTAAGGCAATTTGGCGATGATGTCGATCTTGACCTTATCCACCTCAATACCTTTTCCTTATATGACATGCCCTAAAACTATTCCTTCCTTGACCATAAAATGGCATTTCTCATAGTTTAACACTAGGCTCTTCTCAACGCATCTCTTCAAGACTCGATCCAGGTTGTTGAGGCATGTGTCGAAGGTCTTGCCGTAGACGGTAAAGTCGTCCATGAAGACTTCGATGCACTCTTCAAGAAGGTCTGAAAAGATGTGCATCATACATCTTTGGAATGTCCCTGGAGCGTTGCATAACCCGAACGGCATCCTCCTATATGCAAAAGTGCCAAAGGGGCATGTGAATGTGGTCTTGCCTTGATCCTCGTCAGCTACCCAGATCTGCATGTAACCAGAATAACCGTCAAGAAAATAATAGTAGTTATTACCAGCTAACCTTTCAAGCATCTCATCGATAAAGAGCAAAGGAAAGTGATCCTTCTTCGTCTTTTGGTTGAGCTTTCGGTAATCTATACACACTCGCCATCCAGTTTGTAGTCTCATGGCCACTATCTCGTTCTTGTCGTTCTCCACAACTTGAATTCCTGACTTCTTGGGCACCACGTGCACAGGGCTCACCCACCGGCTGTCAGACACGGGGTAGATGATCCCTAAGTCAAGAAGCTTGAGTATTTCTTTCATTACCACTTTTTTCATGGCTGGATTCAATCTTCGTTGTGGATCTCTTACTGGGGCAGCATCCTCCTCGAGCAAGATATGATGAACACAGTCTAAAGGTTTAATGCCCTTCATGTCAGCCAACGTCCACCCTATTGCCTCCTTGTACTTGCTCAGCACCTCACCAACTCTGATCTCCTCCATGCTCGATAACTCTGATGATATGATCACGGGCAAGGTCTCGTTCTTGCCAAGGTAGATGTATTTCAGGTGCTTGGGCAAGGGCTTCAATTTCAAAGTAGGTGCTTTTTGTAATGATGGCACCAACCTGTCCTCCGGTTTAAGTTCAGGGATATTAAGTGGTTCAAACCCCTGAGGCTAGATGTTGCCCGGAATCCTAGCGTAACTGCATTCCACTACATCTACTGGTTCTTCGTTCTGGGCAAGCTCCTCTTCTGTTTGCAAGCTGGCATCCTCCTCAAGAACTGTTTGTTGCCAAAATTTCTCTACTAACTCCTCGGTCTTATCATGGGGTAACTCTTCAAGTTCCTCATCAAACTCATCAAGGGGTTTTTGTTCCCCTACATCCTGATCTCCATCATCTCCATGGATGTTTTCAAACATGTAATTCTCCAACTCTTCGTCCGTGGAGTAGTCCTCATCGTTAGAGTCGAAGCTATGTCCATGAACTGACTCTTCCCAAAAATCTTTTTCACTTTCGTACTCATCTCCTTCGTAAAATTGCATCAGAGCACCATCTTCCTCATTATCCTCATGTTGATCAGGATCCTGGTCAAGATCCTGAACTGAGTTGAATTCCGCCTGGATTGCATCTTCATTGTCTTCTACGAAACAATTTAAGCTATTCATAGTCTCCACTTGCTTTCCACATGCACTGAGGATGTTGAGGTGTTCCAGGGCATCATCTTGATTTTGCCTATAAGCATCGAACTCTACTACTTCTCCTACTACTTAGACTGTCAACTTCCCAGTATTGCAATCAATCTTGGTACATGTTGTCCTCAAGAATGGCCTCCCGAGCAAGATCACTGAGTTCTTGATTGCTTTCTTTCCCATGTCAAGAACATAGAAGTCGGCTGGGAACAAAAGATTCCCTACCTTGACCAACACATCCTCCAACACTCCATTCGGGTAAACTGTGGATAAATCAGCTAATTGGATGGCAACACGTGTAGGAGAAAGAGGTCCAAAACTCATCTCGTCAAACATGGCTCTTGGCATAACATTTATCGAAGCTCCAAGATCAAGCATCGCCCTGGGTATTGACGTAGTACCAATCGTGCATAGAATAGCGAACATGCCTGGATCCCTCTTTTTGGTCGGGATCTGGGAATTCATTAGTGCTGACACGTTCTCCACATGAAAACGGGCATTATCTGGGTACTTTGTCTTCTTTTGGCACATCTCTCGCAAAAATTTTGCGCATTTAGGCATAGATTGCAATGCCATCAACAACGGTAGGTTGATTTCCACCTTCTTGAACACCTCCATCATGTCCTCCAGCTCCCTCTGATCACGATCGCGGGCAAAACGTCTGGGATATGGGATCTTGGCCTTGGTAGTGCGCGGAACGGTCCTCTTGGCCAAAGCATCTGCTTCTTTTTCAGCCTGCAAAGATTCCAGCATCACGTCATCTTTGTCAAATCCCAGCTTAGATCTCTCCATCTTTGCGTAATCAAACAAGGCTTCATCCTCCTCATTATCAATGGGTTCTTGTTGGCCTTTATCCCTTCTTCACGTTTTGCCTTCAACTCCTCGTAGATGTCATTGATATCTCCTGAACCCATCTTGGTCTCCTCTACTCGCGTTCGTTCCTTAGGTTGGGTTCTGGGCAATATCTCTGGCAAATTCTTCCCACTACGCAACGTTACAGCATTAACTTGCTCCTTGTTGACCCCTACCTGGGCAGGAAGTCTGCCTGGCTTGTCTTCTACCAACCTTGACAAGGTTTGGTTGATATGAGTCAGTTGAGCTTGAAGGTTGTTGGACTGTCCTCGACTTTCTAGTTGGAAGTTCTCGAAGTCTCTCCTCAGCCTTTGGTTCTCGTTGGTAAACCTTTCAATCGTCTCCATCATGAATTCAGTCTTCGCTGGTTCTCGATGTGGAGGTACATAATTATTTTGATGTTGAGGTTGTTGTTGAGGTGGAGGCACATATTATTGTTGTTTCCCAACAGGCTGCTGCGGTTGTTGGTGGGCAGGAGGTATCTGATAGTGGTTGTTACCATACCTCAGGTTCTCGTGCTAATTCTGCCTATAACCATAGTTATTGCCATAGTTATTGTTATTGCCATACTGGAACCTTTGTTGCCCTCCTCTTTGTTGGTTCTGACCTATTGCCTTCACCTCTTCTCCTTCTTCCACGAACCAACTGGGACATTCT
The DNA here is from genome assembly GCA_029490685.1 of Schizonepeta tenuifolia. Lineage (NCBI taxonomy): Eukaryota > Viridiplantae > Streptophyta > Magnoliopsida > Lamiales > Lamiaceae > Schizonepeta > Schizonepeta tenuifolia. The sequence goes on from CM055959.1 coordinate 80,799,818, forward strand.
GAGGTGACATGTGATGTTGCCTGGCATACTTCACATCTCTTCACAGCTCTTTGAACTTCCTTCCCATTGACCTGCTTCTTCAAATCCTCCATTTGGCCAGGCATCTTGGTCATGAAGTCTTTCATGGTGCTGACCAAATTGTCTTGGTTGCCCTTGCTGCCTTCGTACCCCCCTCTTGGGATATCATCTTCATCTCGGGATTGCTCAGCCATGGCAGCTATTTTCTTGAACACTTCAGATGGTAGTTGATCGACTATGGCTCCTCCACACGCTGCAATGATGTATTTTCTCTCTGATGCCCTTAATCCCTTCAAGAAATATTCGATCAAATCGATATCCTGAATCCGATGTTGAGGACATCTTGCCAACAACTTCTTGAACCTTTCATAGTAATCATATAATGACTCACTTCCTCCCATCTTGATCGATGAAATGGCATTCCTCCCACTTTGTATGCGGCCAACGGGTATGTATTTGTCAAGAAAGGCCTGCTGCATCTTGTTCCATGTATCAATGCTTCCCTCTAGCAAGGTGTAAAGCCACTCACGTGCCCCGTCAAGAAGTGAGAACGGGAACGTGAGCAACCTTACGTAGTCAGGAAAGGTGTCTTGGGCAGCATCTTGGTTTCTCATAACTTCAGCATCGTTCCTAAAAACTTGTCCTTGTCTATCCCCATTGTTCCTGGTAGTAGTAATGGCATTGTTCCTTACTGTGCTAATCGCCATCTCAAAGTTTTGAAGATGAGTTTGGGGGTCTTCTCCAGGATGGTCACTGAATTTGGGCAGTATGTGTATCAGCGAGTGCTTGAGCTCCCAATTGCCATCGATGATGGGCAACTAGATACTTGATGGTCTGATTCCCTTGTTTTCAGGGAACATGATCTGACGGATGGTTCTCTCTGGTGTTCCTGCCATGATTGTTGATGTTTTTGCTTCTGAACTGGATGTTGACTTCTCACTATCTGAACTGGCTGTTGAGCAAGATTCGACTTCTTGCTCAGTATCCTGATCATCTGTCAAGCTCTGTGACTCTGAAGGTTCGTTGACACCTTCCTCCAGATCTCTCTTTTTCTTGCGTTGTTCTGCTCGATTTCTCCTAGCTATCACCCTCGGGCAAGCACCGTGATCTTTTGGATCTCCGTCACTTCGTAGATGTGGCTTGGGCATAAACCGTGCTCACACACAAGCTAGAAGAACAAACTAGCTTAAAACCAAGTCCCCGACAACGGCGCCAATTTGACGGAGCGCTGTCGTCACACACTTCGCACAAATAATATTTATAACACCTCTTGCCCAACAAGGTAGTAGTCAGCGGTAAGCGGGATCGTACCCAAGGGACTCGGCGTAATTTGTTCTTCAGATGTTGCTCAACAAAAGGGTTTTGGTCACAAAGTATCTAAATAACCTGTACTCCACAAATAACAATATCAAATAACAAAAGAGTTTGGATTGGGTTTCGAATCCATGATCCTAATTACTCTTTACTTGTTCATCGGTGCAAAATATTCAATTAACTAATTTTTTCACTTGGTTTAAGGCAAAGATTAGTTAACACCCTAAGGTCACGAAGTCACGATGCTAACGCACTTAACCTATGTCTAATCAATTTTACAGATCTTGACCAGAAGGTAAGATCTCCTTTCTCGATCAACAACGTCACGAAAAAACTTCAGTAACGATGCTGCCCAAGAAGCATTAAGAATAAATAGACCCAAGACAGCCAAGAGGTAGGTCAATACCGACTGCTCTCCAACACCCTTTACCTTCTTTGGCACGAAAGACACTCTCGTGTTATTCCCAATTTCTGTTGATGACTTAATCTCAATATCTAGATGGTGATCAATCAACTTCAATATCAATTAAGTCTAGAATTAATCCTAAGTGTTTCGGGAACAAAATCAATTAACGAACTAACACAATTAGACCTCACAAGTTTGAACGAGTAATTTAGAATCACTTCATCTACATCCAACCCAAACAATAAACTTAGCTAGACATAATATTAAATAAGAACACAAAGCAAATAAAGAAAAGCATACTTAGCATAAATCTGGAAAGGGGTTGCTGCCCAAAAGCGTAGTCAGCAACCAGGGTCTTGGCTTCGCGCCAACAACTAAAACTAAAGTGCAGAAAATATAAACAAGCGAAATAAACTGTAATTGCCCGTATGACTTGTTGAATAAGGATTCTTCCCATGCATATCATAACCTCCGCCTCTCTCTCTTTCCTTCGCATGCACGTTCCTTCTTCCCTTGTGTGGTAGATTTATTCCATGATTTGGCTCGGCTAGGATAAGGAAGGAAACATCCGATCCTTATCCTCTTCCTTGAAGGAAAAGAAACCTGCTGCTGCTCGACTCTCATCTTGCCCTTCATCGTCTGCATCCTGCTTTGCTTCCGGTGTTGACCACGATCCTGGCTCCTCCGAGTACTCTGTCTGTTGGCCTTTAAGGATATGGGGAGGTACTTCCTGACTTGTAGACAGGATGTTTCGATGTTGCCCAGCTACAAGCTTCCAGCCCCATGCCCATTTGCATCGTATCGCCATCTCATCAACAGATTTTCCATTGAATTTGCCCAGCATCCACCTGTTCTTCCCCTACACACTATCTCTCGACTTGCGTGTCCTCCCAGACACATAATGACTCGATAAAGACTAAAAACACAAGAAAAACACAAGAAAAGATGGACATAAATATGGGTTCATCACACCCACACACTTGAATTACACTTGCCCACAAGTGTATGGTCGCGACTTTGGGGAAGACTCAAACACAGAAAAGACAAAACAGAAAACACAGACTCAAAACAAATCAGCATCTCACATGTCAGTCAAAACGGAATATGTAACAGATAGTGCCATCAAACATGTCAAGATAGAGTTATTGGGCAACAAGGACATCCTCACCAGCACTCATCTCTCAAGTGTATAAGGTTAAGTATTTACGCTCTTGACCATGATCAACAAAGTTTTTCCATAGGCTTTCCTGCCCTCCACATCTCTACTTCTTGGAACAAATTCAAACTACTTATTCTTAGGTCTTCATTGGGTTGTAATGTGGCTTATGACAAAAGGTAGGATAATATGGAAACTGGCTAAGTGAAGAACTAGGTTCTCGAGCAACACATTGCCCTTGATTCCTTACTCCTCTTTATTTAGCACACTTATTTTGGGCTTCTTATATATTTATTTTTATTTTTATTTTTATTTTTTATTTTTTATTTTTTATTATTATTATTTTTTTTAACCCAACACCTCTATCTTAGGTGATATTGGCCACTTACCCAACATTTCCTTTCATCCCTCGTTCTTCTAGACCTGAGTTCTTGACCGGGAAGGCTTAAGATTCAGGTTCCTATAAGTAAATAGAAAGAATACGATCCAAGCTCAAGGGGGATAATCAAAGGATAAATGTTATGGTAGGAAATTTTTAGGCCATGGCTATTTTGAACAAAAATTGCCTAATTCATCTAAGTAGTTCTACTAACTTACATGAAGTTTTAATTAAGAGATGCAGGCAAGTTCTAGATCAACACATGTTAACTGATCATTATCACACAAGAAAGAATAATGCTGCATATGTATATAGCATTTTAAAAGCTCAAATCCTCACAGTTAATGCCCAATATCTCATTCCGTCCTACCTATTTACATACGGCATCATCCATAAACCTATTCTAACCTTCATGCTAACATGCTGATCAATAACACAAACATTCTTTAAAAATACAAACTGACACCCCAACACCCACACACTTTGCCTTAGGCAAAGTGGGTAAAATATTGGGCAACAAACAAACAAAAACAAACTGACTCAACAAACACAACCGAGAAGGAAATAAGATCTTCACCACACAATTTGCTGGGCAAATTGTGGGTGAAGACAGTAAAACCTTCCTCTCAAACAACAAGACACTAAATAACACAAAACAAGACTCTACAATAAAACACAAAAACGAGAAAAAAAAAATCCTAAACTAACATAAAAGGGAGGAACACAAATGAAAGAGAAGATTCAGGTGGATACCTGAATCCTTGGTGTGCAAAGAATGCCAGCTGGGCATCTCTGATCTCGGTCAACAACCTCTCCACATTGGCCAGCCTGGTCTCGATCTCAATGTTGGGCAGCACCGCTGCACTAGTGCTTGCCTCCTCCTTCTTGCCCACTGGTGGTCGCCTGCTAGATGTTGGTCTGAAATGATCAACAAACACATATCTGCCATTCCTGATCTCGATGTCATTCATCTTCCTCAAGGCAGTTTCTCCCAACATGCTGACCGGCATCTTCGGCTTCCTCATAGACCCCAACTCCATTCACGATAGGAATGACGTCTTATGAGGCATTGTATGGAAGAAAATGCAAGTCATCACTTTATTGGGATGAAGTGGGTGAAAGAAAGAACTTAGGACTCGACTCGATTAATGAAATGATCGAGATCATTCGGCAGATTCGAGATAGAATGAAAGAAGCCCAGAGCCGACAGAAGTCTTACGCCGACGATCATCGAACCAATCTTAGTTTCGAAGTTGGTGATAAGGTTTTCCTCAAGATTTCACCATCGAAAGGAATCATTAGATTCGGTGTTAAGGGTAAACTTAGACCAAGGTTCATAGGACCTTACGAAATTCTTGAGAAGATAGAACCTGTTGCTTATAGATTGGCCTTACCGCCAAGTCTAGGAAGTGTCCATAACGTGTTTCACGTTTCCCAATTAAGAAAGTATGTCTATGACCCTAAGCACGTTATAAGTCAGCAAGACGTCGTTCTTGAATCTGACCTAGGTTATGAAGAAAAACCGATATCGATTTTGGATAGAAAAGTTCAAGAATTAAGAACCAAGTCTATACCAATAGTAAAAGTATTATAGAATCACCACGGGCAAGAAGAAGCCACGTGGGAGCTCGAGGAAAAGATGAAGGAGAGATATCCTTATCTTTTTGAAGAAGGTATGCAAATTTCGGGACGAAATTTTTCTTAAGGAGGGTAGGATGTAATACCCCAGATTATTTCTACTGTCTTTAAAAATGAAAGTTAATAATAATTATGACTTTGCACGCCTAAGATCGTGAAATTAAATTCTAAGATTTACGGTGAAATTCGTTTCAGAAAATAAATTCCAGAAGTTGGTCGAACGACTACTGTATTTATGGTTTTCGCGTACGGTAAATTTTTCGTCCGAAAACTCAGAATCAAAATCCGTCAGAATTTACATTACTTTTCTTCGATACGAGTTCACCGGAGAAAGTTAGTTTTTATGATTTTCCGGGCGAATTTTTAGACTGTCTAATCCCGACTTTTTCTCGGGTTTTGAAAAACAAATTAGGTTTTCCGAGTACATGATTTATTTCCAATCTTACGGACGAATTAGATTTCGTCGAATTTGTAACCAACTAAGAAATCATTCCTCGACTTTTTATAACGACGTTTAAAGCCGGAAACGAGACATTTCCGTCTAACAAATCCACGTCAAACACTCCCTAACGACTCACTATACTTTATTAGATATTTTTTCTTCACTTTATGTCTAATAACATGAGTCATCATCCCTCTCCCTTCTACCCTCATTACCGCCATCACACACACACATACTCTCTCTCATTTTCTTCTCATTCTCCTCCATTAAAACTCCAACCTTCAAGCTTTCTCAAGAACACAAGATCTTCATCTACCGATCAATTCCATATCCGAGTCCATATTACGCAAGGTAAGAACTTCGTCTCCAATATGAACCGAACACAAATCCTTTTCCATCTTTTTCATTTTTTCGAAAGATATGAGATGGAATAACATGTTGTCTTTTAATCGAATCATGTTCTAGTATGTTTAGAATCGAGTTCTACGGATCGAATCATGAAGAAAATCACTCCCCATTTCCTTAGGTCATTACCGAAATTTTCTAAAATTTAGTGGTTTGATCGTAGTTCGATTTCTTTGATGTTTGATCGATAGATTAGTGTTCTACATGTTGCTAATTGACTCTATGAATTGATTTAGATTTTTCTAAAAATAAAATTTGAAACATAAGAGATGAAGATTGGTCGATTTAGTATAGTAAATGTTATGATATGCTCGATTGATTAATAGAAATGAGATATGCAATGTATGAGGATGATTATATATTTAATTGGGATTTTTCTAAAAATAAATTGAAAAATGTAAGAGACGAAAACGTGTCGATAAGTTGGAGCTCGTTAATGTTTTGATAATATGATTTGCATATTAGTGATGCTCGTTAGATGATAATCGTTTTTGTAAAATTTGAACGAAAACGGAGAACGTAGGATTTTCATTAAGAGACGAACGATTGACGATAAGTCGAGATTAGATAATGATATGGGTCTATGATGTGAATATAAGTTAATCTCGTTAGTAAATGATCATAATCGGAAAGTTATAACGAATTCTAATGACGTTGGATTTTTCATAAGAGACGAATGAATGAACCTAAGTATCGTTAGAAAAGACGAATAAGGAAAGTAATTGGATATTAATGATCGTTATTGTTAAATGAACGAGTTTGTAGTTGACGGCTTTTACATCCGAGATATGAAATGATAAGTTATAGTTGTGAACGAGAAGTAGAAACGAGAAGTTAGAAATTGTTTTGGTATAGTAAATGATTAGTTTGAAAAGACGAGGTTTTGAACGTCGTGCTTATAATCGAGAAATGAAAAGGAGTTCATCACGTATGATGATACGTGGTGACTGCCTTGAGTCAGTATTTGCATGAAAATAAAAATGATTAAGCTTTAATCGAACCTAGAAAACCGTACGTCGATTTTATCGAGCATTAGGGTTTCACTCGGCAGTTTTGCGACCCTTCACGGAAACTGCCATATCTCCTAGCTCGTTTATCGGAATTGAGATCCGTAAATTGGAAAGTAAACTAGACATCCGAGGCTTTCGTTTGGTACAGGGCACTTTCCCTGTTTCGAAATCCCCTGTTCTGTACAAACTTACTGATCTGTGCAGGATTGTTCAAAACATAGATTCTTAAGTTGAATTCTTCTCAACTTGATTCTTTTCGATCTTTTAAGTCGTTTCAAGTTATCGACTACTTTCTTTCTACTGACCTAAGTGTCAAGTTAAGAACCGAATGAGTGTCAAATGAGATGCGTTCGTATCTCGTTTCTGTTTAATTAAAAGAGTTTAGTTTAGTGTGCAAAGGCCTTAAAAGCTTAAAAACGTAAAAGACTAAATCGTTTTCGATTTCCGTTTTCATTATCGTCTCAATGAATTATCAAAGTATGATTATTTACGATGAAGGAGGAAGTCAGCACCAAGGATAGGACGGAAGATCAGAAGACGGAAGCACGTGTCTTAGTTCTGTATTCTATCGAGGTGTTGAAGTATGGAACCCTGTTGAGGGGACGACCTGCCGCGGTGATAATAAATGGTCAAGATTGAACGTAACATTTATGAAAAAAATGCTTGATCAAGCTAAGTTATGAAAATGAGAAAGAAAATGTTTAGTAGACACGGGAATTTGTTGAAAAACCCCGATGTGCTACAGAAATGAAATGCCTGATTATCTATACTTATGATTATATTTTCGGCAATGTGTCCACTAAGTACTTTTGTACTTAGCCCTGCATATGTTTTCTAAATGTGCAGGTTGAAGTGACGGGAGCGGTGACGGTTGAGTTAAGAGTTGTCGATAGGGAAGACTTTAGTATGTAGTTTACAATTCCGCTACCAAACTCTAGACTCACTTATGTAAATATGAATATCACTTTTGGTTTAAGTTCTGTACTTATAACTTAGAATCTTTGAGATCTTGTCAATGCCCCAAATCCCGAGGGACGGCAGAAGCCGGGGCGCGATTGGGGTTGGATTAAAGAAGCGGGGAAGAAGGGGACTAACTGAACATACATACATAAAAGACAACATATATTATGTGAACAAGACTTTAATTACCAAAAGGAAGAGTAATTCTCGAAGGATTACTCGACTGAAAGTACACGATGGATAAACTAAGTTATAAGACAGAACTTAGTCTACAGTGATTACATATATGTTCATCAAAATACTAGAGTTCTGCAGCGGAAAAGTGATCCATACTAACTAAGGTCTTCCTATGACAACTTTATTCAACCTTCGCCGCTTCCATCGCTTCAACCTGCACATTTAGAAAACATATACAGGGCTAAGTACAAAAGTACTTAGTGGGCACGTTGCCGAAAACATATTCATAAGTATAAATAATCAGGCATCTCATAATCGTAGCACATCGGGGTTTTATTGAAATTGACCCGTGTCTACTAAACATTTTTCTGACTCATTTATATAAATTAGCTTGTACAAGCATTTTTCTGGTATGTTACGTTCAATCTTGACCAATTCTCATTCACCGATAGGGTATCACATACACTACAGGTTACAAAGTGCACTAACTCTGGAAAGCACTTAGCAGCTAACTCAGAGCCGATCGTTAACTAATAAATCTGGAAAATACGAAGGTTTACTCAGATAGGTACAAGAGAACTCACATAAAATATTTAAACAGTTTATGCCATGATTATCACTTGAAAACACAGATATCAAAGCGATAAAGAAAGGTTTTAGAGCATTGCTCGTTTTATTTCATATATAAAAGCCCACCTTGTAATACATAACTAACAAGCACTTGCTTCCGATCTTGTGATCTTCCGTCCTTTCTTTACTGCTGGCTTCCTCCTTCATCGTAAAATAATAATACTTAAAATCGGGTCGTAAAAGATAATCGATCATAGAAATTCGAATAGGTTTTAGTCGTTTCATTTTCTTTTAGACATTTGCACGCTTACTAGATTCATTTTAGTTAAACGGGAACGAGACTTGAACAATTCTCGTAGAGAACTCGAAAGATCTCATACTCGACTCTTAGGTCAGTAGAGAGGGTAGTTGATAGCTCGATACGACTTAAAAGATCATAAGAAACTAAGTCGGAAAGAATCAACTTAGGAAAAATTACGTTTTAGTTCATTATACGACTTGGACAATTTCTCGCTTAACTAACATTCTTTACTTTAACTGATACGAGATGAGGTCTCGTCTCGTTTAGCACTCAAGGCTCCTTTCTTGACACTAGGGTCAGTAGGAAGAAATTCGTCAAGTTATTACGGCTTAAACGATCGAAAGAAACTAAGTTGCGAACGAAACAACTTAGAAGAATGAAACTGAAATTTCACTGCGCATTACAGTAACTCTGGGGACTGCCCAGAACAGGGGATCTGGAAACAGGGAATGAGCCCTGTACTGTTTGAAAGTTTGCGATGTCTAGTTTACGCTCCAATTTACGGATCATAAATCCGATAAACGAGCTAAAAGTTATTACAGTTTCCGGCGAGGGTCGCAAAACTGCCGCGCTAACCCTAGTTGCTCGTTAGAATCGACGTATAACGTCTTAGGTTCGTTCTAAGTTCTCGTATTCAATTTCTTATGAAACTTGACCCTTAAGGCAGTCAACACGTACCCCCATACGTGATGAACTTCTTCTCAAAACTCGTCCAAAAGCACGGCGTTCTAAACGTCGGCTTTCAACTAACATGTACTAAACCAACAAGTTATCAAATTCTCGTTCTAGTTCTCGACTATTACTATAACTCATATAATATTAGCTCGAAAGCTCATGACTTCAACTACAAAGTTATTCCCAAGTCCATCATAAACAATATTATCAAGTTAGAATTCTCATTTGACTTCTCGGTTATTAATTACGACTAATTGTTCGTCTCTTACACAATTTTCAAAGTTGCCGGATTTCATTCAAATTTTACGTCATTAAACAACATCTAACGAGAATCATTTTCATGCATATAATCACTTCACATCAATACTATATCTTAACTTACGACGAGTTCTTCGTCTCTTACATCCCACAAAACAATTTTAGAAAATTCTCAATAAATTCCCATTAACAACTAACATCATTAGAAACCATATTCTATCATCATTTCATCAATTAAACCAAGCCATATCAAACCCCTAAATGTCTAATAAATTTCGGTATTTATAGAAAGATTAAGAGGGTGATTTTCTTCATTAATCAACATCATTTAACTCTTAATCATACTATTATAACATCAATTGATCAAATGAAATCCAATTACACATTAAAAAGCAAAAACCCCCAATTTCAAACCCTAAACCCTAAATCGGTTTCATAAAAAAAAGGGCTTTCGATTTCTCTTGGTTCTAATCACTAATTAAACACTTCCTAAGTATGATTTTATCATCAATTGAAGAATTCCAAAAAATCCTACAAAAAGCCCTAATTTTCGGTAATACATAGAATTAGGGTTCATGTTTTTTTTCCTTCAATTTTAATCCTAGAATTCAAGACTAAACACATCTAATTAAACTAATCCAAGATCAAAACATCTAGTTCATCAGTCCTTAACTTCGATTCAAGAAGAAAATAAAAAGAAGGGGAATCCAATTGGATAGAAACATGGAGGAGATGAATACCTTGAGATTTAACAGAGGAAGTAATAGGTTTTGATGATTGGATGATGACTTGTGTGATTTCTTCTTCAAGAACTTGGAGCTTTCTTCAACAATGGAGGAAGAAGATGAAGATGGGAGAGAGAGAGAGGGAGGGCTGCCGAAAATGGGGGGAGGGAAGGAGGAGATGTGATTTAATTTGATATAACATATGTTATAAGGTATAATAGGTGTAAAGGGTGAATAGTATAGCAATAGGTGTAAAGGTTGAATAGTAAAGACTTAGGTTTCCACATAATAACATATAAAAAGAAAATATCTATGCTAAATGACAGAGAGAAGTCGACCAAGAGAAAGAAGGGAGGGAAAAATACGCGCTTTTCTGACGTGATACGACGTTACGAAAATCGGACGACGAAAAACGTAGCTCGACACAAAATCATCACGATCCGATTCGTCCAAAAATTCTAATGTACTAAACTTAATCGGAAAATAATATTTAGAAAATTTAAACTGACAAAAACTCAGGACGACACAGTCCGAGTTTCGTCCGGAAAATCATAAAAACGAACTTTCTCGGGCGAGTTCGTATCGCGATTTCGTGAATGTAAAAATCAGACGGTTTTCCGTTCTGAGTTCACGAACTAAAAACTTTTCGTACGAGCTAACCCTAAATACAGTAGTCGTCAAGCTGACTTCCGTAATTTATTTTTAGAAACGGATTCGACCGTTAGTCTTAGAATTCAAAATCGTAAACTTAGGCGTGCAAAGCCATTTATTTTATTAACTTTAAAATGTTTAAGATCGAAAGGAATTTCCGGGGCATTACAGTCTTTAATGTTATGTTTATTCTTTCATTCCCTTTCTTCCCCGCTTCTTTAATCCAATCTCAGTCGCACCCCGGCTTCTGCCGTCCTTCGGGATTTGGGACTATGATATATTTGTCACATCATTTCTCATTTTTGTCCATCTCTCGTCTATTCTCGCGCAATTCTTGCAAAACCAACATGTTAGCAAGATTAACTAGAACCAATGAATTTTAACAATAAAAACCGATAAGATAGCGATGAGAAAGATCACTTGACACATAAATACACATCAAAATGAAGCACAAAATGAGGTGAAACACCCCTCCACACACAAAACCTTGCTTGTCCTCAAGCAAATCTCGTTTCAAATCAAGATGGAAAAGTAATAAATTAAACTAAACAATTCATACTTCAACAAACTCTCAATCACAAGACAAATTTATCATTCATTGATTTAGTATAATCATCACAAAACAAATGAGTTGCCCTCCACACAAGAACTCAATCAACTCAACATCTAAATGCAAGTTCAAGGCGAGAAAACATCAACAACGCAGAGTATCCCAAATTCATGCCCTTTCTTATATTATAATAAAGATTAAGTGAATTTTGGGCAATGTTCACTAGATTTACTCACAGAAATTCCTGCATCCTAGCGTGGTTTTCCATACCCATTTCTCGTATAGTATATTCAACATTGAACAGACAAAAAAGAGGGGTAGAGCCCTTCAAATCACAACCATTTTAAACAAAGACGACACATTAAATTCTCAAGTCAAGTCAGGTTATATGGCCAAAATTCATAAGGTGTGAACATTTAGAGATCATCTAAAGTATTCTCATGTGGTTTCCCATGCTCATGGTTCCCAGAAGAGCAGAGGCCTCACAACTTGACTTAACAAATTAGACATTTAAATACTCATTATTCGGGATACACTTCTTAAAACACATATTTTCTCACCCTTCACCCACACTCAAACATCAAACTTCAATCATCCAAGTATGAAATGCCCTACAATCAAAATGTGAAAACTGTATCAATCAAATCCAAACAAAATATCTCGATCAATCAAGCAAATCAAAGCATGAACTATAAACTTCAATTCCTACTTCCGCATCTCAATTGTGAAATAAAATAACCCAAAGACAAACAAGATAGACAATCAAGAGAATACACCTCCCCCACGAGAAAAATTAAACAATGTCCCCATTGTCACAATAATAATTAAGAAATAGGGATAGAGTGTGATACAGGGGGTCAAACCGGCGAGTAGCCCAGGGCATAAAATCTACAACTCCAAACAACCTACACAACGGAAACAACCAAAACACGAGGCAAAACCAAAACACACAAAAGAATTAAAGAAGAAACAAAACAAACAGCATCCACCACAAAATAAAAATAACGATTACCAAACTGTGGGTTGCCTCCCACGCAGTGCTAAGTTTTAACGTCGCCAGCTGACGGGAACCGGTGTTATCCAAATTCCTTCTCGAGTTTGAGCCATTCCATCGCTTGGATTCGCTCATCTTCATCCCCCACTTCTACTGGCCATACCAACATACAGTTCTCACAACCTCCCTGCAAGAAACGACCAACGACCACTACCTTAGTATCATCAAGGAAAGAGCAATTCTAAAGAAATGAATTACATGGTATGAAATAAAAAGTTGGAGAAGAGAAATATTTCACAGTAATCTCGAAAATTTCAAACACCGGTGAATATTTTCCTCCATCCCCTTTCCCACCATCTACACATTCCTCCATAATAGGCTTAATAATGTACTCAACCCCATCGTTCAGTCCCTGATCACATAGCTCATCTCTATCCTCCAACACTATCGGTTCAACCAGGTAGTCATCTTCATCCAATGCCTCTGAACTGGTAAACTCCTCTTGATCATAGGCATTAGAACTCATGCTCCTTTGAAAGGTAGTGTCCTCGTGTGCATCCAATTCATCGCTCTCGCCGTCACTAAGATAAGTGTCGGTATGATCATGATGAGGCTGCCATGGAAGTTCATCCGCCAAATTCTGTTGTAGCACCTCACTCACATTATCAACAATCTGCTCAATTTGTGTGGTGATGCGCTCAATTGCCTCTCCTTGTGACGTCCTCGCTTGTTTACTTTCTAGAACAAAAACATTCATTGCATCCTCCAAAGAGGATTGTCGAGCAGGAAGATATTGGAATTGTTCATGTTGAGGTTGGAACTGAGCTTGTTGCACCGAGTATGATATCTGCGGAGACGAGTATTGTGGAGAAAAGTATTGTTGTTGAGAAGGAAAATACTGCTGCTGAGGCAAGTACGGCATTTGCTGCTCATAAGATGGCCCGAATGGATATGCTGAACCCGAACTCTACCATTGGTTTTGATTCCACGCAGAGTTCGACTCATTAGTCCAATATGGCTGGTAACCTTGCATATTCTTTGGATCCCAGCAACCCGAAGAATGTCCTCCAGTATCTCTAGACTATTTCCATAGTTCCTGCGTACACAAAAACAAGAAAACACATCACACGCAACTGGGGGAGAAAAGAAATCAACAAGAAAAATAAAAATAAAGTTGCAACACAAAAAACGTCTAAAGTCTTCCCCGGCAACGGCGCCAAATTTGTTCGACTAAAATTTATCCTAAAGTCACCCGCAATTAAACGAGATCAAAGTAGTATAAATTAATCAACCCAAGTCGTATCTCTCGAGGAAGACTTAACAGGGAAATGTTTGTATTGCGAAAAGAAAAAGAAAATAAAATGAAAGCAGTAAAGATTTATTGAGGTTTGTTATTCTAATTCTAAGAAATTAAAAGACAAATTAATCTAGACAAAAATATAAATCCTAGTTCTAAGAACGAAATAAATCATAGACATAAAGCATGATGAATGGAAAGAACTCACAATAATTAAACCGAATCCGTAGTGGAAGTCTGTCACAAAATCCGTACGAATTGAAAGCAATAAATCTATCTAGAACCGGAAGAATAAAGAGAAGAAAAGAACTGGAAAGAAAAGAAAATAAAAGTGCGTCGTGCCTGGTGGCGGAAGGAAAATATAATCAGACGTAAGTAACAATAATTCCAAATCCACGTGTATATAGGGTTAACACACGCCGCCTCAATCCCGACGATCGTTGGGCACGGACGATCGTCGGCTACTTCCTCCCAACCACATATGTCGGACGATCGTTGGACATGGGCGAGATAGAGTCGGCGATCGTTGGCACCGTTCGTTGAGGACGATCGCCGCTGGGGAAATCAAGGCAGGTCCGGCGCTCGTCAGGCACGGGCGAGCGTCACCTTGAGCCTCAGAAGCGGAGCGAAGTCAGGACAACCTGCGCCGGACGCTCGTCGGGAGAGGCGGGCGATCGTCGGCCCTTCCTCGCGCGCCATTTTTGTTTCGATCATATCTCTCTCGTCCGAACTCCGATTTACGCACAGTTCAACTCCTCAAATATTTGTCACATCATTTCTCATTTTTGTCCATCTCTCGTCTATTCTCGCGCAATTCTTGCAAAACCAACATGTTAGCAAAATTAACTAGAACCAATGAATTTTAACAATAAAAACCGATAAGATAGCAATGAGAAAGATCACTTGACACATAAATACACATCAAAATAAAGCACAAAATGAGGTGAAACATCATTCCGGACTTAAAAGCAAACAAGCTTAAAACATAGGTTTTATAGTTAGCTCAACGTGGAATGTAAATTTTTCACGCGATTCGATTTGGTGGTGTGGGCTTTACTCAACGTTGATTCAAAATATTGATAATTTGTTGGGGGACACCATGAGCATCCATTTTTTTCCAAAATTATCAGGCATAGTCCAGAACTTTTCATATCTACTAACACTAGCAGAAACAACGTGCACTCTTTTATAAAAAAAAAAGAGTAAAAATAATATAGTCAAATACTTTTTATTTCTCTATTGATACATTATTAAATGGATAATGATATTCGGTCACACGGTGGCAAGCCACACGCATAAAATAAAGAAATGTTGACTGTAAAAATGGAAATAATCATATTTCCCCTTAGGGTTTATGCTTTTCAATTATGATATATTTCCATTTTCAAACTTATTGCCGTTTTTAGCTTGTGTAATCGGCCACATTGTGATCAAGTAACACTACTCTTAATTTACATTTGATACGATGTTAATTTATTCACGTACCATTTTGTTAATATATAGTAAAATATTCTGATTATAAATTAAGAAGATGTTTAATAGATGGATTTGAAATTAATTTTCTAAATCCTAAATTTTATCATTGGCAAAAAATTAATAAATGCATTGTTGAATTTACGTGAAATTAAACAAAAGAGTAAACTTCAAAATCAATGCATCTACATTTCTAAAGCTAAACTAAAGTTTGAATATTCATTCACATTATTTTTTTCCTTGTTTGACTTTGATGGGTACAGAGCATTTGTTCTTCTTTTTACTTTTTGAGATTAGTTTATTCAATGGTAGATCATTATCACTATCGATTTAGATGTCAATGCAATCTTTAATCTTTACTGTGTAATATTGAAACTTTTATGAGATTTTTTATTTCCTCTTTCCTAGCACTTCATAAAGTTGCAATTCTTTTGATGTAGTTCCCTTTCACACCGTGGTGGCTTGGCACTTTTCTTTGATTTTTTTTCTTTTCTGCTAAGTTAGCTAGGTCGACCCATTTGTTTGATTTTTTATTTTCTCCTCCCTTATTTGTTTGGAGCTCTTAAATTAGCACAATTGTAATTTTTGCATTGATGGTATTAGATTGTATCTTTTGGATTGCATGAAGCATTCAGTCAAATTTTGTAGGATCAAATTAACTTTTATAATATGGATAATCATTTTCACAATGTAGATTTTTTTAAATTAAATAAAACTTAATAAAATTTATAGTACGCAGAATTGTTTTAGCCATGTTGATCTTGTTATAATTTAAGGTTGTACAGAGTTTCATTGAAAATTTAAATTAGTTAGCCTTCAAAACAATCATTTATGATAAAAACTTATCTCACTTAATATACTCATGTACCAAAATCTGACATATATTGTTGCATCTTCATCAAATATGGTAATATGTGTACTATTATCCTCTCGTTTAACATTAAGGGAGTGTTTACTAAATATAATAGGATTGACTATTTTTATCTCATGATTCATTCTATCCTACATGTGTAGTTACAAATATGGACAATGATCATATGCTATGACATATCCTTAAATCTAATCTCTAAGGGAGTGTTTACTAAATAGGATAGGATTGACTATTCTTATCCTAAGATTCCTTTAATCCAACATGTGTAGTTCCAAATATGGACAATGATCATGTGTGATGAGATATCCTTAAATTTAATTCTTAAAAGTAAATGCTTGATTAGCCTATATTATTTTTATCTATCCGGCTTATCCCGCTTAGTAAATGCCCCCTAAAAGTAAATGCATGATTGACCTATATTATTTTTATCTATCTGATTTATCCCACTTAATAAACGCCCCCTAAGAGATAGTCATTATACATGTGTCTTAAATTTTTGTAGAATTTATATATATATATATATATATATATACTTTTATGATTATCTTAGCGTTGTTGAATTAACTCTCTCATCGTAATTTTTTGCATATTGCAATTTCAGCTTTCTCTAGACATGATCGATGTTCCACATGTTTTACACGATTCGTACTATATAGATTTTCAACCTCATCGACAACTCCCATAAAACAATATATAGTAAAATCCTAAAATATGAAAAGAATTATTATGAAGTAAAGTATCTCAATGATTTTTAACTATGTGAATTTTGAAATTATGGAATCAAACATATTACAATTAATTTTGAGAATTAATTATTTTTGTTAGTTATTATGCTTTGTCCAAAAGAATAAGAAGAAAACAAATATTGTTACCGTGAGGGATATATAAATAGTACCTTTGATTAGTTTATGTAATTTATCTTTAAGCTCTTCCAACTTCATTTCCTCTACCCTTGCTACTTTTTGAATCACTTATGCCTCTACAATTCTTAATAAATCACAAATTGAACTATATGTATTTTACAAAATAATGACACAAGTAAATTGATCAATCATGATATATATATAAAATAAATAAATGAAAACTATGAGTTTTATAAAAATATAAAAATAAAAATGTTATTAAAATAATTTAAATAAAATAGCCCTTAAAATTAGCTTGATGTAGGCATTGCACCGTCATGAAGACTCATTCTTTTATATTGAATAAGGAGAATCTGGATAGTGAAGAGTCATACTTTCTTTGTTCCACTCAATCTGTCTATATTTTTTTTAAATGTACTCAATTTGTCTATTTCTAAATAAGAAATGAATTAACACTTTAAATCGTTGAAAAAGTGATGGGACATATTCACTTTCTTTCTTTTTACTCTTATTCTTAATTATCGTGCCGAACAATAAGAAGCGTCTTCCTACTAAGTTGTGTTTCGTGTTCTATATTCATTGGATGAAAGGGTGAGATTACAAATTAAAAACAATCAATTGTTGCAAATTTCAAACACTCCCTTTTTCATTTTTTTTTCTTCTTTTTCTAAAATTCTTAGAACTTAATAAAATATTTTGATTTATTAAATCTGAAATTTTGGGGAAAGGGATCATGTGATTTTCTTCTTGTTATTCTCCGTTTTGTTCTTTTTTTCATTTTTTTTAATTTATAGGAAGGGGAGTTGGGTTTAAGTTAGGGGTGAAAGTATGAAAAGTGAGTTTCCGGGTAATCCGTACCTGACTTGGTATTGGGTATCCAATACCCGTAATTTGCAGGTATTTGATGAGTATAGGTATGAGTTTTTCAAAAAATATCCTAATGGGAATACCTGTTAGGTATTGAACACCCGGTCAAAGAAATAAATTTATTTATTATATAATTTACTAATTTTTATATAGATTATAGATATATATTAATAAAATATTTTTTATTTTTTACGTAAAGTCAAGAATTAACTCTTTCTTTCTCTTCATTCTTCACTCTTCTTCACTTTTATCTAATCTTTTTCACCTAGTTATTATATCTTGTTTTGGACTTTGTTTTGATGTTTAATTATTTTTGAATACTTTTGTTTATTTGTTGAACTTAATTGTTAAAACTACATTTAGTATTGATTTATTGTTTTCTAGTTGTTGTTGCATAATTGGTTATTAATTTGTGTCACTGAGAATTATCAAAAAACATCAAATTATAAGGTTATTTTTATCTCTTTTTTTTTTTAAGAAAAAAAAATAGGTATTCTAGGTACCCTATACCCGGTTTGGGTATACCCGACCAAGTATTGGGTACCCATTTAGCTAAAATGGAAAGGGTATGAGTATGCTTTTTTGGCTTATTTGGGTAAGGGTATCCAGAATGCAGGTATGAGTATCCATCGGTGCCCATTTATTCACCCCTAGTTAAGCCACTATGAATTTTTAGGGTGAATCGGTCAATACAATATAATTTTATCATCCTTTGGTAATGATAAATTCATAAATTAAATGTCACCTAATATTATGTACTCCCTCCGTCCCGTTCTATTTGTTTCATTTTAATTTTGCACGGAGATCGAGAAGAATGATATTATATGTAAATAGTTTATTTAATATATTTTGTGTAAGTATTAATTGTTAATGATAAAATAAATTTGACTTGGTTATCATTGTTCAAAAAAGTAGAAAAACTGTACATCATGTACTTAATCAATAAAATTTATACTATATAAAAGCCAAATAATCTGCCCATACCTTTCCTGCCCAAAATTTCAATATAAAAGTCTGCTGATGATTAGGGATGGGAATCGGGTACGACGGGCACGGATAGTGGCAAGCAAAGCCCACACCCGCCACCCGTGATGGGTACCTTCCTCCACCCACACCCGCCACCCGCGAATACCCGCCACCCGTCGAATATCTGCAAACCCGCCACCCATTGGGATAACAAGTGGAGGGTGAGGCTTTGAAGCAATTTGATATGCAGGATCTGAGACGTTTAATGGGTCATCAACATTTTTGGGAGAGGTTCTCATCAAATTCATAGCAAAAGGCAACCTTTTCCTACTCTCTTTACTTCCCCTGGCATTTGAAATATGTCTGGATGTGAAAAGCCTGGTTTATACCTATATCTCTATGTTGTTTTGATCTGCTTCGTCCTAGAATAGCATAATCAGATTCACTGCTATCAAGAACTAAAACAAGGGTTTGAGTGTAGAAGGAGACAAATTCTTGGACCCTAGCCAATTTCCTTTGCTTCGGCAGCTGCTTTTGCTTGGAAGCTCCAGCAATCTGTAGGTTTTTCATTCACCAACAGAAAAAGATTAGTGCAAAAATATATACCACCAAAAACATATTCATTAAGTAGAGACAACAAATTCGTTCTAACTTTGCACATGTTCATATTAAATTTTATGAGGTTAGAAATGAGTAAATGGGAAAAAAGGAAGGGGCGGGAGAGAGAGAGAGAGAGAGAGAGAGAGAGAGAGAGAGAGAGAGAGAGAGAGAGAGAGAGAGAGAGAGAGAGAGAGAGAGAGAGAGAGAGAGAGAGAGAGAGAGAGAGAGAGACAGCCCCAAATCCCGAGGGACGGCAGAAGCCAGGGTGCGACTGGGGTTGGATTAAAGAAGCGGGGAAGAAGGGGGAACGATAGAATAAACATACATACATAACATCTTATCTTCTATGAACAAGACTTTATTGGCGAAGGAAAGAGTTAATCTCGAAAGATTACTCGACAAAGCATTTCAAAAGCGTATAAGTTATATTACAAAACTTAGGCTACAGTGATCATTACACAACATCAAAAGAGTTCAGAGTCTAGCAGCGTAATTGTGAACTATATACAAAGTCTTCCTTAATTCTTATTCAACTCTAACTCAACCAACGCCGCTTCGTCGCTTCAACCTCCACATTTAGAAAACATATGCAGGGCTAAGTACAAAAGTACTCAGTGGGCACGATGCCGAAAACATAATCATAAGTATAGATAAACAGGCATCTCATTTTATAGCGCATCGGGGTTTTCATTTAAAAGAGCCCGTGCCTATTAAACATTTGCATTTCATTCATAAAGTAGCTTGATCAAGCATTTTTCATAGATGTTACGTTCAAATCTTGACCAGTCATAATTTCACAGAGCCGATCGTTAGTTAACCCCTTTTGATTAACTCATAAGGTACAAGAGAACTCACATAAAACACAAAACAGTTCATGCCATGATTATCACTTTGAAAACACGATTATCAAAGCGATAAAGAAAAGGTTTTCGAGCATAGCTCATTTTGTTTCATATATAAAAGTCCACCTTATAGATTACAGAACAAGACACGTGCTTCCGTCTTCTAATCTTCCATCCTAACCTTGGTGTCAACTTCCTCCTTCATCGTGAAAATCATACTTTAAAACTCGGTCGCAAACGATAAACGAATACGAAAAGAATCGGATTAAGTTTTAGCTCTTTAGACATTTTAGGCATTTGCATGCTAAACTAAACTCTTTTAGTTAAAAAGAAACGAGATACGAACGCATCTCGTTTGACGCTCACTCGGTTCTGTACTCGACACTTTAAGTCGGTAGAAAGAAGGTAGTCGATAACTTGAAATGACTAAAAAGATCGAAAGAGTTCAAGTTGAGAAGAATTCAACTTAAGAAACTACATTTTGAACATGCACTGCACGAGGTCAGTAAGTCTGTCCAGAACAGGGGATTGCGAAATAGGGGTCGAATCTTATACCAAAAGAAAGGTACAGGTGTCTAGTTTACTCTCCAATTCATGGATCTCGATTTTGATAAACGAGCTATGAGATATTGCAGTTTCCGTGGAACGTCGCCAAAACTGCCGAGTGAACCCTAATGCTCGATAAAATTGACTCACGGTTTTCTAGGTTCGATTAAAGCTTAAACACTTTTAATTTCGCACAAAAACTGACCCAAGGCAATCACCTCGTATTATTATACGTGATAAACCTCTTTTCATTTCTCGATTAAAAACACGACGATCCAAACCTCATCGTTCAAACTATACAATTACTAAACCATTTCAAGTCTCGTTCAATTTCCTAACTTCTTCTTTCTACTTCTCGATTATAACTACAACTCATCTTTTCATAGCTCGGACGAACATGTCGTCAACTACAAACTCGTTCCTTAATCATTAATAATCATCAATATCTAATTAGAAACATTAATCGACTTTTCTATCGTTACTTATTCTCGACGTTTCGTCTCTTACGAAAAATCCGACATCATTAGAATTCGTTCAAACTTTACAACATTATTCATCATCTATCAATAATCATAAATACGCAATTCATATCCTCATATCATCATTTATTCCCGACTTATCGACCGTCATTCATCTCTTACGTAAAATTCTACATTCTCCATTTTCATTCAAATTTTACGACAACGATTATAATCTATCAAGCATTACTAACATCCAAATTATATTATCAAAATGTTATCGGGCCTCAACTTATCACCATATCTTCGTCTCTTACACTTTTCGTTTTATTTTTAGAAAATTCTTAAATTAATATATATTCGTCCTCATGCATCGTATAACTCATTTCCATCAAACAATCGAGCATATCATAACATTTACTAACCTAAATCGAGCCTTGTTCGTCTCTTAGGTTTTGGATTTTATTTTTAGAAAAATCTAAAACAATTCATACGATCAATTAACAATATAAGAAACACTAATCTATCATCAATTTGACAAAGAAATCGAACACAATTGAAAAGCCCCAAAACTGAAAAAATTTCGGTAATGATAGGGGTTAGGGTTCTTGATTTTTCCTTCATGATTTGATCTGTAGAACTCGATTCTAAGCATCCTAGAACATGTATCGATCAAAGAAATCACATGCTATCATATCCTCAAAGTTTCGAAAAAATAAAAGATGGGGAAGAGGAGATTTGTTCGGTTCAAACTAGAGACGAAGCTCTTACCTTTCGTCTTATGAACTCGGATTGGAATTTGATCGGTAGACGGAAGAGTTATCGATCTTGGAAGAGCTTGGACTTGAGCTTCTATGGAGGAGATTGGAGAAGAAATGAGAGAGGAAAATGAGGGAGGAGATGGCGGATAAGAGGGATAAGGGGGAGGGATGATGAGTCATAAAGGTGACTCATAAAGTAGATGAAAAATATCCTACAAACATAGTGAGTCGTTAAGGTTTCGTTTGGCGAGGGAATTTTATACGAAAATTCTCGTTTCCGGCTCTTAAACATCGTTTTAAAAGTCGATAAATACTTTTCTAGTTAGTTACGAAATTGACGAAATCTAATTCGTCCATTAGATTGTAAATAATTTACGTACTCGGAAAACCTAATTCGTTTTTCAAAATCCGAGAAAAAGTCGGGACGTCACAGTCCAAAATTCGTCCGGAAAATCACAAAAATTAACTTTCTCCGGTGAACTCGTCTCGAAGAAAAAGTGAATGTAAATTCTGACGGAATTCGATTCCGAGTTTTCGGGCGAAAAACTTAACGGACGCGAAAAACCCTAATACAGTAGTCGTTCGTCCGATTTCTGGAATTTATTTTCGGAAACAGATTTCACCGTAATTCTTAGAATTTAATTTCATGATCTTAGGCGTGCAAAGCCATAATTATTATTAACTTTCATTTTTAAAGACTGTAGAAAAAGTCTGGGGTATTACAGAGAGAGAGAGAGAGAGAGAGAGAGAGAGGTATGGCCCAGACCTTGGAAACGAAAGGGACGGAGCCACCAAGATGGGAGAGAGCAGCGGCGGAGACTGGAGAAACCGAGAGAGAGAGGACCGGAGGAGATGAGAATATGAGGGGGAGGCACAGAAGTAGTCACGTAGGGTTTACAGTTTACACTCAAATTTTGAGTAATAATTTTCTAGGTGTGATGGGTTGGGCTTGGAAGTTGGACCAAATAATATTAAAGACATTAAATGATATTTTGGCTAAGATGGATAGAAAGAAAAATAAAATAGTCTGGTAGTAATCGGGTATTTCAAGGATATTTTACAGGTATTTTTCACGGGTATTTTTCGCGAGTACGGATAGTAACTATCCATGTCTGTACTCGCAAACTAAATGGATAGTGAATTCTAGCCACGAAGTTACCTGTGGATATCATATGCCCCTCAAACCCGCACCTATTAGGACGGGTATCCACGGGTAAATTGTCATCCCTACTGATGATTACTTTCTTTGGGAAGCGAAACGTCCCTCTTAAAATTTTCCTTCCTTCTAGCTGAGAATATGGACAGTTTCTTTTTCTTTTTCGCCTTTATTTATCGGCATTTTTCTTCCATCTATTTCTCCTTGAGACTTTTGCCATTCTCTTAATCCCTCTCTCTGAAATTGGCAATCCAATATTGTAACTACTCGCCAACATCTTGCACCCCCAACTAAAAATAAGACGACTTGATACTAGAAGCTATTCTAACACAAGATTCATTGTCTACAAAGGTATTTCACTTCTTCTTTATTTTTCATGGTTTTTCCCGAATTTCATTTCGTGTGTCCTACTTTTTGCAGCAATTGTATTTTGGAGTTATCCATTTTCACCACCGCATCTGTGATATTTTAATGGGGAGATCTTCATCTCTGTGTATTGAGAAGTTTGTTTTACATTTATGTGTGTTCGGATTTTGGTTTCTGATTTTTCTATGTTTGAGGTTCGTGCCTTGGCATATGTAATTACCCAAAATATAACCACCCTAAATGAAAAAAGCATGCAATTCTTTCATTATTTATTTGACTTTACTTTCATTTGTTTCTAATTTTTGTTTAGAATGGTTGAAAAGGGTGTTAATGATCAAATCATATGGAGTGTCAAAAAAAAAATGCCAAGTGAGTCTTTCAATTATGCCTTGATTTTCTTATTTTTTTTTTTATTTTTAAATAAGCTGGAAATAGATGAGGAGGCTTTAGTCTAATATTGTAACTTTTTTTTTCTATTTACTTTTTGATAGACTTAATGTTTCAAGCTATAATTCTTTTAGATAATTTTTTTAAAAGTTAATGAAGTAGAAGAATGTAACCTTATTTGTCCACTTTACACTGCTAATATTAAGAATAATTGGAGCAGTTTGGTATTGGTGGTAGCCATCTCTATAACGTAAGACTCACAATGTCTTGCCATTGTTCTCAGGTTCTATTTTTTTTTTCTTCCTTTTTATTATATATATATATATATTGTATATTTTTGTTTTTACACTCTTATTTCTAACTAGGGACAGATTCTTTAGTGTTTATTTTTGAATTTATGTTATGCTTTATCAGATATTCAGAAGATTTAATTCCCTAAGTGTTGTACTGTTAATGCCTTTTCTATTAAAATGTTGGTAGGTGACGTAGCGGTAAGCAGAGTCGAACCTAAGGGAATTGGTGTAGTCTCTCTTCCACGTAACTGTGTTGCAAAATAGGGCTTTGGTCTCGACTGCACTCGTCTTGGTCAACAAGTACTGAAAATTAATACTGAAAACTAAACAAGAACTTGATCAATAATAAAAGATACCTGGATTGGGATCGAATCATTGAACATAAACACTCACTCGGTCATTGGTGCAAAGATTCTAGTCACATGCGTTACTATTCGGTTTCCAAGTAGATTAATTCTAGCCCTATGGTCACGAAGTCACGATTAGAATACTCTACTCTTCATCTATTCTTTTAACTTAAATTATGCCAGAGACACTCTAGACAAAACCCCTTCCCTGATCAAGACAACCACGAAGACTCTTCAGCAACTACCTTGCCCAAGAAGCATTAGGAACGTTTAGACCCAAATCAGCCAAGAGAAGCCCAAGATATCGACTAGTCTCCAATACTCGTTATACTTTTCAGGCATAAGAGACTCGCTATGTGAACTCCTGATTACTATTTGTACTTTTATCTTGCCCAAGTAATTAACGGCCTATTAACTACTCAAGTTCAACAAAAGCATTAGTCAATAAACCTAGTATTTCGGGAATAAAAGTATGCAAGTATTTAACTCAAATTAGACCTCACGAGTGTTTCAGTTTATGCTCAAGTTATCTCACCAATCCAGGCTTAGGAATTTAGCTAGACATAATATATATTGAAATCAACACAAAAGATATAAAGGAAAATATACTTGGAATTAAATCTCAAATATAAACTATACACCAACAAAATAGAAAATGTCTTGGCCACGATAGCCAGCAGAAAGTAGTGCAAAAAAGTAAAGGGTGTTGCCCATAGGACCTATCTACTCTTTCCAACACTCCAAATAAATTTATAGAACAAAAAGCCTTTTTTAAAGAATGGGAATCAACCATATATATAGGCAGGAATTAGAGTTAAAGTCTGTTTCCTTATGGGCTTGAACTTCTTTCCTTGTTCGACCTTTCCTTGTTAGGATAGATTTGGACAACTTTCCTTCTCCTAGATGGATTAGACTTTGATCGGACTCTTCATGAAGTAACGTCCGCTGCCCACGATCCACATTCCTTCTGCCTTGGTCACATATGTGTCAGTCTTGCCCATGACGCACACAATTCTAGGTACTCTGTTGCTTTGGCCAAAATGATATGGGGAGGTACTCCTTCACCTGTAACTTGCTCAAGATACGCTTTTTCATTCCCAACTACAAACTTCAGCCCTATGCCCATATTGCATGGTATCGTTGCCCAACGCCAGAAAAGCAGTTTTCCGCCACATTATGCCCATAATCGCACATGTTCTGCCATGCACCAACTTCCTCCAACTTATGTCCTCCCAGACATATAAAGACTCGAAAACGACATACAAGACACAACAAAAACACACGAAAAATGAACACAAATATGGGTTCATCAGTAAGGTGTATGACGGGGTTGGATTTTTTAGGTAGAAATTTTGAAATGGGTGAATATAAGGATATATCAGAGTAATCCTCAACCATATTATTCAAGTGCAGTGCTCAAACAATGTATAATATCCATTTAACTCCCTATTTTGATGAGTCATGATTGTCTGCATAAATATCTATCTTTCTTTCTGCATTGTATGGAACAAATACATGTAATGCATGTAATTTTGAAGAGTTGAAAAATATAATTAGTTTATTAGTTTCAATCTAGCTTGACATTCCATCTTGATTTCATGTAGACATGATTACATTCTAGTCATTTTAAATGTAACAAATTTTTTGCAACCCAATTTTGGTGTGATGATTCCTTGAAATGCTTTGGATTTAGGATCTCTAGATTTTATGGTTTAGGATTGTATTTTAAAAAGATTGTTGTCTTATAATGTTGGATAAGTAAGGGATATATGTACTCTGTATGTAAAATGTCTGTTGTTCTTTGGTTTGAGATTTGAAACTTTTAGCTCATTGTGTTAAATGATTGTGTGAATAAGTACCGCTTTAAATCATCTCATTCTATTGAACTTTCTAGTATATAATGAATGGTGGATCTATTGGAGACTGGTCACTACCGTTCAATAGGATTTCTTACAGATTTGATTTATTGATAATGAGGGACTATGATACGATCCTCCACCAGAAAATGGGAATGGGTGACACTTTTTTTTAGGAAAGAAAATTAGTGACGTTGGTACTAAAGGTCGTTGAGAAATGACTCACTTATGTAGTACGATTAGGTATTGTGTAACTTTGCAATTGCAAAGAGATTTTTCTTGGTGTTGCAAACTACATTCTTTTTTCTTTTTTAAAATTAATTGAGTTTAGATAGTTTGCAATTAGTAGAATAATATTTCCCTTTAGAAATAGTGAATTCTTTTCTTATATTAATGCTGGTGCAATGATTTTTTTTTATTTTGTATGTTATTTAATGTTGTAACATTAAATAAAATAAAATTGCTATGTTTGTTTGTGCTTGATCATAATGGCCCTTTTTTTAATTAATTTGACTAAATTTAGTAATTTGTCTGCATTACATGATGTTAAAAGTTTAATTTGTGTGAATAAATGGGTACTTTTTTTTTCAAATATTTTTATTTCGTAGGGCAGCGCAAAGTGCGTGGGTAAATCTAGTACTCCAAATAAAGCAAAAAATGTGAATTGCATAGGTTCAAAGTTGGCGCCTCAATTAATCTGCCAAAATTACAAATTGTGGTGCCTAAAATTCAAAGAAATAATTCAAAAATAATCAATTTTCTCTCTAAATAGAGTACACAAACTAGCCATTAATTCTCTGATCACTACCAAACCCCTTCATTCTTTTATCCACAACAGCCACTATACAAAATGGAAAGGAAAGATTACTTCACAACAAAAAAGAATGAGATAGTACAGTTTCTTCGTCAAAGCAGCAAAGATGGGAAGTTGCCATATGGGATAATGACTGAAGCACTGACCAAATTTGTAGTCTGTCGGAGAACATTCAATCGATTTTGGGTTGATGCAAAGAAACAAAAAGAGACATCTGGAGTTGATAATTCCATAGCCAAAAGAAAGTGCAAACCAATCAGAATTTTAGTTGAGCTAGATCTAGAAAAGATTAAAACTTTGCCAGTAACATAAAGATCATCAATCAAATTTCTGACAGATGGCATTGAATGCAACAATAGCACAGTTGGTAAATAGATATCTAAAGGCATGATCAAACCTCACACAAATGCCATCAAACACTGTCTTACAGCTTCAAATAAGATGTGAAGGTTAAGGTTTTCACTAGACGCATTAGAGAGAGACATAATTGACTTAAGACTGTTGGAAAAATTAGTAAAGGTTTTGATTTATTCCAAAACCCAACTGACCCCAACCGAGTAGATGAAGCCATCAGTCTGAACTTAGCTAGAGCTTATTGTTTGAGCATAGGGAGTTTATCTTTGCAGGAACAAATAGAAAAAGTCATCCAGACTAAAGAAGTGACGGCGCCGAG
This sequence comes from Schizonepeta tenuifolia, assembly GCA_029490685.1. Classification (NCBI taxonomy): domain Eukaryota; kingdom Viridiplantae; phylum Streptophyta; class Magnoliopsida; order Lamiales; family Lamiaceae; genus Schizonepeta; species Schizonepeta tenuifolia. The sequence continues at coordinate 80,827,883 of CM055959.1, forward strand.
TTTGTCGTTGGAAACTCGGACGCGTCAAAATACAATTTATAGTTCCTGATGCCCACCACTAGGTATAGCTAGGGTAAGTATTCAGGGTCGAACCTAAGGGAGGTAGGCTGTGATGACCTCGGTGTCACTGGACATGATTTTGGTTTTGGTTTGGAACACTCTCAACATCAACTAGAAACAAAAAACACGAAGTAAATCAAATATAGAGGGTATGCTTGAGTCGGTCTTGACTTGGTTCAGTGTGTGTGTGTGTGTTTGGATTCCAAACCCTCGAATAGTCACTGCGTGAGCATGTCTCTCGATTATAGGGTCTCGACACTCACGTCCCTTTACTCTCACCATGTCACGCACGTGAGCATCTCAACCCCAGCTCTTCCGTTCAGTATCGAACTCTCCAAGTTGCCTCGGAAGCCCACTTTATTGTCCACAGAATTAGCTCACATCTGGAAAAGTCACCAATTGAGCCCTCTGTGTCAGCAGCCTTTGGATCTAGAAGGCCCAAGATGGCTAGAAGCATGACTTTCGTCATACACCACTCTCCAGCGCTCGTAACAAGACAGAGGTGAGGGGAACCCCTACACCTTTGCCCAGTATTGTCAGGGATTTTGCCTCTGCCGCTCCTTCGTTGGTCACCGCAGGAGTTGATGAGACTCCACCACTTTGGAATCAAGCCCAGCGCGTCGGAAACGGACCCTGCAGCTCTCCGGCAAGCTTCCGGCCTCACCTTTTCCATACATAGCAGTGACACCTTACCGCATCTCAACCAACCCAAGCACAAAGAACTTAGCTAGACATGAAAATGAAAGAACAAGCAACACAAAAGATAAACGAAAGCATAACTAACATTAAAAACCAGAAAAGATTGTTTGCCTCACAGAGGTCTTAACAACAAATATAAATAGTAGAATTATTTTTATAGAACCAAGCTGCAGAGATATTTTGAAAGTGAGGAGGTGTTCTTCGATGATAGTGGTGTTGGATATAGGATGGCTTATATATGGCGGCTTTTAAGTTGGTAGTTGCAGTTTGGGCATTTCAAATCCGCCTTTTAATGAAGCTTCAAGTCCGACATCCCTCTTGGTAGATCAACCTTCACTTTCAGTCCTTTGTCCTTAATCTCATCTCATTGGTCATCCGTGTTGCTACTGTTGGAGGTTGTCGTTGAAGATGTTGTGGTCACTTATCAGAGATGTTCTTTCCATTTTCGACAAAGTTTGGACTTTTAGCAAACGGAGTTTTCGTGGCTTTGCCGCCTTGCATCATGATCACCATCAAGCTCTTTGGGACCTCCAGCTCCTTGCTGCTTTCCATCCTTTTTTATGCCCTAAAACAGCTCCATTATTCCCATTTGCAGGAATGTGGTGTCCTGCAAGCCAGTGTGTCCTCCCAGATACAAAAGACCCAAAATAAAGGAAAAAATGACTCGATCTAGACCTCTACAGAAACTAAAAAGAGCACAGAAATAGGGCTCGTCATACTTACACGCTTTAATTCATACTTGTCTTCAAGTATGTGATCAGACTTACCCTAAGGAAAGATCACCGACGGTAAATGCCCTCGGTAATTACCGAGGGGATTATTTGCCGTCGGTAAATTTATTTTTTTTATAATTTTTTATTTATTTTTTGTAACCCCTACTTCATGATTCAATTACATGGCACACACTATAACAAAGCAAATATCAAAATAGGGTATCACAATATTCCAAATCATATAAACAAATGTAATATACGAGGATAAATGTAAAATACGAGTGTAATAATGTACGAAGTGTATAAGTAACTACAGGATAAAACGAACGAACGACCTAATCAACTAGGGGGAGGACGAGGAGGTAGCTGGCCAGACTGCATCAATAATTGCTCGAACTGAGCAAAGCGCGCCTCCAACGCTATACGTGTTGCTCGCTCCTCCTCGATGGCTGCACGTTCTGCTGCTCGTTGCGCCTCCAGGGCTGCACGTTCTTCAGCACGTTCCACCTCAGATTGCTGCAGTCGCTCCTCCAACATGGAGATCCGAGTCTCATACATCTCCTGTGTCATGGCTGAAGTGCCAGTGCTACTAGTAGACCCCCTACTGATCTGGCTGGCACCGGCACTTCCAGTGCCGTAACACCGTGACCTGTCGGGATGTACGAGCTCCAAGTAGATCTCGTTCAGGTTCGTTCGTTGTGACTCCCGAGCAATGCGATGAATTTCAGCCTAATTGATACATAACATTGCATATTTGTTAGAAATTAAATACATTACAATATAAGATGAATATGCATAGACATCAATTGTAACCTCCACGCAATTGCTCAAAACATACATATGCGTAGCAATGTATTCTTTTGTCTCCATGTATCTCGTACCCTTTTGGCCAATTGGACGTCCGAGAAGTTTGAATATTGAGAGTTCATTAGGATCATCATTCTCAACATCAACAGACCCATCAGTATTACGAGCCACATTTCTCAACTTTGTAGTCACATGATCCTCAAAATAATACTAAGAAAAAATGGACATTTCTTCTAATATATATGCATTGCTGATGGATCCCTCAACCTTGGCTTTATTTTTTATATTGTTCTTCAATGTCCTCAAATATCTTTCAAACGGATACATCTACCTATACTGAACTGGGCCAGCAAGTCGTGCTTCATCGGCCAAATGAACAGGTAGGTGCTCCATTGAGTCAAATAAACTCGGTGGAAAGATACGCTCAAGTTTACATAGAGCAACAACTATCTTCTCACTAAGCAATCCCATATCTTGTATTGAGATACTACGCGATGTTAATTCCTTGAAGAAGGAACTTAACTCTGTAATCGCCTGCCACACATTCTTAGGAAGAAGTTCTTTGAAGGCAACTGGTAGCAGTATTTTCATGAACATGTGGCAGTCGTGACTTTTCATGCTGTGCATCTTCAGGGCATTCAAGTCAACGCATCTACTAATATTTGACACAAGTCCATCGGGAAACTTAAGACTCTTAATCCATTGAAGTAAAATCTTTTTTTCATCCCTGTCAAGCGTATAACATGCTTTTGGATAATGTCGATCCCCATCCCTTTTCTTCAATTCCGGCCGCCGACAGAAAATGTTCAATTCGTCTCTCGACTTTTCTGTATCTTTCGTCTTCCCTTTAACATTGAGGATAGTGTTGAACACGTTATCAAACACATTTTTTTCAATGTGCATTACATCCAAATTATGTCGAATCAGAAGATCTTTCCAATATGGAAGATCCCAAAATATGCTTCTCTTTTTCCACCCAATGTGTTGATCTTTCGCAAGTTGGGCATTTATGCCATCGTAGTCTTCTGTAACCTTTACGAAGCCCAAAACCTCAATTAGATTCAACAGCTCTGTTCCCGATCTCTGTTCTGGTGGATCCACTCTACAGATCTTATTCTTCAGAAACGAAGTTTTATTTCTTCTAAATACATGGTCAGGAGGCAAGAACTTCCGATGATTGTCAAACCACGATTGTTTTTCACTTTTCGGTAGAGCGAATGCTTCTATATCCTCCATACAATGTGGACAGGCCAATCTTCCAGATGTGCCCCACCCAGACAACATAGCGTACGCTGGAAAATCACTAATAGTCCATATAAAAGCTGCCCGCATCTGAAAATTTTGCTTTAAAGATATATCATAAGTATTCACTCCTACCTCCCACAAATCTTTCAACTCTTTTATCAGCGGCTGCAAGAAGACGTCCAACTTCATCTTCGGGTTAGATGGCCCAGACACGAGAACTGTGAGGAACATGAATTGTTCTTTCAAGCACAACCACGGGGGCAAGTTATATGGTGTGACAATAACTGGCCAAGAAGAATACTAACGTCCTGATTGTGCAAACGGGGCAAAACCATCTGTAGAGAGTCCCAATCTCACATTTCTTGTCTCCTGAGCGAAATCAGGATGAACAGAATTCAAGTGTTTCCATGCCGGAGAGTCTGCCGGGTGGCGCATAACGCCATCATCTATAGAAGTCGCATGCCAACGCATGTCTTTGGCTGTTGCTGGAGATGCAAACAACCTCTGCAGTCGTGGCGTCAAAGGAAAGTAATGTGCTTAGCCGCCACTCGTTTTTTCGGCGGCTTCCAGATGCACGAAAGCTCTCCTTATATCATGATTCACCACAGAATTTACAACTCTCCAACTCACTATCATCTCCCCAATACAGCATGCAATTATAAACACAACAATCTATCTTCTCTACTGGCAAACCCAAACTGCGCAGATGTCTCTTCGTACTATAGAAGTCGTCGGGACACTTGTTATCCTTGGGTAATGCCGATTTAAAAAACGAAGACAACTGATTGAAGCCTCTCTCTGATATGTGGTTTTCAACTTTTATGCTCATAAATTGTGTCATAAAGGACAATTGTGAGTAAGCATCACACCCAGGGTACAATGGATTATCGGCTGAGTTCAACATGTCATAAATTTGTTGAGCAGCAGGATTGGGCGGTTCTTCTATAGTTGGAGGACATTCAAAATTACTAGGACCAGCATGATCATACACCATCCTTTGATAGTTATTGTATGACGCATCATCCTCATCCATCCTAGTATGTTCTAGCCGACTAGCCACTGGTGTTTCTCCATGATAAACCCATGTTGTGTAATTGTGGACAAACCCATGCCTAGTAACATGTTCTCTAACTGTAGGCACACATAAAAATTTCAAGTGTTTGCATTTCTTACACGGACACCTAATGTTACCTACTCCATCTGTGTAAGCTGTTTGATTTATCGCATACTCAAGGAAACCCTCAAGTCTAATTTCAAATGCAGAATGATCATTATATCTCGCATACATCCACTGACGATTATCATTCATTGCTGTAATTTCTAATTAAAAATAGAAAGAACATCAGTCATAAATAAGACAAAATTTCGACAACATAACCTCATTATCCTAACTACCAAGTGCTCGACTGTACCAGCTATGTTAACCATAATGGTTCTAATTTACTAAGTCTACTCGACCTGGCCCCCAATTTTTCAACCAATACAATATAAAATAAGCAATAAAAAATACAATAATTACAAATAGTCATTCAATTGTTGGGAGAAGATCTTTAAGAAATAATCAAAATCTATCCCAAAGGGAGAAGATTCTTAAGAAATTGATTAAATCTATCCCACAATGTAATAACGTATATGTAATCATATTTCTTATCACATAAATTAACATGTAATATGCATGTATTAAGTGAAAAGATGCATCAAATACGAACATATTTATCAAACACGTATGCAACATACTTATCAAACCTAGCAAACAAATTCTACATTGATTCGTAATTTCTACACTAGCAAACAAATATGCATACATATATATATATATATCACAAAAAATCGAGCACAAACTAATGTAATTACCGGCAGCGGCAGCGGGGGTGGCGTCGGTAGTGGAGGCGGCGGTCAGCGGGGACGGCAGCAAGGCTGACATAGAGAGAGAGAGAGATGAGAGAGAGAGAGAGACATAGAGACAGAGAGAGAGAGAGAGACATAGAGACAGAGAGAGAGAGAGAGACAGAGAGAGAGCGAGACAGAGAGAGAGAGATACCGGCGATGCGGCGATGGCGACTCGGCGGCAGGGACAGTGGCAACGGCGGTGGCGTGCGGCTGAGAGAGAGAGACAGAGAGGAGTTAGAGCGAGAGAGAGACAGAGAGAGAGAGACAGAGACAAAGAGAGACAGAGGGAGAGCGAGACAGAGAGAGAGGGACAGAGAGAGAGCGAGACAGAGAGAGAGAGACTTATCGGTGACGCGGCGATGGCGACTCGGCCGCGGGGACGGCGGCAACGGCGGCGGCGTCTGTGGCTGAGAGAGAGAGAGAGAGAGAGAGAGAGAACTTACCAACTGACAGCGACGGCACGACAATGGCGCTCGGAGGATGACGGGACGGCAGGAGGGAGGAGTTGCAGAAATGGGCAATTTGGGCTGGAAGCCCCAATTTGATTTGAATGATTACCGACGGCAAATCCCCTCGGTAATCCGCCGACCTGTATAAATCACCGACGGCGGAACGAGCTCTCGGTAATCACCGACGGCGGCTTACGCCCTCGGTAATCACCGACGGCAATCACACCCTCGGTAATTACCGAGGGACATTGCCGTCGGTAATTACATTTAAATTTACCTAATTTTTTATTTAATTTATTACCGAGGGCAATTTCCCTCGGTAATTTAACGAGGGTAGTTTCCCTTGGTAATACCGTCGGTGATTTTGGCAGGAACCATCCCGCCAAGTTGCCGTCGGTAAATGGTCGGTAAATTCGCCAAAACCGACCCGTGTTTTTTGCCGTCGGTAATTGGTCGGTAATTACCGAGGGAAAGATTGCCCTCGGTAATTTTCTTGGTAATTAGCTGTTTTTTTGTAGTGTCTATTGGCTCATAATTCTTCATTCATTAAAGACTAGGGTGTTTTCAGATTATCAAAAGGACTTAGCAAATTGTAATGGGGCTTTTAGGCAGGTGAGATCATTTAGGAACTAGCAAAGGTCATTATGGTCTTTGTTGAGGTCTCCAGAAGCTTATTCCTTACTAGACTTCTTTGCATTACGGGCCTTAGCACACCTTCTGTTTCTCTTTTATTTCTTTCCTTTTTCTTTTCTTTTTCATCCTCCCCCGTTTGTGTTATATGCAACCACCCTCACATGGATTTTAGGATTTCTTTGCCTTAAGCTCTAGGGAGGTTTTTCTTCTTTTCTTTCTGCTTGTAGCCCTTCTTCAATTTCTTTGGTGATCTTTAAGCCTAATATAATGACCATGAAACTCTCTACGCTTTTTATCAGATTAATTCAAATGAATTATTTAGCTCAAACTTGGCTAACAAGGAATATATTGTTCACGTTAGGGATTTTTGGCTAAGTAGGCGCATAGACGGAAGTGCCTAAATTATCTAATCATCAGAACCCATAGTCCTAAAATTATCAAAAGCCAAGTAGACAAGTTCTAGCAGAATCCTAGATGAGAATGTATAATCACACAAGAAATGAATGCTGCATAGATCATGATATGGCATGTAGAACTCAAAATGAGCATACCCATTCATCATCCCCATTTGTTTTGGCCAATAGAATGAACACAAAAAACAGGCACATAAAAGAAACAGAAAAGAAACAAAAATCATGCTGGTCACCATAGACATAACAAACACAATAAACCAGCATACCCACACACTTTGCTGCAAGCAAAGTGGTAGAATCCAATAGACTCAAAATATAAAAACAGACTCAACAAACTTTACAGAAAAGAAAAAGACCTAAACTACTAAAAACAAAGAATGAAAGGACACAAATCAGGGAGCAGGCTGCTCCAAAGGGTACCTGGCTTCTTGCCTTTCATTGAACTCCTTGAGGGCAGGGAGGATCTCCTTGAGGATGTGGTTGTTGGCTCCAGCAACTGCCTCCACCTCCTGGATGCGGTTAAGTATCTCCTGGCCCATCACAGCAGTCATAGGGCCCTCCACAACAACTTCATTGTTCTCGGGGTAGGCAAACTTGTAGACCACTCCTTCTCCAATCTCAATATATTGCATCCTTTGCAGGCATCCAATATCTATGTTCGCTAATTTCTTTCACACCGCAAGTGTACGGGTATAATTGAGCAAGGGGAAGCAAGGTCGTATTCCACAGGGATTGTATTAATTCTAGCAAGTACTACTTTCAATCGTTTTCCCTCTATTTAGACTTTCGAGCTTTAATGATTTAATTAAACTAATACTGCAAATAATTGAATAAAAATAATAAAAGCAAAAACAAAAGTAAGGAAATGTAATTTGGATTAGAATAAGAGAAAGGTTATCCCAAGGCTTCGATTTCAATGAACACACTTAAATTCAAATTCAATTCAATCAATCAATTGGTTTGGCAGACTCGACTCTTACTAAGACAATCACAAATTTAGTTTAAACCTACTCTCGTAGTGCCTAACCGTGGATTACTCACTAGGGTTTTCGTCTCCGACAAATATCATAAGCAAGTAACTCCAAAAATATCCTAAGATTAAAGCCCTCACACAAAGCCTTTTTCTCTCGGTGATATCGCAGTGTGTGTCCTATATTCCAGTTCATATGTTAATCCTCATCTCTTGACTATTGAATTAACACAATAAATATGCATAATTGGTGGCCAATCAATCAAGAATGGATAAGCATAAGAATATAGAAAACAAGAGAAGGTCCCAATCAATTAATTAACCAAAAATTCAAATCTAAATATTCATCTACTCTCTAACCCTAGGATAAAAGAAAATTAGTTACTCATAGACATCATAGACAATATCCAACAAATAACATAAAAACCGTAGGCGAATCCGTAGTTCTTGATGCCTCTTCTTCTCTTCTTCCAATCTTCGAAACTCCTCCAAGAAAATAAATCTAAACTAACATAATCTAAATAATAGAAGAAAAAAATAAGAAATTAAAAGATTAAAAGAGAGATGCCTAGATGTGTTTTGGAGGACATATATAGATAGGTGTGGGGAATACAAGGTTGTATCTTAATAGGAGTAGGAAATAACCAAAATAGGAGAAAATAACCAAAAATAGAAAAATTCCCGAAAATTCTCGCACTGTCCGTGTGTCATTCCGGGCCAACGCGCAGTGTTTTTGTTTTGGCCCATTCTCATTCGTTATAACTTCGATTTTGGATCCGTTTTCACCTACGAACTCCTACCGAACTGTACTTTTATCCTATCATCTCATTTTACATAAGATTAACTCCAATTTTCTGAAAAATCAAACAAACACCCAACGAGTATCATATTTCACAAAATAACAATACTTAAGCACAAAACGTATTCCAAATATGATTTTCCAATACAAATTGACATCAAATAAATTTATAAAGATGAGAAAATCTATGTTTATCAATCTAGCAGTTCCTCAGGGACGGCCTCCATCTTTTCCTCATTCAACAGCCTCATGTTCTTGGCCAATTCGGTGATGAATTGGCCAAGCATTATCTTGCTCCGAGTAGTCTTGTTGATCTCCTGAAGCTGCGTGATCACCAAGGAGCCGAAGTTGACCCTCCGCTTGGTCTCCATACACCACAACACATACAACTCATTCTTTCATGCACTTATGCAATAAACAACTTCGAAAATGTAAAACACTCTGCTGCCTACGGTTAAAGGGTACAGAACTAACACACCCAAACATTTGAAAAAAAACATAAATACACTAGAGGACAAAATCATACCAGGTTGCCTCCTGGTAGCGCCTTTGGTTATAGTCGTGGGCTCAACTATGCTCTTCTTTAAGTAAACGTGATAACATGAGCAGCGGTGTGGGCACCATCTGCTCCCTTGAACTATTCATAATAGACTTTGAGTCTTCGCCCGTTCACCTTGAAATGCTTTCCGCTCTTTGGATCTCTTATCTCTACTGCTCCATTTGGAAACTGAGTTATTACATCAAAAGGTCCCACCCACTTTGAAGATAACGTACTCTTCATAAATTTATATCGGGATTGATACAAAAGAACCTTTTGTCCTTCTTTAAACTTCTTCGCTTGAATAAGGAGGTCATCATTCTTTTTTATCCTCTTTTTGTACATCCCAGAATTGTCGTAGGCCTCTAGACGTAATTTCTCGAGCTCTTGAAGCCATAATTTTCTCTCAAACTCAGCCTCCCTACCGTCCATATTGAGCTTGTTTATGGCCCAATAAGATCAATGCTCTAATTCTACTCGAAGGTGACATCTTTTTAAAAAACCAATGCGGTAGGGTGACATCCCCAATGGTGTCTTATATATTGTACGATATGCCCAAAGTGCATCATCTAATTTTAAGCTCCAGTATTTTCCTTTTGGGCTCACCACCTTTCTAAGAATGCCCTTTATGATCCTGTTCGAGAGCTCTTCTTGTCCATTCCCTTGAGGTTGATATGCAGTAGTGATGCGATGGTGAACTCTATACTTCTTCATTCATTGTTCAATTATCCCATTGCAGAAATGCGAACCTTGATCACTGATTATAGCCTTGGGAATTTTGAATATGCAAAAGATGTGAGTTTTAAGAAATGAAGCCACCACTGCTCCATCATTGTTTGCAGTAGCCTTTGCCTCCACCCATTTTGAAACATAATCAACAGCCAAAAGGATGTAGAATTTTCCTTTGAACTTGTAGAGGACTCATGAAGTCTATTCCCCGAACATCGAAGATCTTGACATGCAGTATTGGGGTCATGGGCATTTCATCCCTTTTAGAGATATTTCCCTCTCTTTGACATTTATTGCATTTCTTACAGAAATCATGAGCATCCCTAAAAATGGTGGGCTAATAAAATCCACTATCTAATACTTTTCTGGTTGTTTTTCTCTGACTGTAGTGTCTTCCACATTCCTTGGTGTAACAGTGTTTGAGGATATCTTGAACCTCACTTCTCAAAATGCATCTTCTTAGAACATGATCAGAGCATTGTCTCCACAGATTTGGATCATCCCAAATATAATTTTTGCTTTCATCTCGAAGCATGTTCTTGGCGTAGGAGGTGGAATTATCCGGATAAGAACCCACTACCTTGTAGTTAACAATCTCCACATACCATGGGCCGGGTTCTGGTTTATCCCTTATGTAATAAACATGTTTGTCTGGGAAGGTCTCTGTGATGAGCACTACATCTTCCTTTCTTCATGCTTCTGCTCAAATGATCAGCCACCAGATTTTGCACCCCCTGCCTTGTCTTTTATTTCCACATGAAATTCTTGTAGCAAAAGGATCCATCTAATTAGCATTGGTTTAGCCTCCTTCTTAGTCATGAGATATCGTAGGGTAGCATGATCAGTGTAGACAATCACCTTACCGCACAAAAGATAGGACCTAAACTTCTCAAAGGCAAAAACCACGACTAGCATTTCTTTCTCCGTTGTGGTATAGTTGCATTGGGCTGGGTTCAAAGTTTTTGAGGCATAATAGATGACGTGACTAACCTTTCCTCTCTTCTGTCCTAATACAGCCCCAACCACATATCCACTTGCGTCGCACATGATTTCGAATGGCTTGCCCCAGTCAGGGGGCTGGATGACAAATGCAGTGGTCAGGATGTCTTTTAAGGAGCCGAAGGCTTCCTTGCAATCATCTCCAAACTCCCATTCCACCTCATTTTGAAGAAGTCGAGTCATGGGTTGAGCTATTTTTGCAAAATCTTTCACAAATCTTCCTTGCAATCTTCTCCAAACTCCCTTACCTCACATTGTTAGGATAAGGTAGTTTCGCAATCACATCCACTTTTGCTTTATCAACCTCGATGCCTCTCTCTAAGATCACATGACCCAGTACAATGCCCTCTTGCACCATGAAATGACATTTCTCATAATTCAGCACTAGATTCTTTTCTACACATCTTTCCAACATAAGCTCCAGGTGCCCCAAACATGCTTCGAATGAGCTTCTATAAACTGTGAAATCCTCCATGAAGACCTCGATGCACCTCTTTAACAAATCAGAAAATACTCATCATGCACCGTTGAAACATTCCTGGAGCATTACAGAGTTCGAAGGGCATTCTTAGTTGCGCAAAGGTCCCGAAGGGACACGTGAAGGTCGTTTTATCCTGATTTGCTTAAGCTACAAAAATTTGCATATATCAAGAGTAGCTATCAAAGAAACAGAATATTTGTTACCTGCTAGGCGCTCAAGCATCTCATCGATGAAAGGAAGAGAGAAATGATCCTTCTTGGTCACCAAGTTGAGTTTTCCGTAATCGATGCACATGCGCCATCCAGTTTGGAGCCTCTTGGTCACGAGCATGCCCCATTCATCCTCCATGACATGTACACCTAACTTCTTGGGCATCATGTAAACTGAAGTTACCCATTCACTGTCCGAAACAGGATATATAATCCCCAAGTCTAGTAGCTTTAAAACTTCCTTCATTACGACCTCTTTCATCGCAGGATTAAGCTTTCTTTGTGGATCTCTACATGGTTTTACATTCTCCTCAAGACGAATATGGTGTTGACATATGGTAGGGTTGATGCTCTTGATATTTGCTAGAGTCCATCCAATCGCCTCCTTTCCAAAACCCCTCAGACCTTTCCTTCTTCCTCAATATTTAATCGCGCATTAATAATCACAGGAAGAGTTTCATCCTCTCCAAGATAGATGTACTTTAAATTTTCCAGAAGAGGTTTGAGATCAAGCTTTTGTGCCCTCGTAAAGATGGGATGAGCCGTTCTTCTTCTCTTAATCTTGGTAGTTCGGACAATCTGAAAGGGTAGATGCTATTAACTTCTGCCACAAGCTCATTGACTGATTTCTGAATTTTTATTGGCTCTCCTTCTCCTTCATATATGCTCTCTTGGATCACTGCATCCATTATATCACTAAGGGTAATGCAGAGGCCTTGAGTAGAGACTGTCTGCTCAACATAATCAACGTATCCCACTATTTCAGTGTTGCCAGGACCTTTCATGCCCTTAAACACATCAAACTCCACCTTTTCTCCATCAAATTCACAAGTCAATTTTCCTGAATGGCAGTCGATGTTGGTCCTTGCTGTCCTCATAAAGGGTCTTCCTAGCAGTAGTCCACCGGATTTGATCTCATTGTTCCCCATATCTAAGACATAAAAATCAGCTGGGAAGATAAGATCCCCTACTCTAATGAAAACATCTTCCATAATGCCCTCCAGTTACAACACTAATCTGTCAGCCAACTGGATCACTACCCTTGTGGCCTTCATTGCCCCAATATTCATCTCGTTGTACATTGATAAGGGCATGATATTAATTGAAGTGTCCAGATCTAACAACGCCCTATCTATCTATGTGTTTTCAATTACGCATGGGATTACAAACATCCTCGGATCTCCGTTTTTTTGTAGTATCTTCCTTTGAATCATTGTGAACACATTTTCCCCCGTCATGATCCTTACATCATCTTGAATCCTCGTTTTCTTCATGCATAAATCTTTCAGGAACTAGGCACAACGAGGCATGGTCTTCAGTGCAGTGAGAAGGGGTAGGTTAATTTCCACCTTCTTGAATATGTTAAACATTTCCACTGTGGACTCTGTTCCTAGCATACAGATATTCTCAGGAAGTGGTTTCCCACTTCGCAAAGCAATTGCGTTGAGCTGAGCTTTCTGAGGTATCTCGACTTAAGGGGGGAGTTCTCCCTGTCTCTTCTCCATCCTAGCCATGGCATTCAGCATTTGACCCACTTGATTTTGTAGGTTCTGGAGGGCATTCTTTGTTTCTTGCTTGAATTTAGCATTCTTCTCCTATTCCTTGGTGAAGTTAGCTCCCAATGTGTTCACCACATCGGCCAAAGAAGGCCCTATCTTCTGATTTTGAGGCTATTGATACTGATGTTGATGCCTTGCTGGTTCCCTTGATGCCCAGGGTTGGGTCCCCATCTCATATTCTCATGATATTTTTAGGTAGGATTATAGTATTGATTGTTTGGCTCAAATCTCTTCTGTTGGTTGTTGTTTCCATCTTGCATCAGTGCATTAACATCCTCCACAAAGAGTGTGGGGCAAGCATCCATTTCATGGTGTGTGGCTTGGCAAAATAAGTAGGGCTTGATCACATTTTTCTGTTGTAAGCCCAAGTTGTTAACCAGCATCTTCACAGCAGAGCATAGGTCATCAATCTTGGCCTCTACTGGCGTAGCCTCTACATAGCTCAATTTCTAACGTATGAAACGACTAGAAACCATTGGACAGTGAGGGTGAAATAATGGAAAATAAACAAGAAAATATGGTCGGGTACAAATGAATCTCTATTGAAAGTGATAACAAATAATCAACTTGCTTTCAATTACCCATCTCGAAAGCTCAATGAAATAAGTTTATTAGGTAAAAGTCGAGAGGAAATCAAATAAGGTGTCGAGCACGAAACTCATGAATCAAACATCAGAGTTGAAAGGAATCAAAACACGGTTAAATATCGGTGTTACAGCAGAGAATTACATCAAGTCCCTAAGTTATATGTATGAAGACATATAACCCAAGCATAAACAGACTCGACTCGAATACAACGAACACCTCCAAAGACACTACACCATCATCATCTGAGCTAACCTGCATGTTTTAGAAATAACATACAGGGTTGTGTATTTCGTACTCTGTGAACACATAACAAAATAAATTTAAAGCTTGCTCATTAGAGCTATAAATTGAACTTGTCTTTCTTGTTGCATCACAAGCATTAGAGTTATAAAACATTTAACTTGTGTATGCAAGAAAATCACTTTACTTTTGTAAATGTCTGCAAACAATTATATATCTCAAGTATGTACCAGTTCTACAATCAAATATGAGTGTCGAGAAGTAGGCATCCTTCTCAAACACCGTGACCAGCTCACCCAAAGGAAAGCTTACGATCACTAACATGTGTACACAGAAACCCCGTCTCACACAAGACCGAATTCGTCTTTTTCAAGTTGGTGGTAACATACATCAAAGCTCAAAAATTGGCAAGTCAATTAATTTCAAAATTCACATAATATGATAATTGTAATCACATTCATCGATTTGTTTTGGTTAGAAAGCCCACCTACTATCCAATGGTTTGCCTGGAATAACTTTTTCGTTCTTGCTCCTCACTTCTGGACTCCACTCGTTCCTTATTATCGAACTCCACTTGTTCCTTCAAGGATAACATTCTTATAAAGACGAGTTCTAATTTCTCAATTGAAAATGAATACTAAACTTGATTACTTGGATTTCTACTTGACTCAGGATTTCTAACTTTCTCGGCTCGACTAATTGAACTTTCTCGACTCTTAACTCTACTCAAGTACTATACCAATTTACTTTCTCAAATTCGATCAATCAACTTGACAATTCGATAATATCATTCAAATTGATAATCTTTAACAATTAATCAAAAATCGTGAATTCACTATTCATTCCATAAACTCGGAATTTCTCGATTTCACACATCAAATGACTTCAGAAAATTTCAAGATTAATCTCAATCACTTTAAATACAAATCAGTCACATTCAAGTGGTCACATCACAAATCAGGTATTCACAAATAGATAAACGACTGACTTCAATAAATAGTCGGAAAAAGAAAAAAATTTCAATCTTCTCAAAATATTCTAGAAATATTCCAGAAGTTCACATATATTCATGCAAGCTCAAATTCAAACTCAGAAACTCATTCAAGACTCAAAATGATGTCTCATGCTGACTCGATATTGCTCGACTTTTTAATGAAAAAAAAAGTTCTCGGTTTTGAATGAAAACATTTTCATTTCTCTTACAAAAATTCAAGGAATTCACATTTTAAATTCCGAAACCTTTTAGAAAATTTCTCGAATCAAAGAACGTCACGTCTTTTGAGAAAACACGTCAACTTGCTCGAAAAATTCTTAAACTCCTATATTTTACTTTTAACCATTTAATTTGAATGATTTTTCATTCAATTTCGATTCTTGACTTTAAAATCGAGAAAACTTTTTATTTTCCTTTAACTTTTCTGTTTTAACCCTTTTTCATTCTTAAGGGTTCGTTTTTGCTCGATTCAACTTCTAATACTCCTCATTTAATTATTTTAACTCTTTAGCTCCTTCAATTTATTGATTTACACTTAATTTCTCGTAAATTAACTTTTAATTTGGATTTTATTGACTTTTTCATAACTTTACCATATGAACTCTAAATTAAGTGATTCAAGTGGCTAATATACTTGTTTTGATCTCAGTTTCATCTTAGAAACATTATTTACATCATTTAATCATCAAAATCTCACCAATTCTTTTTTTAACATTTTGCACACTTCTATTTTACTTATGCTTCTTCTTTTTCAATAATTTCAAGTGCTAACATGCTTAAAAAAGGCAGAAGAAAGATCCATCAATGTCCTCGATCTCTGGTAAAAGAAAGGGCTAAAAGGTTAGTGAATTGTCTCAAAATTGTTCGATAAAGCACTCCTCTTGTTCAGCCAGGAAAGTAGTTAGCTTTGTTCGTTCCTATGTGAGTAACTCAGAAGGCGGGGGATTCCATTGAATTCGTTAGCTTAAGAACAAGCACTGCACATCTTGACTCATCTGGGCAATCCTTGTTCTTTAGTTAGCCTTAGGTGTATTAATGCTGATCTATTCCAACAAGAGGAAGAAGACTTGCTTCCTAGTGCATACCTCCAAGTTTGGTACCTTTTGTTTTCTTTAGTAGTATATTTCGAAGCAAATGAAGAACAGTAAAACCTTGCTCTTCTTGGAATGATTCTCTATAGACTTCTCCTCGAAGTGGTTATCCTTCGTCTGTAAGTCCCCCTCATTGAATCTGAGGTAACCCAAGAGCAACCCTTAACTGCATTTTCTTTCAAAGCCTCGAGAGAGAAGGCACGCCTTCGTTTAGCTACTTAGTTTCCTGGTATCTTTGCTTTGGACTACATTCTGGGCTTTGTTAGTACCTTCTGGTCTTCGATCTCAATCTCTTTTAGGGCGGGATCCTTCTATTGAAACACTAATCCCAATCAAATTCTTAAATCATAAGTAATCGGGGAATAGAGCCAGATGAATCCCGAGCAATCGTTCCATACAAGTTAGCTAAATCAAGATATCCTTCTATATAGAAAGAGTTTATAGCCCGGGATCTCAAACAAAAGCCGTTCGAATGGTTAATCTAAAAGGGCAAGTTCGAATTGTCAAGTACAAAGACATGCAGAGGGTTCCAAACATGGCTTAATCGGCTATTTATTTCGACTGGTTTTTTCCACTTACTTAGAAACACCTATTTAGTAATAGGAGAGGGAACCTAGGTGAGCAGAGAGCTCTTCTTTTCTGCCCAATCCTTCTATGCCTGGGACAAAAGGCGCAACTCCTGCTTTGTTAGTATCTTCGGATCTCAATCTTTTAAGGCGTGATCTCTCCATCGGAATCTTTAAAAGATGAATCAGTCCCATCTGTGGATCTAATATAAATAGAAGGCCATTTCGATGATCGGAATAAGGACGGTTAGATTCGTAAGGTACAAACAGTCGAAGAGCCTTCCGAACGTAGCTTAAAAGGCTATATAGAAGGGTGCCTTTTTCACACCTCTTTAAAAGCGCATAACCAAATAGCTAGACTTCCAAAAGGATTATCAAGAAGTAAAGGCCTTAGGGTTAGAATTCTCCAATATCTTTAGAAATGGCTAGGAGAGCATCTAACGCCTATCTATGGGTCCATAGAGCTAGTCCTAATCTTTCACATCCAAAGTCGGGAATCTCGAACCAATGCGGGGAATCCTTTACTTATAGGAATCGGAAAGCCAAGCCCGTAGGAAGATGTCATTTTTATCCCATGTCCTGGGCGTGGGGGCATCGAAGCAATTGGTTAGCTCATTGGCTTAGCTCAGGATCAGTTAACGCCCTTTACCCCATTCGTTCCTCATGGTCCAGGCGGAGGGCAACAAGGCTACAAAGGAAAGGGAGAAGTAAAGACCTAAGGGAGAAATATTCCCTATCTCCTATAATAATAGGCGGAGGAGGAAACCTAGCTCTTCCTCTAAAGGGTTAGGTGTTCTCTGCTACAGTAGCTTCTCTTAAGGCAGGACCTACGGTTGCTAGTTAACCCATTCTACCATCATATTAAGAGTAGCTGCTTTCTCTCTGACAGGTCTAGCTGCAGATACGCTCGATGCAGGGGCTACACTTGGAAAGATGGGAGTTAAAGCAAGGCTCGTAGGATAGAGTTAATTCATTTCCTTTGCTACACAACCAAATACCTCTTCTCTTACCTGACTAGATGTTACTACTGCAACTACTTATCGGGAGGGTGAAAGTCCCTCCCTTGTTAACAATAGATTATGCATTGCTAATAAGACAAGGCCCTTCAGATGTAGTTATCTCCTATCATTCTTCTTTTAGAATGGCTGCGGGGGATAACCAACTCTTTCTTAGACTGTCAATCCAAGGATTAAGAATAAAGAAAAGCCGTAGGGAGATATTCTATCCTTTCCTTCCCATCCAAACAAAGGAATCATTAACTGCTAAAGGATAATAAATTTAAGCCTAGGATCTCTTTACATCCAAATCTTTCCTTACAATCGAATTAAATCAGGATGTCCTTCTTCTAGAGAATCTATCCAGCTAAAGCCAAAGGGGATCTCTTTAGCGCCAATCTATAGATCCTAAACAAACGAATCTCTAACGAATACCTTAGCGCATATCTGACTATTCTTCCCTGCCGAAGGATTAAGAATAAAGAGAAGCCCTAGGGAAGGAAGTTAGCACCTGTCCTGGGCGTAGGGGGATAGGTCTTCGAATATGATAAGATTGACTTCGGAATCTGATAAGATTGACTATCCTGAAATCACTTCAATTGAGTAATTGTAACATCAATTGATCCAAATATGCTCAAGAACAAAAGTTCCCAATTCTAATTTCTTATATTTTCGAAAATTTTGAAAAGTATATCAATTCTTACTCAATTTCATTAATTCAAAGTTCTATTGTACCAATAAAATTTCCAATTGCTCAATTCTTCCATCAATTTCATCTTTTAACCTCAAATAATAAAAAATATATATACTTTATGCCTCACTTCTTTCTACTAATTTGGGGGTTTCTTAATAGAATTTCATTTCTCTCTTTTTAATGCATTTTTATGCTTCAAATAATTCTAATTTCATTATTCTTGGTTCAATTTTTTTTATTAAGCTCAAAAACATCAAAATTCATATTTTGTTCATGTTAGTTAGATCAAAATGGGGATTTTCCCTTTTCGTGATCAAACTCTTAACTTTAATACATATTCTTACTCTAAATAATTTGAATTTCATTATTTCTCATCTAATTTATCAATTTATGCATAAAAACAATAAATCGCATTTTTATGCTTATACATACAAGGTCACACATATATCTTCACCAAATAAATTCATACTTCTCATTAAATCATATAATCATGCTTCTATACACTTGAATTGATAGAATCCATCACCAATTTAAGCATAAGACTTATATATCACAAACCCATTTTTTACTATTCATCATGTTCTCCAAATTTCTTTTTTTATGTTATGATATTTATTTCTTTATTTTAATAATTCAAGCATGCTTATATATCATCATATATCTTATATCAAGCATCAAATCCATCATTTAAATCAAAGCACATAAATTTCCCATTTAATCCATAAACCATCGAAAATTTATGATCACCAAGCATATAAGTTTGTTTTCTTCATTCAATCATTCTAACGAGCTTAGAAATATTCCTAGAACTCATAGAACTCATCAAAATCTCGAGAAAAAATAAAACATGAAGGATCTTAATTTTTCCCTAAAATTTTCAAAGACTTCATAATGGAAGGAATCATGGATTTCTTTCTTGTTATTTTAGAATGGAAGTCATGCAAGATCAAGGAATTAAACTCAAAATTTCAAGAATCAAATCTTCTTCTCATGCTCAAAGGTTTGATCGATCCTAATAAAAATGAAGAAGGAAAAAGAGTTCTTGATCTTACTTGAACTTGAAAATAGAGGTGAAATCTTGAATCCACGTAACTCTTTGATCCTTCCTTGAGCTTGATTGAAGGAGAAGTGAAGGTTCAGAGATGGTGGTTAGCTGCGGCTGTTATGGAGATGGAGGAGAAAGAGAACCCAAACTTGGGAGAGAGAAAGTAGAGAGAGAGATTGAGGTGTAGAGAGAGATAGGAGAGTGTGGTGCAATGCGTGAGGTGAGAGTGGGATTGGAGGGTGAGAGTATTAATAGATAGACATGTAGATATGGGGGAATGAATCTGGAAAATTTCCGGGTAAAAATCCCAAGAAGAAAAGATTTTATTCGATATAAAATATCCCCCTTAAATCATTAATACTCTAAAACTTATAAATCTCTCCTCGGCACTTTCTCGACACCCAAATTCACTCTACTTCGCGACAATACCCATCAAATAACTCATAAATTCGGATAACCTAATTTTCGAGTCAAAATTCCGAGTAACGAAGAAAACTTAAAAAGTTACTATTCATATTAGTATTCCTTTCGAAAATAAATTCAAGCACGACTCAAACGATCTCAGAAAATTCTCAAACTTGTACCATTGGTCTTAAAATAAATTCTAGGTTTCAGTGACACCAATTAGACGGAATTCGGAGTTCGTCGAGGAATAGTGAAATTTCGGTCAAAGTTAGTATTCACTAGAAAGTCAATTGTCTCGGAAATCTCTGAAATTCGAACTCATACTTAAACTCACATTCTTAAGCTCATATAAAACTTCATATCTTTGTTTTGAATAATCGAAATGAGAAAAAGTACGTTTTTACCCTTTGGGGATATTTTGGTAATTTTACGAGAAAAATTTATTTCCCAGAAATTTTTATCACATAAATTCCCTCATAATCACATATAAACACATTTAATAAGCACTTTAGCATATTTAATCACATTTAGGATGACTAATTTATACTCAGAAAATCGGGGTAGTACACCGTGGTAGGTTGCTTGAATGTTTCTCCCCCATCTTCGCGAGAGTCTTCTGCCATATCACCTAACCACTTGAAGGCTTCACTTGGAGCTTTGTTCATGATATTTCCTCCACAGCAGGAATTGATAAAGGACTTCTCAGTGACCCTCAAACCTCCTACGAAATTTTGCACCAAATCATGAGTGGAAATGTTGTGTTATGGGCACTTTGCTATCAGCTTTTTGTATCTTTCTCAGTAATCATAGAAGGACTCCCCAATGCCCATTTTGATGCTTGTGATGGCCTTTCTCATAGCCAAGATGCGTGCAGCTGGGAAATATCTTTCCAAAAAATTTTGTTGATGTTGTGCCCACGTTGTCACACTCTCTCCCTCCAAAGAATAAAGCCAAGCTCTCGCGTTGTCATGGAGTATGAACAGAAAAGACACTAGCCAAATAAATTCTCCCATGTTGCCCTCCGTGTGGACCGTCGAGAGCGTCATCTCGAAATCTTGAAGGTGTCTCTGAGGATTTTCACCAGGCATTGCGCTGAACTTCGGGAGAATTTGTATGAAAGTGTGCTTCAGCTCTCAGTTCCTGGTTGGCTACGGCAACCTCATGCCCATGGGTCACAAGTTGAGGTTGGTGGGGAACACCATCTCCCTCATCGCGCGCTCACACTCTTCTTGATGACTGTCTTCCATCTCGTCGTCAGTTGGGTTCTTTGCTTTTAGATTTGGATCTCCTCCTTCGAGATCTCCACGTTCGTCGTCTAGATCTGTAGCTTTGGCTTGCAGACCTCGTATTCTCTCTGCCTTCTTTTCCCTCCTTGTTTCTTCTCGTAGTTGTTCACACTTTTCTTTAACACGCCGCAAGTGCACGGGTTCTATTGTATATATGGAAGCAAAGCCATATTCCACAGAGGTTGTATTAATCTAACAAGTACAACTTTCAATTATTATCCTCTATTTAGACTTCTAACTCAAATTTTTGGATTTCTAATCTTAAATTAACAAGCAATCAAAAAGCAAACAAAAGTAATTAAATATTCAAACATAATAAAGAATATCATAAGGCTTCGATTTCAATGAATAATTAAACTCAAACTCCTATCAATCAACCAATTAACAAGGGACTCAACTCTTATTAAGACAATCTCAAAATTAGTTTAAACCTACTCTTGTAGTGCCTAAACCGTGGATTACTCACTAGGCTTTTCGTCTCTGATAAACATCATAAGTAAGTAACTCCAAAAAGATCCTGAGATTAAAGCCCTCACACAAGGCCTTTCCCTATCGTTAAGTTCATAGTGTGTGTCCTACATTCAGTTCACATGTTAATCCTCATCTCTCGAATCTCGAATTAACATAACTAATTATGCTAAATTGGTGATCAATCAATTAGCATGCAAGACAAATTAAGAATATAGAAAAGAAGAGAGGGACATAAATTGGTCAATTCATTAAGAGTTAAAGCTAATTATCCATCAAACACAAAATCAAAAGAAGAAAACTTCATAATCAATAAATAAGAAAAACCGTAGTCGAAATAGTAATCTTGAACTCTTGAACAAGTGTTCGAAAGCTCCAAGACAAAGTTAAACTAAAATAAAACTAAGAAAAATAATAGGAGGTGTGTAAGGTGGTGTGTCTTCTATGCAATAGAAGGAGTATTTATAGCTAAAAATCTACCACAACTCGTCTAAGAATCGAATCCTAACTAGGAAAAGAGTTCGAACCAAAATAGGGAAGTTTTTAGGGTAAACTGCCTCACCATGCGGTCTGTGCATGCAGCCGCATGCGAAATGCGAACAAAATTAGAAAATGGGAGCTCCATGCGGCGCATGCCGAACTGCATGCGACTATATTGCGCGCAACAATTTTCAATCGACTCGTTCTCCCTCGTTTGAACTCCAATTTTTGATTCGTTTTCACCCACGAACTCCTATCAAGCTGTACTTTCATCATATCATGATCAATTTACATAATTTTTACTCCAATTTTCTGCAAAATCAAACAAAGTACAAACGAGCATCATATTTCACAAATTAACAATACTTAAGCACAAAACTCATTCCAAACATGATTTCCCAATACACATTGACATCAATTAAGCTTATAAAGATAATAAAATCCATGTTTATCAATCCCCCAAACTTAAAGGGTTTTTTGTCCTCAAAATAAAAGAAAAAAAAACAAAGCAAACATGGATTTTAAGCAAAATAGTGACCCAATTGGCTTCAGAAATTCTCAAAGACAAGATTCATGTAAAAATCCAATCAAGATCAAACATAAATTAATAAGCCAATCATTCTAGCCTCGTTTAAATTCCTCACGGCATAGGAAATATTTTAGTGAACTCTCAACTCTCAAGTGTATGAGGTAGAAAGTGTATACTCTCAAATCAAAACATAATATGCAACCTACCATAAGCTTGCCAATTATCTAACCTCGTCGTCATTCAAATGTGTGCTTCAAAATAAGATCAAAAAGGACTTTATTTTGGTTGTAATGTTAGCTCTTTGGTAAGGTAGGGAAATTTTTCGACTAAATGACTCAAACAATACCCTAACTTTCAAAAATAGCACAAGCCTTTTTCATCTTTACACAAACTTCTATCCTTTTTCATAATCTCAACACAACATTATTTCCTAGCACAATTCTTCCTTACTTATACCCTTTTATGCTCTTATTATTTTTTTCATTTTTTTCCATTCTTTTTTTTTTCTTTTCAAGCTATAACTTTTCTATTTCCATGAGCTTATAAGGGCTAATTTCAACTCCAACTTTCAAACATAGGTACTTTTTCAATACTTCCTTGCATTTATTCTTTTAAACACAACCAAATTCCTATAAAGATCTACCCCAATTCACCATTAGTTTATCAAAAAAACGGCTCAAAAGTTCAAAGCAGCGAACTAGGATAATATTTAACAATTTTGGACAACAAAGAGGGAAAAATTGGCTAACAAGGATGACCTTAAATCATCTCCTAATTCTAGGCACACTAACACAACCTTGAGGAAGATTCATGGCAAGTTCTAGAGATTAACATGCATGCTTGACAAATTACACAAGAATAAAATAGACTATGAAAATATAATAGTCAAGGCTCAAATCTCACATAGGCTTTATTTTTTGTCTAAAGAGGCCAAACAATGAATCTATCAATTCATACTCAATCAATCATGAAAAACTCATAGTCATCAATTTTAAATCCAAACCCACAATTTCATCATTAGCCAAGTCACACATTCACCTAAAAGCATGCCTTTTTTTTAGAAAAACTTAAAAATAATAAACTAAACTAAAACACATAACTACCAACAAAATTAACTAACTCAAGAAAGCAAATAAAAAAAATAAAGGCAATCAACCCCTTCTCCAACCCCTAAACTTATTCAACAACAAGGAAGAATAAGTTTGTAAGTAGAAGCAGAGGTTGATTGAAACAAACTCACCGATTTAATATGAAGGGAAGTAACGCAAAGAACTATCTCTTACCCCTGCTCTCTAGCCTCTTTTTTTTTTCTTTTCTCTCTCTCTCTCTCTTTTTAACCTACAAAGAAATAAAATAGAGAAAACAAAAATAACACAAACAGAAAAAGAAATCTAACCTTGTTGGGTTGCCTTCTAACAAGCGCTTAGTTTAACATCGTTAGCTCGACATAGCCTTATAATCACAACTCATGAGGAGGATGATACGTCAATGGCCGATCATAAACATCATGGAATAAACGCTTCGGCAAAGACTCCTTTGTAGTATAATGATTACCCTTATTAATGAGAGGGTCCAAATCCAAAACTTTATGATCTTCCAAATATTGGAAACTTTCATCTTCATGGATCTTCAAAGTTTGATAAATAGAAAAAATGTGCATCTCATCATTAACTCGACGGGTGAGCTATATTTTTTCCACATCAATTAAAGCTCTTTCCGTCGCCAAAAATGGGCGTCCAATAATTAAAGGAATCTTTTCATCTTCATCTATATCCAACACCACAAAATCACAAGGAAAAATGAATTTACCCACTTTAACCAAAATATCTTCAACAATCCCCATTGGATAAGCAATCGAAAGGTCCGCCATTTGAAGCACAATATTGGTGAGCTTGAGTGTTCTAATTCCCAATATGTTAAACAAAGATAATGGCATAAGATTGATGCTAGCTCCCAAATCACATAGCACCTTCTCGATTTGAAATCTACCAATAGCACAAGGAATATGGAAGCTTCCCGGACCTTTCATCTTTGCAGGCAATTTCTTTTGTAAAACTGCACTACATTCTTCATTAAGATAGACTGTATCAAAATCCTTCAACTTATTCTTTTTCAAAAGCACATCTTTCAAGAATTTTGCACAATTAGGCATTTGTTGCAATGCCTCCACGAGTGGAATGTTGATGTGAATCTTCCAAAATATCTCAAGGAACTTGGAGAATTGTTCCGTCATGCTCTCCTTCTTGTGGCGTTGGGGAAATGGCATAGGAGGACGATAAGGAGGTGGTTTTGTGTTACATCCTCCTTTTGGCTTTGATTCTCTTCTTTCACCACTTGAATATCCTTATAGCTTTCATTCTTGGCTTCTTCAATTGGAATCTTCGGCTCTTCATATGAAGTCCCACCCCTAAGCATGATGGCCATGCATTGCTTCTTTGAATTGATGACCGTATTGCTAGGAAATTTCCCTTGTTGATGTTGACTTGTCAAAGTGTTAGCAATATGACCAATGTGCTTCTCTATAATCGCCATCCGTGCCTCCATATCTACTATCCATATCTCATAATCTTTAGATCTTACATCACTTGCTTGCATGAATTGAAGAAGCAAGTCCTCAATTTTCGACTTCTTCTCCTCCACAATTTCACCATTAGAGACAACAAATCCGGGTGGTGGTTGCAAAGCATTGTCGGGATTCGCATATGAAAGGTTAGGATTGGTCCTATTACCTTGGTATTAACTTTGAGGCCTTTGTGATGTCCCATAAGATGCTCCAGGAAGGTAACCGTACGGCTGGTTGTAATTTTCATCAGCCCCTTCGGTTCACATAATTAACATCTTCAACATCCACTGCGTCTCCTTGAGATGGTCTGTGCCTTTGATTCATCATGTCCTCTATCTTAGCCATGAAATTCGACATCTGAGCAGTCAATTTGGCTACCGGATCATCGTTTGTAAGGATTGCCACTCTCTTTGTTGCACTTCTTGACTCCGGCCATTGATGATTGTTAGCCGCTAGCTTCTCAATAATGTCTGTTGCAGCTGCACATCCACGCTCCAGGATATCTCCTTGACCGGCGGCATTCAAAAAATTCTTGACTTCCCAGAGCATCCATTGAAGAATAACATCACCGTCTCGTTGGCCGAAATCCCATGGTTTGGGCACTTCCGCAGCATCCCCTTGAATCCCTCCCAAGCCTCATAAAAAGTCTCTCCATCGAATTGACGAAATTGTTGAATCTCTGACCTCAGTTTCATTGTCTTGCTTGGAGGAAAGTATTTGTAAACGAAAATCTCCACGAAATCATTCCAAGTCATAACTGTAGTTGGATCCAAAGCTTGAAACCAAAGCTTAGCCTCATCCCTCAGAGAGAATGAGAAGAGGCGTAGCTTAATTGCATCGTGTGGAACCCCATTATGTTTGACTGTCTCGCAAACCTCCAGAAACTGACTAAGATATGTATGAGGATCTTCAGCCAGCCATCCTCCAAATTGATTGTTTTGCACCATAGAGATAAGTGTCGGCTTGAGTTTAAACGTGTTGGCATTAATAGCTGGACCAAAAGCTCCTCTTTGTTGCACCACTGGTTGGACTTCGGCCTTGATTGGAGTCTCTTCTTTAGCCTTTTTTTGCATCAATAAGTTGCTGGAGTTGCACTTGTATAGCTCTTATGGTAGGATCATTCCCCCGATCTCCCATGTTCTTTTCTCGAGCTCTTCTTTTTGCATTGTTGTGACGATAAGTAGCTTCGATTTTTGGATTAAGAGGCTCCAAGGGTAATCCTTGTGACCTCCTTTGCATGCACTACCTGTTAATCACAAAAAAAAATAGTATACTAGTAATAATATATTTCTAAATTAGTCTCAAATAATCTAATCGTAACATTATTAAAATTAAAACAGTCCCCGGCAACGCGGCAAAAACTTGTTCGTACTTTTCTTTAACACGCTGCAAGTGCACGGGTGCTATTATATATATGGAAGCAAGGTCATATTCCACAGAGACTGTATTAATCTAACAAGTACTACTTTCAACTAATATCCTCTATTTAGACTTCGAACTTAAATTTTTGGGTTTCTAATCTTATATTAACAAGCAATCAAAAAGAAAACAAAAATAATTAAAAATTTAAATATAATAAAGAATATCCTAAGGCTACGATTTTCATGGATAATTAAACTCAAACCTATCAATCAGCCAATTAACAAGGAACTCAACTCTTCTTAACACAATCACAAAATTAGTTTAAACCTACTCTCGTAGTGCTTAAACTGTGGATTACTCACTAGGGTTTTCGTCTCCGATAAATATCATAAGCAAATAACTCCAAAAAGATCATAAGATTAAAGCCCTCACACAAAGCCTTTCCCTCTCGGTGATTTTGCAGTGTGTGTCCTACATTCTAGTTCACATGTTAATCATCATCTCTCGAATCTCAAATTAACACAACTAATTATGCTAAATTGGTGATCAATCAACTAGCATATAAGATAACTCAAAATACAGAAAAGAAGAGAGGGACATAAATTGGTCAATTGATTAAGAGTTAAAGCTAGTTATCCATCTACTCTCTAACCCTAGGATATAAAAGACTTAGCTACTCATAATTAAATCAATCAAAAAATCAAAAGAAGAAAAATTCATAATCAATAAATAAGAAAAACCGCAGTCGAAACAATAATCTTAAACTCTTGAACAAGTCTTCAAAAGCTCCAAGACAAAGTTAAACTAAAATAAAACTAAGAAAAATAATAAGAAGTGTGTAAGGTGGTGTCTCTTCTATGCAATAGAAGGAGTATTTATAACTAAAAATCTACCACAACTCGTGCAAGACTCGAATCATTACTAGGAAAAGGGTTCGAACCAAAATAGGGAAGTTTTTAGGCTAAACCGCCTCCCCATGTGGTCCGTGCATACAGTCGCATGCGCATGCGATATGCGAACAAAATTCAAAAACCATGCGGTTGTCCATGCGGTCGCATGCGACTGTGTCTGCGCGCAACTATTTTTAATCGGCTCGTTCTCCCTGGTTTCAACTTCGATTTTGAATCCATTTTTGCCCACGAACTCTTATCGAGCTATACTTTCATCCTATCATGCTCAATTTACATAATTTTGTCTCCAATTTTCTGCAAAATCAAACAAATTACGAACGAGCATCATATTTCATAAATTCACAATACTTAAGCACAAAACTCATTCCAAACATGATTTCCCAATACACTTTGACATCAATTAAGCTTATAAAGATTAGAAAAATCCATGTTTATCAATAGTCACCTTGCTAGTTTCTCAATCTCAGGATAATACCAAAGATGCCCTCGAGTTGTACCTGCAAGACCACGACCAAGCATACACAGGGGGAACAAAAGATATTAGCTTAAATAAAATGAGATTATCACTGGAAAACGTACCTCCCCGGCAACAGTGCCAATTTTGATAGCGCCGAGTTTATCGTTAGGAACCCGGACGCGTCAAAATACAATTTATAGTTCCTGATGCCCACTACTAAGTACAGCTAGGGTAAGTATTCAGGGTCGAACCCAAGGGAGGTAGGCTGTGATGACCTCGGTGTTACTGAACAGGATTTTGGTTTTGGTATGGAACACTCTCAACATTAACTAGAAACAAAGACTGAAATAAAACACGAAGTAAATCAAATATAGAGAGTATGCATGAGTCGGTCTTGACTTGGTTCAGTGTGTGTGTGTGTGTGTGTGTGTGTTTGTATCCTAGACCCTTGAATAGTCACTGCGTGGGCACGTCTCTTGGTTATATGGTCTCGACACTCACGCCCCTTTACTCTCACCATGTCACACATGTGAGCATCTCAACCCCAACTATTCCTTTCAGTATCGAACCCTCCAAGTTGCCTCGGAAGCCCACCTTATTATCCACAGAATTAGCTTGCATCTGGAAAAGTCACCAATTGAGCCCTCTACGTCAACAGCCTTTGGATCTAGAAGGCATAAGATGGCTAGAAGCATGACTTTCGTCATACACCACTCTCCAACACTCGCAATACAACCGGAGGTGAGGGGAACTCCTACACCTTTGCCCAGTATTGTCAAGGATTTTGCCTATGCCGCTTCTCCGTTTGCCACCGCATGAGTTGTGGAGACTCCACCACTTTGGAATCAAGCCCAGCGCATCAGGAACGAACCCAGCAGCTCTCCGGCGAGCTTCCGACTTCACCTTTCCCACACACAACACTCACACCTCACCGTATCTCAACCAACCCAAGCACAAAGAACTTAGCTAGACATGGAAATGAAAGAACAAGCAATACGAAAGATAAACGAAATCATAACTAACATTAAAAACCAGAAAGGATTATTTGCCTCACAGAGGTCTTAACAGCAAATATAAAGAGTAGAATTGATTTTATAGAACCAAGCTGTAGAGATATTTTGAAAGTGAGGAGGTGTTCTTCGATGATAGTGGTGTTGGAGATGGGATGGCTTATATATGGCGGCTTTCAAGTTGGTAGTTGCAGTTTGGGCATTTCAAATCCATCGTTTAATGAAGCTTCAAGACCGACATCCCTCTTGGTAGGTCAACCTTCACTTTCAGTCCTTCGTCTTTGCTCTCATCTCATTGGTTGTCCCGTTGTTGTTGGAGGTTACCATTGAAGATGTTGTGGTCCTTGTCAGAGCTGTTCTTTCCATTTCCGGCAAAGTTTTGACTTTTAGCACACGGAGTCTTCGTGGCTTTGCCACCTTGTATCGTGCCGCTTCATTATGCCCATTTGCAGGAATGTGGTGCCCTGCAAGCCAGTGTGTCCTCCCAGACACAAAAGACCCAAAATAAAGGAAAAAATTACTCAATCTAGACCTCTACAGACACTAAAAATAGCACAGAAATAGGGCTCGTCAAGAAGGCAGTTCAAGAAAAACTTGGTCAGTTAGACCACAACTTAACTGACTCCATGACTGAACCATGCAACTCATGCATGTCGAGCAATTATGAAAAATTCAGATGTCGCAAAGCCAAGAAGAGATGAATTTGAAGACGGTGAAGGAAGAAGAGTTGAATTTCAAATTCAAATCTATTCGAAAGTACAAGACAGCCTGTAACTTTCCATAAATGGACCGACCACGAGGACTTGCATAAAGCAAGGGTTGCAGTTACCATTTTAGGAAAGATTATTGTGGAGTAGGTGGAGTGTCATGCTTTTGGCAAAGATCAAACGGGTCTTTCCAACGGCTAATTTGATCTCGCTCTCTATAAATAGATGTCTCCTCATCGCGAGCAAGATACAAAAACCTCACACGAAGAAGCAGATTAGAGAAATAAAGAACTCATCCCTCGCGAAGCAAGAATGAGTTTCTGTTGAAGAACAATTAGAAGTTGAGTGTCCACACCTCCTTTAGTTCTTCCATTTAGCCTCTTAGAATCCCCATTCTTTGATCGAGTCTAGATTCTTAGGTTCTTGCGTAGTTTCTAAGCAAACTCTCTGTAGCAGATTTGAGTCTCTAAGTCTTAGGAAGAAGCCTTCACTTTTCTATGTGTAGAAGGCTTCATAGTTGGAAAAACCCCCAATCCCAAATCCCCAAGTCTTTCTTTGAATCCGCAATCAAAGAAATTAGGTCCCTTAGAACCCGCAATCTAAGATAGTTTGTATACTTGCCCGCAAAAGTATTGTAAGGTTTTGATGGTCCCGATACGAGTTAATGGTGTATGGGGGGGGAATACATCAGTTAGGATTTTAAAACTAAACTCCTGAAAAATACTTCAACCGAGTAAAAAGACTCAGTTGGAATCTCACAGATGAGTATGCAACCTCAGCTGGAAGAGTTGTGCTGTGCGGAATGTGGTGAAAATTAAACTCGTAAAACAACTCACGCTTTTATGAACGGTTGGTCAAAAACCAAAACAGTTGAGAATGCACAAATGCGGTTTGTATGCTGGTTAGTCACTCAGTAGAGTATGCAAGAAATAACTGAATAAAGAAAAACACAAGCACACAGAGAATTAACGTGGTTCGGAGCTAACACTCCTATGTCCACGGGGAGTTGTGAGTCCACACAACTCTGTCCAAGTTCTTCTGGACAAACCACTCAGCTTACGCGGGCTGAACAACCGTTAAGGATAAGTTTGCGGGTACTTATCAACCTTACAGTTTAGTTTCCGGGTACTAAACAACATATCTACTCAGTTGCGGGAAGAGCAGGGTCCTAAACCTTTTCAGATAAAAGAAAATAGGGTTCCAACTAAAAGCTCGAACGTGAAGTGAGCTATGATCTAACTCTCTACGAACTCTCAATAAGTGATGTTCTCAAGGTTCGATCTAAAGACACAAAAACTAACTAACTCTAGAACTCTCAACAGGTGATGTTCTATGAGATTCAGTTCACCTCGTGAAAAAATTGCTCTTTCTTTCGCTCTCTGGTTTCTTCTCACGTGTGTGTCTTGTGTTTTCTTCGAATGAATGAAGGCCTCTATTTATAGGCGGAGAGTATCAACTAGCCGTTGGAGGAGCTGTTGATCTCTGTTCTTTGAAAGCGATGGCTTGTCTCTGATCTCTACAGACTTTCCCGATATGGCATATGTGCTCTTCTGCTTTCCATCTGAGATAGCCTTGTGTTGGGCCAAATGGGGTAATGACTGAACGGTCAAACCCTCACGTGACTTCCTTTTTGAAATTCAAATCTTAAAAATAGACTTCCAAACAAGGAGTGGTCGGTTAAGACTTTCGATCTTCAACTAACTTGTTCTTCAGCCGATGTTCTTATCTACCAACTAACAGTTGAACTCTCAGTTGACTTCATCTTCAAGCTGTTGATCTTCTTGGTTGAGTTCTACAACTGATGTTCTGAAATTGAACACTCAGTTTTCTTCCTTGTATCTAATCAGTTGGGTTCGAACGCTCAGATGACTTCCTTTTCATCTGATGTTCTCTTCCCTTTTACTGCTTCTCATCTGATGAGATGAACGCTCAGTTGTCTTTCTTCACAACTGATGTTCTGAAGACTTCCCCCTCTTTGCATCTGAAAAAATGAACTCTCAGTTGTCTTTCTTCACGACTGATGTTCTGTCTGAGTGATGCCATGTTGCCATCTTCAGCTGAAGACCTGTAAAGATAAAATCTTAACAATGCTCAAACAGCGAGCCTACCTACTAACATTAGGTTCTGGCAACATCTACTCGGTTGGGGTGAGTTGGTTTTGGAATTCATCAAAACTTTTACTAATAAATTTCCCAACAATTTTCCCCTTTTTGATGATGCCAAAACCACTTACAACTTCAAACCACTACTGATCTAAACCTCACTAACTTATCTAAAATCTCAGCTGAAATTCTAGACAGTCTATAAGATAAAACATCAAAGGGTTAGCACAGTTATAACATGGTATTTAAAAGACTTTGTGATTCAGAGCTTGGACAATGAGGGATTGTTCATCAAGGTGAATCTTATAACTGAGTAGTTTTCATTACAACTGTTTGTTACAAAGATAGGCGCAAAAACCAAAAATTACAACAGTTGCTAGAAAACTAACTGAGCTAAAATTGTAGCCCATACTTACTAAAGATCCTAACAAAAATCTCTCTCTTGGCAGGTGACTCCTTGGAAATGTCCACTCCATGCTCCTGGCAGACCTGCCTCGCCTCAGCTGCGATCTTCGTGCGGTTCGGGTTGCTTGAGTCTGGGAGAAGAGAAGGCCGATAAGTAACCCTCTTGGGAACTGGAACTGTGTTCAAGTCCAGGTTGGCGTCAATCATAGCCCGCCTGAATTGACTGAACATGTCAGGATCCCCTGAGTGCAACTCAGTCAGCGCTTCCTTGAACGCTTTCCTCGGATCTTCGGTTGCGTAAACCTTTTTGTAGTAGAAGTCATTCACAAACTCCTGCTTGAACAACTCCCACTCTTCATTCCACTCGGTCGGCATCCACTTGTCAATATGCCTGAACCGACTCTCTACCTTGGACTTTGCAGGCAACCTTTGTTGCTTCAACCGAGCTTCCGCCTTTGATTGATGCTTGTTGATGCGGCGTCAGCTGTGGGAGGCAACGTTGCAGTCCAAATTTTGGGACAACTTCTTCAGCTCATCCTCGAACTAGTTCACCCTCCTCGCCTGGCTGGCGGCAAACTTTCTGATCCAGCTCGGGTTCATGTAGTCCTTCTCCTCTACATCCATAGCCTTGGCAGCTGCAATGCACTCTTCGGTTGTTATCCCGTCGAGTTCAGAATCCAGCTCGGCTGCGATCTCGGCTATGCAGCTGTAGTAAACTCCAATCTTCTCTGCCTGCTCCAAGTCTTTAGACATCTCAGCTCCACCGACTTCAGTTGACTTGGGAGCAGCAGACTTCCTCCTCCTCAGCTGAGATTTGGATGTTTGAGCAGCTGGCACTCCTTGTTCTTGGGTTTCTTCTTCTTCCTGTGCCTCAACCTCCGTCTCCTTCTCTTCCCCCTTTTTGGCATCAGCAACAAGGCTTGCTACTGAACCGTCCAGAGAGTTGAGTTTATCCTCGGTTAGTTGAACACGGTTGAAGAGTTCATCGACCGCACACTCCAGCTCAATCTTCTTCGCCAGTTCGGAGTTCTAGCGCTCTTGTTCGGCCTTCTTCAAGACAGAGAGGTTGTCGATGACCTCTGTCTGAAAGGCAGCGAACTCAGCCCACCGCGACTCGAACCTGGACTCCCATTCTGCATCCTGTATCTGTTGGGACTTGGCAAGATTTGAGTCGGCCAAGGATTTGAAGATGTTTAGCTCCGACTTCAATCCCAACAGAGTGGACTTCAGCTCTGACATTTCCTGACTGGTGGAGGAAGAGAATTCATTCAGCTTGGTCTTCAGATTCACGTTCTCCTCCACCAGTTGTTGGTTCTTGACTGCTTGTGCTTCCAACGCTCTCAGCTGGTCATCTTGTTGGTGCTGGAGGTTGGCGAGCAGTTCGGTCCTCAACTGGTTGACCCTCTCAGCTACCAGCTCGCAGATTTCTTCAGTTGATGGAGCATGCTGAGCAGCTGGAGGGGCTTGAGCAGTTAGAGCTAGAGGCTCAGCTGTGACCATGGCTTGTCTGTTCGCCAGGTACAGCTTCAAATCTTCTTCTTCTTCTTTCGCGGCTGCGGCGGCCGCATCGACATCCTCAAGGAAGTCAGCTGATTTAGCCAACATGCTGTCAAGGAAGTCGACGCACTCCTTTCCAGCTGCCTCCCTTGTGTCTGTCCCTTCAGCTCGACTCTGGTCCAACCGTCGAGTGAGCAGCGCAATCCGGTTGTTGTACGCCACCTCCAAGTTGGAATAGTTGAAGTAGGCTCGGATGCGGGACTCATCGGACTTCAGCCTGTCCCAGCTCTGCACCCTGATTGTGTCCTCTTTAACATACCAGTGGCTGAAGATCAGGTGGAACTGGTACAATAGCTCGGTTCCCAGAGTGGCGAAGATGGGCATGTTGCGAGCCTCATGGAACAGACCTAACAGCTTTTGAAAGCAGTAGGCCACCTTGCCTTCGTGCTCCTGAGCAACTGCCTGCAGGTCCTCCGCTTCATTAATTGGGGAGGGGGTAAGATTGTATGGCTCTGGTTCAAGAGGTTCATCGATGTTGGCCAAAGAGTCGGTCGCAACATCGGCATCGAGCTGAGCGCTCGGAATTTGGGATTCGGTTGGGAGAGTGGGTTCAAAGGTTTCCTCAACATCGGCCGAAGGAGCGGTCACGATGTTGGCATCGAGCAGAGTGCTCGGAATTTCTGGCTCTGGTTGGGTAGAAAGAGCAAGAGGCTCTGGGGGCGGTACGGCATTATCTCCTGCCGTGGGGGAGGTTGTAACATCTTCAACGTCCTCAGATGAGGAGGATGCATTCGACGTCTCCATGCCCTCAACCTCATCAGCTCCGGGGGCTCGAGGAACGATCTCAAACGAGGCGGCCTCAGCTGAGCGGCTGGATTCGGAACGCTCCTCAGCAGGTGTTGACTTAACCGGTGCCTCCTCCTCGACTGGAGCTTGCTCCTCAGCTGGTACCTCAACTGGCTCCTCAGCTGACTCATCAGCTGGAACAACAGTTGGCTCATCAGCTGGCACCTCAGCTGCCTTCTTGGTCGACTTCTTGAACCGTACCCTTAACTTTTTCTGGGCAGGTTCCTCCGCTGACTCCTTTTCTGACTCAGCTCGTCGGCGAGCAACTTTGGATTTGGCAGGGCGAGCAACGGCTTGTTCCCCCTCATCTGTTGACTCACCTGCCTTTCCCGACTCCCTCTTTTCCTTAGGAGTGTAGACACTCCTGAGCACCTCTTGTGCTTTCTTGGCTGTCGGGAACAACAGCAGCTTCTTCAGCGGCGTCTCCTCGCAGTCAGCCCAGACCATGTTGCGGTCCTTGGTTGCGAGCAAGATGAGGGCAGAGATTTTGCAGCCGAAGTTGAGTGTCCCCTTCACACTCAGCAGCTTCTCTCCAGACTCTGTTGTAGTCTCAGAGATCTTCGACTTCTCCACCATCAACTGGTTCAAGAAATATTGGAACCAGTTGATTTGGTGTTGGTGCTCCAGGGCCACCAACTGCTTCAGTTTAGGTCGGCTGATGTCGCCGAATGCGCCACTGTAACCGAACACCACCTTCGACACAGCATCGAACAGCAGGCGATGTTCCGGCTTCAGCTTCGTCCGTTGCATGTTGCTCCTTAACTTCTCCGGCTCGATCAGAGCATCCTGCAGAAACTCATCCGCCTGCTCATCGGTAATATTCTCTAGGAACTCGGTGGCGGTGTGGTTGACGGGAATGATGTACCGGAGGACATCGGACACGTCGATGGGGAAGGAGACACGATGTATTGTCCTGGCCGGAACATCTCTTTTTCGGCAGGACACCTCCGTAGATACTCCCTCTGAACTGTCAAAGAGGCGAACTAGATTGATGTAGAATTCCCCGACTTGTCGCCTGAGCAAGTGGGAAGGGCAAAGCTTGGCCCATTCGAGGAGGCCATTCTCCCTGAGGTGTTGGCGAGCGGGGCTAAGACCGGCGACTCCAGATCCTCGTCGGAGAGGATCTGCTCGAAGTGTTTCTTCGATACTAGCATATCGAAAGATTCTTCATATGTAGTAGGGACTAGGGATGGTCCGGATGAAGCCATTCTCTTACTCTTTGGTGCCATTAATGATCACTGCAAAGGGAATATATATACGAAAGGAAAGAAAATTTTTTTTTGCAGAAACGGGTTAGGCAAAGACTGAGAAGACGATGAACAGGTAAATTAGATATGCACGAATGAGGAAAGTAGGAGATATCTTCCTGATTTTTCGCCTTATATAGGTCTTGACTCTGATGAAATCGACGACTGAGGTTAAATGGCGCGAATCCATCAACGGCTGAGATCACGCGACTGTTGACTATCTTTGACTTGACGTTTTGATCCGAGTTCCAATCAGCGCGTGAGAAGGTGTACAGTTTATCTTGTCAGCCCAGTCGCACTATAAAGTAGGCTATGGATGTTCAGCCGTACTTTACATTTAATGCGACATGATGGCTATTTTTAATGTAACTGACTAGTTCAGGAATGTTTGAATTTATTTCAAACATTCTCATTTAAGAACATATCACCTTCAGCCATAAATGTTACCTGCCAGCTGATGTCGAAATCAGCTGAGTTCCCATGTTGCAGCAT
This sequence comes from Schizonepeta tenuifolia, assembly GCA_029490685.1. Lineage (NCBI taxonomy): Eukaryota > Viridiplantae > Streptophyta > Magnoliopsida > Lamiales > Lamiaceae > Schizonepeta > Schizonepeta tenuifolia. The sequence goes on from CM055959.1 coordinate 80,864,056, forward strand.
ACCATCAGCTGACTCGAGTTTGTCTTCAGTTGGCGATCCGCATCTGAGATTCCCCCTTCAGCTGAGCTTCCCCCTCCATCTGAGCTTCCCCCTCAGATGGGCATCTATCTTTTCACTTCCGCTGGTTCCTCATCTGATGGATCCAACAATCCAAGGAGGTCACATAGCATCTTGAACCGAGCGTCAGCTAGAGGTTTGGTGAAGATATCAGCTCTCTAAATCTCAGTTGGAATCTTTTCCATGGATACATCCTTCTTCTCAATATGATCTCGGATAAAATGATGACGGATGTCGATATGCTTTGTCCGAGAGTGGTGAACAGGATTCAGAGAGATAGCTATGGCACTCGAGCTATCACAATGAATGGGAACCTGTCCAGTTGCGACTTCATAATCTCTCAGCTGTTGCTTCAGCCATAACACTTGCATGCAACAGCTTTCGGCAGCCATATACTCTGATTCGGTTGTAGAAGTGGCAACATATGCTTGTTTCTTTGAGAACCACGAAACCAGCTTGCTTCCCATGAACTGACAGTGTCCAGATGTGGACTTCCTGTCCAATCGATCTCCTGCTAGATCTGCATCTGAGTATCCAGTCGGTTGGATATTGTCGTCAGTTGGATACCACAATCCAACATTAACAGTTCCCTTCAGGTACTTGATGATGTTCTTTGCTGCCAACATGTGTGCTTCCCTTGGTTGAACTTGGAACCGGGTACACACTCCAACTGCGTATGATATGTCTGGCCGGCTGGCAGTCAGATATAGCAAAGAACCGATGATCCCTCTATACTTACTGGCATCCATGAGCTTTCCTTCAGTTCCAGGTTCAATCTTCCAGTTAGTATTCATTGGGATCCTCGTGATCTTACTTGTCTGCAATCCAAACTTGGTGATGAGCTCTTTTGTATACTTGGACTGATTGATGAAAATCCCTTCTGGTGACTGCTTTACTTGTAATCCAAGGAAATAATTCATCTCGCCCATCATTGGCATCTCGAATTTCTCCTTCATAAGATCTGAGAATTTCTTGCACAGCTTCTCTGACTTGGAACCGAATATGATGTCGTCAACATAGATTTGCACAACAAGAATGTCATCTCCAACTTTGATGGTGAACAGGGTTTTGTCAACTGACCCTCGTTTGAAACCCGAGTTCAGAAGAAAACCGCAAAGAGTGTCATACCAAGCCCTTGGCGCTTGCTTTAGTCCATAGATAGCTTTCTTCAACTTGTACACTCTTCCATCTCCAGTCTCAAAACCAGGAGGTTGTTCAACATATATATCTTCCTTGATATCTCCGTTGAGGAATGCACACTTCACATCCATCTGATACACCTTGAACTTGTGATGTGCGGCATAAGCTAGAAAGATTCGGATGGCTTCTAGCCTTGCAACCGGCGCGAAGGAGTCGTCGAAATCGATTCCTTCTTGTTGACAATATCCTTGAGCTACCAACCTTGCCTTATTCCTCACTATGAATCCAATGGCGTCTCTCTTGTTTTTGAAAATCCACTTCAATCCAATCACCTTGACACCATTTGGTCTTTCTACCAACTCCCATACACAGTTGCGTAGAAACTCATTCAATTCTTCTTGCATGGTTGTTGTCCAGTGAACACAGTTGAGAGCTTCCACAACGTTCTTCGGTTCTGGCACATCAACTACAAAGCAAGAAATCATGGCAACATCTCCAGCTTGCTCGAACTCCTCTAAAACTGCCAACTCCTCAACATATTGGGCATAAGTGTTGGAATCTTCCTCGGTTGAATCCTGAGTCGCAACTCTGCTTCTTTTACGAACACCTTCGGTTGGATTTCCGATGATGTTGTCAGTGGAATGAACTTCATACCATCTTCGGTGATTGATCAGCTGTTGAGTCTGGATCCTCAACATTGACATTATTTTGAACCGGACTTGGTTGAGCTTCGGATGCTGATGCAGTTGGAGGGACATCAGCTGGAGTTCCCCCTTGAGATGAGCTGGGGTCCTCGCATTCATCTTCAGAGGAGTATGGATCCTCATCCTCGGTTGCCCATACCAGTGGTTCAGCTAGATTCTTTTCCCTTAGAGCTTGTGATCTGGTGAGAACAGGTGCAACTTGTGGATTGCCCTGTTGTCCTTTAGCCTGTTCCCTGCACTCAAAAGTAGATTCATCAAAACTAATATGAGGTGTTATCTCCACAACACGAGAGCTATTGTTGAAAACTCTATAAGCCTTGATTCGAGCGGCATATCCGAGAAATATGTCTTTCGAAGCTTTGGCATCAAAAGTTTTCAACTGAGTTTTCCCATTGTTGTGAATATAACACTTAGAACCAAAAACGCGAAAATAAGAAATATCTGGCTTCCTATGTCTCCATAGCTCGTATGGTGTCTTTCCCAACCGCTTGGTCAAAAGAGACCGGTTCTGAGTGTAGCAGGCTGTGTTGATCGCCTCAGCCCAAAATCTCTTTGGCAGAGCTGAGCTGGTTAGCATGGATGTAGCTGCATCCTTCAGTGTTCTGTTCCTTCGCTCAGCTACTCTATTCTGTTGTGGAGTACGCGCGGTTGATGTCTGATGGGTAATTCCATTCTTCTCGTAATACTCGATGATGGTTTCATTCAGAAACTCAGTTCCACGATCTGATCGGATAGAAATGATCTTCATCTCTTGTTGGTTTGATATTCGATCCATCAGCTTGGGTAGCTCATCTCGGGTTTCACTCTTGTGGCGTATGAAGATGGTCCACGTATATCTTGAGTAGTCATCAGTTACAACCAGGGTGTACTCATTTCTGTTCATGCTCTTTGGTGTGACTGGCCCGAAGAGATCCATGTGGATCAGCTGTAACACTCGGTCGGTTGAGGGAGTTGATTTCAATCGGAAGGAGGATCTAGCGAGCTTTCCCAACTGGCATGCACTGCAGATATGTGTTGTTGAAAACACTCGGTTTGGTATGCCTCTTGCATGTTCTTGTCTGGCGAGTCAGTTCATTGTCTTGAAGTTCAGATGGTTGAGCCTTTTGTGCCACAGCCAGCTCACATCTGAACTGCTCTTTGATAGCAGGCAGGTGTCACGAAGACTACTGTTCCAGTCAGCATAGTAGACGTTCCCGGTTGGCGATCAATTTCCTAACAATATGACCTGCTTTGATCCGACATCTTTAACTCTGCAACCCTGTGCATTAAACTTGACAGAGAAACCATTATCACAGAATTGGCTGATGGAGAGCAAGTTATGCTTCAATCTAACAACATAAGAAACATTAGAAATCGAAACATGATTGGTTTCAAGGGTACCGTAACCTCTGGTGTACCCGTTTGAGTTATCACCAAAAGTAACTGATGGACCTTCTTTCTCCACGAAACTTCCAAGCAAATCCTTCAGATTCGTCATGTGTTTCGAGCATCCACTGTCCATTACCCACATTGTAGCAGACGCTTTATTCTTCCTCAGCTGTTTCTCCTGTACCTGCAAAGAGAAACTCGCTTAGGTCCCCAATTTTAGTTGGGTCCTGGAGGGTTAGAACCAGTTCCCCCTGGAACTGTGCGTCGCTTTTCCCTGTATATTCAGATAGATTTATCATTCCAGATCACTTTTCCTTCATCATCAACTATAACAACACCTCGGTTATCCTTAGGCTTGTTGTTAGTAGTGATGTTCTGTTTCTTGGGAGGAGTTGGATTTCTCCCATGTTGAACTCTCGGAGGTGAGGCTTTCCCCTTGTTTTGATGGCGATTTTTATCCTGTTTGATTTGTCTGGATGATCGGACGCCATATTGGAATCTTTGTGGCTGATTCTGATTCCAACTCCTTGAGTGTTGTTGATAGGTGTTCATGCCCTGTTGATGATTCATGTTATGGCATGAGTATCTCCAACTATTCGACCTGCTCCTTATCGGTTGACTCGGTTGGAACCTTTGGTTGAACTGGGGATGGAACCGCTATTGATTCAGATGATTGAACCTGTGTAGGTTCTGCGGTCGGTTCCATTCTTTCTGTTGTTGACTCTGAGGTTGATGCAGAGGTCGGTTCTGATTCTGAGTTCGGTTGCGATTATGTCTTCGACGCCTCTGATTCCTCTTCTGACTTTTGGAACATTCCCCCTCGGTTGATGTCCCAACCGATGGAACATTCTGTCCTTCATCTACTGTTCCTTTTCCCTTCTCAGTTGTGCTTCCATTGGTCGGTTGAACTTGCTGAGAAGTGGAGGTTGGATTAACTTCTGGTGACTCAGTTGTGATTGGCTTGACAGCTGTGACTTCCACAGCTTTGATGAAGGTTGCTGGTGGAATTCCAGTATCCTTGATCACATCATAACCGAGTCCTGTCACGTCATCCATCTGTCTGCTGTAACTGATTAGATTCTCGATAATCTTGGATGACTGATACAGCTTGATTAGATTGTCCTTTTCAGTTTGCAACTCCTTGAGGAGTACAGTTATGTGTTTGGTTTGCCCATCTGACTTCTTTATCAGCTGGTTGATCTGAGCCTCTTGATTTTTCAACTGATCTTGCTGTTCCTTGATCTGCTTCGTCAACTCCTCATCAGTTGGAGCCTTAGCCTCGTTCAGTTGACTCTTCAGATTCTCAATCTCCTCGGTTTGGCTCTTGATCAGATCGTCCTTTTCGGTTAAGGAATCTTCAAGTTTGGCGAACTGAGCTTAAAGACTCTTAAACTCAACCGATTGGTGATGCAGTTCCTCACTGAGTTCTTGAAAATCACTCCAGGAGGGTTCCAACTCTTCGTCCAGTGATTCCTGCATGTTAGAAATATTTGAAGAATTTAACTTAGCAGGATTAGAGTGTACCTCAGTATCATCCTGGTCGGTTCCAAGAGCCATGAGGCATTGATCCTGACCGGTAGCGTTGTTGGTGGAAGTCAGCTCATCCTCATCTTCAGCGTCAGTGAAGATGTCCATGTCGTCAGCTGCTTCTTCTGCTACCATGGCCTTGTTCTTTCCAGCTTGCTTGGCCCTTAACGCTTCTCTCTCTTTCTTCGATAGATCTGGGCAGTCAGCCTTGAAATGACCTTCCTTCCCGCATTCAAAGCAACCGTTGGTGACAGGCTTTGAACTGTCTCGAGTTCGGTTCGATTTGTAGAATCGTTTGTATTTCCCGAACCAAGTGTCCATGTCGGCTAGTTTCTTTGACAGAGCTGCAATGTTCTGTTGCAGTTCCTCTCTGCTTGGCTCTTTTATAGTTGTGTCAGCCGATCTGGTTGGCCTCGATGTTCTCGATTTTGAGTAGTCAGCTCGGAGAGCAACTGACTTTGAGGCTGAGCCAACATCCTCAAGTCGACTCGTCTGAACCGAGGACTGGGATCTTCTTCGGTTCACCTTATACTCATTTCCCTTTAAGATTGAGAACAATCTTTCAGTTCCCATTTCACCAAGGTCAGCTCGGCTCTCGTAGATATTGGTGAAAGTATCCCACTCAGCCGGTAGAGCTTGCAACACTTTGAGATTGATTTCTCTTAGTGTGTATTTTCCTCTTCGGATGGACTGGATTCTTTTGAGGATGTCCATAAACCGGAGCTCTAGCTGATCAATTGTTTCATCTGTCTTCAGACAAAAGTTGTCGAAGTCTTGGCATGCATGTGAGAACTTGTTCTCCTTCGTCTCATCGCTTCCTTCACTCAGCGATGCTAGGATATCCCACATTTCTTTGGCAGTCTCACACTCTTCAATCCAAGGGAGATAATCTTGTCCAACAGTGGACATAATCGTGCTTTGAGCCCAGATATCCAACTGGCTCACCTTGGCTTCCTCTGGAGTGTAGTCTTCCGGCTGCTTCTCCACAAACTCCACAACTGTATCTCCATCGTTGGGATTTGTAGGAGTGCGAGTGATTCTCTCTTTGATGATGATCGGTCCGGATGAAAGTACTTGTTGCATCCTATGATGCTTCGACAGTAAGATCTTCTTCATCCGTGTCCTCCAGGATGTATAATTTACAACCGAGAACATTACCACGATCTTATCCTTGACGTCCATCTGCACACAACAACAGAGCAAATATGCAAGCAAATATGCACTAGCGTGAAAAAAGATCTGTTCAGTTGACCACTGAAGAAACTTTCTCGAATTCACACCTTGTGAAACAGAGTCAGTAGTCTTTTGAACCACTGCTCTGATACCACTTGATGGTCCCGATACGAGTTACTGGTGTATGGGGGGGGAATACACCAGTTAGGATTTTAAAACTAAACTCCTGAAAAATACTTCAACCGAGTAAAAAGACTCAGTTGGAATCTCACAGCTGAGTATGCAACCTCAGCTGGAAGAGTTGTGATGTGCGGAATGTGGTGGAAATTAAACTCGTAAAACAACTCACGCTTTTATGAACGGTTGGTCAAAAACCAAAACAGTTGAGAATGCACAAATGCGGTTTGTATGCTGGTTAGTCACTCAGTAGAGTATGCAAGAAATAACTGAATAAAGAAAAACACAAGCACACAGAGAATTAACGTGGTTCGGAGCTAACACTCCTACGTCCACGGGGAGTTGTGAGTCCACACAACTCTGTCCAAGTTCTTCTGGACAAACCACTCAGCTTACGCGGGCTGAGCAACCGTTAAGGATAAGTTTGCGGGTACTTATCAACCTTACAGTTTAGTTTCCGGGTACTAAACAACCTATCTACTCAGTTGCGGGAAGAGTAGGGTCCTAAACCTTTTCAGGTGAAAGAAAATGGGGTTCCAACTAAAAGCTCGAACGTGAAGTGAGCTATGATCTAACACTCTACGAACTCTCACTAAGTGATGTTCTCAAGGTTCGATCTAAAGACACAAAAACTAACTAACTCTAGAACTCTCAACAGGTGATGTTCTAAGAGATTCAGTTCACCTCGTGAAGAATATTGCTCTTTCTTTCGCTCTCTGGTTTCTTCTCGCGTGTGTGTCTTGTGTTTTCTTCGAATGAATGAAGGCCTCTATTTATAGGCGGAGAGTATCAACTAGCCGTTGGAGGAGCTGTTGATCTCTGTTCTTTGAAAGCGATGGCTTGTCTCTGATCTCTGCAGACTTTCCCGATATGGCATATGTGCTCTTCTGCTTTCCATGTGAGATAGCCTTGTGTTGGACCAAATGGGGTAATGACTGAACGGTCAAACCCTCACGTGACTTCCTTTTTGAAATTCAAATCTTAACAACAGACTTCCAAACAAGGAGTGGTCGGTTAAGGCTTTCGATCCTCAACTAACTTGTTCTTCAGCCGATGTTCTTATCTGCCAACTAACAGTTGAACTCTCAGCTGACTTCATCTTCAAGCTGTTGATCTTCTTGGTTGAGTTCTACAACTGATGTTCTGAAACTGAACACTCAGTTGTCTTCCTTGTATCTAATCAGTTGGGTTCGAACGCTCAGATGACTTCCTTTTCATCTGATGTTCTCTTCCCTTTTACTGCTTCTCATCTGATGAGATGAACGCTCAGTTGTCTTTCTTCACAACTGATGTTCTGAAGACTTCCCCCTCTTTGCATCTGAAGAAATGAACTCTCAGTTGTCTTTCTTCACGACTGATGTTCTGTCTGAGTGATGCCATGTTGCCATCTTCAGCTAGAGACCTGTAAAGATAAAATCTTAACAATGCTCAAACAGCGAGCCTACCTACTAACATTAGGTTCTGGTAACATCTACTCGGTTGAGGTCAGTTGGTTTTGGAATTCATCAAAATTTTTACTAATAAATTTCCCAACAGGTTTTGTTCGAACCCGGAATCAAACTGATTAGGATGTTTGATGCCCGCAAACCAAACTAAACGTTTGATAAGCACGCGTAAGCTTATCTGGTGGATTACTTCCTCGAAAAGGAAGTGGTGGACGTAGGAGGTCAATCTCCGAACCACGTATAAATATTGTATTCTTTATTTTCCAGTATTTACTTTCAATTTACTAACCAAGTGATCAGCATACAAAACCGAGTTTGTTTAAATTGCACTAAGTATTTGAAACTTGACCTTCCCCTATTTCAAAGATTTAGTTTAAGTAATGAGCTTTAAATTCCACCAAATTCCGCATAGCTTAACTCTTTGAAACCTCAGTCAGATTACACAGTTGACCCACAGCCAAAGAAGTCAGTTGTGCACCAGACTGTGTGATCAGCTTCAACTGTCTTTCTCAGTCATCGAGCCAACTAAACTGAACTGAACACTTTAGAGGAAAAGTTTTTATAAGTTCGAAAATCACTACTAGTGTATTCTCTCCCCCCTCCCCCCCCCCCCCCCCCCAATACACCAGTTACTCGTTATCAGGATCATCAAAGACTATGCACAACACTGTCCACATAGATGAAAAGTGGTTCCATATGACTAAAGCAAATCACAGATTCTACTTAACACTTTGGAAGGCTGAGCCACGAAGAACATGTCAATCCAAAAACCACATAGAGAAGGTAATGTTTATGTCTACAATAGCTAGACCTATTTTTCATGTAGAGGGTAGTGTCTTATTTGGTGGGAAGATTGGAATCTTTCTATTCACTGAAATGGTGTCAGCCAAAAGAAATTCCAAGAACAAACTTGCAACTAATATGGCGGAGAAGGCAATTCAAAGCATTAACATGTCAGTAATCAAGAATAATTTCATTAACCAAATATATTTCATTTATGATAAAAAGCATTTAAGTTCACATAACTCTATTACTGCAACATATTATCATTTATTGCAAGATAAATCATTTATTGAAATAGATAGTACCTGCCATCAAAGCAATCTGGCCTGAAGGCGCCAGCAAACTGACTTACGTTCAACAAGACTATGCAAGACCTCATAACAAAGATTCAGACCCTGAAATTAGAGTTGTTGCAAGCTTTGATAATTTTGATGTCATAATTGTATATCAACCAGCCAACTCCCCAGGCATTAATATCAATGATCTAGGGTGGTTTAGAGCAATACAATTTTTGCAACAAAAATCAGTTTGTCTGAACACTTCAGAGCTAGTTAATGCAGTCACAGCATCATTTCAGAATTTGGAACCTTCAAAGCTCAATAAAGTTTTCTTAAAATTGCAAAGTTGCATGCTTGAAGTAATGAGGTTGAAGAGACAAAATGCATACCATATCCTCATACAAAGAAGGATGTTACAGCTAGACAAAACATGCTTCTAATGACATTGGAAGCTCCAGATGCTCTAGTAAGAAAATGCATAGATTATCTCATAGAGCAAGAGGTGGTGATGGAATTAAAGAACTGATTGGGCAATTGGGAATGGGCCAGAATGCAGGATAGAAGGAAATCAGTTAGGAGTGCATAGGTTTTTTTTTTTTGTGATTATGCCTTGAAAACATGCATGAAGTGATTTTTGAACATGTTTTAGATGTAAACTAACCATATCACATTGTAAGTTTGTCTACTTATATGCATATACAAGTTATTTGAAGTTGTTTTGGTTCACATCTCATACAAATAATTGAATCATAAATGTAAATAATCCATCACCCAAATTAAGCACACAATGAGCATAATCTTATCATTTCTTTGCCAAAATTAGCCTAAACCACAAACTGTACTCTTGCATGCAATCAATGAGGCATTCACCAAAATTAAGCACACATCTCTACTGAGAAATGACAATAAAAGAATGATCTCACCCTGAACAAACATGGTAGGTAAATTTCGAGCAGCACGAGCGCCGCTGCCGGAGGGAATTTCTGCCACCAATCCATCGCTCAAATTTGCTGTTTGTCGGCGTTGTTTGGTCATTGTGGTTTTCTTATCACTTATATCATTATCAACTGTTGTAGTATATTTTATCAAGCACGTATTTAATTTAATAATATATACATATATAAAAACCACCGAAAATATAATAATAGACTAGTAGTCAATTATTAATTCCATGAGATGTCGCAACAAAAGACCAAATTGATATTTATAGACTGATCATTACAATATTCATGTAAAAAAAAACCCTATTTTTCAGTAAGACTTGAGGCAGCTACCTGAATTATCTCGAAACAAATATAGCCATGCATATTAGCATATATCCTTCTTAAGTGGTGACATGCATTTTGTCAACCATGATAAACTGGCCTCAGAGCCCTACTATTAGTAATATAAACCATACGCAATGAGTGATTGACATTAATCTACGCAGTAATGATAATACCAATTATATATACAACACGAAACTATGGGGTAATTTGATACAAGTACATAATCATGTGTAGCCAAAGACACTTTATACAAATTCATTTCCAAAAGATGATTCCAGTTCTTGCACATTACTAGGTCTCTTCCTCCATGCTCTGGGAAGATTCTGGTCCCTGCAAGAACCCAATAGATCACCTTGATTTTCCACAATCAAGCGCCACGTCTGAATTGCCGGTTTCACCGGTGCCGTTGGCACATCTCACAAACAGTTGATGTTCTGACATTGGCGTAGGTGCAAGATTCACAATACCAATGGCTTGAATCATCCATGTTTCTGGAACTGCTTGATCTGGATGTACTTCCCTTGCCCTTACCACCTCTTCCTTTAGTGCCGCCTCCCGCATTATGTGAGCTGCCTGCCCAGCTGGATACAGTATGAGAGTCCACGTCGGATAGACCATTTTCCAAAGCTCGAACGAGGTTCTCAAAGTAATTCTTGGTCACACTGCAGCATGAGAATTTTATTAGTCAAATACAAAACAGGAAGTCAAATTGTATGCAATAGTCACTGACTGAACTCATTATCTAAAAATGTCATATAATTGAAGGGTAAATCTGAATAAATGTTTGAATTGCCTTTATAAATTCACAAGATCAAAGAATTGCAATGGCATTAAAGCCCATCTCATCATTTGATGTGAGTCACAGCATATGTAAAGCTTAATAAAAAAGGAACTATGTTCATATATGAGCGACCCTTAGCATCGGCAACAAAGGATGACTACACAATGTGACGGTAATTATTGTAGCAACAAATGTAATACACCTGCAAAGCTACATTAAGTTGGTGCAGAGTAATTATTGTATTCGACATCCATTGATCGTGCTAACATGGAACTACAAATGTTGCACCTGCTCATTGGGAATGCTTTAGAACTCTAAGCATGTATGAACAGGCGTTTATTTATCTGTTGGGTGGGGTGTAGTTAAAGTTTCTTATGTAAGAAAAAGTGTGAAGAATCGTGAAATTCCTAAATAAATATCGAGACCCTCCTCATTCCTCACTCCCTTGTATTTTCTTGTCTTTATTCCTCCTTGAAAGTCCCAGACATTAATTGTGAACTACTACCACCTAAAAGTCTCAGACACTAATTGTTTGCCATGATTTACCCAAGCGTTTCTCGAGTAGCAGCTAATAGCTATAGGAATCCCTCATCCCCAAAATGATGATTGCCATAAACCGTGGAGAGTTAAACCTCAACTTTAATTCATGTCCAATGGAGGGGGGAGGGCCAATCCAAGGGAGTACCATAAGACCCCACTCCAGGACAGCAAGCCATTGTCCCATAATGCAAAAAAAATGATAAAATTTGAAAGCAAGACATATGATGCAGACCAATGATTGAGTAGATAAGTTGAGTTAAATAATGTCAGTCAATCACCTAGTCAGTCCTGCCAACTTTGTTCTAAATTCATTGAACTCTTGTGAAGGACCTTCAGAGTTGAGGTAACCCTGGAATTCCTTCTCTGCACACTGATGAAGCCGTTCCAAACCAGACTCCGCATCGCCTAAAGAACCCCGATATTAACTTGTCGTAAAGACAAAATATAAATAAAACATATCATGCAAAAGAGTTCCTGGTCCGTGTACCTTGTAGATACTCAAAAAACTGCTTCTTAGCATGTTCTTGCTCATTTAGATAAAATCCATATGCATAGGTCCATTTTAGAACTCGCCTACATTCAACAATCTGCAGAATGCAAAATGTAAGCAGTTAATATCTTCCTTACTTGAAAAAACCAGACAATAAAAAATGTACCCCGTATCAAATGATATTTTTTTATGCTTGCGTTACACAGGAACACTTCATTAATGTAATCAGGTTGACCAAACAAAACAAAAGGCTACAATTACTCGGTAAGGCACAAGATACCTGGTTCATAATGTTGAAGAGTTTATTTACATTTGTATTTCTTTGTATATATCTAAAATTATTTAGATAGACTTCATATGGTCATTAGATCTCTTTATGTTAGAATTAGATTTTCACCTAGTTTCAACTCCCTCTGTATTTACAGGAGCCTTTGTACTTGTATAATATACTTAGAGCATCTTTTCTCCAAAATACATGTCTTTCATTGTTCTCTTTTACATTGAAATGCAACACTAACCCATAAAGGTCAGAGAAAAATGCCTTAGCTTATGTACACATATCGAGATCAAGAAGAGGTCATAAGTGGGTAAATCTCAGATTTCTAGAGGTCATAAGTGGGTAAAACCCATATTTCTACTCTTAACAACTGCTGTGCGTTAGGGGTTAAAATGTGACCGATAGCTTATTGTAATAACTAAATTCAATTCAACTGATATATAGCAAGATTTTGAAAACAGCGCTGTCGTGTTGGGTACATTAAAGTTATTAAAGTTCATCTTTCTAATGTCCAAGCAGGCCTACTATACTTTCTAGGCTACTACATACTTCCCAAAAAGGTAATTGTCAGAAGTATGCTGCATGTGCGTACTCTTTTGTAACATTAGAGACATATAATCAAGGCTGGTAAAATCATTGGTCCCATAGTGAAACTTTTACCTGCTGCCAAGCCTCTATGATGAACTTAAGCTGGGACTCAGGCTGCCGCTGCTTATCACTCAGCTTCTCAAGCTGCAAAATAAAGTCCCATCAATGATCTTAAAGACTTAAACAGACCTGAAGGTTACAATTCCATGCACACAACCACTGAATAGTTGAGTATACTTCAGTAACGAACCAGAGCCTACTTCTTTCACTATTGTGGGATATAACCCAAGAGAATCAACAGGAAAATAGTGTACCAGTCACTTCTTAATTTACAATATATGCTTAAGGTCCAAACAACAGAGAACGGAGAGTTTCCTTACATGTACTGTTTGCATCTGATGTAGATTCTCAATTGCTCGTTGCCTGGACTGCAGAAAGGAAAATTTTGAATTTAGACTTTGCTCATGCAAAATATTGAAAATGAAACCCACACAAAGATTAAGCAGAGCACTAAAAATAAATGAACAATTTATAATAAAAAACTGAACAAGTAAATGTACGGAAGCGTTTATAATGACAAAGTAGAATGCGAGCAACTAACAGCCACAATCTCTCAAAAAAGAAGATAACAGCCACAAATATGAGTTTCTTAGATTTGTTAGAGTAACAGTCTTACCTATGATAGCTGCTTGTAACAATATAAAACATATTCTCAACATCTCTTAGTCAGAATAGCATGCTATATACAAGGATGATGGAGTGGTTTTGGACACACAAAGATTAACAGATTAGAAAGTGAACTGAAAATTAATGAATCCCCACAAGCCAGTTTATTACTGTTTGAGATACTGTTTCCTATTGGGCTCCAGATCTAATATCATATATTCTGCTTGGAAGCATGCAAGGAAAGAGAAAATAAAACCTTCTAATAAAAGATACAGAGGATGCAAAAAACCATGTAGATAGAGTAAACAAACACCATACAACAATCTATAAACATCAATCACATTTAAAACACCTTGAGAAGTAGCATATAGTTAAAAGTCTGCACATTATAGAAATTAATTAACACCTACCGATTGGTTTGTAGCCCATCTTTCATAGTAATGCGTGTATCTTTCTAAAGAATTTTTAGCCATCTCTCTTCGTTTTTCAGCTTCGTCATACTGTAACAATAGGCCCAGTTAATTTGGCATAGGCTTGTAAGTTTCCAGCTATAAGACAAACCAGATAAACTTACCACTCCTTCTTGCTTGGCTACTTCATAACGGTTGCATGCATAGAAACCACCAGTTCTTTCACCATGTTCTGACCATGCACCAAGGCATAACCTACAAGTATATCCATAAGATTGCAAACTGACAACTACCATAGCCTTAATAGTGAATCACCAGACAGATTACTGCCACAGTTGTTTTGAATTTTTATCACTCAAAAAAAGCAATGATTGAGAAGATGACAAAGACTGCTACATGGATGAATAAATAATAAGTATGTGTACAAGTATGTGGAAGTAGAAGGTGGAAGTAGTGATGATCAGAAAAAATAAAACATAAACCAGAGTCACAGAGTTTTTATCACTCTAACTGCATGGACAGGGAAGAAGGCAGACAACTCCATGGATGAAAATATATTTCAAGGTATGTGCATATGCAAGCAGAAGGTAGAAGATGCAGAAAAACAGAAATTTATATTAAGTAAAAAAATTAATATTCAACTCAAAAGGGGAAGAGGGCATACCAACAAAACTCAAATTTACATGGTGGTGTGCATGTAATATGCATGCAGCCTTGGTTCTTCTCAATTGGCCGCTTGCACTTGGGACAAGGTTTAGAATTAGCCAATATCCTGTGATAACATCATATGCATAAGCTTATAATGCAAACTATGTACAGAAGAAGAACACCTTATCAATAATATATTAGATAGATCTACATTTAGTATAGAGACAAAAGGAAGTGGAGTATCAACTCCTCCTAGTCCTAGCAAACACCAGCATACCAATTCATATTTTCAGACTCCGCACTATTCTTCATTATCCACTTGGACACTGTTCCGCAATCAACGGGGCGATGGGCTTCCTCGACACACTGCAAATTTATGGTGTAATGGTTATTTTCCACTAATTTTAAAGAAAAATAGGCAAAAGCAGAATCTAAGAGAGTGGAAAAAGGAAAAGAGAAGGTGGTTAAACTCACATTCCAGCAAAAACTGTGTGAGCAGTGGCAAGTGACATCATAGTTGCCACCACCAACAGTAAAATCCACAGCATAATCACAGCCTGGTGCTGGGCACCACTTTGTCTGCCAGCAAAAACAATAGGAATAAGCCGATACTTTTAGAGTACAAGGCATGTCGAACATGCTCTAACCAAAACCCAAACAATAAATTGAATTATACAGGTTTGGCTTTTGAGGTTCATGTTAATACAAAGGAAAGCAAGAGAAAGATTTTACAGAAGAGAGAAAAAGAATACAAGCGATATTATAAACAACATAATATTGAGTTCCCATTAAGTTCGACACAATAAGAAAACAGACAATTCCATGCCATTCATTTTTAGACGTCAACAACTAAGTTACTTGTGAAAGAAGGTCATCTCTTGAAAGATGTTCCTAAACTCTTGTACCTTCCTGTTATCTTCAATAAATGACCTCAAAAAGTAGCGATTATATTTCTGTTTGTCATCTTTAGAAGCCAACTCATTCACCATATCATGTCCAACAGCTGCACCACAAGATGGATCGGGACAACGCAAATTCAAACATCCAGGTCCGTCATTAATGGATGTTCTAATATACCCTGTGCCATAAAGGTAAAGTAGAATTTAGATATTGAAAAATCTTAATATCTTTTAGATACAGGAAGGGACTCTTTTAAACATATGATATGAGATGTTTAAATAACCCTTACAATCCACCATCCCCTTACCCAGTGTCCAATTGCAGCAAATAAAAGAACAGAAACTTTTAGGAAGTTACTGGATATAACCTTGCCAACACAAAATGCAAAAGGGATGGCCACAGGCAGCAGCTCTCATTCTATCACGCGGATAATTTTCAAAGCAGATCCCGCAAGTTAGCTGCAAAAAGATTGAAACTTAAGTTGCATAAATATGACCATAACTTCCATAAGAAGAATTTCAAATGATAAAAATTATAAGTTTCCACTATAATTTGCATTCCAAGTAAAAACAGAAGAAACTTCCAAATGTTATCGTCACCTCTTGATCATTAGGAAGGGCAGTGTCATGTTCCAACAAACCAACAGTCTTGCGGACCTTTTCTTCATCTGCAAACCATTCATCATTCACTTTACTAACACTCCTGTGAGCCAAGAACATATCAAGAAATCATTCAGAAATAATCTTTAAGCTCCTCCATTAGTACAGCAAGAGAGTACAACATAAACATCTTTGAGGAACAACCAATTTTTGTTTAGCATAGAATAGCAAACTGCATCTTGTAAAGTGAAAGGCTATGAATCATTAAGCTGTACTGATTTGTGAATTAGCCTTTGAAATGACACGCTAAAGATGATATAGACTGTCAGGAAAAACATCTATTCAGAAACAAGTTACCAGTTATAGTGACGGAGCAAAATGCTAGCAGCGACCCTTGAAATTGAAAGGACAGTAGATATCTGAGTGACGCTTTCTTCTTGGCGTTGCCGTATATCATCTTCATTTAAAATGATGAAGTTCTGGAAGCAAGGTGTAAAAACAATTCAAATCCATTAATAATAACTTAATTAGCACAAATTTAAGTGATGTACATAGACAAAACACACAAAAGCATAGAAAGTTCAGACTTCCATAGAGGCACATTATTCACATTAATGAGACTGCAAAATAATGTCTTTGACCAAAACTATGGCAAAACCAACACTTCAACTTTGATCCATAAGAACAAGAACAAAAAACAAATAAAAAATGCATACTTGCAATGCCCGTAAGAGTCACCAGAGAAATCCAACATTTACATTAGCTTAACTTTAAACGTTAGCCATGAATCCACAAAATATCACATAAGATTCTCTCCAATTACTGGAATCAACAATTCTGCACATTTTAACTTTCAACTTGAATGAAATCCAACATTTACATTAGCTTAACTTTAAACGTTAGCCATGAATCCACAAAATATCACATAAGATTCTCTCCATTACTGGAATCAACAATTCTGCACATTTTAACTTTCAACTTGTATCTCATTGTCCATGTACTACTATATGTAATATTCCCAAAGTATATCCTAATTCTCATAACATAAAAATCAGAGCGATTTCCCAAAAGAAACATTAGTAGCATCATTAAGACACCGGTTTTAATAAAAAATAAGGATCAGCACGTGTTACAGAAAAACAATTTATCTCAAAAAATATTGAAAGTTCAACTTTTGCGGGTAGAGAATTCAACAATAGCTCAAATTACCCCTAATACCCACCATTCCCCAATTGAACTCCAAAACAAAACACAAAAATGGCAGTTTGCCTAAACCCAACGCAACAACAGGTTCGATTTCATACCGACTTAGCACAATCATGAACCGTTTCCGGTAAAAGAGAATCTGAATTAGGGAAAACTGTGATGATTGAGGGATACATTGAAAATAACCTGTGACCTATGATAGTATATGAGGTTAGATGAGGAGAGATCATCGAAATCGTCGGAGTCGTGGTCCATCAACCCGTCGTAACTAATAACAACGCTATCCGGGTCGGAATCTTCGTCGCCATCTCCGCCGCCGTCGTAGAAGTCCTCGTCGTCGCACGAATCTTCCATCATCGCAGCTGTCATCTCGTCATCTGAATCCATTTTTCTCTTCTTCCTCGCTGAAATTGTATCTATAGTCGCAAATTTACAATGATAACCTGGAAAAATATGCACAAAATCTATGTATCTATTTGTAGAGAGAGATAGAGGAAGGGTGGGAGGAGAGAGACAGGCAGAGAGAGAGAGGTGAAAAGGAAATGAAATGGCGAATGGTGGTGGTGATTCCTTCCTTTTTTGTAAATTGAGGGGAAAAGGGGAATGGCGAATGGTGGTACGATCATGTGTGCGTTAGGTACAACATGATGATGCTAGACTTTTTTATGCCACGAAGTTCTGTTTTTTGGTAAACTCAAATTATATATGTCGACGTTTATGTATCTGCAAACTAGTTAAATTAATACTCCATCCGTTCACGAAATGGTTGTCACATCCTGAATGACACAAATTTTAAGAAAATAATAGATATGAATTATAGTAAGTATTATTATGAGTGGAGTAAAGATCCCACAATAAATATGAGTGAAATAGTAAAAGTGGCAACCATTTCGTGGATAAACTTAAATGATAAAAGTGACAATCATTTCGTGGACGGAGGGAGTATTTAAGAACGAGAATAAATTTTTTTCGATTCCAAACTAGCTAAATGCCTGAATTTTCATTTGAATAATCAGGTTAATATACAAAAAAAAAAATAATATATCAATATAGCATATGTTTCTCTTTAGATGTATATACTAGCATGTGTGCAGTTACACTGTCTGCAGTAGTGCTGTCTTTAAGGAGTGTCTCTAAAAATTTTTTGGAGATAGAGACAGTGAACTGCAGTGGGACTGTCTCTAAGAATGTCTCTAAGAAATTTCTGAATTTATATTTTGCATTAATTTTAATAAGAAAAATTGGAATTTTCATTAATTTAAACAAATAACTAGTACAATACATTAATTGAAATAAAACAAATAAAAATATTACATTAATTGAAATTTAAAAAATAAAAAACATCATATTCATCAACGGGCCCAAATCGGGTCCAAAGATGCTCGATCAAATCATTGGTGAGCCGATGGTGCTTCCTTGCATCTCTCAATGCGGCGTCCCGTTTGAGAAAATTCTTCCAAGTGAGCGGAGCGGGGACTCGGTCTACATTACTACCCGGCGCTGTTTCTGTGTCCTCTCTCCAGTTCTCCACATCCTCCCTCTCGTCTTCAATGATCATGTTGTGCAAAATAATGTACGTAAACATGATGTTGCGGAGGTGCTGTGTGTACCAATTGCGCGCCGGGTTCCGGATAATTCCCCATCGGCCCTGAAGAACACCGAATGCCCGTTCGATATCCTTCCTCGCCGCTTCCTGCATCTTCTTGAACTGCGCCGCCTTCTGGTCCGTTGCAAGCGGAGGAGCCTTGATCAGAGCCGCCCAATCCGGGTAGATCCCATCGGTTAAGTAGTAACCGCCGTCGTAGTGCTTTCCGTTCACCACGTACTGGCACGGCGGAGCCCATTTTTCAAGCACGTCCTCAAATAAGGGCGTCTGATTGAGGACGTTGATATCGTTGTTGGAGCCAGCTACTCCAAAAAAGGCGTGTCAGATCCATAAGTCTTGAGACGCCACGGCCTCAAGAATTAAGGAAGGCACGCCTATATCTCCTCGAGTGTAGGCAGCCAACCACGCCTTCGGACAATTCCTTCACGCCCAGTGCATGCAGTCCAGGCTACCGAGCATCTCCGGAAAGCCGTGCCTCTCCCCGTGCATCCGCAGCAGCCGAGCGGTGTCTTGTGCATTTGGCCTCCTCAAATATACGTCACCGAATAGCTCGATGACACCTTTGCAGAACTTCCAGAGGCAAAGATGGTTGGTTCTATCGCCGATCTTCAAGTATTCATCGAATGTATCCGGCGCTCCACCGGTGGTTAGTTGGCGAATGGCCATTGTGCACTTTTGCATCGACGTGAGGCCCCATTTGCCGGTTGCATCTTGCTTCTGCTGGAAGTATCGCACATTCTACTCCAACGCCTCACAAATCCTCAAGAACAAATGCTTGGCATCCGAAAACACCGGCTGAAAAATGTTGGGCCGTACGTCGGGTTGTCGCTGAAGTAGTTAGCCATCAACTGCAGGGCCGCCTCCCGATCGCGGTGTACGACTGTCCTCTTCACCTTCTTTTTTTTCTTTTTGGCGAAGAGTCGAGCAGCAGCAGCTTGGAGGTTCGTCACCATCGATATAATCTCGTCGTCGGTGCCATGGGAAGAGTAGCCGGTTAAGGAGTCGGACGACGAAGACATTTTTTTTGGCAAAATAATTGAGAGAAAATTAGAGAGAAAATTAAAGGAGAAAGATGAATTTGGTGTGGAAAAAATTGTGTTATGTAGTGAGGTATTTATAAGGGTGAAAAAAAAAATCGACAACTTAGCCGTTTAAAACAGTCGTCCGTTGCAAAATAGCCGTTATTCGAATTTTTAATTTTTTTTCTGTACGGCGTGTGCAATGCACGCACCTATTTTAAAAAAAAATAAAAATAAAAAACGGCAGCGCGTGACGCCACGCGCCATCTCGAGACTGTCTCGTCGCCACGAGATGGTATCGAGCCACCCCACCCTGCACCGCGGTGTCTCGTCGCAGCGGGTGTCTCGAGCCCCGTCGAGACACACCGCAGCAGACAGCCTTATAGAGAATGTAAGTTATTGATATTGAAAGAAAATGTTGAAATGCAAATTGTCTAATAAAGTAATTCTATTTTATTAAGATCGAATATACTTTTTTTTGTAACTTCAAAATATTGATAAATACAGATGGACGATAGTAAAATAAGGGCTCTCTTCAAAAAAAAAAAAAGATAAGAATTATTATCAGACTAAATTCTAGATTATTTGTCTTGCTTCAAATATGCCTGAAACTTACAGTAATATTAATAAAATGCTCGAACCATTAATGTTATAATATAAATGTCACAATTAACATTTTTCATCAACGGAATGTTGATATTGTACGTACGTCGGCATTTCGACGATGGAAAACGTTAGCTACACTTTTAGCACAGCATTAATAAGTTGCATATTTAATTGATATTATTGATAATTTATAATTTTCTGAACAAGACAAATAAATAATTTATAATTTTAGATGGTAATTTACCTAAAATAATCTAACATGGGATGCCCATATGGCCGTATGTAACTTTAAGGAAATTTAGAAATGATAGTGGACAGGTCAAATAATTCTTTCCTTTTGCTTGTCTGATTGGAAATACCTTGTCCTCAACTATACACATCTCACTTTTAACTAAGTACTATTTATATTTATTCATGTCCATCATAAATGAATCTTGTTAAAATAGTATAGTAGTATTATTTTAGGCCCGTCATGAATCGTGTTAAAATAGTGCAACTTAAAATCAATCCTTTGCTTTTCTGTTAATTAAAATTAAAATAATACATGGAAACATGAATTAGACCACAAGCCATAACTAAGCATGTCGAAATGAAAAATGAAAAAAAAAAAATGAAAAATTGGAAATCGTTTAAATAGAAAACCTAACAATTACGTGTACAAATTCAAATTCCAACCTCTGCACGCCTTCATAGAATTAATTAAAAATAAATAAAAATTCTAGAGTGTGTAAGGGTGTGTTCACTTGGAGGTAAAAGGAAATAAAAGAAGGTATAATATTATTTTACTCTTTCATATCTTGTTTGGTTGCGATATAAAAAAAACTCGGGCAGAAGGTATAAATTTTCGGGCATCCCCTTTTACCTTGCCCAGAGTATAAATTTATACCTCCAAAATGAACAAGATATAAACATTGTGGTCCCCCTTGAGAGTATAAATAAGTATATTATCTCTCCAATCAAATTTCATCCCAAGTGAACAAGATATAAAATTTGTGGTCCCCACAATGAAGTATAAATTTATACCTCATAATATTATCCTTCCATTTAGATATATAAATTTATACTCCCAAGTGAACACAACCTTAAAGTATAAATTTATACTTTTAAATGAAAGGATAATATTATGAAGTATAAATTTATAGTACAATGTGGAGACCACAAGTTTTATAAAAAGGAAACCACAATATTTATATCATGTTCATTAAATTGATGGATAAAGAAAGAAATATCTAAAACATATAGGAGATATAATATTATACCTCTCATTTTGAAGATATAAACTTTTTACTATGGATAAGGGAAAAGAAGTTGCCCGGAACTTTATGCTTCATGTCCAAATTTTTCATAATCGAAATCAAACAAAATATAAAGAAATAAAATAATATTATATCTCGATTTTCCTCATTTTCACTCCAATTAAACGCAACTAAAAGATAGTAGTATAAAATTATACTAGTACGGTGTCTATTTATGATGACAGCTATTCAAAGCAAAAATCTTACTAGAAGAATTTGATTTCATACCCCCAACTGCTGTACTTTTTCACAATCATATATGACAAATTGGAAATTACTTTAATTTCTATACTATTGATATTGTTGACAATCTATACTATCACGTAAATACACGTAATTTTTTTTGTCTTTCCCGAGAAATCTGAGATATAGGAAGCCAGGAAGGTGAAGTTTCAGATGAATTAGGTGGTGTATACTTGAGTACAGCGGTTTTTAAGGTGAGATTGAGTTCTAAATTTTGACGTTGAAAGTAAATTTAATTGAAATAATTTGAAGTCCATAACTTAATTTGATATAATTTGAGTTTCTTAAGTGCTATTGTCAAGAGGAATTCAATTACTCCAATCGACGATCTGATCGACCGGAATTGACGGTGCAAGAAAATAAAGCCAATTTTTTACAATGGCAAGGTAGAACTGTTAACTTTTACCGCTGCAGTAAAACTCAGTATAAGTCAAATTATGGAGCATAAAATAGGCTTAAGTACATTATTTGAACTTTGGGTAACTTCTATATCGCATATAGGGTTGTAAACAAATCAAATCAAAGTGAATAGTGGTTTATTCGATTCAGATTCGTGACATTATTTGTATATTCGAATCGGCTTCGAATAATTTTTTTTGATTCGTATTCGATTCAGAATGATATTCGCGAATATCGATTCGAATCGAATATTAGGTTCATTTTTTTGAGTTGATTATAAACATAGTATTCGAATATTGATTCAAAATGATAAACTATTTAATTCACAATTTTGAAGGAAATTTTCTTTAAATAATATTTCACTCAAGAAACAATTAAACACTAAATTTAATAACAAATCTTATATCCAATACATTTGCCTAATAAACACTCAATAATAAGATCCAAAAACATAGATACTGGTAAAAGAAAAAAGATAGGGTTTACACTGTTTCAGAAATAAATTATTATTTTTATTTTACTTTGGTTTTTAGTTTAATTTTTAAATATACATATATATATATATATTAATATATAAATATATATTATATTCTGAATCGAATATTTTCGAATATCGAATCGAATATCATGATTTTGAATTCGTATTCATTAACTAACCGAATCAAAAAAGCATTCGTATGTGTATTTGAATCATAAATTTTCGAATTCGAATATCACAAATTCGAATCAAATACCGAACCAAGCCAAAATTATTCAGTTCATATACAACCCTAATAGCACATAAACTTTATGATTTTTGAGAGAACAAAAAAATATGAACTTTTTAAACTCTTCATGTTTCCACTATTTATAATTCCATTGGAATTAAATCTGACATGACATATAAATATTACTAGCAATAAAATTCATTGTGAATATCAATGTTTGCGGACTGGCCAAACTAACCGGACCGGTGGGCCCATCGGAACCAGAACTGACAAGGGAAGGACCGGTTACGGGCTCGAAATATATTGAACCATAACCGGTGGTTAACTGCCGGTTTACGTATTTAAAAATATATACTATATTTTACCGTTGAAACCGGCGGGCCTAACGGTTGAACCGTCAAAATCGGCGGTTAACCGACTGAACCGGCAGGCCCTCCGAAACCGTCGGTTCCAACGGCATGAATGCAGAAAGTGGACAAAAGCAACAACAGCACACAACGGCTACATTTCTAGCTGTTTTCTTTCCTCCATCACCACTATATATACCTCCCTTATCCTCTTCATTCCTCACACCTTCAATTCTCTCTTTCTCTCTTAATTTCTTGCAATTTAAGCTCTCTTTCTCTATTATTTTTGTTGAATTTGTATCACCGTTTCCACCACCACTCTCCACCTTCATCTCCTCCACCACCACTCTCCACCACCGCTTCCATCTCTACCGCCGCCACTCTCCACCACCACTATGTCGTCCTCATCTCGTGTCGATAAGGGCAAGGCTCCCGCACAAAATCAAGGAGACGTTGCTCCACCTTAATGAGAGATCGAGAAAACAATCATGTGCAATGACAGCGCAAGAAATTTCTAGGGCCTATGCCGAACAACTTCAAGCACAAGAAGAAGAAGAACATGAATATTATGATGAAGTTTATAGGCAAGAGGAGATATTGAACCGACAATCTCGACAACAATCCAACGCCGGAGACGAAGAAGAAGTGTTGCAAGTGCAAGCCCCAAGTTGAGTTCTCACTTCGGATATCTTTCTTAAGCACTTCAAGAAAGTGCCAAGACCAGTGGACTCCACAACCTCAAGCAACGATCCCGCCGCCGACAACCAACCAAAATACAACGCATTTTGCAACTATTGCAAAAACGTCTATAAATAGATGCACGGAGGAGGCTACGGCACACTAAGGCGACACATGGAGACTTGTCATCCGACACAATACGGAATTCCAATAAGCCAAACGCAAATTCGTGGAACAACTTCTTCGGTGACGGGTACACCTTCTAATCTCTTATTTAAGTATGATCATAATCATGACGAAAATGTTATGGCTATATATTGTGCTATGGAAAAACAGCCTTTAATTATGTCAATAGAATAACGTATGAAACATCTATAAAAGATGCATATTGTCCTCCCCCCCTCCCCAAAAAAAAATAGTAGAAGCAATATGCTTAGGCGAATTAGGAGACAAGCTTTTGATAAAAATAAATAAAAAATAAGAGTTAATGAAATATGTGGTATGTTTAGATCATAAAGTTTCTATTTATGAGGATATTTGGATGGATTGTTATCATAAAATAATTATATGGAAATTATATGTTATCGGGTTGATGATAAATGGATGTTACAAAAGAGTTTTATTGCATTTAAGGGGTTCGATGATCCACGCACGGCTAATAACATTGCTTTAATAATTATTACTGTTTTAAATGAATATCAATTGATCAATAAAGCTTTTTCGGTTGGTTTTGATATTGCATCGGCCAACATCGTTGGGTATTCCCCAATTAATCGAAGCATGTAGTCCAACTTTTCAAGGAAAATATTTTCGTAGTAGATGTATTTATCATATTTTAAATTTATGTATTCAAGATGCACTTGAAATTTTTAATGAATCGGTTCAACCAATTAGAAAAGTTGTTGCAATGTTGCATAAAAATATAAGTTTAGGAGAAAAAAAATCAAATATATTGTCGTCAAAAAAATCTTCAACATAGGAGTTTTGTTAGAGACGTATCACATCGTTGGAATTCAACATATGACATGTTTAGTAGTACTTTAGAGTATAAAGAACATTTATGCGAATTTGTTAGAATAGAATTTGCAACCACTCAATTAACCTTGTTAACTACTCATTGGAATCAATGCATGGATTTATATGGTTTATTAAAGGTTTTTAACAATACCACCGTTCAATTATTGGGTGTTTATTATTGTACTTGCGTTCGTGTATTGGAACATTACATGTATATTGCTCTTTTAAAAATTATTTCACTAAATGAAACTTGCAAGGTGTGATTTATCTTATGGTGCAAAAATGGCTAAAATATTTTACATATATTTCGGACGTTTTTTTAGTAACTAAATGTTTGGATTCTAAATGGGAATATGATGGTGTTTGTCAAATGATAGATATTTATTATGGTGCTTACATGCAAATGGACTTTTTAAATGTACGAATTGATGGAGAACATATTTTTTTAATCTTCCTAATGTACAACAAATAAAAGATGATTTAGAGAGAACCTTAAGATTTTTTTCCAAATATAGGACGACTCATAGTGATCTTGACATAAATCAAACTCCAAAGTACCCCAACATCTTCATTTCTACAACTCGATATTATGAACTCCCTAGATCCATTTTCAACAATTAAGTACCATGTACCAAGATAGATCCTATGAACTCCCTAGGGGCCAAGATAATAGTGAAATTGGATATACATTTGGGTTGAAGTTTTGTTTTTGGTAACTCAATTTCAATTGAATTCATCTGCGAGAATACGTAGACAACTCAATTTCAATTTTAAAATTGAGCTCAAGTTATTTACTCTATTTTTCCCCCTTATTTCAAATGTAAAACAAAGCATTCTGTTATGATATTGGAACATTTGAAGATAAATTGTGGAGAAGAAGTGGGTCTGAGCTGTGAGAAGCAGAACGAGGAAGGAAGGAAAGAATTGGGAAAGAACTGTGAAGAAATTGAGGTGCAACACAAGGAAGAAGCAAAATAAATCCAAAGTGTACACGTGGCGTAGGAGATCAAGCCTTTTATTAAAAAAAAGAAGAAAGCATGCTACACTGCTACTTTAGTTGCTATGGCATTTTATTAGTTTATTTAATTTCCTGCTTTGTTTTTAGTACTAGGTAGGGGACCAACATATATAAATACATGCATGTAACTCTTAAAACCTTATGAATGAAAAAACTATCTCGCCTCCTATTTCATCTTTTCCTTCCATATCTTTTTCTTCTCACCTGAACCTCCTCTTTCTATCAAGATCACATCTTTATCAAAATTCCTTTCAAAAAACACATAAAAATTACTATTACATATCTAGATCATAACATTTGGTATATCAGAGCCAAGGTTTTTGCTTGGATTTAACAAATCTTGGGCAAGAATGGCAGAAGCAACACGTTTTAAGGATCTTCAAGAAGCACAAAAGAAGTTGGACCAAGTTTTGCAGGCTGAAACCCTCAAAAGAACAACAACAGAAGAAAAACTTCGTGAGCAAATTGTTGGTTTGGATCAGAAGTTGGACCAGAAATGTGATTATCTTTCCATTACCCTTGCTGAAATCAAGCTGCAATTGATGCACCTCACCCCTGGCAAGAGTCAGCAACAAGGAAATCCATCCATCTTGGGAGAGTCACCTTTTTCTGCAAGAAGTGAAGGTAATGGTTCTAAACAAACTGCTTATTCATCAAAGTTTAAAAGTGATTATTCTCAGAATGGTGGTGGAAATTCTTTACACAAAGTCGATTTTCCAAAATTTAATGGAACTAATCCTAGAGCATGGATAATCAAATGTAATAGCTATTTTAAGCTTACATCAGCCATGAGTGATGATCATATGGTTCAAATGGCTATTCATAATTTTGAGGGAAAGGCACTTCAATGGTTCCAGAATTTTGGAAATGAGAAAATCTTAGACATCACTTGGGAGCAATTTCTGGGGGTTGTAGCTGCTAGGTTTGATGATTTGAATGAGAGTAAGATAGTCATGGAATTCAAGAATCTGAAACAGAGTGGTCCTTATCTAGATTATGTGGAGAAATTTGAAGAATTGAGAGCTTGTCTGTTGCTTAGCAGTTCTATGAATTATTCTGAGGAATACTTTGTGGCTAGCTTCATAAGTGGGCTATCTGATGAGATGCAAGGCTTCATGTTATTATTTAAGCCACAAACTATCATGGAAGCCATTGAAATAGGCCAAAGGCAAATATCCACTCTAGATGCTATTGCAAAGAGGGTGAAACCTAAGAATTTCATAAATCAAGGGGGTGGTTATAAGAGGCTAGATGGTGGAACAACAACAAGGACAAATACTCCTAGTAATAACAGAACTCCAATTAAACTCCTGACTGCAGCAGAGATGGCTAACAGGAAAGAAAAGGGGAAGCCCCAAAAATTGTGATGAACAATTTGTTCCAGGCCACAAATGCAAGCATAAACTGTTTTACATGCAGATGTCTGAAGAGCAAGAACTTGCCTACATGCAGCATGAAGAAGAAATACAAGAAACAGTTGAGGTTGAACAAGAGCTTATGGATGAGGTTCATGTTAATATGCATGCAATTATGGGAAGTGCTAGCTTAAGAACCATGAGGGTTATTGGGAAGTCAGGAAATAAACAGTTCAGGATACTTATTGATACAAGAAGTACATTGAGTTTTCTACAAGAAGGTTTTGCTTTAGAGCAGGGCATTGCACTGGAAAATTATGCACCTATTCTAGTAAAAGTGGCTAATGGGCAAAAATTGGTGAGCACAAAGAGGGCTGTGGATTTCTCATGGGAGGTACAAGGGCATCGGTTCACCTATTCTCCTAGAATATTAGCAAGTGAAGGGTATTATTTAATCCTTGGTAGTGATTGGCTTGAGTTCTATTCCCCCATAATCTTAGACTACAAGAAGATGACCTTCACTGTACATGTGGGTACACAAAGAATTAAACTGAGAGCTGAAACAGACAGTACCAGATTTCAAGAGATTTCAGTCCAGGCTTTATATCATATGGTACATCATAATTTGAAGGACATTGAAGAAATTTACCTGGTTGATTCAAGGATGGAGATGGGTAGTGGAGCTATGTCAACTAAGCTGGATTCTTTGCTTGAAGAATTTGATGATGTCTTTGCTGAACCACAAGGCCTTCCACTTGCAAGAGGAACTGAGCATCAGATTTTGCTTAAACCAGGTAGTGTGTCTAAACATCAGTATCCTTACAGAACAACACACAAGAACAAGGATGAGATTGAGAGGATTGTCCAGGAATTGTTAGATTCAGAGATTATACAACATAGCAAGAGTCCTTTTGCTTCACCAGTAATTTTGGTAAAGAAGAAGGATGGTACATGGAGGATGTGTGTAGATTATAGGTACCTTAATTCACTCACAATCAAGCATGATTACCCTATTCCTTTGATTGATGAGCTGTTGGATGAACTATGTGGGGCCAGATACTTTTCTAAGCTAGACCTAAGATCAGGTTATTTCCAGATATTGGTTAAGGACACAGACAGGTACCTCACAGCTTTTAGCACACATCATGGCCACTTTGAATTTTTAGTAATGCCTTTTGGGTTGTGTAATGCTCCGGCCACTTTCCAATCTTTGATGAATCAAGTTTTCCAACCCCATTTGAGGAAATTTGTTTTGGTGTTCTTTGATGATATTCTAGTTTATAGTTAGTCAGAAGAAGAGCATGTTTCACACTTGAGGACTGTAGTATTGACACTGAGATCTAATTCACTCTATGCTAAAAGGAGCAAGTGTCTGTTTGGTCAACAAGAGATTGAGTACCTTGGCCATATCATTTCTAAAAATGGAGTTGCAACAGATCCTAAGAAGATTGAGAGTATGGTGAACTGGCCGACTCCCAAAACTATTAAGCAACTAAGGGGTTTTCTAGGGTTGACTGGATATTATAGGAAGTTTATAAGGAATTGTGGGATGATTAGCAGGCCACTAACTGAGCTACTCAAGAAGGATTGCTTTAGGTGGACACCTGAAGCAGAGCAAGCATTTGTTGCCCTCAAAACAGCTATGACAACAGCACCAGTTCTTGCTTGCCTAATTTTACTCAAAAATTTGTATTGGAGACAGATGCCAGCGGAACTAGAGTGGGTGCTGTTCTGCTGCAAAATCAGAGGCCAATTGCATTCATGAGCAAATCATTGTGCTCTAGAAATCAAGCTCTTTCTTTGTATGAAAGGGAATTTTTAGTTGTGATAATGGCTGTACAGAAATGGAGGTCTTATCTACAAGGGCATAAGTTCATAATTAAAACAGATCAGCAGGCTTTAAGGCACTTACTGGACTAGAAAGTCATGAACCCGGTGCCACAGAAATGGATTACTAAGCTCTTACGATTGGACTATGAAATTCAGTACAAGAGGGGTGTGGAAAACAAGGCCGCAGATGCTTTGTCCAGGTATCCAGAGGTGATAGAGGACTGTTTAACAATAACTACAGTTTTTCCTATGTGGATTTTGCAGGTACAACAGAGTTATGAGGGTGATCCTTATTACTCACAAATCATTTCTGCCAAACTCATTGATCCAGCAGTACACCCTGAGTTTCAAATGGAAGCTGGCATACTCAGGTACAAGAATAGAGTGGTGATTGGTTCCTCCAACAATCTGAAGAACACAATTCTTGCTGAAGTGCATGGGACTTCATTTGGTGGGCATTCTGGGGTCCAAGGTACCTATGCTAGACTTAAATTATTTTTCTTTTGGTCCCATATGAAGAAAGATGTGGAAGTTTGGGTCAAGGAATGTGACATCTGTCAAAGAAACAAAGTATACCTTTCTATTTATCCAGGATTGCTACAACCTCTACCTATTCCCGACAAATTTTGGACCCACATCTCTATGGATTTTGTGGAGGGACTTCCTAAATCTGCAGGCAAGGATGTTATTCTAGTTGTGGTGGATAGACTCAGCAAATATGCTCACTTTATTCCTCTTTCTCATCCATTCACAGCTCAAGGGGTAGCCAAATTATTCATGGACAATGTCTATAAGTTACATGGCCCACCAGTGAGTATTGTCTCAGATCGTGACAAGGTTTTTACTAGCAATTTTTGGACAGAGTTGTTCAAGCTTATTGGCACTAAACTGAATCTATCAACAGCATACCATCCTCAGTCTGATGGACAGACGGAGAGAGTAAATCAATGTTTGGAGAATTATCTGCGCTGCATGACAGGAGCTAATCCCAAGCAGTGGATGAAGTGGTTATCTCTAGCTGAGTACTGGTACAACACCAACTACCACAGTAGCTTAAAATGCTCTCCCTACCAAGCTCTATATGGAATACCCCCACCCCATACTGGTTTAGGAGCTTACTTAAATACCACTAACCAAGAGGTAAAGGAGTGGTTGGCTCAAAGACAATCCATGACACAAAATTTGAAGGAAAATCTCATACAGGCACAAGCAAGAATGAAGTTTTATGCAGACCAGAATAGAAGTGAGCGCAGTTTTGAAGTTGGAGAATTCGTTTACCTTAAGCTTCAGCCGTTTCGCCAGACTTCTGTATCGATGAGACGGAATCTGAAGTTAGCCGCAAAATATTATGGCCCTTATGAAATCCTGGAGAAAATTGGGACAGTTTCTTACAAATTAAGCTTGCCAGAATCATCACGGATCCATCCCGTGTTTCATGTCTCATTATTGAAGAAATGTTTGGGGCAAAATATCATACCTTCAGCCGATCTGCCGGATACCGATGTTGATGGCCATTAAAGCTTGCACCTTATGCTTTGCTGGAGGAGCGCATCATCAACAGAAATGGGAAAGAGGTGCGTCAAGTTCTGGTACAGTGGACTAGAGATGGTACTGAATTCTCTACTTGGGAGGATCTCAAAACCCTCATTCGAAAGTTTCCTAATTTAGATCCTCGAGGGCAAGGATCTCAATTTCAAGGGGGTATTGTTATGATATTGGAACAATTGAAGATAAATTGTGGAGAAGAAGTGGGTCTGAGCTGTGAGAAGCAGAACGAGGAAGGAAGGAAAGAATTGGGAAAGAACTGTGAAGAAATTGAGGTGCAACACAAGGAAGAAGCAAAATAAATCCAGAGTGTACACGTGGCGTAGGAGATCAAGCCTTTTATTAGGATTGAAATAATTAATTCTATTCATACGTTCGATTGAAACTTTGATCCGTCAAATAAATAACGTATAATGGAAGAATAATTGAAATACTATATAAAAGGAAATTATATGATATAATAATATAATGATATATATAAGTGAATGTGTGTGTGCGTGAATATTGTGTGTGTCCGTATATTATGTTATGTGTGTGTGTTTAAAGATAAGGATCTGCTAAATAAAAATAAATTAACATAATTAGCTAATTAGGGATTGGGGGAAGGGATATAAAGTAGAAGAAATAATTACAAGAGAGAGGGAGAAACGGTTGGAGGAGAAAAAGAAATCCTTGCAGAGATCTTAATCCCAACATTATGATGATCATTCTCTGCTCCCAAAAATTCACCACCTATATGAGCCAATTGGAATTTAGTAGAAATAATAATAGCCTATCATCTAGAGATTCTTCCTATCTCTTTTCACCACCGTAAATGTCAGAAGAACTTCTCATTCTCATTCATCCTCTGCAACTTTCATCTCCACTTACAAAGAAAACTCTTGCCCCAAGTTCATTTACCACCATTCACCACCGCCAAAACCACCACCATCTATAACCGCTGCCGCTGGCCACCATCGGAGGAGAGGAGGTGACGAGAACCTTGTATGGGAGAGAGAAAGAAGTTGGGCAGTAGGCCTGGAGAGGAAGAGTGTCACAGCCCCAAATCCCGAGGGACGGCAGAAGCCGGGGTACGACTGGGGTTGGATTAAAGAAGCGGGGAAGAATGGGGCTAACTAACTAAGCATACATATAAGACATCATATATTCAATGAACACGACTTGAATAATATAAAGAAAGAGTTAATCACGGGTGATTACTCGACAAAGTACACAAAAGAAACTAAGTTCAATTTACAGACTTAAACTACAGTGTATTGTTCAAAAGGTACATATTCAAGACTTAGAGTTCTGCAGCGGAAGAGTCTTAACTAAGGCATCCTATCCTTTCAACTCAACTTCAACCGTTGCCGCTCACGTCGCTTCAACCTGCATATTTAGAAAACAATGCAGGGCTAAGTACAAAAGCACTTAGTGGGCACGATGCCGAAATCATAATCATAAGTATAGATAAATATGGCATTTCATAATTTGTAGCACATCGAGGTTTTATTGAAAAGAGCCCGTGTCTACTAAACATTTTCTGACTGATTTTCACAATTTACTTGGCCGAGTATTTTCTGGTATGCTATGTTCAATCTTGACCAATTCTCATTCACCGTGGCTGGTATCCCTCAACAGGATATCACATACACCACAGGTTACAAAGTGCACTAACTCTGGAAAGCACTTAGCAGCTAACTCAGAGCTGATCGTTAGTTAACCTAGTTAGATTAACTCTAAATCTGGAAAACACGAATGTTGACTCAGATAGGTACAAGAGAACTCATATAAAACATGAAACAGTTCATGCCATAATATCACTTTGAAAACACAGATATCAAAGCGATAAAGAAAGATTTTCCGAGCATTGCTCGTTTTATTTTGTATATAAAAGCCCACCTCGTGATACAGAACTAAGAAGTACTAGCTTCCAATCTTCGGATCTTTCGTCCTTTCTTCACTGCTGGCTTCCTCCTTCATCGTAAAATAATAATACTTAAAATCGATTCGTAAAAGATAATCGATCAAAGAAACTCGAAAAAGTATTAGTCGATTCATTTCTTTAGGCAATTGCACGCTTACTAGATTCATTTTACTTAAATGGGAACGAGACTCGTACTAATCCCGTTTAGAACTCGAAAGGTCTCATACTCGACTCTTAGGTCAGTAGAGAGGGTACTCGATAGCTTAATACGACTTAAAAGATCATAAGGAACTAAGTTGGAAAGAATCAACTTAGGAAAAATTACGTTTTAGTTCATTAAACGACTTATGAACTTTCTCGCTTAACTACTTCTTTACTTGAATGGATAAGAGATGAGATCTCGACTGGTTTTATCACTCAAGGCTCCATACTTGACTCTAGGGTCAGTAGGAAGATGGTCGTTAGTTATTACGGTTTAAACGATCGAAAGAAACTAAGTTGCGAACGAAACAACTTAGAAGAAATGAAACTGAAATTTCACTGCGCATTACAGTGACTCTGGGGACTTCCCATAACAGGGGATCTGGAAACAGGGGGTGAGCCCTATACCGTTGGAAAGTTTGGGATGTCTAGTTTACGCTCCAATTTACGGATCGCAAATCCGATAAACGAGCTAAAAGTTATTACAGTTTCCGGCGAGGGTCGCAAAACTGCCGCGATAACCCTAGTTGCTCGATAGATTCGACGTATAACGTCTTAGGTTCGTTCTAAGCTCTCGTATTCGATTTCTTTAGAAACTGGACCCTCAAGGCAGTCATCACGTACTCCCGTACGTGATGAACTCCTTCTCTAAACTCGTCCAATAGCACGACGTTCTAAACGTCGGCTTCCAACTAACAAGTACTAAACCAATCAAGTTATTCAAATTCGCGTTCTAGTTCTCGACTATAACTATAGTTCATACTATATTAGCTCGAAAGCTCATGACATCAACTACAAAATTGTTCTCAAGTCCACCATAAACGATATTATCAAGTTAGAATTCTCATTCGACTTCTCGGTTATTACTTACGTCTAATTGTTCGTCTCTTACACAATTTTCAAAGTTGTCGGATTTCGTTCAAATTTTACGTCATTAAAAAACATCTAACGAGAATCACTTTCATGCATATAATCATTTCATATCAGCACTATATTTCAACCTACGACGTGTTCTTCGTCTCTTACAATTTCAATAATATTTTTAGAAAAATCTAATTAAATTCCCATAATCAACTAACATCATTTGCAACCTATTCCATCATCATTTCATCAATTAAACCTAACACATGAAAACCCCTAATCTCTTAATAATTTTCGGTATTATCCCTAAGGTTAAGAGAGTGATTTTCTTCTTCAATTAACACCACTTAATCATTAATCAAACCATTATAACATCAATTAATCAATTGAAATCCAATTACCTACTAACATGCAAAAATCCCTAATTCAAAACTCAAACCCTAAATCAGTTTTCAACATAACATGGGGCTTTCGATTTCTCTTTGTTCTAATCACTAATTAAGCACTTCTTAAGCATGAATTTATCATCAATTGAAGAAATCCAAAAATCCTACTAAATCCCTAAAAATTTCGGTATTACATAGGACATTAGGGTTCTTGATTTTGTTCAATTCTAATCCCTAATTATCCTATCTAACACATCTAATTTCATTAATTCAAGATCAAAACATCTAATTCATCTTTCCTAAAATTTTGATCAAGAAGAAAAATAAAAGAAGGGGAATCCAATTGGATAGAAACATGGAGGAGATGAATACCTTGATAATTAATGAAGGAAGTAAGAGGTTTTGATGGTTGGATGAATGACTTGTGTGATTTCTTCTTCTAGATCTTGAAGGTTTCTTCAATGGTGGAAAAGGAAGAACAAGAGGGAGAGAGTGAGGGTGCTGCCGATTTTAAGGGAGGGAGGGAGAGTGAGGATAGTTTAATTGTATTAACATATGTTATAAGGTTGAATATGTGTAAAGTATGAATAGTTAAAACAATAGGTGTCACATATTAAACTAATAAAAATCAAAATATCCCTTAATGAGAGAGGAGGGAGGTCGGTCAAGGGGAGAGGGAGAAAGAAAATAAGCGCTTTTCCGGCGCGATACGACGTTACGGAAATCGAACGACGAAAAACGTAGCTCAGCACAAAATCGTCGCGATCCGATTTGACCGAAAATTCTAACGTATAAAACTTAATCGGAAAATAAATTTATAAAATTTATTTTGACAAAAACTCGGGACGACACAGTCCGAGTTTTGTCCGGAAAATCATAAAAACGAACTTTCTCTAGCGAGTTCGTATCGCGATTTCGTGAATGCAAAAATCTGACGGTTTTCCGTTCTGAGTTCACGAACTAAAAACTTTTCGTACGCGCTAACCCTAAATACAGTAGTCGTCTAGCTGACTTCCGTAATTTATTTTCGGAAACGGATTCGACCGTTAGTCTTAGAATTCAGAATCGTAAACTTAGGCGTGCAAAGCCATTTATTTAATTAACTTTAAAATTTTAAGATCGTAAGGAATTTACGGGGCATTACAAAGAGACGAGTGGGAAAGGGGAGTGAGGGAGCATTAGAGAAGGAAAGAGGTATAACTTGATTCCTTACCTTTGCTTTGATTTTTGTATGATTATAAGCATGTTAAGATAGTAAGAATGGGATAATATGATGGTAAATCTCTGTCCAAACCTTGCTAATCACATTTATATAAGTTAATATTAAATATTATGTGGTTAAATCTAAGTTGTGGGCGTTTTGTGTGGAAAAGTTATTTGACAACTTGAATGGTTGCACTTGCATGTGAATGAACGACTCATATCTCTCAATATACTCATTGAAAATGTATGAAATCACTTCCTAATGAAAGCCTTGAATGCTGACTGCAATGTATATAAAAATCAGTTCCTAGTTTTGAGTAGAAGTATGTCCACCCATTTGAGTTTATAACTTGCTCAAAATCTGTCGAAAACTGACCAAATATGAAAGATGTTGTAATATCTTGAAAACCATTAAGAGCATGATAACATGGTTTGTTGGAGTGTGTTCTAGACTTCTTATAGTTTCTAAAATGATTAATCACTGTCATAGGATAAAAACTCGATTTTAAAACGATTTTACGGCGAACAACTACGTGATGCAAATTTTCAGAAGTATGATAATGTATGTTAAGTTATGATGTATTTGCTTAAACGGTTTGGGATGATTATAGATGTGTTGCATATGTGAATACATGATGGAATATGATTAGTTATGTGTTTGATGATGATCTTATGAGCTTTGAATATGGTAAATAGATTCATGATAGTGTGAAGATATAAATGATTAAGAATATGCTTGAAAACTTGTTAGCAAATTTGTCACCCTTTAAAACCCGAATTAATTAGAATATTTGAAAGCATAAAATTGATGTTAGGACAATTTATTATGAATCTAGAGATCCTCTAGAATTCATGGTTTTAATCTCATAATTTCCTCATGTAGGTAAGAACCCTTTAATGGATTTATAAGAAAATTCAGTGGCAAAACTCCAGTTTCTGTATAGGTGTTAAAAAATATGTTGTAGAATCCTTAATAGACGTCCTAATCTTTCTGGAATGATAAGAAACTCAAATTTTGGTTAAGAACTCGAGCCTTGGTGAATTAATCTTTATAAGCCTTTGCGCAATCAAGACTTAAGAATTCCAGATTTTTGTCTAAAAGTTTGAGTTAATTTAAGGTTCTTAAGTACAAGATAATTCTTGATTATTATTTTTAGTATTAAGTTTGAGGGGTTGGATATACTCAGTCCAAAAATCAAGTCCATTGAAGGTGTATAAGTATTTTTATAAATTCTCGAATTAGTACACTTCATATAAGGGAAAAATCCGAAAATGAGCTTTTGATAATTTCTTAATTAATTTTGGTTTGAGCTTTAATTTAAATGTTGTGGGCCTAGCTAAATATGTTTAAGATTGTGTAAAATAAAAGCCCAACTTATTATGATGTATGAAACCCAATATGTTATGTACCCTTATGTGTGGGCTCTATATGTTTCAATCGGTTGGCCCATATTATTTGAAAATGAGTTATATCCTATGAAAACCGAATGGGCTTAGTAATTAATAAAATTGGACCTATATTGTTATAAGATAAAAACTTGGTGCAACATTTGCACCGTGCAACACCTGCCCACCCGACCTGACCCGTTTGACCTAGGTCAACCCCCTTTGACCAGTTTTTTAATTTAAATTTTCCAATTTTTTTTGTTTGCCTCTTCTTCTTTGGTCAAGATTCGAGCGAGGAAAGCCGAAGGCCTCAGAGCGAGCCGAAAAAATCCAAATTATTGCCCGCCGATTATCCTTATTTTAGTAATCGGAGCGAAGGCGGAGCAGGAAAGAAAATTCTGGAAATTAAAAAAAGGAAGGGGTAGGGGGCGTGGATCTCACGCGCGGGTCGGGCAGTGCATGGGGCGGGGTGGGGCGTGTGGGGGTACTGTGCAAATGGGTGTAGACTTATGCACCCAAGTCCTTCTCTTATTACAATGGGCTACTATATTGTTGGGTTGACTATTCTAAATTAATAAAAATGAAATGGGCTTAATCTTATATGATTAGTGAAATCATAATGGTCCAACGTGATTTTGTTATGTGTAATATGGACCCTTAGTCCATATCTATATGTAATTAAATGTAAAGTTTTATATTATATGATTAATGTTTATTATTATTATTATTATTATTATTATTATTATTATTATTATTATTATTATTATTATTATTATTATTATTTATGCATGATTAATTGTCTATTATTTATTTATTAATAATTAATTAAATAAATAATTTATTAATTGAAAATTAATTAATTAATTAAATTTTTTCCATAATTATTTATTTATTTATTAATTATATACCTTTAATAATTAATTATTTATTAATTAATTATGCGTCCTTAAGTAATTAATTGATTCTTAATTAATCAATTAAAATGATCTAAGTCAATTGAATAATTGTTATATATTCAATAGTCCAGTATGAATGTCTTACATGTTTTAAAGTGTGATCGTATGACATGAGATATGTGATTACTTAAGAGCACATGCATTAGTATGGTACGATATAAAGCATATAGTATGTATAAGACATCTATGTGACTCATGTGACATAACATGCATGGCATACATGTTATAACTCGGGAATAAGCTTGACCTAGGATGCTAAGACTTTAGACACCTATATGCTTGTGAACCTAAGTGTTTAAGATAACTCTTGTAGGACCAAGCACCCATAAGTTCGAAGACTAGTCAAGTGAATCCGAATCAAGGTGGGTTTTCTATTTTCGAACTGTGGGATTACAAACTCCCACTGAGGTAACTTTAGGGTTATTAAATCAAATGCTTTAAATGTGATATGCATGCTAAATCTTTTATGCTCAATTGCTTGTGGATTACCAATGTTGGATGTCTTTATAGTACGATTGGCCTTGTGTTTCGTACAAGTCAAGGTAGTGTACACAGGAAGTTATGACGGTTCGATTGGAGGGAGTGACTCCCCTCTAATTGGACCGAGTGGTAACCCAAGAATGTGAGTTGTTTTATGGTTCGAACCGATTATTCTTTTAATTGCTTTAACTTATGAGAAGGACAACCGTTTTCACTAAAGTAACCCCTTCCATAAGAAAGAAGCAATGCTATATATTTCCAAAATTGTTTTCAAAATGGGGCACGGAATCCATTGAGTGCTTATGTACTTAGCCCCCTGCATTATTTTCCCTAATGTAGGTTGATCAACATGGAGACGGAGGAGGGGGATGTCGTTGTTATCTATTTATTCCATTCCAGTACTTATTGTGTCGGTCTTTGTGACCATCGTCTTTGTTTTCAATAAGGCTTATGTCAATCAAACTTAAGTTATCTCTCTATGTTTTAACCATCTTCTTTAAAATGGTTATCTTTTGAAATGCTTCGGCAGTGCGGGACCGATGTCCTCATACATCGACTCCAGTTATGTTATGCTAGGGCATTCATGTTGAACTATTACCCACCTTGCCTATATTATTCCAAACATGTATCTTTTGACATTTTCAACAAATAATAGTTTATTGTTAATTATGATTATGATTTCTATGGTTTCACTCCACCCCCATGTGGTGGCTCGGACGAATCCGCATAGGTTCGGGTCGCGGGTCGCCACAGACATGGCATGAGAGTAGTTCGTTCGCTCTCATCCCTAGAAGCCTCAATCATTTTTGCAACTTAGAGTCAATAGATATAAACTAACCAAAGTCAGGAATTCTACAAGTTCAATGCTAGGTTGCTCATGACATCCCTCCCATCCCTCCACGTCGGTTGAAAAAGGAAAGTTATACT
This sequence comes from Schizonepeta tenuifolia, assembly GCA_029490685.1. Classification (NCBI taxonomy): domain Eukaryota; kingdom Viridiplantae; phylum Streptophyta; class Magnoliopsida; order Lamiales; family Lamiaceae; genus Schizonepeta; species Schizonepeta tenuifolia. The sequence continues at coordinate 80,903,052 of CM055959.1, forward strand.
TGAACTCTTACGTTGGATATGAGATTGCTATGTTTGATATTTGAATTCATGCTCACGAACTTTACCCTTGTATATATTATGTTCATATCATGCTATGTGTGCCAATACGTGTTTACATGCTCAATTTATGTGCGATTTTTGTTCTTTTGCGCAAATTCGTTCGTATGAGGGCACCAACCTTCGATGATCGTTTATAGTCACGAGTTGGGATATGAATCCCAAGTTGACTGATTGCTAGCATTGCTTTATGCACACCGCTGTTGTCGGTCCATTTATGGTAAGTTCTCCAGCTAACTTGTGCTTCCGAGTTGATTAGAATCTGGACTATAACTTTCTGCCTTCTTCGTTTTCAAAGTCTTTTCTTCTCCGCTTTGCCACGTCTGACTTCGACACAATTTCTCTTCACGCTTCAGCTGTATGCCTTTAGCTGCATGGGTCAGTTGAGGAGTCAACTTAGTTGTTGTCCAACTGAGTTCGTGTTTTAGCTGAAGGTTGAAGTCTGAACTGAGTTTGGGTCTCAGCTGAGTTCTTCACGAACTTCCTTCTTCAGTCCGACTGACTTCTTCTGCTTAAAACGTGTAAAGATAAAATCCCTTTGCTCAAATAGTGAACTCTAGCTAAGATCAGACTAAAGGCATTCATCACTCGATTGGGGTTAGTTGGGATTTTGGAATCATTCGAAACGTTTTACTCATTTTCCCAACAGATTCACAACAAGATTCAAAAAGGAAGGCATCCTATGAACAATGGACTAAGCAACAAAGCGACTTGTTGTTAGAACTTATGGTTGATGTTGCGAGTCGGGGATGGCTTGATAATAGTGGTATCTTTAGCAAAGCAACGGTGGAAGAAAGAATACTTCATGTTCTCAATGAAAAACTTATGATGTCATTTTGTAAGTAATATGATCGAAGGAGATCCACAAAGTTTTCGACAGTTGTATAGGATGTATCCTGATGCCTTTATAAAGTTATGCTCTATCATTAGAGAGAAAACTCATCTAGAAGATACAAGATACATATGTGTTGAAGAAATGGTTGCAACATTCTTGATCATTGTGGGACACAACGATCGATATGGTAATGTTCGCCAAAGGTTCGGTCGTTCATATTTTGCTACTAGTCGAAACTTTAACAAAATCTTAAAGGAATTGAACACCATAGCACCGGATATGATGGTTAAGCTGTCTACAGGATGCCTGTTAAAATTCAGGAAAGTACAAGATTTAACCCTTTCTTTAAGGTATGAATCCTTTCAGTAATATTACATTTATATAACCTATATCAAATGTTGTAGTTTTCTGTATCACATATTCACTTTAGTTTAGGATTGCATCAGAGCTATAGATGGAACTCATATCTCGGTAACGGTAACAGGCCGAGATGTAAGCAATTATCGTAACCTTCATGGTATTCAATCACAGAATATTTTGGCAGCTTGCAACTTTGATTTGCAATTCATGTATGTGCTCAGTCGATGGGAAGGTTCGATACATGACTCAAAACTTTTAAATAATGCACTATTAAGAAGAAATGGACTTCGTGTGCCTCAAGGTACCATTTTTTTATTGCGTTTATATTTTTTTAATAGTAACAAGTTAACTAATTAAAGAACATGTATTTTTAGGTAAATATATTTTCTTGTGGATTGTGGATTTGCTAATTGACGTCAATTTTTAGCTCCATTACGTGGTGTTCGATATCATCTAAAAGATTTTGGTGGTCAAGGTCATCACCCCAGAAATGCAAGTGAGTTATTCAATCTTCGGCATGCATCATTATGAAATGTGATTGAGAGAATTTTCAGTATTTTCAAATCACGCTTCACAATTTTTAAAACCGCACCTCCGTTCCCATTTCAAACATAAACATAATTAATACTGGTTTGTGCTGGATTACACAACTCTCTCTGGAAAGAGTGCCGCTCTGATGAATTTCCAATCGAATCTGAAGAAGATCAAGGTTCACCATATCTCGTCATGGAAGATGAAAAATTGGAATGGCTTTCTCAAAGCCAACTACAACAAAGAACGGAAGTTAATGCATGAAGAATGAGTATTGCTAATGCTATGTGGGAAATGAGGCCGATGTATAACGGTGACGGAAATGAAGATTATGAGAACGAAGATGAGAATGCTGAGTAATAATGTATTGGGACTAATCTATTTTTGGTATTTTCTCTAAACAATTAATGCATCTTTTGTGTATTTTTTTCTAAACAATTTGGAGCTCAATTTGTGCATGGTTTTTTTGTATTTTTTCTTAACAATTTTGATAAAAATTTGTATATCTTTTTTGGTATTTTTTCTAAACAAGAACAAAGTAACAAGCATCGTACTGAACAGGTAAAACGAAAAGAATTCTTACAAAATATGATGATCTGAAGTTAAAAACGAAATTGTTTAACATATGAAAGACTGCAAATTGCTCAAAATATGAACTTGTTCGAAAGATAAATGCAACATAATCCAGCGCCGGGTGGATCCCAGCATAGGCTGGGAATTCTCATCGAAACAATACCCAGTGGCGGCTGGATCCCAACGCCGGCTGGCCATTCTTCAAAGACAAAATACTAGCAGCCGCTGATCTTCAACCCGGCTGGCACCTCCTCACTCGTGCATCTTTTCTCACCTCCATATACCTACAGATACCAAATACGATAAATCAAACCATAACAATCCCACTCCAATGTAAAGGAGAAACAATAGACAAAAAATAACAAAAATAACAAAATAACACTATAAACTACTAATAACACACACAGAAATGATGAATGATAAATATAAAATAGGCAAAATTGCAAGAAAAATCATGACCTTTTTCCAAATTCTGGTTTAAAACCAAACCTTTTAAAATTCGTAAATTAAACTATGAGCTTCCAATTTGTTGCAATTGACGTCTCAGATGGACCTCCGGCGAAAATTAACTGTGTATGTGTCAATTAGTTCCCTACGTGTCTATTACGTGTATAATTTTTTCTTACGTGGTAATTTAGCATACAGAACAGAAAACGACGTCGTTTTTCTTTTAGCTGAAACGTTGTCGTTTTAAGCTCAGGGTTTATATACCTTGGCCGACCCTACCCAAAATACACTCAGCAAATCCCTAATTCTTAATCCTCTCTTTCGCGACAAATCCAAATCCCAAACACTCAGTTGCTTTCTCTGATTGTGTTAAACAAATGAAGTTCTGTGGCCTTAAAGTGTAAGATTCGTTGTTTTTTTATCTTGGTGCGGTTTATCTTATTGCTGAAATGGGAAGGTGTGGTCCTAAAATCGATGAAGCAGAAGAAATGGGGGACAGGTAGGTCCCTATTCCTGTACAAATTCGATTAATTTATGTTCTTTTGCTCGATTTAGGGTTTATTGATGTGATTTTGGGGGAATGTGGGCTGATTTTTTTCATTTTTAAAATTCTGAATATGTCCAGTTAGGGTTTAGTGTTTATTTCTGAAATTCGTGCAGTTTATCAATGATTTCACCTTGTTCTTTGGCTAATTTGGCCTGAAATTCGTAATTCTTTTAATTGTGCAATTAGGGTTTATGGTTGCTGATATATATTGTATTTCTTTGCTATTTTAGCTTCTTATTTGCTATATATCTTCATCAGGATGGCACGTTTGTTAATCTAGAGGCTGACAATGTGTATGTTGGAGGTGAATGTGAGGGCAGATTTCATTTAGATCAATATAGATTTGGTTATTTTGATGATGAAGAGTTAGTTCAGAATTTAAGATATGTTAGTTGGGAAAAGATCTGGTATAAGATTCCTAAGTGTGAGTCATATAGGGTATTGAAGGATGATAACGATGTTATGCACATGTTGAAGTTGCTTACACCACAAAATAGAGTATTACATTTGTATATAGAGGGTTGTAAGAGGGATGAGGCTGGCAGTGGGTTGAAGGGTGATAATGTTGGAGTTGAAAATGAGGCTGATAGTAGTGGGTTGAAGGGTGATAATGTTGGAGTTGAAAATGAAGCTGACAGTAGTGAAGACAAGGGTGATGATGTATTTGATTTGATTAATGATTACAATGAGTTTGATGGTGATGACAATGAGTTTGATGCTGATGCTGAGAATGAGAGAAGTAATGAAGATGAGTTTTCTGATGAGAATAGTGAGGACTCAGATTTTAAACCTTGTGGTGCTGAAGAATCTGATGATGAATTAGATGATTCTGAGCTTGCTTCCGAAGATGAAGAATATGTGACAACAAGGCAAACAGTGAAGACAAAAAGGGATCTGTTTGATTTGTGAATAGAGATGTCACCGGGTTCTGTAATTGTTTTCTTAAGCTAGGAACATGTAGTGATATGATTGACAATAACATAGCAGAGACTTTTAATGGGTACATCTTAGCTGTTAGGAGGATGCATGTAATACACATGTGTGAGCAAATTAGGAGAGATATCATGATTAGGCAAGTAGATAAGCTTAAGATGATTTGTGCTCAGGAGGAGTGAGTGTGTCCAGCCATACTAACTAAACTGAAAAAAGCTAGAGCAGAGAGTGTGAGAGCTTATGTGTTTCCAAACATAAATCACAAGTATGAGGTATGCCTGGCTGGAAAGACTTTTGTTGTAAGCGTGACTGAGAGAACCTGCATATGTAGAAGCTGGGACTTGAAAATATGCTATCGAGCCAGTTTGTTCTGGAGAGATGTGGCCTGAGGTACAGGGCAGTGTGGTGAAGCCTCTCTTAATCAGAAAATTGCCCGGAAGACCAAAGAAGAACATGAGAAAAGCCCCTGAGGAAGATCCAAAGAATAAAAACAAGTTGAGGAAGTTTGGGCTAGTCATGACATGTCAGAGTTGCAAGGAAAAGGACCACAACTCCAAGACATGTACAAACCCAAAGGCAGCTGAAATACCCAAGGTATTTAAGCCTGATTTGTGCATATTTTCAATGCACTTTGCATAAAAGTATACTTGCTTACAAAAACTAATTTCTTGCATCTTTCAAATTTTCATGAAACAGGGCAAGAGAGGCAGACCAAGAAAACATCCACCACAACCACCAAAGAAGAAGGGGCAATCATCTAAGAGACCAAGGAAGAAAAAATGGACTGCCATGCCCTCTTCACAGAGCACTCTGACCAGAAATGAAGGCCCTTCCACACAAGAAAATAGGGCTCCATCCGGTGGGATATAGTGCAGATGGTGCTTTGGCCTTTTTTGTGCATTTCATACATATGATGTACATGCCTTTTTTGTGCAGTTGAAACAATCTAGGCCTTTTTTGTGCAGTTGAAACTGATGTATAGACCTTTTTTGTTTACTTTCTGAATCAAGTACACTGATTTCTTCATATATGTATGTGACTTGAATAGCCTGCTCAGTTTGTGAATCATGTGACTTTTTGCCATGATGGTGATGACATGTAAACTTGAATTTCAAAATTTACTATATCCTCTTCATTTCTTCTGCCTAGAATGCTTGTGTTCGTGCAGTTTATATCTACTTAGTTGACCTGCATATCTCTAGGTTTATTACATATAGTTTAGATGATCAATTACATCATAATCATTCCATCATTTCATTATAAACATTCATTTAGCAGAAGAAACAAAATAAAACACACCATCATTCCATTGCAGCAACACAATAACAACATTTAATAACTACAACTAACACAACAACAAGTTTCAAAAGCAGCATCAACAACATAGTTGTCACCAACTACAACATTCAACACCAACTACAACATTAACACCAACTACAACTACAACCAACAACCAACTGCAACAACCAAGTTTCCTAACATTACCACATAGGCAATTTCGGCTTCTAGGTCAACAGAAAATTGGGAGAAAATCCATCTGAGATGTTAATTGCAACAAATTGGAAGCTCATAGTTTAATTTGCAAATTTTAAAAGGTTTGGTGTTAAACCTGAATTTGGAAAAAAGTCAGGGTTTTTCATGCAATTTTGCCTATAAAATAACATACGCAACAACACCGAGAAGTCACTACTGAGGTGGTGGTTGTGGTGGCTGGTAGAAAGTAGTCCAAGCATTCCACTGAGTCTGTAAACATGCAATTTGTTGATCCTGTGCGTCAAATCTAGCGTGCATCTTCCATTCACACTTCAATAAAAAAGGACAGGAATACCTCGCCATGAAATTCTCTTCTTCAACTTGGATATCTTCAGCTTGGATATCCTCCTCTGGGCTAACATTAGAATTCTTCATCTGAACCATGATGCAGCGGGGTGGGATAGTGGCAACGAATGAGATGCAGCGGGGGTAGGATGACAGCAGGGGCGACAGTAGGGTGACAGCGGGGGCGGGGTGACAGCGGCTGCTATTGTAGGTGAAGTGGAGAAATGTGGAAGAAATTGGAAAAATGGTCTGCAACGGCGGGTTGAGAGGGGAAATGAAATGAGAGAATGAGAAATTAGGGCGTACTTATCGCACAAAAGCCAGCGATCCCCTACATCCAGCGTTCATTGGTTACTATTTTCAGCTGTAGCTGGACTCTAGCGGCTGCTGGGTTACCCTTAAGCGCTGGCTGAGCGCTGGGAAAATGAATTTTCAAGTCCATTGAAATCATCACAAATTCATGAAAAATTGAGGCAAACTCCACAAGGAGTCAATGGATTTTCCAAATCCATGGACTTTTTAAAGTCCAAATGTAACAACCCACCCCGCTTATCCACTACTTTTGGAAGGGTGGACTGAAACCATATCATGATCCTACGCCAGTTCTAGAGTGAAGATGACTAGAACGGGTGAATCATGACGTCTACTTAATCTTTTCTTTTCTCTTAACAAGGCTCCCTTTTCAATGAAGGAATAAGAGGGACGCCTAACATGCTTGGGTCTAAGTTATCCACATGACATTGAAAGCATTGAAGAAAATAGAAGTCATATTTATCAAGGAGATCTAGCATGCTTGATACTAACTTAATCTTGAAACATCAAAAGAACGTGAATGTTCGATTATCAAAGAGATCTTAGCATGCTTGGATCTAAGGCTTCGAATCAACACCAAGGGCAAAATTTTAACAATTGGATCATCTTATCAAAGACTTTCAAGAGGCCCGTTCGAAGCCCAAAACTACTTTTTAGTTTGATGAAAAAGAAATTCAAGTTTCGATAGTTGTTAAGCATCAAAGGGATTCGGGGTGCATGCATCAAGGATTAAGTTACAGACCCAAATAAAATAGTAAGGTTACAACCATATTGAATAAATGAATCTTGCAGCGGAATAATAAAGTTGTTGAGATATGAGTATGAAGATTTAAATCCCAAACTTAGCAAAACTGAAACAAACGGGGAATTTTTCTAAGCTTGCCCTCATCCCATCTAAAATTACCTACATGTTTTTAAGAAAACCCAATGCAGGGCATGAGTACAAAGTACTCAGTGAACACATGCCAAAAACTTACTTTACAACTTTAAGAACTTGATAAGTTTAAACTTGCCACTTGAGCTTGAGCACCAAAGGTTTTTAATAAAGAAATTACCTTGGGCAAAAGCCAAAACGTTTTTCTTACTTTAATGACTGTAGTCAAAATATAAGTGAGTGAATCAAAAAATGTCTACAACTTTAATTTAACAATGAAGAGAAGGAGGCCTCCTTCTAATCACCGCAATCTGCCAGAGGCTCACGATTCCTATTGTGCACAAATCTCACCTTGTGTGAGACCGAATTTGTTCTTCTTTCTAGTAGAAGGATCACACACAACTTAGATTAAAAGGCAAGTTAAACATTTATAAAACATGCTTCATCATGTATTGAGGCCAAAAGGTCCTTAGTTTAGAAAAGCCCACCTTAATGATGCTTTTCCTAGCTTCTACTTGCTTTTTTTTCTCGCCTTCACTTTACTTGTCCTCCAGATGTTCCTTCAATTGGACACGATTTAGCAATGGAACAACAAAATATGAGAAATGAATTTTATCCTTTCAACTTATCTTATCTTAAAAGGATATTTCTTAATCTTAACGAAGACATCTTAACAACAAAGGAATTCAAAGGATTCCTACTACTTCTTTGCTCTTACTATACTTACTTATCAACTTTCTACATCTATGCATGCTTTGAGACGATCATGATATGCATAACTTCAACATGCTTGGTCTCTTAAGACCACGCAATTTGCAAAGATTCATGCTTTAAAACAAGCAAGCAAGTCTTAATACTTCTACATCATGCTTACTTTCAATTCTTATCAAAACATGCTACTACTTCCTCACTTCATACTTAACTTCACTTTTCTTAGTCTATTATGACAACATACTTTCAAGACAACATGCTAATTAGGAATCCAAACAAGTCCTAATCATGCTCGTCTAAATTATCAATCACAACTGCATCATGTTATCATAACATACTTGGAGCAATCATACTCCCTTCATATATGCACATTTTCGGTCCTCTTAGAGCTTAGAGCTAGGGTTTCTCAATTTCATGCAAAACACTTCCAATCATGCTCAAATACATCATAAAGGAATAATGCATATACCCTCAATTCATCAATACAAGCTAGTAAACAAAAAGTCCTAATTCTTACTACTTGCATAAATTTTGACTTTCCTCATATAACCATGCAAAAATTCTCAAATATTTTATATAAGCTTCAAATCTACCCAAGAACAAGGTTCCATGCTCAATTCATGCATATAAAATCATCATCATAAAAATCTCACTTTCTTCTACTCCATAAACTTTCGAAAATAGCACTAATATGAGCAAGGGTGTTTCAAATCATGAAATTCACACATGGATAGATACATCTAACTCCTTAGACCTCAAATCAAACATCAATTTCATCATAGAAGACATGAATCAAAAACTGTAATACCCCAATCTTTCATGAGTCTTTAAGTTCGTCTTAATTGAGTTTATGAGCTTAAATGTGTGCCCTTGGAGATAAAGTTTTCAAGGAAAATAAATTTCCTCGCAAAATTACCAAAATGCCCTTGAGTGTCGTCACGCGATTTCTCTTGTTTCGGTTATCCGAATTTAATGTGAGATGAATTGATTGAGCATGATTATGCGAGTTTAAGTTTGAGTTCGAATTTCGGAAAATTCTGAGAAAAATTATTTTTCAGTGAATAGTAGCCGACGACGAGAATTCACTATTCACCCATTGTTTCCTAATTTTGCCAAATGAGTGTATTTTGAATTTAGAATTTATTCTAAGACCATTGGTGCATGTTTGAGAATTTTCTGAGTTTGTTTGAATCGAGTTTGAATTTTATTTCTTTGAAAGAACGAATATGAATAGTAACTTTTTACGTTTTCTTCGTTATTCGGAATTTTAATCCGAAACTTGGATTCCTAGTATCCTTGATTTATTTGGTGAAGTTAGAGATGAAGTAGAGAGAATTCTGATGTCGAGAAAGAGTCGTGGTGAGTTTTAAATCGTTTGAGAGTTTAATAATAAATTAGGGTTAAATTGCACCGGATAACTTTTTCTTCCGGAGAAAATTATATCGCATTTTTGACCACCGAATGCAATTAAATTCCTTATCTCACTCCCTAATATATCTTGCCGACATAACTCTCTCTCATTTTCTCTCTCTCAATTTTTCTTTCTTAATCATTTCCAATCTTGAAAAATCTCTCTAAGATTCTCTCTTATCTCTCTCTCCCACTCATCTCTCTCATCTCTCTCCCTCACAGCTATGAACACACACAGACTATTTCTCTCTCCTCCATTGAAGAACAACCTTCAAGCTCCAAAAATGGCAACTTAGTCTCCGATCATCCAACAACTAAACTAATAAGGTATTTATCCTCTCGTTGTGGTGATCGATATAAGACTAGGGTTTAATCATTTCTTTTTCCCTCAAAAATCGGCAGCCTTGTGCCTAAAGAAGGAGCTCAATTTTTAGCTTGATTCGGAGCTTAGAATCATGTGGATTGAAGCCCTTTGATCGATCAACCTTTCAAGAGTAGTAAGTTCTTTGATTCTTGTTTGATTTTAGTGATTAGAACTTAAGAAATCCTCTATTATCTTCCCTCTATAGTTCGATCAAAATGATCTTTTAAGCAAGGGAATCGAAGCTTCTCTTTCTAGCCTTGATCTTTGATCTTATGAGTAGTTTTTATGCAACAAAATAGGAGTTAAAAATCGATTTCTTTTCCCCTATAAAATCTGCCAAAAATAATGCTTAGGGGTAGAGTTTTGATTTTTAATTTTGATTATGGTGTTCATGATCCTTGTGAGTGATGATTGAAAGAGAAAATTTTGAGTTAAAATAGGTATATAATGAGAGTACCGAAAATTTTGAGTTAAAATAGGTATTTTTATGTTGATGATGGATTTGTGTTCAAGATCATGATCTAAGAGTTTTTGAGTATGTGATTGAATGAGAAAAATGATGAAGTTTATATATGTGCATGGACCGAAAATTTTGATGGAAAATTAAAGTTTTGTGTGTTGATGTTCTTGGTTGGATTTGAAGATGGAATTGAGATAAATGATAATAAGAAATAAAGAAAAGGAAAAAAGAAATTAATGGTTGTATTTTTCTTAAGAACCGAAAATTTTGTAAGAATGAAGAAGATGATAATCTTGAGATGTTCTTGATGTTCTTGATGATATTCTTGATAAAAAGATAATATTTGATGATATATGGATAGATGATGTATGATTTGATGGAATAAAGGTGTTAAAATAAAAAGAAATAGAGAAATTAATTTTTAATGAATTTTTAGAAAATTTTATGAATTAAATTCAAATTAAAAGTGATGATCAAGGTTGATAGTTCTTGAAGATTCAAGTTAGAATTGATGAATGTGATTAATCGATGAAGAAGATGAAGTTAAATCAATTGGAGTTTCTTCTCGAAATTTTTGAATTCGAGTTAAGACGAAAAAGTTGTTGAGAATCGAGATCGTTAATGGAAAATCGAGTTTAATTAATAAGAAATAAAAAATAATGTAAAGGAAAATGAAAATGAGAAGAATAATCGAGTTAATTAAAAGTAATTAGACGTCATTAGAATCTTTTTATCGAGTTAATAAATTTCCGAGCAATGACACTTTTTACGAGAAAAGACGAAAATTTTATTTAGTAAAGTTAGTTTTGGATTTTAATTTTTGATTAAATGATTAAAGTTTGAAAATTATTAAAGGAGAAATGAAATTAATTTCATAAAAGTTTAATAATTTATATTTTCTAGAAACCGAGCAGAGTCGAGATAACATAATTCAATAACCGAGTCTTGAATGATTAATCGAGTTTATAATTATGATTAAATAATTAATTTAATTTTCTACTAGAAAATTTATTATATTTGAAAATTTTTTCTTTTTTCAAATAATTATCGAAGTCGATTGTTTACCTGTTTGTGAACGTTCGATTCTTGAACTGAAAGTTTGTTTGTGAATGATTCGAGATGTTAGAACCCGAGAATTAATTTCATAATATTCTGAGTTCGTTTAACTCGAGAAATCGAGAAAAATGAGACGTAAAGTGTGAATAATAATTTTTGTCCTTTTTAGATTATTTTATTAATAAAATAATTAGATATTTTTAAAAGTCAAGTACTTGAGTTCAGAGTCTGTTGGTTTAGTACTTGGATAGAATCGAAAAACCGAGAAGGATCGAGTTAGATAAGTCGAGATAAGTTGAGAAACCCGAGTCATGTAGAAGTCCTTCAGCCGAACGTTAGAATTCGTTTATCGTTTCCGAGAAATAGAACTCGTCCTTATAAGAATATTAACCTTGAAGGAACAAGTGAAGTTCGATAGTAAGAAACGAGTGGAGTCCAGAAGTAAGAAGCGAGACGAAACGAGGTATTCCGAGCAAAACCACCGGATGATGGGTGGGCTTTCTAAACCGAAACTCAAATGATGGATGCGTGTACTATCTATGTATTATGTGTGCTTTTCAAATTGATTGACTTGCCTAAATGTTCTGAATGTTTTGGTATGCAATCATCTACGTGTTAAAGTTATTAAGGTCCTGTGGACGCACGAGATAAAGGTCCTGTAAGATATGGGACAATGCATGCATTAGTTAAGGTGACTGTGAGCGTTGCTTCGGTTGGACCGGTCACGGTGTTTGAGGAGGAGGCCTACTTCTCGACACCACAGAAAGATAAGTTGTAAATTAATTCATACCTGAGTATAAATGACTGCAATCGATTTAAGAAAAAGTATGAAAATATTTTTATGTGTCACAAGTGGTAAACTGTTTTTAAACGATTATATATTTAACCCTTGTGATGCAGCAAAAGAGGCAAGTCTAATCATATAGCTCTAATGAGCAGAGTTTTAAATGTTTTTGGCATGTGTTCACTGAGTATGAAGTACTCACGCCCTGCATGTTATTTCTAAAACGTGCAGGTTAGCTCGGATGAGGAAGGATGCGGTGTGCTTGGGGTGATTCGTTGTTAACTACTTCCTAAGTAAATGTTTAAGCTTGAGGTTATATGTCTTCATACATATAAGCTTGGGATTTTGAGTCGATGGTCATAATCCGCTGCAATTTCATCATTTCTAAAATAACCTCGTCTTGCATGCTCGATTCCTAATGATGAAAGAGCCCGCGAGTTCAAGAATTTCTTAAATCCTTTCTGAATTCCACTTAAAACTTGTTGGAATCATCTAACGATTCTTCAAATCTACTACACCTTCACTTGATGATTAAAAGTTAAAAATTGGCCCACTTACTTTCTGAATGCAACATTTATTGATAACCAAACCTGATCCTTTAATTGAATCGATATCCGAAATATTGACAAATGTTCGTTTCTTGAGAAATCATTAATTGAAAATCCACTTTATTTGTGAGCAAGTTTGGTTGATGATGTTATTCTTCAATTATCGAGCATGTTTCTTTGAGTAAAAGTCAGTTGTTCCACCTCACTACCCCTTGCTTTCTAGTCGTTGTAATACATTAGAAATCGGGCTATGACATGATGGTATCAAAGCCAGGTTATCTGCTCTGAAGCTTAAACTTTTCTAAAAATCGAGTCTAGATTTGCGTTCTCTAGACTTAATCGAGTATTTCTTGAATTCATTCGAGTGATCTTTGAATCTATTTGAGTCGCCAACGAGCCAAACACCCCAACTCATCCAGCTACCAGGTATGAAAAATTTCAAAGTTTTTCTAAAAGAATTAGAATTTCTTTAAAGTATTAATAAGAGTGAATCAAATAAAGAAAAGAAAGATTTTTGCCAAAGCAAGATAAAAGAGAAAATTTTATAAAGTGAGGCAAAATTTTATTTTCCCGAGAAAGAAAAAGAAAGAGTTGGGCAAGGAGATCGAATAATCATACTATTGTGAAATTATTTCATTAATCAAGTGAGAATCGAGGCAAGTTTGAGTTATAGAAGCGATTATACAAAACGATTAATATCATAAGATATTTCTATAAATTGTTGTGATGGACGTGATGATTGTGTTTATATGAAGTTTTGTTGAGAATGATTGAGTTTGAATGTTTAAAATATGTAGGATGACTAACGACGAGAATTTAGTCATTAAGCAAGAATTCGATCGTACACAGAAAAGTCATTTTTAAAATCTAGCCGAATTTCTAGTACGTTATCACAAGTTATGGCTAGTAGTTCAGTACCTTGGGGTTAACTCCATTGAGGGAATGACCCACCTAGTCAATGTCCTCCCGGAAGAATGGGCCGAATGGGCAGCATCATTAATACCCACCTATGCGAGACAGCAGCACGATAGCGTATACGGGCCAAGAGACTGCAAAGCCGATCAGTTTATGCATTTTGGTGAACCCTCACCAAGGCCATTTGTCGAGAATCAAGATGGAATTGTTCCGTATGAGATGCCTCTGTCACCTCATTCTTCTCCAAACACTATGCACGACTATTTGAGAAATTTTCCTCCGAGTAATAATTATCCACTTGAGTTCAACGCGTTGTCAAGTTCTCGAAGAATGCAACTTGAGGGACCCTACGATGCTTTTCGAGCTTTGCCAATCTCGAACAAGAAATTTAGAAACAATCTACTCTCCTAATCAAGAGAGGTCTTTTAATGATTATGCCGAGGAAGCAACAGTAGGAACCGGTTATCTTCAGCCAATATCAGGAATCTGTCTAGGATCACCACGAGTTCTTATTCCCAGATCCGAGCGAGGGTTTCCATTTGAATTTGAAAATGATAGAGACGTGTCAACTTATCCTCAACCGTACATTATCGGTAATGACTAAATGTCTCCTTACAATGATGGCAACGATGTTAAGACGCCATCATGAATTACCCCAGTTACCTCAGAAGATGACCAAATTCGTGCTAATTAAATGGCAATTGAGATTGAGAGCAGCATAGGAGATAACTCGAGCGAGGACGTCATCTAGAGAGCTTTTCAAGAAAGCCGTGGAAGAACTAAACAATCTTTAAGATTCGGTCGAACGAAATTAAATTTGACGTTTATATGTAAATTAAAATAGGCCGCGTGAAGGAGAAGATAAAACATTGTGAAGATGTCAGGAAAATTTTGAATGTAACTATTCATGCTTCTCGTAAAGTCCTCAAAATAGGCCACCGCCAGGTGAAATATGAAGTAATCGTAAGTTTTGGTCTTGAGTTAATTGTGAGGCTTAAGATATAATCAAGAGTGTTTAAGGGTTGAGAATCGAGAAAAGAGAAAAGATAAGAATCAAATCGAGATCGATATTAGAGAATAAGTATAATATGTTTTTGCCTTTGAAAAATTGCTTTCAAACAATAGTTGCGACATATTTTGAGATAATAAATGAGAGTATGTATTAGGAAATAAAGATTAATAAGAAATGATTTTATCAAGTTAAATATCGTCAAAGATAATGAATCTGAGCAAGGTTGTCTTATGATAGTATTTGAAATAATAAGCATAAAAAGTAATTAGACGATAAGTAAGAGATAACAATCAGAGTATATTCCGAAATATGAGAATATGGGAATATGAGAATATGAGAATATGAGAATAAAGTATACCTAAGTAAGCATGAAGTATTAAAATCGAGATAAGAAGTTTTTGAAGAAATAAATAAGTGATTTATTAGAGGAGAAATATCAAATAGAAACAAGCAAGAGAAACGAGGATGTTATTAAGTCAAGTATGGCGAGTAAGTGAAATGATGTTTTAAATTGAGCATTTAAAGTAGTAAGCATGAGTTAGACGCTAAGTCGGAAATAATAATTGAAGTATTGACCAGTTCACGACAAAGAAAGAGCCTGATCAAGCATGAAGACTTAAATCGAAATAAGAAGTTGTGAGAAAAATAGCAAATGCTTTTATTAAGAGAAGAGAATATAAGGAAATATTTTTCATGTTGTAGAAAAGAAATTGAATATTATAGTTAAGGTAAGAAAGTAAAGGAATAAATATATTACTAGTGTTTCTCTCCGATTAATTAAAAACCTAAAAGTGTGAGGGTTAATCAAGAAAGGTTTACAATATGATTATAAGTATTACGTATGAAGAAAATCAGAGAATAAGTTTGAGTCAAAGAGTAATGCTTAAAATTTTAGAATCAAGAAATTTTATTCCTTCTTTAGAGAGGAATTTTGATAAACTGAGGAAATAATTATTTCAAGAAGGAAAAAAAAATATGATTAGCAATTATCTAAGTTGAAAATATTATATTTTGAGTAATTATTCTAGCATGAAGCTAATTATTTGAGAAATTCCTTTCAAATCTATATAAAAAAATTTCTTTTGAAAAACAAGAATTT
The DNA here is from genome assembly GCA_029490685.1 of Schizonepeta tenuifolia. Taxonomy (NCBI): domain Eukaryota; kingdom Viridiplantae; phylum Streptophyta; class Magnoliopsida; order Lamiales; family Lamiaceae; genus Schizonepeta; species Schizonepeta tenuifolia. The sequence continues at coordinate 80,918,698 of CM055959.1, forward strand.
TTTTTAGATTGAATGAGATGTCAATATGATGGAAAGGATGGAGCGTAAGGATAGATGAAAGGAATTGATAGATGAGTGCGTTAGAGCAAAGGACGTATTTTCCCTTCAATGAAAGGATACAGTTGAAGAGAAGATGAGATGATTAAAATTAAATCGATCTTCTTACGAGTTCGAGTGAGCTAACTCAGCTAAAATCCTTAAATTAGCTTATATGCAAGAATGGATATATATAAATGGAAAAAAGGATCACATTCTCAATAATTCCTCAATTCTAGAGTTGGATGACGACGAACGCAACGCCTTAATTTTTCCATCCAACTGAGGGAAAAGCAGATTTGTAGCAATTATCCGAGAGAAAAGCTTCGGTATAAAAGAAATAGATAGAGTTGAGATAAAACGAGAAGGGAAAATTTCTAGATGTTAAACAAGTAATGCGTCTTCCCGAAGTAATCACGCTAGACCTAAAATCCAAAGAAATCTCGCAAGAGATAGTTTAATGATGTGATAAGAACTAATTTAATTAAATGAAAGCATATCATAGTCTCTTATAAGTGCTTGCATAATTATCTTCAAGATAAAAGCAGAAGAGGTAAATTGGGAGCTTAAAAGAAATAAACCATAAAGGTAAAGCCGCGATAAATTTTATAGGTTTTCCTCGAGTTTAAAATCGAAATCAGAAAATCCCGAAATAATCGAGAAGTACATACCGAAGAATTATCGAGAGCAAAAAGCGAATGAATTTGCAAGTCTGATTCAAAGAGAAGAATGATAGTAGTCGAGTATGATTGTGAGTTTTGCGAGTTAGCTTGTTTCAGCCCGCAGGGTGAATTTAGACGAGAAGACGTGCGTTTGTTTTGCGCTATTTTGAGACGCAATATTCGAATAAATTCCTACAAGCCAGAGTGATCTGACTTCTGCTGAAATTTTTAGATCGAGCCCTAGACGTGAATTTGGCCATGCTGACGAGAAGAGAATTGCATTCCTTAGTACCTCCTTAATTTCAAGGACAAATGACGAAAGCCGCAACCCCTTAACCCTCCCTACGCGGTTAGATAATAAAAAAGTGGTGGAAATCACCAGAGTAAAAGGATGTGGCATGAAAAGAGACAGCACCAGCCGCAGCAGCCTATTTGACAAGGGTAGCCATGCCACAAGAGAGTTATCGCGATAAAATAGAAAGTTGGAGACAAGGACCAGGGAAAAACCTCACGAGTATGATCAAGCAGCGAGATGTGCCAAGTTGATATTGGTACATCACACTTGTTTTCAGCAAGTGTTTACGTAGATACTCTTGGCCTAGTAAGAAAAGAGTCGAATCGGGAGTTTAGAGTGTCGACCCCTTTGGGTAGGACTGCGATAGTTTCGCACGCTCGCTCGAATTTAGAGTTTGAATGTAGAATTCATAAGTTATCCGCCAAGTCCTTGAATTAGGTTCAATTATGGGACATGGATAATTTAGTATAGATAAATCGAAAATTTCGCGACGTTTAGAAGACATTAGTGGAGGATTTTGTCATAACCCAGAAAAAAAAGCTAACTGAAGTTCATAGTATTGAGAAGAGAAAGGAGAAGAGATTGCCGATTATTCCGGCTATAAAAGAAGAAGAGTGATGAAGAGAAAGGATACATTTGTGTATTAGAATAAAGATAAGGAACAAGAGTTAAGTATCGATGATGTAGCAGTAGTTAGAATGTAAGAAGATGTTTTTCGAGAAGTATTGCCAAAATGTCACTTGATAGGCAATAGAAGTACACGATTGATTTAGAGATGGAGCAGCCTATGGCACCAAAGGAGCTTCGAGAGTGAAAGGTTCCCTCACAAGAGATGTTGAATTTAGATTCCTTCGACTGAGTGCAGCCTCGCGTGAAGCGCCAACTATGTGATGAAGACAAAAGACTGTAGTCTAAAGATGCGTAAGGATTGCTAAGAGCTTATCGAGATTTCGCTCAAGAACAAATACCCTTTGTGACGAATAGACGACCTAAAGGAGTCAGTACTTTCTCCAAGATCGAGTTATGATCTGGATAACACCAATTGAAGAATAAACAAGAAGATATTCAAAGGACTATTCTAGTTCAAGATGCAAACAGCATCACAACTGTTTGGATTGACGAATGCTCTAGTAGCATACATAGATTTGATAAATCAAGTCTCCCATGACTATTAGACAAGTTAGAAACCGTATTCAAGTCAATGTTCTAGTTATTCGAAAAGTATAGCCGAGTGTGGGAAGCCTCCCGGGATCACGTTAGAGGAATTGAGAGCTAAGAAGATTGAATGACAGATTCAACAAGTATGAATTTTGGCTAAAAGGAATGAATGTTGATCCCTTAAAATTGCAAGCAATTTAAGATTGTAAATCACCAATCTCACCCAAGAAATTACGAATTCATTGAAGAATCCCCCAAGGAAGTAAAGTTAATGATCAGTTTACTAAAGAAAGATTCAAAGTTTAGTGGATCTAAAGAGTGCGAAAAAAAAAATTTAAGATCTTATACCGAGACTAATCTCTGCTCCAGTGTTAGCCCTTATTAAGGATTGAAAGGACTACAGATGCATTGTTGAAAGGACCAAGTTGTGTCCTAATGCAAGATGGAAAAATTATAGCCTCTGCTTGAAGGCAACACAAACCTTGTGAGTAAAGGTACCCTAATTATGATTTGGAATTAGCAGCTGTAGCGCATGCGTTAGGGATATGAGGATATCATCTGTAAGAAGTTAAGTGTGAATCCCGTTAGATCACAAGAATTTAGAATGTTTCTTCGATCAGAAGAACATAAGTATGAGACTGAGAAGATGACGTGAGCGAGTAAAGGACGATAATCGTAAGATTTCCTAGTACCCCAAAAAAGCCGAGGTAGTGGCCGATGCCTTAAGTAGAGAAGAAATCCTAAGCTAGGATTTATCCTTTTGGAAGAGGAACGGTCTATAGAAGAGCTAGAGCGAATGAGATTAGAAGTTGTTTAGCTTCTATTTCGAGGGAGCAAGAAATTGCACCTTTTGTAGTGATATAAGCATGAGATTTCGAATTAGATCGCCAAGAAAAGATTATGAGTTGGAGAAAGTGAAGCTTAAAGTTTGAAAGGAAGGAGTTGAAGATTTTCGAGAAACGAATGTCAATGCTTTGTCATTCTATAGTAGCATTTGCGTACCCAATGACGAAGAGCTTAGGAAAAAAAAGTTATGAGCAAAGCTCATGATACTCCTTAGACCCGGAACCAATACGATGATGAATCAGAATTTGAAGTAGTAGTTCGAATAAGAAGGAGTGAAACACGAAGTAGTGATGTTTGTAGAAGGACGTTAGTGAGTGAGCGAGTGAAGTCTTTGCATAGAAACCTTTACGGTCCGTTGCAACCTTTTTCCAATCCCAAAGTCGAAGTGAGATGATTTTGATTTTTGCAATACATTTGCACGAAGTTCTAAGTTTGACGACGTCAAATCGAGATTCCAAATTACTGCGCATTTTGAAAAGGTTTTCAAGAAAAGAGTTGAGTAAGCGATGCTGGAAGATAAGTCCGAAAGGTTTTTGCTTACCTCCCACAGAAGAATGATTAGTCTGAAAGGACTATCCAAATTTCAGAAGTTATATCGGAATAGTTATTCTAGACTAAACGACGATTGAGAGCAAAAATTAAGCCCCTTATCTATCTTGCCGTTGGCAGCGAATTATTTAAATGCGATTATGATAGCATCGTTCGAAGCTTTATTTAGAAGAAAGCGTGGTTCTCCGCTTTATTGAAATGAAGTAGCCAAGAGAAAAGTTATGAGACCTAAAGGAGTTAAAGAGATGTCAGAACCTATTTGTCAGATATGAGAGAAAATAAGAGAAGTCGAGAGTTGACAGAAGTCGTAAATCGTTGATCGCAAATTAGAGTTAGAATTCGCATTTAGAGATATAAAATTATCTGAAAGTGTTTCCTCTAAGAGAGAAATCCGCCGTTTAAATGCAAAGAGAAAGTTCAAATCGATATATATATATATATGACTGTTCAAAATCCTAAGAGAGGATCCGTATCGTTTCTTATGAGTTAGCATTGCCGCCAAGTGGTGGGAATTTCACGCACCTTAGATATGTAAGTTTATCTTCGATCCGAAGCGAGTAGGCCGTCAAGAAAACGCAGCCTTTGAGTCAGATTTGAGTCACGAGAAGAGACCCGAGGAGATTTTGGATTATAAAATCCAGCAGTCAAGTGCAAAGTTAATTTCTTGAGTTTGATGATGGATTTGTGTTCAAGATCATGATCTAAGAGTTTTTGAGTATGTGATTGAATGAGAAAAATGATGAAGTTTATATATGTGTGTGGACCGAAAATTTTGATGGAAATTTAAAGTGTTGTGTGTTGATGTTCTTGGTTGGATTTGAAGATGGAATTGAGATAAATGATAATAAGAAATAAAGAAAAGGAAAAAAGAAATTAATGGTTGTATTTTTCTTAAGAACCGAAAATTTTGTAAGAATGAAGAAGATGATAATCTTGAGATGTTCTTGATGTTCTTGATGATATTTTTGATAAAAAGATAATATTTGATGATATATGGATAGATGATGTATGATTTGATGGAATAAAGGTGTTAAAATAAAAAGAAATAGAGAAATGAATTTTTAATGAATTTTTAGAAAATTCTATGAATTAAATTCAAATTAAAAGTGATGATCAAGGTTGATAGTTCTTGAAGATTCAAGTTAGAATTGATGATTGTGATTAATCGATGAAGAAAATGAAGTTAAATCAATTGGAGTTTCTTCTCGAAATTTTTGAATTCGAGTTAAGATGAAGAAGTTGTTGAGAATCGAGATCGTTAATGGAAAATCGAGTTTAATTAATAAGAAATAAAAAATAATGTAAAGGAAAATGAAAATGAGAAGAATAATCGAGTTAATTAAAAGTAATTAGACGTCAATAGAATCTTTAATTGAATCGATATCCAAAATCTTGACAAATGTTTGTTTCTTGAGAAATGATTAATTGAAAATCCACTTTATTTGTGAGCAAGTTTGGCTAATGATGTTATTCTTCAATTATCGAGCATGTTTCTTTGAGTAAAAGTCAGTTGTTCCACCTCACTGCCCCTTGCTTTCTAGTCGTTGTAATACATTAGAAATCGGGCTATGACAATAACCCTCAATTATGCCCTAAAATCGTTCATGAAGAGATAAGGCTAGGGTTTTGGGAATTACCTTCAATTGAAAGCTTTTTAGAGGTCTATTTGATGTAGAATACAACGTAATTGAGGCTTGGAGGGATATCATGGATCCATCATCTTGACAGAAATCTTGAAAGAGTAGAAGAGGGAAGATTACAACTTATTCCACCATAGAAATTGAAGAATTGAAGCTAGAAAAACATGACCTAACCTCCTTGAAGGGATTAATGGAAGTAAACTTTGATTCTTGATGATTCTAGCTTGGATCTTGAAGAAATCATGAATATATGTGTCTGGTAGGGTTCAGCCGAAATTGGGGAGAAAATGGAAAGAAATGAGCTTCAAAATCTATATATAGGTGATATTAGGTCAAAAATGGATGTTAGGATTTCAATCTCCAACATGGATGACTAGGATTGAAACTTGCAAGCCAAGTTTGTTAGATGAAATGAGGAGATGACATGTGTCCAAGGCTTAACTAGATGAGAGAATGACAAGTGTCCCCTTTTAAAGACTGTGGTCCCTACATTAAATGCAGTCTAACTACACAGGGTACTTTTACTGAAAATCGGCTAACACACACATTCTTCTTCCAACATGAACGATTTGTAACTCAAAACTTATACCAAAGTTAATGAAATTTCATCACGAACAACATACTAAAATTTGGTGAAAAACGGACAACTTTCGATTTTTCACTAAAAGACGAAAGACTTTTTACCCGAAAATCACCATTTCGGCTTTTCATGCAATTCGCTGCAAAATTCACATTCTCATGCACACATAAGTCATATAAGATCATATAAACATGCACTTCATAAAATCTTACTTTCAATCACCGAATTTCGCAAATCCGGAAAAACTGCTATTTTGCGAAACTTTCCTTTTATGGAAACTTTCTATTTGTAGAAACTTTCTACTTAGGAAACTTTGAGAGACAGGGTGTTATACCAAAAAAATCCACCTAAATCCCAATCCAATACACCCCTTAAGTGTGATTGCATTGTACGATCTTTGATTAAAGGCTAATTAAGGTAATCAAGGGTAATTACGTGCAGTAGTATGATTTATCAATCTTCATCAAAATTTATTAATTCAAACTTTGATTTATTGATTCCGAATAATAATTTATTCATCCTAATTTTTTATTGTTAGTGACAACGAACTAGAATTTATTAATTTCTTATTAATAGTAGTATATATAATAGCGAAGTTTATGTTCACAGTACGTGGCGTACTTATGATTTTTCATTCTTATTTATCTTTATTATAGCATTTTCGATATTATTAATGTGTAATAATAATAATAATATATACTCTAATTCAATTAAGATTATAATAGATCATTTTTCTATTCTATTATATCAATCTAACGAATATGTATTACCACACTCTAACATCACATAGTCATCTATCTATTTATATAATAATATGTATATCAAACTGATGGTCCCGATAACGTGTAACTGGTGTATGGGGGGGGGAGGATACATCAGTAGGGAGTTTTAAAACATTCAAAAATCAAGTTAATGATTCTTAAATGAACTTAGCAGTTCAATTGACTCGACAAGTAAACGACAATTGGAGGATTCACATAGTTGGGTGCATAGCTGACTTCTTTGACTGAGGGTCAGCTGTATAAAATCAATTGAGGTTTTATCAGAGTTATTACTTTGCGGAATTTGGTGGTTTAAACTCGTTACGTCCACAACTTCCTTTTCGGGGAAGCAATCCACTCGATAAGCTTAGGCATGCTTATCAAACGTTTCACTTGGTTTACAGGTATCAAGCAACCTAACTAGTTCGATTACGGGTTCGAACCAAACTTACAACACTTTTACAGGCAAGTGCACAACCTACAGTTCTTTTCTGGGCAAGAACAAAGCCTACAACTCTTTTGTGGGCAAGAGCAATGCCTAGGTCTTAGATTACGGGTTCTAAGGTACCTAATGTCTTTTATTACGGGTTCAATGAAAGACCTGGGGGTTTGGAGGTTTGGGGGGTTTCCAACTATTAAACGTGCTACACTGTGAACAGTAGAGGCTTCTTCCTAAGGTCCTAAGGTTAGAAGACTCAATCTACAAGAGAGAATTTGCTTCTGAATATGCTTGATAGCTCTTTTGTGTGTGTGTGCTCTCTCTCTCTCTCTCTTGTAAATGGGGAGACTTCTATTTATATAGAGAGGGAGGTAAACTAGCCGTTGGAAGTAGCCGTTTGACCTCTGCCAAAAGTATGGCACTCCACTTGCTTTTCTGCAACATTTCTAAAATGGTAATTTCGACCCTTGCATTATGCAAGTCCTCTTGGTCGGCCCATTTTATGGAAAGTTTCTAGTCTGTCTTTGCGCTTCTGAGTAGATTTTAATTTCAAACTCTAACTGCACTTCTTTCTCCATTTTCAAGCTCTTCTCTTCTTGACGTCTGACTTCAACACATGATCTCGACATGCACAAACTGCACGGACGCTCAACTGTGGAGTCAACTTGTGTATAGTTGAACTTGGCCAAAGTTCTTCCTGAGTTGAACTGGCCATCTTTGCCTTCTCAGTCTAACTGAGGTCTTCTATTTGAAACCTATAAAGATAAAATCCCTATGCTCAAACAATGAGCTCTATCTAAGTTTAGGCTGATGGCTTCATCTACTCGGTTGGGGTCAGTTGGGTTTTGGGATAAATCAAAACCTTTACTAATTTTTCCAACAATTTTCCCCCTTTTTGATGATACCAAAACCCTAAACTGACATCACCTAACTTACAAACGAATTGAGTTTTAGTCTATAAGAGGAGAGGGTTAGCGCAAGAAAAATATAAAAATTAACGTCGAACATGAATAACGAAATAGTGGTCATCAAGCGATGTTAATAAATTCAAGACCCTTTAAAAACAAGCAACTTATTATTTTTGATAACAAGTTGAGGAGTGATTACAGTTACAACTGAGAACTATTACAACAAGTTACAATCAACCTAACTGTCTAACCTACTCTAGGGTCTTCATCTTCATCTTCGACACCTTCTTATAGTTCAAGAAGGTCTTCAACTCCTTCCCATTCAAGGCTGGAAGCTGGAGGCTGAGGTGATGCCTTTTCTTGAACCTTCAACAACTTTGGAGGCTGGAGGCTGAGGTTATCCCTTCGCTTGAGCCTTTATCAACCTTCTGATCAATGGCCTTGTCGATCTTCAATCCTGCTTTAGTTCACATTTGAGCGGATTCTTGTGGAATTGTTGACCCAAGCAAAGCTTTCAAGGTGACTGTCTGTTCTTCTCCCCATTTTTTAGCATCAACAAAAACGAAGATGTGAATCAGATTAGCAGAAAACATTCAGGGTTCAACTTCCAAGGAGGTAGGAAATCATGCCCATTTTTCTTCCACTTCTAGGGCAAGGAAGACCATTAGCAAGGCTGAACGAGCAGTTGCAGCTCCTGGTGCTTCTGCTCGTACGGCTGCTGTAGCTCTTATGGAAGGAAGGTTAGCAAAAATGAGATTGTGAACAAGGAAAGGCTTTGCACACAACTGTCTCGTGACCGAATGTCAATGTCCGTGCAAGACGCATTCTACACATGTTACAAATGACCTGTTTATATGACGTCAGGTTGATGGTTGAGGGCCAACGATACTCAAACACGCAACCCACATGAGAATGGAAGTGTGGCCTTCGAAACCAGCTAAGTCTGTCATGTCTGTCCATCTGAATCAGAGGAAGAGCAACTTGAACGATCCACTTTATCATCCTCATGGTGATGGCTTTGCAGCACATGGTATCTCGAACAAGGGTTTCTTGATCAACAGAGAGGACACTGGAGTCAAGATGGTGAGATGGGAGGATTTCTGGAATGACATATTCTCAATCTGAAGAAAGGAAAACCCTAAACCAGAGAGACGAACTTCAATGAAAATGTGTTTGTTGAAGAGGAAACTATGAATTTGCACAAGAAGGAGCAATCCTATTTATGCACGCAGAAGATCGAATTCAACGGATGAGACTGAATCCTTCCATAACAGATTCTACGATGAGGATCACTCGGCGGTTTGACCCAAAAATCACGCCAAGTTAATTGCACTTAGATTACTGATGATGCAGTGAGGAACACGCGTGCACGTGGGAGTCGATAATCATGCAATGTCAGCCTACTCGTGGTCTAAAAGTATGGCCTATGAAGTAGGGCACACTGTTTAATTTGATTAAACTGCAGGCTTTTGATTGATTGATATCATTGCATCAGAGGATATTTAATTAATATCAAATCTTCTGACTTAAGGAATGATAGATGCAACAAAATATCAATACCTCACATTCGGCATTGAGTCTCGACTGTCTTCTTAGTTCGACATACACTCAACTGATTCAAGTTCGTCGGTTAAGCTGAGGTTTGATGCAGTTATCCACAAACTTAATGGTTGGCGCTTGAGACTTCAGTTCCTCCTCAATTTATGATCTCCATCTTAATGGCTTCTTCGTCGGTTGGGTTAAGTAATCCAAGAAGTTGGCAAAGCATCTTGAATCGCATCTCCACCAAGGCTTCATGAAGATGTCAGCTCACTGAATGTCACTGTGAATTTTCTCAACAATGAAATCTTTCTTTTCTACAAGATCACGGATGAAGTGATGTCTTATGTCGATGTGCTTAAATCTGGAGTGATGAACTGGGATCATCATGATGGCTATAGCACTCAAGCTGTCGCAATAGATGAGAACTTGTCCGGTCTTTGCTTCATAGTCTTTGAGCTGTTGCTTTAACTAGAGAATTTGCATGCAGCAAGTGCCTATTGCCATGTACTCTGATTCAGTTGTAGAAGTGGCGACACACGCCTGTTTCTTTGAGAACCAAGATACCAACTTGCTTTCCATGAACTGACAATAACTTGAAGTTGATTTCCTATCAACTCTGTCTCCAGCTAAGTCTGCATCTGAGTAGTTGGTCAGTTCAATGTTATTATCAGTAGGGTACCACAGTCCCATGTGAACTGTCCCTTTCAGGTATTTGATGATATTCTTTGCTGCTTGCAAGTGAGTTTCCCTAGGCTCAACTTGGAATCTTGCGCACACTCCAACTACATAGGAGATGTCTAGTCGACTAGCAGTGAGGTAAAACAACGAACCGATGATCCCTCGATACTTCTTGGCATCAATTGGTTTCCCTTCTTGACCGGGGTCAATTTTCTAGTTGGTGTTCATCGGGATCTTCATTGTTTTGCTGGATTCCAGTCCAAATTTAGTAGTTAGTTCCATCGTATATTTGGACCGATTGATAAAGATTCCTTCTGGCGACTGTTTTACTTCCAGTCCAAGGAAATAGTTCATATCTACCATCTTTGACATCTCAAACTTTTCCTTCATGAGTTGGGAGAACTTCTTACAGAGAGCTTCGGACTCAGATCCAAACATGATGTCGTTAACATAGATTTGTACCACCAGGATGTCATTATCAACTTTGATGGTAAAGAGGGTTTTGTAGACTGAGCCGCGAATAAATCCTGACTCAATAAGAAAGCCGCATAGTATATCATACCATGCACGTGGAGCCTGTTTCAGTCCATAAAGGGCTTTCTTCAACTTGTAGACTCTACCATCACCAGTCTCAAATCCGGGAGGTTGTTCTACATAGACATATTCTTTAATTTTGCCATTCAGAAATGCGCACTTTACATCAATCTGATAATGTCACAACCCGAATTCAAGTGTGTAGGAACGACTAGAATCCATTGGACAGTGAAGGTGAAACCATGAAACAATACTCAACTCAACAAGGGATCATGCTTAGGAACAAGAGAATATAGATTGAAAGCGAAAATAAATTACAACATGCTTTCAATTTTTAACTCGAATAAACGAGCAATGATAAATAATTCAAGTGTCGCAAAACAAGTCAAATATCTCCATCCAAGTCAAGTAGAAATTAGGGAAAAGCGGGAAATAGTTTCGAGCACAGGGCTCATTGTATCGACACCAATATTAGAGTAAAAGTGTAAAAACAAATAAACATTGTATTTGCAGCGGAATTCTCAAACTCAAGTCCCAATAATTACATGTATGAAGACATGCAATTGCAAGCTTAAACAAAAACGACTTGACTTATTGTAATACACTGCCGAGAAAGTCCGCGCCATCCTCATCCAAGCTAACCTGCACATTTAGAAAACACATGCAGGGCTGAGTACTTCGTACTCAATGAACACATGCCAAAACAATTGAAAACTTGCTCATTAGAGCTATATAATTGAACTTGCCTTGCCACTGCATCACAAGTGTTAGTACAGTTAAAACATTTTACTTGTAAATGCAAAAACATTTTCTTTCCTTGAAACAGCTGCGCAGTCAACATATATATAACAATAGGAAGGTATAAATCAATCTACCACATCATCTCTGTGTCGAGAAGTAGGCCTCATTCTCAAACACTGTGATTGTCCTAATCGAAGCAAGGCTCACAGTCACTTTACATAATTCAAATAACAACACGTGTGTTCCTGTCTCACACATGATAATAACTCAAGTAGATGATCAAACGTACCATAACTCAGATAAAATGGCAAGTCAATTAATTTAAAACCTCACATAATAATAATCATTAAGTAATAGCATCTAATAGTTCTCAGTTTATAAAGCCCACTTGACTGAGTAGGGTTAGTCGGTTAGCTTCCTTCTTCTTCTTCTGCTACTTCTCGGTCCCGCTCGTTCCTTCAAAAATAACATCTTATAAGGACGAGACTACTTACTCGAAAAACTAAACGAGTTCTAACGCTCGGCTGAAGGACTTCTACTTGACTCGGATTTCTTAACTTATCTCGGCTCGACTAACTCGATCTTTCTCGGTTTCTCAACTCTACCCAAGTACTAAACCAAAACTTAAACAATTCAAAAAAATCGAGAATTCACTATTCACAACATAAACTTCGTATTTCTCGATTTCTCGAGTCAAGCGAACTCAGAAAATTATGACATTAATTCTCAGTTACTAAAATCACAAATCATTCACATTCAAACTTTCACATCAAGAATCACATTCACAGATAGATAAACGACTGACTTCGATAAATAGTCGGAAAAAGAAAAATTTTCAAATACCCACAATATTGTAGAAAAATTCCAGAAAATCAAATAAATTCACATAAGCACTCATATCAACTCAGAATTTCATTTAAGTCTCACTATAGTCTTATACTGGCTCATTGTTGCTCGACTTTTAAACTTGAAAAATAAAAGTCTTCGAATTTTAACTAAAGCAGTCCCGTTATTCTTAAAATAAATCAAGGAATTCAATTATGAAATCAAATTCAAAATCCGAAACCTTAGGCAAATTTTCTCTGATTAAAGTCTACGTCACTTTTTTCTCGTAAAACGTGCACATGCTCGGAAAATTATCAAACTTGACAATTCGACTCAAAATAATTCTAATTGACTAATTACTCGATTAATTTCACTTTATCTCGCTTTTAACTTACAAAATGCTCGATTTTTCATTCTTAACTTAATTTCTTTATAACTTTAGCATACGAACTCCGATTCAAGAATTTCAAGAAGTTAACTTAGTTATTTTTATTCCACTTTCATCATCTAATCATCAAATTCGTCATACAACATCAAGAACTTAACATCTCATGCTTCATTTCTTCATAAAGATATACTTTTCATATATATATATATATATATATAGGGATAGGATCTAGTGAAAAATAGCCCTTAAAGTGAGAAATAGGAATAAATTTGGACCACACATCTAAAAAAAAGGGCGGGCGCGTGAGATACACTCGCTGGTGTGTGTAGCTCACGCGCCATTTTTTTTTTCTGGGCGATTTTTCTTAAAACATAGTGCATCTAGATACACTGTGTGGTGCATCTCGTTACACATTGTGGTGCATGTCCGATTTTTTTTTTCAGTTTTTTGTTTTTCAAATTTTTTTTAACATTTTTTTTCTCGGCTCCGCCTTAAAGCATAGTGCATTTCCTTACACCTAGTGGTGCAACTGTCCCGTGCATATTAGTACACGTAGTGGTGCATCTCATGAACCACAATGTGGTAGATGCACCACACTTTACAATGAGATGCACCACAATGTGAAACTAGATGCACCATGCGTTGACATGAGATGCACCCAGCTTTACGGAAAAATCAAACCTAAAAAAAAAAAAACTGAAAATTTTTTGTTCGGATGCACCGCCCTTCTTAGCGAGATACAACAAATGAGTGGCTGGGATTGATTCTCATTTCTTAGGATAAGGGCCATTCTTATATGACCCTATTTTCATTGATCAAGAAAGATGATGGAGAGATGAACTTCTTGATCTTAATCAAACCATAATCAGACAAGGAACTCGATTCTTACTTGAGATGGAAGGTTCGATTGATCAAGTCTTGATTCCACGCAACTTGAAGCTCCAACTTCAACTCATCAATGGAGAAAATAGCTTGTATGTGTGTGTGTGTATGGCTGTCGATGGGAAGGGAGAGAGAAGGGGTGATGTCGGCTAAGAGAGAGAGAAGAGAGGGAGAGAGAACGTAAAGAGAGAGGGAGAGATCGACGAGAGAGAGTGGAGAGTGGGAGAGCGTGAGTTGAGAGTAAGAGTAGGATAGATTTATTAGATTTTAGGTTGCACCCATTAGTCAAAAACGCGATATAAAAATCACTGGAAGAAAAAGTTTTCCGATGCAAAACAACCCTACTTTTTCATTCAACTCTCAAACGACTTAAAACTCACCACGACTCTTTCTCGACATCGAAAAGCTCTCTACTTCGTCTCATATCTCACCAAATAAATCAAAGAATCCAAAAATTCAATTTTCAAATCAAAATTTCGAGCAACGAATAAAATATCGGAAATCACTATTCATATTAGGGTTCTTGAAATATTAACTCAAATCTTACTCAGACAATCTCAGACGACTCTCAAATATATCTTAAAGCTTCTAAAAGAATTTGTATACTCAAAAGACACTAATTAGAAGAAATTCTGAAAAACTTGATGAATAGTGAAAACTCGGGAAAAGTTACTATTTATCGGAAAACGAAACTTCTCATAATTCTCTAAAATTTTAAGTCAGACTCAAACTCATATAATCATACTCAATCAATTCATCACACATTCGATGCGGATAACCGAAATGAGAAAAATCACATAAAGGCACTCAAGGGCATTTTAGTAATTTCAAAAGAAAATCTCTTTTCTCGGAAATTTTTATCACACACAAGCACATTATTAGGGCATATAAACTCAATCAAGATGAACTTAAAGACTTATAAAAGATCGGGGTATTACAGATAAACCTTGAATTTGTGGTAAGCGGCGTAGGCTAGGAAGATTCTGATTGCTTCTAGGCGTGCAACTGGAGTGGAGGAGTCTTCAAAATCTATTCCTTCTTGCTGGCAATATCCTTGTGCCACCAATATAGCCTTGTTTTTGACAATATATCCAATGGCGTACCTCTTATTTTTGAATATCCATTTCAGGTCAATTACATTAACTCCTTCATGTCTTTCAACGAGTTCCCACACACAATTTCGTAGGAACTCGTTCAGTTCTTCTTGCATGGCATGTGTCCAATAGATGCATCCTAAGGCTTCCAGAATATCCTTAGGTTCTGGAACATCTGTAACATAGCATGATACCATGGCTACATCTCCATTCTGTTCAAGCGTACCAAGATGTCACAGCCCGAAATCCGGTGTGTAGGAACGACCAGACTCCCTTGGAGTGTGAAGGTGAAACCATCAAATAAACATACCATTTTCTGTCACAACTTAACCCGATATGCGACAGTAACTAAACTCTATCGAATAAAGAATGTGAAACCATCAGATAACTTGACTCGATAAGAATCATGCTAGGAATTAAGAGTTTAATATTTGGAAACGATAACAAATATAAACATGCTATCAAGTGATAACTCATCAAAGATCGAGCATAATTAATTTACATTGGTTCCACGAAAATATAATAATAAGTATCTTGACTCCAAATCAAGATCGTATGAAAGTCAAACGGGGATTAAGAAATTGTTTCGAGCACATGGCTCATTGTAGCATTACCATATCAGAGTATTTCAAAAATATAACTTATCAAACGAGATAACCATAAGTTCATCAAAAGATTATTATGCAGCAGAGACATCATTTGCTCTTGACAACTACATGTATGAAGACATGTAATTGCCAACTCGACTTTCAGCAGAAAACACACCACCAAGAATCACCCTCACCATCCTCATCCATAGCTAACCTGCACGTTTAAAAATACATGCAGGGCTGAGTACGAACACATTGCCAAAAAACATTTTAAAAGCTTGCTCTTAGAGCTATATAATTGAACTTGCCTTGCCACTGCATCACAAGTGTTAGAACATTTGAAAACATTTTACTTGTGAATGCATAAAATTATTTTCCCTTTAAAGATGTGCGCACACAATTTTATATATAAGGTATGAATCATCTACCACATCAACATTGTGCTGAGAAGTAGGCCTCCTTCTCAGACACTGTGACCGGCTAAACCGAACTATAGCTCATAGTCACCATCATTAATCAATTAACTACACGTGGGTTCCTGCCTCACACAGGATATAATAACTCATGTTGATGATAAAGCATACCAAACTCAGATAAATGACAAGTAAATTAATTTAAAAGCTCACATAATAATAATCAATACGTAATAGCATTCATCAGAGTTTTGATTTCAGAAAAGCCCACCTAACTTCTGGTATGTTGAGTCGAGGTAGCTTACTTTACGCTTTCCGACTACTTCTCAGTCCCGCTTGGCCCTTCAATAATGACATCGATTAAGATCGAGTTTATCGACTCGAAAAATGCAAGATAGACTTAGGGCTCAGCTAAAGGACTTCTACTTGACTCGTATTTCTCTTATCTTATTTTTATTTCTCTACATTGATATCCTTCTCAGTTTCTCATTCTCGGATTATCGTCTTTACTCGGTTTCTAATAAATCTCAAACTCGGATTCTTATTTCTAGAAAATAATATTTTAATCTTCACACAAAATGAGAAGTTACTATTTATCTCATCTTATACTTCTCAAGTTATTAAGTTATATAAACTCAAATATCATAACATTATATCTCAATTATCAATCACAAATCATTCATGTCTTAGTCAAGCATTCACTTTAAAAGTCAAACATTCACATCATATAAATGATTATTTCACAAATAAGTAGGTTAATAAAACACTACTTAGGCACATTAAAATCAATCATTTACATCATAATCGAACATTTAGTTCAATAATCGAACACTTATATCAATGATCAAACATTCACTTTAATAATCGAGCATTTACTTCAAATAAATGATTTATTTCACATTATAATCAAGTTTTCACATCAAACTCAAACATTTTCATTACAATCGAGCATCTATATCAATAATCAAACATTTATATTAAATAAATGATTAACTTCTCAAGTAAGTAGGTTAATAAGTTCCTACTTAATCATATTGTTTCAATCAAATATAGTCACTCAAAAATAATTTGCATTTCCAACATAGTTAACTGATAACTCGTTACAGCTCGGCTCTTAATTTGAAAAACTTATAGCTTTGAACTTTTAACGAAAATAGTTTCGTTATATAATAACAGCTCAAATAATAATTATTATTTTTGAATTTAATATTCAAACTGCTATTTAATATTTGTAGACTCTAAAATACATCGTCATTTTCTCAAAATACGAACTCATACTCGTATATACTTCTCAACTTAATACTTAACATCCAATAATTACTACTATTTAATCCTTTTCTTTATTTAAAAACTTAATTTTCATTTTTATTAAACAAAAACTCGTTTTTCTTTTCAAATCTTTGACGCTCGATAACTTTTACGTCTTAACTCCTTTTTAAGTGATTCAAAAAGCAATCTTGCTTATTTCTACTCAAACATCATAATCTAATCACTTAACACATCATACATCATCAAGAAATTAACATTCAAATATTTATAACTTAATAAACTCATTTTTCTCATATATCACGTATACTTGCTCGTGTTTCAACTTCTCTTCTTCATTTACTTAACATTTCATACCATCACTTTAATATCAAAGCATACTTAAGAATTTAAGCATCTACTTATAACTCATATTACTCAATACTTTCCATTTTTCAAGAAATATTCTATTATTTGAATATTTTAGTTTTATTATTATTTCTTCAATAATATTTCTACGGTAATTGAGAGAGAGAGAGAGTTAGAGGAGAGATGAAAGTTGAAGATGAGTATGATAAGTGTGAAATGAGGGGATGAATTTGGTTAAGAGAGAGAAAGAGATAGAGAGAGAGAGATTGGAGAGAGAGAGGGGCCAATGTGTTGGCTAAAGGAGAGAGAGAGAGTGACTCCCACTCTCTTGGGTGAGAGTGAAATAGAAATAAACCAATAATTAGGGATAGGTTTTGGATAATCATGCAGATTTTATCTGCTAAAAACGCTCGGAATAAAAAGTTTTCCGGTAGAAAATATCCCTATTATTTTATTATATCTCCCAATCATTTAATAATTTTCCTCGACTCTTTCCCGACATCGAAATTCTCTCTACTTCGCCTTATATCTTCCAAAATATATTAAGGAATCTAATTATCTAATTTTCAGATCAATATTCCGTCTAACGAAGAAAAACTTAAAAATTCTCCGACTTATCTCAAAAGTCTTAGAATAAATTCTAGATTCAAATGAAACTAATTACACTAAATTCGGAGTGGGTCGATGAATAGTGATTTCTCGTTTTAGGTTACTATTCATCTAAAAACAAAACTTCTCAAAATTTTCCGGAATTTATACTCAAGCTCAAACTCATATAATAATGCTCAAACAATGCATCACATACTTGATTCGAATAATCGAAACAAGAACAATAACCTAAGAGCACATAAGGGCATTTTCATCATTTCACAAGAAAATTTATTTTCTTGGAAATTTTTAGCACTCAAAACACATCATAAATGCATATTAACTTATTTAAGACGCACTTAAAGACTTAGAAAAGTTTGGGGTATTACACAAGAAGTGTGAGTTCAACTGCGAATTGCGCATGCAGAGTCGTTTTTGTCAGTTGGATCTTCCGACTGATTGAGCTGAGATGAGGCTTGAGCTGAGCCATCCACTGCATGTGCTGATCTTATTGTTCGAACACCAGCTTCAAGACTTCCTATCACTGTATCTCTGACATGGTCTTCAAACCATCTTTTATTTTTCCTTGCTCTCTTGGCAGCTTCTAGCAGAGAAATGGAGTAGTCTTGGCGTCGTGGAGAGGTAGGTCCAGCTAGGCTTGGTTGACCATCTTCTGGTGTAGTTCTATTCTCATTTAGAGAAGAATGAACTAGGGACCCGGTAGGTTTTGGACTTGGTTGCTGGTCCTCTACAGTCTAAGTATCCTTCAGGGATGATACTGGACAGGATGGATCTAGAGTTCCCCCTTGAGTTGAGACGGGTTCTTCTGTCTCATCTTCCGAAGAGTAAACTTTTCCTTCTTCTGTTGACCACACCAATGGTTCAACCAAATTATTCTGCCTCTGAACTTGTGATCTTGTCAGAGTGGCTGGTGCTAATGAATTTTCTTCGATCACCTGCAATTTTGCCTGGTCCCTGCACTCAAAGGTAGATTCATCAAAGCTAAAATGAGGTGTTATCTCCACAATTTTGGAGTTGTTGTTGAAAACTCTATAAGCTTTAATCTTCACAGCATATCCCAAGAATATACCTTTGACAACTTTAGGCTAAAAAATTTTTAACTGAGCTTTTCCATTATTATGGATATAACACTTAGAACCAAAAATACGAAGATGGGATAGATTAGGCTTCATGTATGTCCACAGTTCGTAAGGAGTTTTCCCATGATGTTTTGTTAGAAGGGATCAGTTCTGAGTATAGCACGTTGTATTGACTGCCTCAGCCCAAAATCTTATTTGGCAAGGCTGAGCTTGTCAGCATGGATGTTGCAGCATCCTTCAGTGTTCTGTTGAGTCCATTCTGCCGTGGAGTCCTTGTGGTTGAGGTTTGGTGAGTTATGCTTTTCTTCTCACAATACTCAATGATAGTCTCATTGAGGAACTCAGTTCTGCGATCAGATCCGATGGAGACGATGGATTTCTCTTGTTGGTTTGCGAGTCTATCCATCAACTTTGGCAATTTTTCTCTCGTCTCATTTTTGTGAGCCATGAAGATCACCCATATGTACCTAGAGTAGTCATCAGTAACTACGAGGCTATACTCCTTTTCACATAGGCTCTTGGGGGTGATCGGACCGAAAAGATCCATGTTGATCAGTTGCAGAAAACGATCTGTTGATGGCATCATCTTGAGACGAAATGATGCTCTAGCCAACTTTTCTAGTTGACATGCACTACAGAGATGCGTAGGACTGAACTTCAAGTCCAGTATTTCATCTGCGTGCTATTGGCGAGCTAAGTTGTTCATGGTTTTGAAGTTGAGGCGGTTGAGCCTTTTGTGCAACAGCCAGCTTGTTTCTGAGCTACTCTTGGACCCTAAGCATGTTTCTGAAGGACTGCTCATTCAGTCTTAGTAATATACACCACCTGATGAAGATCGTCTACCATATAAAATAATTTGCTAGGTCTTGACATCCTTCACCTTGTATTCCTGTGCACTAAACTTCACAAAAAATCCATTATCACAGAGTTTGCCTATGGAGAGCAAGTTATGCTTCAATCCATCGACCAAGAAAACATTATTAATAGTCACTGAGTGAGTTTCGAAGGTACCCATCCCTTTGGTTATGCCTTAAGAGTTGTCACCGAAAGTAATAATTGGACCTTTGTGAAACTTAATGTCTTTCAGTATATTTCCGTGATGCGTCATGTGCTTTGAGCATCCACTGTCCATGATCCATACTGTTCTTGCAACCCTTTTCTTCCTCAGTTTATCCAGTACCTGCAAAACACAAGACAAACATTTAGGTCCCCAATCTTAGTTAGGTCCTGGGAGGTTAGTGACTTATGTTTCCTTGATGACTCGAACTGTATGATCAGTTCGAATCACTTTCCATTCTTCATCCATATAGACAGCTATCTAAGTTGGCTTAGGTGCATGAGTTGTCCAGTTCCTTAGTGGATACCCTTGTCTTCTGGGAGCATAGTTTCGACCTGGCTAATTTGGTCAATTTCTTCTTGATGAGAATCGTCTGGGAGGGAATCCAAACGATCTAGCTCCTTGAGCATATTTGTATTGTGGATAATTTGGACCAGAATATTGGTCTCCGAAGTTTCCATGTCTTTGATATGCTTGCTGGTAGTGGTGCGGCACTCGGAACGTCCGATAATAGAAGTAAGGATTATCCCAGTTTGGATACCTTTGGTGTTGATGCTGAGCTGAGTGGTTGTGTGACCTGCGTCTGGGCTGATTCCGCCTTGACTGCGAAGGTCCTTCTAGTCTGTTCCCCCTCGCTTTGTGACATCGGGATCTAGACTTCTTTGAGGATTTTTCTCAGCATCTCTTGATATACCAACTTCATGCTCCTTAGGTTCTTCAAGTTGAACTTTCTTTCCTTTATCCTTCACAGGAGTCTCAATAGTCTGAGGAATAACTTGAGTCTCTTGAACTGCGACTTCGACTGAGTCTTGATGGACTTAAGGTGTCTCAGTCGGTGATTGGCTTGCCTTGATGAACTGACCTGGTTTGGATCTAGTGTTCATCTCCGCGTTGTAGCCAAGTCCTCCTACGCAGTTGAGAGGTCTCTCATTGTTTGTCATGCTCTCTAGAGCGGCGCTCGAGAAATGAAGGGACACTATCTTCTCATGTGCATATTTGAGTTCAAACTGCAACTGAGAGATGTACTCAACATGTGTCCTCATCATATTGGTCAAGTTGATGACCTGGCTGTTCGTAGAGTGAGCAACTTCTTCATGGAGTCTTCAGTTTTTCTTCACGAGCTTTTCTATGTCTTGATCCTTCATGATCAGCTCATTGCTCATGTTGTCGAACTCTGCTTGGAGGTCTTTGCACTGTTTAATTTGAGTAGTGCACAACCTGCTCAGTTGTTCGACCTCATCCCAGGACGGTTGAATATCTTCGTCCAATTTACCTGCACGCTGGTTAGCAGTAGGAAAAAAATGAGAGGGATGAAGAGAAGAGTTTACCTCATCCGTTGACTCTTTTGACAGTGTCACTAGACATACATCTTTTCCACTAGAGCTTGATAGAGAGTCCACCTCTTCTCCTTCGCTGTCGGAGTAGACATCGGTGTCTTCAACTTTGTCCTCAACGATCATGGCCTTGGATTTTTCCTTATCCTTTCCTCGGAGGTCACCTCGATCCTTTCTGTAGAGGTCAGGGTAGTTGGCTTTGAAGTGTCCTGATTTACCGCACTCAAAACATCCATCACCTTGAGATTTGGAGGGAGTTTCTGAAGAGCTCCGCCTGCTCTTGTTGTTCCTCTTGTATTTGTCCAGCTTGGCATTCATGTCATCAAGCTGCTTTGACATTTCCTCGATCTTCTTCAGTAGATCGGATCTGCTCAGTCGATGTCTGGTTGATGAGTCAGCTAACCTGGATGGTCTGGTGAACATGGATCGAGCCGTTTTATCTCGAAGCGCTACTAGCTTGGTCACTGAGCCTTGCTCCATTGAGTCAACTTTCTGAAGATTGACACGCTTCAGTTTCAGTCGGAGGATGTCATACTCATTCGCCTTGAGAATGGAGAATAACTTCCCAGGCTTCATCGAACTGAGGTCACTCTGATTTTGATGGACAACTCGGTAGACAGCCCAATCTTCACCGAGTGTAGAGAGAACTTTCAAGTTCATCTCCCGTTGAGAGTACTACCCCTTCTTTATACTCTCAATATCCATGATGATTGAGACGACCGTCGTTTAGTCACGTACAAATTATATTTATAATTATCCTATTTCCCACTATCAGAATAACTAGCAGCAAGTGTAGAGTCGATCCCACGAGGAGTTGGTGTAGCTTTCTCTTTGGTCACGGGTCATCCAAAGGTTTTGGGTTCTGCACGGACTTGTCTTGGCCAAACAGGAAAAATAAATCTAAACTAAAGCATAAATAAAAGATAAAGACAAACCTGGATCTAGGTGTTAAGTCGATTGCATAAACAAGACGTCTTCATTGATGCAAGGATATATGGTACGTATGTGTGTCAAAGGTTATAGGCAAACCGCGTCATAGTCCTACTGTCACGTTGTCACGCCTACAAAATCACAATCTGCCCAATTTGTCCTTACTTGTGAATCCTGTGTGGCATTCCCACCCCAGTCTTCCTAACTTGCCCAACTCACCCCCAAGCATTCCTCAAGGGGCAAAGATTGAAACAAGCAGCTTTGGGCACTAGACGAACCCGTTCCGGCCCTATGAGATACGAGGATCCCGCTCCGACTTTTCACCAGCGCCAGCGTACTTCGTTCGGCTCCGCCCAAGTTCAACCTGAGATTTGCCGCCCTCAAAGAGCATGAGGCAAACCTCTCCTAGTCCCTATTGGTCTAAGCTACCTCCCTTTAAAGGAACCTGCCGCCCTCCAATTACGCACTGGCCACATGAACTCTTAGCACAAACAGACCACTTTGAAATCATTGCCTAACGCCTCGGGAACACACATATATATAGCTTTCCCCTTGCCCAAATCAACATCACAATTTAATGCTTCTACAGCGTCATCTTGCCCAAACGTAGATTTGTATAACTACCTAGGCATAAAGTAAATAACAAGAAAAGAAAGAACGAAATAGAAAAAGAACTATAATTAAAATAAATTCGGACGACACAAACATCGTCGGCAACAAAGTACAAAAGTTAGTTTGCCCCCGAAGGGTCAAACTCTCGAACAAAAGAAAGAAAACCCTAGACTAAAGAAGATAAAGAACTAAAAAGATTCAAAGTAAAAGCGATACATATGGCTTGCTATCTAGGAGTATTTATAGAGGTGAAATTCGTAGGTCTTGGAGGTTCAACCCATTAAGTAAGTTGGTTACAATTAGGTTTGGGCGAGCTGTCTGCCAGCTGTCAGCTTCTGTTGACCAAGAGACTTTTCTTATTTAGCAGATTTTGATATGGACGAATCTTCATGGATAAAGATGAAATTAATTCCTTCCTCGTTGGCTACTTGGATAAGGTTGATCTCTTACTTGGTTTGCACTCTTCCCTTGTAGATTAATCTCTTTCTTGCGCCGCACTCTTTCTTGATATGCTGAATTGTCGCAGATCTCTATGCCTAAGACATGTACTCCTGCCTCTTTACTGTGCTCAGCCTTACGCCTTGGCCATTTTACATCTCTTCTTGCCCAAATGACTTGATCCCGCATGGTACTTGATTTGGTCAAGTTGTGAATTGAGCAGCTTTAGTTCTGAATGTCTGCTTCCTTGCCCAAGTTGCGAGCATCATTTCCTTGCGCAAAGTGCTTCGTATCTGTGCCCAAAATGTCTTTTGTGGAATTTGGTCTTTTTTTGCCCATTTCTGCCCAGTTTTTTCACGGTTTGCCCTGTACGTCCCTGCCTTCACAACGTATCCTCCCAGACATTAAAGACAAACAAAAATATACAAAATGACTCGATCTAGACCTAAAATAAGACTTGAAAATCATGCAAAATTTGGTTTCATCAATGATCTCTTTGAATCTCAGCTCCATCTTGTCGATGGACTCATTGACAAACAAAGCGAAGTTCTCATACTTCTGACAAACAAAGGTGAACTTATTCTCCTTAATCTCATCAGAACCTTTACAGAGAGAAGCAAGAGCTTCCCCTATCTCCTTGGCAGTCTCGCAAGAGATGATCTTCGGGAGGTAGGCTTTCCCAACGGTGGATGAGATGATACTTTTGGCAATATCATCCAGTTGGGGAATATCTTTTTTCTCCTTGGAATAATGCTCTGGATCTTTGAAATTGAGCTTGGTGGTCAAAATCCTATCTCCTGGAGCAGTGGAGAGAACTGTGACTGACTGAGTCACTCAGATGGGTCCTTCTGCAATAGTTTCCCACATCTGATGATGTCTGGCGGTCAATGCCATCTTCAGTCTGAACATCCATGTAGAGTAATTGTACGTCCACAGTGAACTTCGATAAGCTTCCAAGCAACATCGGGTTCATCGTTTCTGCACAGCACAAGAAGAAAATACGCAAATATGCAATAGAATGCACTAAGAGGTTTTCAAAGATCTGTTCAGTTGACCACTGAAAAATTTTGACTCACACCTCGTGAACCAGAGTCAGCAGTTTTTGAACCACTGTTCTGATATCACTTGATGGTCCCGGTAATAGGTAACTGGTGTATGGGGGGGGGGGGGGGAATACACCAGTATGGATTTTTAAAACAATAAAAAATCAAGTTAATGATTCTTCAAGAACTTAGCAGTTCAATTGACTCGACAACTGTAAACGACAATTGGAGGATTCACACAGTTGGGTGCAAAATTAACTTCTTTGACTGAGGGTCAGCTGTGTAACATCAACTGAGGTTTTATTAGAGTTATTATTTTGCGGAAATTGGTGGTTTAAACTCGTTACATAAACTGAAAACCTTTTCGAGGGAAGGTCAAGTTCCCTAAAACCTTTTTAGTGCAAGTAAAACGTTTGTATGCAAGTCAGTTGGTTAGGTAACTGAAAGTCAAGAGACACAGTATTTTAACATGGTTCGGAGATCAACCTCCTACGTTCACGACTTTCTTTTCGGGGAAGCAATCCACTAAATAAGTTTAGGTGTGCTTATCAAACGTTCCACTTGGTTTACGTGTACCAAGCAACCTAACCAGTTTGATTACGGGTTCAAACCAAACCTTACAACACTTTTACGAGCAAGTGCATAGCCTACAATTCTTTTCCGGGCAAGAACAAAGCCTACAACTCTTTTGCGGGCAAGAGCAAAGCCTATGTCTTAGATTACGGCTTCTAAGGGGCCTAGTTTCTTTGATTATGGGTTAAAAGAAATGCCTGGGGGTTTGGGGGTTTCCAACTATGAAGCCCGCTACACTGTGAACAGTGGAGGCTTCTTCCTAAGATTAAGAGACTCAATCTGCAAGAGAGAGTCTACTTACTAACAATGCAAGAACTTGTTAGCTTGTTGTATGCATTAACTCATGCATGCAGATAGAGGTTTTAGGAGATTGAAGGGCTCATGTGAAAAGGTGGTGCAGGCAGGGGTTTGCTTGTAAATAACTTGTTTCTGCTGTGATGATCATAGCCGTTGATGAAGTTTGTTGGATTCTAAACTGATACTTTAAGCATATAAAGTTAAGATTATTACTGCAACACTAAGCATAGTTAATAGCACAGAGAATATAAACTGAGCAAAGTAAAGAACACACAAAATGGCAACCCAGTTCGGTTAAACAACCTACGTCTGGGGGGCCACGCCCAACACCAAAGAGAAAATGAATCCACTATTAGAAGTTGTGATTACAGAGGATTTGACACATATAGGTCATCCACCTTATGCTACCTATTCACTCACTCATTCCTAACACCACGTGAATTTGTGATTGTTCTAGCTACACTCTCACAATCTAAGTTTAAGCCACGGTCAACACCTAACTCTCTTTATAAAAGTGTTTATATGAAATAAACTCTCAAGAACGTGCACACAATGAAAATACCCTCAAGGAGAGTATATGCACGAAATAATAAATTGTCAACGGCCAACCCTCACAATGTTGATGTCGAATATATATATAGGTTTGAAACCCTAGATCTCTTCGCTATCATGTATATCTTCTTAGATCTTCTTTCCTTGTGAGGATAAGGCTTGGGGAACACGTCTGATATCTGCTTGATAAGTTTCTTGTCCGCATCTATCATAATTATGGAAAAGATCCCACAAAATCCGTGCAGATAAGCAAAGTCTCTGCCAGACTATTCCAGGTTCCTGTAGCACAGACACAAGCACACATAACAGAGTTTGTTCTACGCAGGAGCTTCCACACTTGAGCTATACTTTTGGCTACATAAACTTTGCCAACATATTTGAGCAGTATCGCCTCTTGAGCAGCAACACCTCAAATTCCAACAATCTCCCCCTTTGGCATTTAAGTAGACAAAACTAATCATCAAGAAAACAATCAAACATAAGCAACTTCATACCTTCGAATTCTCCAAGTCAGAACATGTATGAAATATGCCAAAGCTCCCCCTCCAACGAACAACTGGAGAAATTAAGTTGAACTTCCCCTTAATCAAAGTATGGAGTAAAAACAGATCACCAAAACAATAAGTTATAAACCGGGAAGCTTATTCTTCTACTCCCCCTTTTTGTCTAACAGAAATGACAAAGCAGGGGGAGGTTCATCAACCAATCTTTAGAAATACTGGAATCCCTTTAGCTTGATAGCTCGAGCAGATGTCTGAAGGTCATCTTCATCATCTTCAGTTTGGGTATCTTCATCACCCAAATCTTCTTCAGCATCTTCAGCATCATTATCAGTTGCATCATCATCATCATCATCATCATCATCATCTTCTACATCTCCTTACACAGATCCTGCATCATGTAGTGCCAATCCAGATGGCACAACTTCTCCTCCAGCAAAGACTGCATTGGCATCATTGAGCAATGCCGCAATCTCATTCTTGCGCATATGAAGCCTCTTCATTTGGAACAAGACAGAATTGTACTCACGTTCCAACTCGCGCATCATCCTTGTAGAAATAGCCCAAAGATTAGGCTCACTTAGCACAGGCGCTAGCACAATTGACGTCAGCTTCTTCCTTTCCACGATGCGGACAGAGGGACCCTCAATGTCCTTGGGATGAACAACTTTATTGAATAGCTTGTCATGTATGACAATGCTCTTCGGTGTACACTTGGAATGTTCGCCAACGTACATCACATCAGGGAATTGCGATGAGATGTAACCAAAGCTTAGACCAGGATAGCCTAACGCCTTAGGCTTCTTCAACTTTCCAGCATGTTGAGTGACGTGGTCGAAGACCAAACGTCCAAAATCAAAGGGCTTGAAGTGCCCTATTCCATACAACACCCTTGTTGTTTCTTGACTAACTGTAGCAGTGTGAGAGATGGGGCACCAATTCCTTACCTCAATCTTGTTCAAGATCGCATACTTCTGTGACAACATAGAGGAACTAATGGACATGTTCTTCCTCCAACTCCGGTACACACCATGAGTAATTTCAGCAGCAATTGTGTCAAGAGACACATCCTCCTCTTCTACACTAAAATCATCACGCCCAACAAAAGCAAAAATAATAGCAGGGGAGAAATTGAGATACCTTTTACGAATGTAAGACTTGTAGTGGTTGCAAAAGAAAGGATCAACAATACTCTTTGACAAATTGCAATAAAATTCCAGCACAACTGCTCGTACAAACCTTCGAACGTTCAACCCAGTACCCTCCAAATCTTGTTCCTTTACAGGTTGCTCGTACACCAGCTTCCTGTGGATAACATTGTTCCAAGCTTCAACATGTTCATCAGATTTGAACTTGAGAGTATCTTGAACTGCCTTTGTTCTTTGAAGAGGATCGACAGAAAACATATGTCTCCTTGATGATGTGGTAGATGAGGCACCATGGTGAGCATCGGAAGAAGCTCCTTGATGAGAAGCTTCATGCTCCGAATTTCCAGCATCGCTATGCATAGCATCTTCTGGCCCAAACTCAACATCGATGGGCTAATCTCGATCCACTTCTTCTTTAAGCTTAGTAGCAGCCTTCTTCTTCTTCTTGGAAGATTCACCAACCTTCCCTTTTTGGCCTTTGTAGCACGGGCAGCAGCAGCAACAACCTTCATCTTGGGAAGTTGACCCCTTATTTGAGTATTAGAGGTCGCAACAGGTTCATTAATCATCAAGGGGGATTCCTCAATTCTGACCTTCTTTCTGGGCAGGTCAACAAGTTTGCGAAGACGTCTCTTAGATGACTTCTTCTTGGCAGTTGGCACAGCCTCTGGATCAAGATTTTCCACATCAGCCATCACATCATCGATCGCAACTTCATCTACATGAATCTCTTCCTCAGCAGCAGTGGATTCCTTCTCAACTTCTTGAAAGACAGAAATCACCGGAGGGATAGGGGCTTGTTCTCTCACCGCTTGAGAACAACCGGTGGAAGATGCAGGTCACCGGAGAATAGATCAGGAAGTTGAAGACTTTGATGGTCGTTTCTTCCTCGAATGTAGGACATGACGATGTAAGGGGTATTTTGCAATGCTCTTCGACTTGTTGCAGTAGAATTCCAGCACAACCCAGCGCACGGGGTAGATCATCTGGTCTCAGATAGCCTCGTGCAACAGTACATCAAGGTCAGTTTTTTTTAGATCCTTCTTTCCTCATAGATTGCTCTACCACCAGTCTCTTGTTGAGCACATCATTTCAAGCCTCAACATGCAAAGTGACTCTCTACTTCTGGTTAGATTTAAACCCGGTACAAACTCCAAAATTGGAGTTGACTTATGTTCTACTTACCATCACATACGAAGACTTCCGATCATGCTTCTGTACAGCCGTATTGAGGTTCCCATTTAAGTCTGACGAATATTGGTTATACCAAACTTCTTCATTAGTCCTCATGCATGCTCCTTAACTGAGTCACAAATATCCTCTCCTCGAATTGCTTAATTTTACGCCCGAGAAATTAATGCAATTCAACAAAAAGACTCATGTTAAACTTCTTCTTCTTATCTTTAGACTCGGTGTCATTATTACACAAGTCCATCTCAACAGACTTCGCACCTCTTAACACAAACCACCAAACAAAGTAGATAGTATGACCCCAGCTTCAAGAATTTAACAATACACCAAGTTCCAAACAACAAAGAGATAATTAACTCCCCATTGACTCCAAACTTTCTCTCCAATTTTCATGCAAACAAAGCATTAAGGGGCTGCATAAATTTTATCTAACAAGAAAGCGATGTGCTCTTTTGTAAGAACATCTTGAAAAATATGTACCGGAGAAATTCCTTGACGACGGGATCAATAGTCTTGTGAATGAAGAGATGAGTAACTTCTGGAACAATTGCCGAGAAAAGTTCTTCAGGGGTAGCAACAACACTTGCATGCTCAATGACAGTCGAAACGGGATCAACTGTTCGCACAATAACTTCTGAAGCAGAAACATCTCTTGGAACATGTGCAGATACATCATTAGAGGAAGGGATATCTTCATCCAAAAGTTCAGACACTTTATCATCATGCTGAGATTCTGAAATCAGAACATCGTCAATAATATGATCATGCTGAGATGAGGTTTCTCCAACTGTTCCAACATTATCAGGAATGGATGCAGGAACAGAGGTCTGCTTTCGTACCACTGCTTCTTTTGACCTCTTGGTTTTCTTATCTCCCGCTTATCCTTATGATGTAATCTGCACTTTGATCTTATATGATCTGGTTTATCACAAAAGTGACATGTTGTACGCCATGTACTTGCAGATCTACTATGAGATTGAGACTTTCGTACCTTGAAGCAATCACATCTGGGAACAGACTCTGACTTTCTGTGCTGCATACTGTAGTTCATCTCTGTACTTTCCAACTGCACAAAATCTGACCTTATTACGATAAGGTTGATTGGTCCATCCTTTAGAATAACCAACGCCCTCCTTGCCATGTCCTCCAGTAATAAGAACTTTATTTGAGTGATAGGTTCTTATATTCATCTTCTTCCTTCTATCATCAAGATAAAATCTGCAATGAGGTCTGATGTGCCCAAGACGATCACAGTAATGACAAATAGGAACAAATGCATTATTCCCTTGACGAGAAGAGTATCGAGCCTGACGCTTTGACATGGACCGTGAATTCTGTGTGTGAGTCTGTGCCTGCTTCTTTCTGTTAGAAAGTTTAACAAATTCATGATTCTGACCCAGAGGTTTGGCTTCATCTTGCTTGTTTTTTTCTTCTTCTTTGGTAGCAACAAACATACTCTGTTTGTTGAGATCCATAGGTTTCCATTGATAACCAAGACCAGCCTTGTTATTGGAACATTGACCAATTTTAAGAACTTGATCAAGTTTCTCAGTTCCATTGTTCATCATCTTGATCATCTTGTTCAATTGCTCCAATTTTTTTGTAAGCACTTCATTTTCTTCCTTGATAGCAAAATTTGAAGACTTAAGACTATCTCTATCTTGACATGCTTCCTCAAATTGAGCTTTTAGTAGTTCATTAATGTGGTTTACTTCATCACATTTTTCAAGAAGAATTTGATAATTCGTGATTATATAGTCTTCATCCGGCTCATCAGAATCACTCTCATGTGTAGAATCCCTATCCAGCTTCTGTCCTCCCACAGTTGCAATGTGAACCACTAAATCTTCCTTTTTCTTTTTACTTCTTTCTTTTAAAGAAGCGGACGAAGAATTATTTGAAGATTTTCCAGTGATGTCTTTCTTCTCAAACCGATCAATTGCTGCTTCAACAATTCTTGAAACCATAGTAAAGAATTTAACACAGACTCTAACTCAGACTCTGGCACCTGATGTACAACATCTGCTGCAAAAGGAACATTCTTCCACTTTTCAGGCTTGTCATAATTCTTGCCCATCTCAAAAACTCGCAACGACCCAATTAATTCAGCCAACTTCATAGTGGACAATTTATTTGCTTCTTCAATAGCGGTAACTTTAACCTCAAACCTTTTCGGAAGAGATCTTACGACTTTTCTTACCAATTCTTCTTCACTAATCCTTTTCCTCAAAGAAAAACTCTCACTGGAAATTGTAAGAAGCTTGGAATGAAACTCACCAATAGTTTCATATTCTTCCATTTTCAATATCTCAAATCTGGACATGAGTTGTTGAAGTCAATGTCCCTTCACACGATCATCATCTTCAAAAGTATTTTGAAGAGTATTCCATGCTTCTTTTGCAGTCTCACATGTCGATATAAGAGAGAATATTTCCATAATAACAGCTGATTGAATAATATTAATGGCTTTGGATTCATACATGAAGCATTTGATTCTCTTACAAGCCATTTATCTCTTGGTTTCTTACTCCCATCGGCTGTTACAGGGGCACTCCAACCATTCTCCAAGGCAGTCCATGCACCCTCATCAATAGACCTGATATAAGACCTAAAACGAATCTTTAAAAAATAATAGTTAGATCCATCTAAAATTGGGGGTTTCACAATACAATCTCCTTTCAAAGTCATCGTAGCACAGACGCAATAACAAGTTTAGAAATCTGTCCCCGAATCAACACCTGTAAGTTCAGTGTACCGCTCTGGTACCAATTTTTGGATTCTAAACCAATACTTTATGTATATAAAGTTAAGATTATTACTGCAATACTAAGCACAGTTAATAGCAGAGAGAATATAAATTGAGCAAAGTAAAGAATACACGAAATGGTAACCCAGTTCGGTTAAACAACCTACGTCTGGGGGGGCCACGCCCAAGAGAGAACGAATCCACTATTAGAAGTTGAGATTATAGGGGATCTTACACATATAGGTCATCCACCTTGTGCTATCTTTTCACTCACTCCTTTCTAACACCATGTGAATTTGTGATTGTTTGAGCCACACTCTCACAATCTAAATTTGAGTCACGCTCAACACCTAACTCTCTTTATAAAAGTGTTTATATTAAATAAACTCTCAAGAACATGTACACAATGAAAATACCCTCAAGGAGAATATATGTACGAAATAATAAATTATCGACGGCCAACCCTCATAATGTTGATGTTGAATATATATATATATAGGTTTGAAACCCTAGATCTCTTCGCCATCATGTATATCTTCTTAGATCTTCTTTTCTTGTGAGGATAAGGCTTGGGGAACACATCTGATATCTGCTTGATAAGTATCTTGTCCTCATCTATCATAATCATGGAAAAGATCCCAGAAAATCCACGCAGATTTGGAAAGTCTCTGCCAGACTGTTCCAGGTTCCTGTAGCACAGACTGAAGCATACATAACAAAGTTTGTTCTATGTAGCAGCTTCGACACTTCAGTTGTACTTTTAGCTACATAAACTTTGCCAACATATTTGAGCAGTATCGCCTCTTGAGCAGTAACACCTCAAAATCCAACAAAGTAGATGGCTCAAATCAGTTCACGAGCAAAGTTTGTTATAACGGCCAATCTTTATAGCTTATCCTCCTCATTCTAGTTTCTGCATCTGCATTCGAGAGAGAGAGAATTCTGCAAGTTCAAAGTGTGTAGAGTATAATTCTCATTCTTGTAATCAAAGTATGATCATCGTTGAATAAAAGCATTGATTTTCTTATCCCGTGGATGTAGCTCGAAAGAGTGAGCCACATAAAACTTATGTCGATTTCTTGCTGCAATTTGATTTAGTGTTTGAAGTGTTTGTATTTCCGTTTAAGTTTGAGTAATTTCTTTGATTGATCCTTAACAAGTGGCGCCGTCTGCTGGAAGCGAATTCATGGTGGAGTTGCAGAGGTTAGGAATTCTTTATTTGAATTTCTGATCAGAAATTAATTCTCGTTAGGAATCTGATCGGAGGAGAGAATCAAGATGGCAATGAAGATGGAGACCGAAAAATTCACTGGGAAGAATAATTTTGGTTTGTGGTGAATCAAGATGCGAGCTCTTTTAACTCAACAAGGGCTAGCAACTGCGCTTAAGGATGAATGGATTTCATTGTCTTCGACTCCGACGAAAGGGGATGAAGGCAAGAAAGCAATGGCGACTATTGAGGCTAAACAAAAGAGATTGGAAATCTGTGAAAAGGCGCATAGTCTTATCATTCTGTGCTTGGGAGACAAGGTTCTTCAAAAAGTATCAAAGGAGAAATTAGCAGCAGCAGTTTGGGCAAAACTTGAGTCAATCTATATGACTAAATCACTGTGAATCGACTATACTTAAAGCAGAGGTTATATTCATTCAAATTATTAGATGATAAACCATTAGAAGATTAGCTTGAAGCCTTCAATAAGATCATAGATGATCTTGAAAATGTGGATGTATTGGTAGTTGATGAAGATCAGGCTATTATTCTCTTGAATGTGCTGCCTAAAACCTATGATCATTTAAAAGATGCCATGCTGTTTGGCAGGAAAGCAATATCTCAGTAGAAGAAGTTCAATCTACCCTCAAAGTTAAGGAACTCCATAAATCATTAGTTCCAGTCCAAGAAAGTGTTGGTGAAGGCTTAAATGTGAAGTCTAAACCAGGAAAGGGAAAATTCAAGAAGAGCAAAAAGGAATTCAAGAAAGTAGGGCATAAGAAGAATAATAAAGAAACTAAAGAATCTGAAGATGATAATTGTTTTCACTGCAAGAAGCCAGTGCATTAGAAGAGGGATTGTCCTCTATGGAAGAAAAAGAATGCTCAAGCTGGACAGAAACCTAAATCAAAGAATCAAACAGAATAGTGTAATGTTGCTGAGGCTCTAAATATGATGGAATATCAGAATGAGAGTCGTTGGGTTATAGATTCATGATGTTCTTTCCACATGTGTCCACATTGAAGTTGGTTATGTGAGCTAGTAGAAGACAGAAGTGGAGCAGTTCTTCTGGGAAATGATCATTCTTGTCCAGTAAGAGGGATTGGCAGTGTAAAGCTCAGAATGAGAGATGTTTTCATGAAGATTCTTGAAGATGTCAGATATATTCCTACTCTGAAAAGGAATTTGATATCACTGGGTTAGCTTCAGAGAAAGGGTTTTGGTTTTTAATCAGTAGAAGAAGGTATGATTGTAACAAAAAGGTCCAAGGTTGTTCTCAGAGGTGAAAGAAGTAATGGTCTGTACTATTTAATTGGTGATACAGTTCTTGGTGAATCCAGTAATGTCAATGACAAGATAGATGATGCAATTCTTTGGCATAAGAGGCTTGGACATGTAGGTGAGAGGGGGTTAAATGAACTGCAGAAGCAATGCATAATCAGCAGCAATGGAAAATTTAAGTTGGAAGCATGTGAGCAGTGTATTTTGAGCAAGAGCAAGAAGCTTCCATTTGGTACAGGTAAACACATATCTCAAGCCCCATTAGATTATGTTTATTCTGATCCTTGGGGTCCAAACAAGACTGAAACCATAGGGAATAGAAGATTCTATATGTCTATTATAGATGATTTTTCAAGGAAATTATAGGTTTTCATCTTAAAACATATAACTGAGGTTGTTGATAAGTTTAGTGTGTGGTGCAATGAAGTTGAGACTGAGAAAGGAACAAAACTAAAATGTCTGAGGACTGACAATGGTCTAGAATTTCTCTCTGGAGAATTTGGTGAATTCTGTGCAAAGAGAGGAATAAAAAGACACAAAATTATGCCAGGAAATCCACAACAGAATGGTGTAGTGGAAAGGATGAATCGCACTATTCTTGAAAGAGTAAGATGTATGCTGTTTGATGCTGGAATGGCTAAGAAGTTTTGGGGAGAAGCAACTGTCACTGCTTGTTATTTGATCAACAAGTACCATCATCTGCAGTTGAGTATAGAACTCCTGATGAGTTGTGGTATGGAAGGACATCCAGTTATGATCATCTAAAGATATTCGGTGGCAGAGCTTAGGCACACATTAGGCAAGATAAATTGGAGCCAAGGGCAATAAGGTGTGTGATGTTGGGGTATCCAAAGGGAGTTAAAGGTTATAAATTGTGGTGTACTGAGCCTGGTCAGAATAAGGTGATTATAAGCAAAGATGTAGTGTTTAGGGAGAGTGAAATGCCATTTCTACATGTTGCTAGTTCATCAAAGGATACTCAAGTCACTGAATCTGGTGGAGAGAATTGAGTTCAGGTGGAGCAGTTTGAAGATCTAAATATTAGAGGTGATGAAACTTTTACTGTAGATGTTTTTGATGATCAAAACAATGAGGGTGAAAATTTGAGGTCTGGTGGTGATCTGAGTGATTATAGATTAGCCAGAGACAGAGAAAGAAGAGTTATTAATCCACCTCAAAGATTTGGTCATGCTGAGATAATATACTTTGCATTGTGTGTAGCAGAAGAGCAATGAGAAGTCTAGAAATGCAGCAGTGGATTCTAGCCATGAAGGAAAAGATTGAGTCTCTTGAAAGAAATGGGACTTGGATTCTTGTTACTAAACCTGCAGGCAAGAAATTGGTCAGTTGCAAATGGATTTTCAAAAGAAAGGTGAAGATCATTGGCAAGGAGCAGATTAGGTACAAGGTAAGATTAGTGGCTAGAGGTTTCACACAGAAAGAGGGAATTGATTACAATGAAGTGTTCTCACCAGTTGTGAAACATATATCCATTAGAATCATGCTTGCTGTTGTGGCTCAATTTGATTTGGAGCTCGAACAAATGGATGTGAAAACAACATTTTTGCATGGAGAATTTGAAGAAGAGATATATATGTCTCAACCAGAAGGTTTTTTTTTACCTGAATCTAAAGATAAAGTATGTCTTCTCAAGAGATCATTGTATGGTTTAAAGCAGAGTTCTAGACAATGGTATAAGAAGTTTGATGAGAGAATGATGGAGATTGGATTCATTAAGTCAAAATATGACAGCTGTGTGTATATGAAACAACAGGGAGGTCAGACTATTGCTTATTTGTTGCTTTATGTTGATGATATGCTAATTGCAACAAAGCATAAGACTGAGGTGAATAGAATTAAGAGTGATTTGAGAAATTACTTTGAAATGAAAGATTTGGGCGGACCTAAGAGGATCTTAGGAATGGATATTATGAGAGATAGAGCTGCAGGAAAGCTTTGGCTTTGTTAGCATGATTATATTCAGAAGGTATTAAAGAAATTCAATATGCATGAAGCTAAGATTTTATCAATTCCTCTGCCTGTTCATGTTTAGTTGTCTTGTGATCTAGCACCTAAAACAACAGAAGAAAGAAGGGAAATGCATTTAGTTCCTTATTCAAGTTTGGTGGGGAGTTTGATGTACACAATGGTGTGTACAAGCCCTGATATTTCTCATGTTATGAGTGTGACAAGTAGATATATGATTGATCCAGGAAAGAGTCATTGGGAAGATTTGAAGAAAGTCTTAAGATATCTGAAAGAGAGTTCCAAGAAAGGGATTTTGTTTCAGAGGAGTGTTGATTCTAAGAAAGCAACATTAGTTGGTTTTGCTGACTTTGATTATGCGGCCAATCTAGATAATAGGATGTCACAATTTGGTTATATCTTCAAGATATTTGGAGTGGCTATGAGTTGGAAGTGATCATTGCAGCATGTGGTAGCTTTATCAACCACTGAAGCAGAGTACATGGCTATTACTAAAGTTGTGAAGGAAGCTATTTGGCTTAAGGGAATGGTGTCTAATTTTGGAATTGTGCAGGATTCTGTGGAAGTTAGGTGTGATAGTCAGAGTGCATTAAGTTTGGCTAAGCATCAAACATTTCATGAGAGGTCAAAGTACATAGATGTCAGATTTCATTTCATTCATGATGTGGTTGAGAAGGGAATGGTTCATTTGGAAAAGGTTTCTGTAGATGAGAATGCTGAAGATGTGCTAACTAAGGCTTTACCAACTTCTAAATTTGGTTATTGCCTTAAGTTAGTTAATCTGTTGCCTCAAGATTGAGATGTGATGGTTGTCCTAGTTTGGATAGTTTCGGAGGGTGGAGTTTGATGCTTGAGTTCAGGTTGATGAGTTAATTAGACAAGGTGGAGATTTGTTAGCTTGTTGTCTGCATTAACTCATGTGCAAAGGTGGTGCACGTAGGGGTTTGCTTGTAAATAACTTATTTCTATTGCGATGATCATAGCCATTGATGAAGTTGATGGCTCAGATCTGTTCATGAGCGAAGTTTGTTATAACGGCCAATCTTTACATCTCATCATCATCTTCTCATTCCAGTTTCTGCATGTGCGTTCGAGAGAGAGAGAATTCTGCAAGTTCAAAGTGTGTAGAGTAGAATTCTAATTCTTGTAATTGAAGTTTGATCGTCGATGAATAAAAGCATTGATTTCTTTGTCTCGTGGATGTAGCTCGAAAGAGTGAACCACGTAAAACTTGTGTCGATTTCTTGCTGCGATTTGATTTAGTGTTTGAAGCGTTTGTGTTTTCGTTTGTGTTTGAGTAATTTCTTTGATTGATTCTTAACAGAACCTATTACAAATTTAGACTCGATCAAAGAATTGGCTTTTTGAGAGGTTAGATGGGGAGAACATGAGGAGGACTTGACACTCTAATTCTACTGTGGATTCTTGCGCGAGAGAGAATCTTCTTGATAGCTCTTTTGCGTGTGTGTGCTCTATCTATCTCTCTTGTAAATGGGAAGACCTCTATTTATATAGAGGGAGGTAAACTAGCCGTTGGAAGTAGTCGTTTGACCTATGCCAAAAGTATGGCACTCCACCTGCTTTTCTGCAACATTTCCTAAAATGGTAACTTCGACCCTTGCTTTATGCAAGTCCTCTTGGTCGGTCCATTTATGGAAAGTTTCCAGTCTGTCTTCGCTCTTCTGAGTAGATTTGAATTTCAAACTCTAACTGCACTTCTTTCTCCGTCTTCAAGGTCTTCTCTTCTTAACTTTGCAGCGTCTGACTTCAACACATGATCTCGACATGCACGAACTGTATAGACGCTCAACTGTGGAGTCAACTTGTGTAGAGTTGAACTTAACCAAAGCTCTTCCTGGGTTGAACTGGTTATCTTCGCCTTTTCGGTCTGACTGAGGTCTTCTCCTTGAAATCTGTAATGAAAAAATCCCTACGCTCAAATAGTGTGCTCTATCTAAGTTTAGACTAATAACTTCATCTACTCGGTTGGGTCAATTGAGTTTTAGGATGAATCAAAACATTTACTAATTTTCCCAACACAAACTTATAAACTCAATCTTAATCTCAAGTGTCACGACTCATATATATATTTTATATATCTATCAAATACTAATATATAGGAAATTCTTAATCTTAATCATATATTCTCTACAATCTTGTATCCTACATCGAAATTTTAATAATTTTTACCTTCTAGTAAGCTTATATAAATGGAAAAACTATGAAGTCTTTTTTTTTCAACTTTGATGGTTTTTTATTGAAATTGGTAAAATAATAATTGGTTTTGGCTAAATAAATAGTTTAACATTTAATAGTTTTAGGAATTTTGCCAAATAAATAATTCACTTTTAGTGTTATCTATTCGAGTATTAACCAACAATGTTTGAAATAGTGATGTTTGCATTCAAACTATGTGGCGCACTCTCGATTCGCTATTTTTATCTATCTTAAATTATGTATTTTATGTATTCAATGAAAATTTGACGAACCATGAAACGATACAATAAATTAGTTACTTCATAATAAATTAAAAATCATAGTTTTTTTTTCTTAAATAATTTATAACTAATAATTGAAGGTGTTGTTTTCCAACTAATTAGAATTATGTTTGATTTTTTTTTTTAGCTTTATTTGATGAAGTCTCCTTGGAACATATTAACAATAGATTGGAATACATTTATACTGATTTCAATAGACATTTATTAATACTTTCTATTATTTCAATTGAGATTTAATGATGAAAAAAATCACATGTATAGAAATTCTATAGAAATAGATTAGTTGTTCCCCTATGTAAATTAAAAATAAGTTATGCTAGATTTATATTAAAAGGTATTTGATAAATGATTGATGAAACATTTTCATCTATTTATATTCAAATTATACATAATAAAATTGCATGAATAAAAGTAAAAGTAAAAGTAAATGTGAATGTTTTAAAATCTTTTATTATAAGTAACATTTGAATGTTTATTCAAATACAGTTAATATATACATAATAATTTTAGATTGAAATAGTGGGTAGAATGAACGAAAAAAAAATAAAAGAATGATGAAATGATTTAAATAATATCAAAAATCACAATTTAATTTTATGCAAACTTATATGAAAATGGATAGCAAAACAAATGCTATTATAA
This sequence comes from Schizonepeta tenuifolia, assembly GCA_029490685.1. Lineage (NCBI taxonomy): Eukaryota > Viridiplantae > Streptophyta > Magnoliopsida > Lamiales > Lamiaceae > Schizonepeta > Schizonepeta tenuifolia. Next base: position 80,957,599 of record CM055959.1, read on the forward strand.
ACTAATTTGAATCCCATAAGTAAAATAATTTTCTATGTTGATTCATAACTAATAAAAAGAAAGTAAATTCAACAAACATATATATCTTGAATACTAAATTAGAATTTTTAAGATAACTAAGAAAAGTTAATAAGTTCCTTTTGTCAAGTTGAAAGTGAAAATGTTTTAGCTAAAATACGAACTTCAAATAAATAGACTCTAAACAATGTCTTTGGTTCGATGATTTACAGTCCAAAGGTCTTTAGTCTGACTAACACGAATATAAAATAGTCGACGCTAATAGGTTTTTCCATAATATCAAGATAGAAGAATCATGCAATGAAGAAAATGTGGCTCGATTTATGATAGATTTTGTCATTTCAGTCCACAGAGAGTGTGACCACTAGGTTGTGGCACGAGTTTCATAAAAGTTTTGTAGATGTTGTGCGAGCGAAAAAAAAGGCTTAACTTTATAAGTGGAGAAAGGAATAAAAAAGTAACATAGTGGAATAGATTATGTTCTAAAGCGGAAATGTCACTTTTTTTGTGGACGAATGAAAAAAGAAAGATAGTAACACTCTTCATGGATGGAGAGAGTAATATTTATTTCGTAAAATTTGACTTTTTAATTATTATTATTATCCAACATGTATGGAATGAGTATGAATTGTGTTATTTGATCAATAAAAGAGAATATTTATGGATAGTAAAGTCACATTTTTAATCGAGTTTGACATGAGAATGTGTAAAGAAGCAACACACAAAATTTTAAAAAGAAATAAATATTTTAAGAGGTAAATAGAAAAATTGTGAGCGTAAATTCTTACAACATAAATTGATTTTTTATATGGTTAAGAATCTAGAGCACTATATTCATTGATATGCTACATGTTTTTCTTTTTCATTTTATTTCTTATTTTCCTAAAATGTTTATTTTGTACCATCTTAAATATGTTTTAATTAAAGCCTCAAAGGTAAGGGAAACTAAAGCCTCAAAGCCTCAAAGCTAAAGGAAACTAAGGGAGTGTAATTAAGTATGCATTTCTCGGCCGCTTGACTAAAATTAGAGATATTGATTTAGCCTAAATCGATAGGTTGGTTTGGACAGATTGAAAAAAGAAGAATTTTGATCGTGTTAAATATTTAATTGATAAAAAAATTGTTGTCGATGGATTGTCGAGTCATGAAATTAATTTTTTGTAGTTTTAATATAAATTACTCCCTCCGTTCGTGAGTAAAAGTCCCATTTTAAATGGGCACGTGAATTAAGAAAATTGATAAAGTGTTTTTTAGTAGGGTAAAAGTTAGAAAGTAGAGGTAGTAGATAATGACAAAAAAATAGTGGTAATGACAAAAAAGAGGTGGTATTGACCAAAAAGTAAGAATAAATTTGTTGGGATGATAAAAAAGTAAAAATAAAGTTGATGTGAGGTGGGGTCCCATATGGCAAAGGGTAGTAATTCACAAAAAGAAGAAGGGTATAATAGTCTAAAATTGAGAGTAGGACTTTTATTCTCGAACATTTGAAATGGGTGAAATGAGACTTTTACTCCTGAACGGAGGGAGTATAATTTATGTTTATAACAAATATATTTTATTTATGGGTAATGATATTCGGTCACATTGTGGCCAGCCACACGCGTAAAAAAGGGAAAGTTGATTGTAAAAATGGAAATAATCACATTTCCTTCTTAGGATCTATGCTTCCTAATTAGGATATATTTTCATTTTCAAAACCTATATTACCATTTTCAGCTTGTATGGTCGGCCACAGTGTGGCCGAACATCATTACCCTTTATTTAATTACATTTTATGTATCTATAAATTATAGTGTAAAATGATTCCCGTATAAAATGTACGGTGAGGCTGGTCGCAAGGGCGTTCACGTTTGAAAGATATGAGGGAGAGTATGTATATATATATATATATATATATATATATATATATATATATATATATATATATGTTTATGCACGTCCTCTTTCATTCAAATCCCAACTATGTTGTTCCGTCTAACCTCCAGCCGTCAGTAACTCGCCGGCGCTCCGCACAATTCCGACTTCATGACTTTGATCTTATAACCGTTGTCTCCGCTGAGCCAAACAGCTGGCCTGAATTTACCGCGAGAAGTGGGGGAACTATAATTTAATTTTGCTTTTCAAAAACTTATGTTTATAGGAAGAAACTTTGGGGGTAATGATGGTCGTGGGAATATCAACAGCTATATCGCAACTCGCAAGTAGATGTGGTTTCCGCCGCTGCAGTTTTGCCGCATGCAACGGCTATCGGACTCAAAGCAGCAACTCGATAAGGCTTACGATTTCTCAATTAGAAGGTGAATTTAATTTTTATTAAGATATTGAGCTTCAGCTAAGAAAAGAACTTTCATTTCAATGACTTGAAGGAAAAGATACAGAGAGCTATCTATATATAGCTATCATCTAGAAGGGAATGCTGACTCAGCACTCTAACTAACCCAAAGAAGAAAAACACGATTAATCCAACAGTAAAGTAACTATTAGCTAAGAGGTATCATGTGCTCTGTTCACTGCATGAACTGCATGTAATTCACTGTATCTCAACACTCCCCCTCAAGATGGAGAGAAGATAGTCCTGAACCCCATCTTGTGCAGAAGTGATTTCAGAGCAGGAGAAGGCAACGACTTCGTAAATATATCAGCTAACTGGTGAGTGTTCTTTATATGCAGAGGTTTGATTAACCTTGAGAGGTAATGATCTCGAATAGTATGGCAGTCAATTTCTATATGCTTAGTTCTCTCATGGAAAGCAGGATTAGAAGTGATGTAAACTGCTGCCTTATTATCACAGAATAAAGGAACTGTTCTCTGTTGTTCAATTGCCAAAATCTCTCAGAATCTTTCTCATCCAAACTACTTCACATGATGCTTGAGCCATAGATCTGTATTCTGCCTCAGCTGAAGAACGAGAAATGGTGTCTTGTTTCATGCTCCTCCAAGAAATAAGAGATGTTCCAATAAAAGACCAATAACCAGTGATAGATCTTCGTGTATCAGGACATGCTGCCCAGTCAGCATCAGCAAACATAGTTACATCAAGAGTAGTTCGACTTGAATAATGCAGACCATGTCCCAATGTACCCTTCAAATACCTTAGAACTCTTTCTGCAGCTTGCATGTGCCCATCACAGGGTTTAGCCAAAAACTAACTTAATTTGTGCGCAGCAAAAGTGATGTCAGGTCTAGTGATACACTGTGAGAAAGGAAAGATTGACTCATGAAAGACTACATCACGGCTAATAGAGATAGTGAGAGTCTCAAGGTTTAAGACTTTGTATCCTTTGTAGCCTGTAGGATATCCTAGGAAAACTGATTTTGTAGCTCGAGGAGTGAATTTGTCTCTATCTTTATCTAGAGTAAAAACAAAGCAAAGACACCCAAACACTCTTAGATGAGAATAAGTAGGAGATTTCTTGAACAACAACTCATAAGGAGTGATGTGTGAAGGCAAGATAGATGAAGGGATGCGATTGATAAGATATGAGGCAGTCAACACACATTCCCCCCAATACTCAATGGGTAAATGAGACTGAAATAACAAGCTTCGAGCAACATTCAAAAGGTGTTGATGTTTCCTTTCTACCCTAGCATTTTGCTGTGGAGTGGAGACACAAGAATGCTGAATGACAATCCTATATTAAGAGTATAAGGTATTTAGATTGAACTCAGGAGCATTATCACATCTATCACACTTGATATTCTTGTCAAATTGAGTAGAAATTGTATGGAAGAATTGAGTAAGAACAGTTTTAACATCACCTCTTGATTTAATAAGGAATGTCCAAACAAACCTAGAATAGTCATCAACAACAGTTAGGAAGTAAGAGAATCCTTGAGGAGTAGCAGTATTATATGGTCCCCAAACATCAAAGTGAACAAGATAAAAAACAGAGGAAGCATTATTTTCAGAATTTGGAAAAGGCAAACGTTTTTGCCTTGCAATAAGATAAACTTCACACATACTGTGTTTACAAGAGTAAAGGCTCAACTGTTTGGACATGAGTTGAAGCTTATTAAAGGATAGATGACCTAATCTAGAATGCCATATATCAGCAGAAATAGCTGCAGCAAGACTAATGCTGGAATTGACAGAAACTGAAAAACTTGTATAAAAAACATAGAGATTTCCAAGTCTTCTACCCTTCCCAATCTGGTTCCCCTGTGAAGCTTCCTGAAGAATACAAAGAGTAGGAGTAAACAAGGCTGAACAATGAGATGAGAGAGTAAGGGAACTAACTGAGATGAGATTATAACCGAATGAGGGAACATATAAGACATTATCAAGATGAATGGAAGGAGTTAATATGACAGTACCTACCCTACTTACTTTGACAGAATTTCCATTAGGAAGATTGACAGAGGACTGATCTACTTCAGAAGATTGACTAAACATAGACAAATCACAGCACACATGGTGTGTAGCACCAGTGTCAAATAACCACAAACATTGAGATTTTGTAACATTACCAACAAAAGAGGAGATGGAAATATTACCACTGAATGGAGGGGAATTGGAATTGTTGTGAAGAGCTGAAGAATGTGACTGATTAGAGGATGAAGATGTGGAAGTTTGAAGCTGGTTTTGAAGAAATTGAAGGAGTTGCATGCACTACTCGTTGCTCAACATTGAACCTGTTCCAGAAGAAGCATTGGAAGTAACAGCATCACCAGTAGGAGCTCCCATGGTCGGAGAAGAAAGAGTATCAACCGAAGAGGATCCTTCAGCAATATGATTAACAGATCTATATGAAGATTGAGGTCTAGTATTGCCTCTGCCCCTCCCACGGCCAAATCCAGGAAGATAGCCATGAAGTTCGAAGCATTTATCAATGGTGTGATTAGGTTTACCACAATGACCACAAATAACCTGATCCTTGCCTCTACCACGACCATAGCTAGTAGCATTAGCATATGCACTAGGTTGCTCACTGAAGTTTGAATTGAATGGAACAGGAACTCCACTATTTCCACCATCAATAGATCGTTGTCGTTCCTCTTGAATAGCAAGAGCGAACACCTTAAAAAGAGATAGAATAGGACTGACAGAAAGGATATGAGATCGCAGTTGAGCGAAGGAACTGTTCAGGCCTTGCAAAAACTGCATAGAACACTCTTGTTCCTGGTAGTCATTCCACCTTTTTGCACTACCACAGCGACAATTAACACAAGTGCACCATTTCACTGGTTGGAAATCCCTGTACTCATCCCATAATACTCGAAGATTGGTGTAATAAGTGCTAACATCAGCCGATCCTTGTGCCAAACTCAGAAGTTGTTGGCGAAGTTGATAGATTTGCGCCAAATCACCATGTGAGAACCGTTCCTTCAGATCTGTCTAGATCTGAGCAGCAGATTCGATATACATCAAGCTGGAGCTAATTTGAGGAACAACAGAGTTCCTTAACCATGAAACAACCATGCTATTGCAGCGCACCCACTGCGCATACAATAGATCTTCAACATTTGGTTTGGAAAGCAATCTATCAACAAAAGCAACTTTGTTCTTTGCAATCAACGCCGTGAGCATCGATCGATGCCAGGTGTTGTAATTTAGACCGGTAAGTTGCTGTGTGACGAGAGCGACGCCGGGATTATCACTCGCCGGCAAGTAGTATGGACTGGATTGATCCTCACCGATCAAAACTCCATCAACACGAGGTCCAGTTTGACGACGATTAGCCGCCATGACAAAAGGAAGAATGAAGATTAATCGAGAAATGCAGCGGAGATTTGTAGCTCTGATACCATATTAAGATATTGAGCTTCAGCTAAGAAAAGAACTTTCATTTCAATGACTTGAAGGAAAAGATACAAAGAGCTATCTATATATAGCTATCATCTAGAAGGGAATGCTGACTCAGCACTCTAACTAACCCAAAGAAGAAAAACACGATTAATCCAACAGTAAAGCAACTATTAGCTAAGAGGTATCATGTGCTCTGTTCACTGCATGAACTGCATGTAATTCACTGTATCTCAACAGTTTTCTTCTCTTTGAACATGTTTTCTCATGTAATGATTATTTGTTATCTGTTTTTGAATTTTGTTATTTAATTCCAATGCTTTGTTGTATAATTTCGATGCAGTGGCGTATCCAGGATTTTGGATTTGGGGGTGCGAAATGAGTAAGAAACATGGAGAGTTGGTTGGGGGTTCGGGGGCTTTACCTCCGAAAAAAAATTTGGACCTATCATAGGGTCCCTTTCAGATTCATGTGCATTTTTCATTATATCCGAAAAATAACCGTAGTAAAAACTATGACTTGACACATCGTAGTTATTATGTTTGAAATCACAACAAACTAGATAAACGATTTTAGAATGTTCCTTGTGATTTTTTTTGTTATACTATTTCCTAGTACAAAAAAATACATAAGAATTAAAGTAGTAAAATTAGTTAAATATTTATATTTTTAATTTAATATATATATATATATCCTTCGAAAAAAAGCAGGAGCAACTTATCTCTCACTCTATCTTTTTTTCCTTTTTTTTCTTATTAGCTCTTAGCTGCTATTCTAATTTCACTTCTTTTCATTTTTGTTTTAATTTTTATGGGTAATGGGCTGGGCTAGAGAGTGGGTTCAATAAATTAATATATTGGGCTTTCTATTTTATGTATATTAACTAAAGAATTAATTAATTTTTTGGGCCACTAACCTATCATTGGTCCAACTGAAAATTCCAATAATATCAAATATTTCAATATTTAAAACATATACTACAATACTACTAATTTTTTTTTTGTTTTTTTTGGGGGTACATTTGTACCCCCTTGTTCTTATGTAGATACGCCACTGTTTCGATGTAATGTTATCATGTTTAAAAAATTCTGAGAATTTAAAGTTTTATGGTAGTTGGCAGTATTTGTACATAATTGTTGTAACATTGAGATTATTCATGATCAGCAGCAGCAGCAACAACAAAAAAAAAAAAAAAAAAAAAAAAAATCGTATAGACCTTCACACATCCAATACAGAAGTGAGCTATGCATAATCTCTAGGCGGACTTCGACTTGGTGCTTGCTATAGTTTATATCAACTCAAATCAACTCAGCTAAATGTGTATCTTAACAATGTCTTAACTTAAGTAGTCTGTTGAGGCCTAGTATTAACCTATGATGTGTTCATTGGTTAATTTTTTTTTTATTTTTTTTTTTTCTATAAAATAGAGTCCTGAGATAAATTTGCTTAGATGTGTTTGATAGAGATCAATTATGTTAGCCACATTAGTAAAGAGATAATTTTTTTATTTTCTGTACTAGTGTCTACTCCTTTATCAGTTAAGTACTTAATTAAAAGGTTTACTCTGTCACTTGATAGGGTAATCCAATTGCATGTTCATGTGATTGGGTAACTAAGAATGCACGATCAAGTAAATAACAACACAAAGGTAAATAAGTACACACAAATGACAGTAATACTTTTTTGAATTTTCTAGATGTAGCTATTTGCTAGAATCACCTCGTAAATGTGTGGCAACCAATCAAGTTCCTTTCCAAATTGGATTACATAATTCATTGTTTTTCATGATTGATTCGTCAAAGGTTACTCGTTGTGTTTACAATAACAAGAAAAAGAGGAAGAATCTTGAAATGCCTAGAGTAGGAAATAAAAGCTATATATTTAAGTTGGCTAAAAAACATTTTTCTTATTTAAATTGGTTAGAGAGGCACATTTAGACTAGAGTTCTTGCCATTCTTGTTCTGTTATTCTGCAACTGATATCTTGAAATGCCTAGAGTATGAATTCGATCAAGACCGTCGGTCATATCTATTTATGAAAAGGCTCTTTTAAAGTTCAGGAATTGTAAAGGCCATCTTAGATGATAGTGTAGAATTTTAATGTACAACCTATTACTATCATACCACATCTTCAGCATTGAAGTAAAAGTCCTGGTGTTTCTGATAATTACATAGAAATGCATATATATGTAGCACTATCACATTTATCTGTTTTCTTATGGAAGAGGACAAAGAAATAATGGAGGATGCTTGCTCTGAAAGGTTACCCATGTAATAATTAAAAAAAAAATGTATTGTTCATTCCTAACTGATTGATAATGAGAAACATCGAATCAAATGTTGTGTAATGAATGGATTTCTCACTACCTGGAAATATCTTTTACGGTTATCATGACATTGAATCTTTTCTTTTTATGATTGTCTTAGGCTCTTAGCCAATGCTTCAACATGATCTAGCCTATGTGGGAAACCAATAATGAGACCAACTATTCGTTCTCCTCACTTTCAAAGGTTGCAAAAGTCTTTCCCATGTTTTAAAGAAGGAAGTGTTATCGTATCCTCCACATGTAAACTCCCCCTGAGTTTCATTTTATCATTGCTGAGGTTCAAGAAAGGCCAAATTCAACATCAAGATAAGATTTGCAAGAAAGGCCAAATTCTGAAGTTGTTGAAGTAAAGGAGGATAATAATATAAGCTTATGTTCATGCATATAAGTTATAGCAAGCAAGAACCAGTAAAAGAAGTCTCGTGAAAATAAAATGCAACCCAATTAACACACCAATGCTCCAAACATGTCAAAACACCAGTTTCTGAAAAGAAAAATTAAAAAAAAAAATCTACGTCTCGTGAAAATAAAAAATGAATTGACATACTTACTTACTAGATTCATAAAGCTTTATGGAACCCCTGGCTTGGAAGATATAACTAATTGCAGGTACCTTTTTGGAGTATCTGTTTAGTATTTTTACCTGCTTTATATTTTTCTTGTCTTCTTTGATGCATACATAGATTGAGCAATCTATAATGAGTTTCAGCCAAAAATTGGAGACAGTGATGCATGTCATGATGAAAAATAGATCTGTTGTTTATTTATGTAATTGCTTGTAAGACTATTCTCTTGTTTCTAGTATCATGTGGGTGTCATGAAGTGGTTAAATTATACAATCTAAAGGAGATTATATCGATATTTCTACTAACTACATCATTGAACTACTGGAGATGGATGGATTCTTCAGCACTGTTTACCTCGATAACAAGTAGAATCAATCATAGTGATGGATTTTGCACCAGCTTCGAAGCGGTGTTGAACTTGTATTTTACGTTATATTGTAGTTTCTGAAAAAGAAAACAGGACTGTTGGTTATCTCGTAGAACACTTGAACATATGTTACTTTCCTATCTCTATGTGAAGGATGGAGAACCATAAAATTCTGGATTTGATAAAACCTGATTTAGTATATGTTACAAATGGATTATCTTCCTGACATTCTACTTTATTTTAATTTATAAGTTGTTATTTTACTTATTTGATACTCCCTCCGTCCACGAAACAAAGTCCCATTTGGATTTCAACACACTGATTAAGAAAGTTGGTAAAGTTGTTGTAAGTGGAGTTAAGGTCCCACTTATTGAGAGTGGAAGAGGTAGATTGAAAGTTAAAATTGTTGTGAGTGGAATAAAGGTCTCACTTGTTGTGAGTGGAAAAAGTAAAATAGAGTTAAAGTTATTATTAGTAGAATAAGGGTCCCACATATTATTAGTGGAAGAAGTTAAATGGGAGTGGAAGTTGTTATAGGGCCCACTTGATTTGAGTGGAAAAAGATAAGTAGGACTTTGTTTTGTGGACAAATTTTTATGGGCAAATAGGAGTTTATTTCGTGGACGGAGGGAGTAGTTACTAACACCCTTGTGTTTGGGCCTTATTATTTTTAAATAACTGACAAACACTCATTTTTGTAGCAACTAAACTTGTTTATCTACACTTTTTGCTAAACTTTTGCCTTTAAATGTGATTTGTTTTGCATGAAATTTGTTATCTTGGATTTGTATCACGTTTGGCGGAGTTTGTGCATGTGTATAGGTAAATTGACGTCCTTTAAGCTGGAAGAAGAGGTTCAAAGAAGAGAAGAATCGAAGAATCGGGACGAAGAAGTGAGAAATCGGACGAAAGGGAGAGTAAACCAAAAACGGGCGAAGGACGGTGAGCATGGTCGAGCTTACAAAGTCAAACCAATGGAAAGAGGAGCCTGTCATCAACTACATCAATCGTTGAAGGGACTTAAGCTTAAATTGCAAAGATAGATTGTCGGAAACTTCAGCAATTGATATGTGCATCCAAGGCATGCATTGGAATCTCCGATACATCTTTAAAGGAATTCGGCCAAAGATCTTTTAAGAACTGGCTACAAGAGCTCACGACATGGAGTTAAGTTTAATCGCAAATGAAGTTGAAGATTTTTCGATTCAAGAGGCTTTCAACTTTGAAGAAAATCAAGAAACAATTCATGGGGGCAAATCTATTGAAGAAACTCCAAGTGATGAAGAAGCTCCAAGTGATGAAGAAACTACAGGTGAAGACGAAGAAGATGCTACAAATCAATCTTCTAATACTTGGTAGAATCCATGAAGTAAGCGCTCCTTGATAAGAGTCTAAACTATCTACATAGCTCCTACATGCGAGCAAAAACCATCTAAACTTTTCAATCAAATAACTTCAAATGCTCCTTGATAAGAGTTCAAATTATCTAAAATGCTCCTAGATGCGAGTAAAAACCATCTAAACGCTTTAAACAAAGAACTTCAAATGCTCCTCGATAAGAGCCTAAATTGTCTACAACGCTCCATGACGCATGAGCCTAAACTGCATGTTACTCCTGACCCGCATGAGTATAAACTGTGTACGACGCCCCTTGACGAGGCTGTCGTTCGCTCTCTCAAAATCAATTTGTAGCCTATTCTCACAGCTATATAATTAGCAAGTAAGTACAAGGTCGATCCACAAGGAGTTGATTGTCACTATCTCTTGAAACCTCCTCCACCTGTAAAGAAAGTTTGGTTTTGGTATCTTGGTCACCATGACTCTCTTGCCCTATTCGAGAACTTAAGTAAGCACTGAAAAGTAAACAGATAACTTGGATAATAACAAAAATGACTTGATCTGGACTAAGACATCGTTAAGTGAAAACCTTAGTGTAATACCCCAAACTTTTCTAAGTTCTTAAGTGCGTATTAAATGAGCTAATATGCCGATATGAAGTATTTTGAGTGCTAAAAATTTCCAAGAAAATAAATTTTCTTGTGAAATGACGGAAATGCCCTTACGTGCTTTGATGTGATTTTTCTCGTTTTGATTATTCGAATCGAGTATGTGATGCATTGTTTGAGCATTATTATATGAGTTTGAGCTTGAGTATAAATTTTGGAAAATTCTGAGAACTTTTACTTTTAGATGAATAGTAACCTAAACCGAGAAATCACTATTCATCAACCGACTCTGAATTTAGTCTAATTAGTTTCATTTGAATCTAGAATTTATTTTAAGACTTTTGAGATAAGTTGGAGAATTTTCCGAGATCGATTGTACAAATTTTTAAAAATAAATTGCTTAATGGCATTTTTAGCCGAGCAGTTTTAAGGATTTTCTTCGTTTGATGGAATCTTGATCTGAAAATTAGATAATTAGATTCCTTAATTTATTTTGGGAGATATAAGATGAAGTAGCGAGAATTTTGATGGTGGGAAAGAGTCGAGGAGTATTATTAGACGATTGGAGATATAATAAAATAATAGAGATATTTTCTACTGGAAAATTATTTATTCCAAGCGTTTTTAACAGATAAATTGCATGATTATCTAAAACCTAATGTCACAGCCCGAAATCCGGTGTGTAGGAACGACCAGACTCCATTGGAGTGTGAAGGTGAAACCATTAAATAAACTTGACTCAACAAGGATTCATGCTCGAGATTAAGGGTAATCGACAAGAAACAATAGTAATTATCAACATGTTTGCAAAGAACTATCAAATACACAAGCATGATTAATTTACATCGGCTTCAAAATTTAATAAGTGTTTTGGAAATCCAAGTCATGCAGAATTGAAAGACAAACAGGGATTGTTTTGAGCACACAACTCATAGTAACTAAATTCAAGCATGCAATCCAAGACAACAGATTAACGGTGCTGCAGCAGAACATAAACAACGACTCCAGTTCAAAGGCTATATGTATGAAGACACATAACCTTAAGCCAAACTTCCAAAATAGATTTATATTAACAATGAGCCGCTCAAGCACACCACGTCCTTCTCATCCAAGCTAACCTGCACGTTTTAGAAATAACATGCAGAGCGTGAGTACTTCGTACTGAGCGAACATATGCCAAAAACATTTGAAACTCTGCTCATTAGAGCTATATGATTAGGCTTGCCTCTTTTGCTGCATCACAAGGGTTAAGTATATAATCGTTTAAAAACAGTTTACCACTTGTGATAGCCATAAAAACATTTTCATACTTTTCTGAAATCGTCTGCAGACATTTATACTCAGGTATGAATCAATCTACAACTGATTTAACTGTGGTGTTGAGAAGTAGGCCTCCTCCTCGAACACCGTGACGGCCCAACCGAAGCAAGGCTCACACTCACCTTAACTAATGCATGCATTGTCCCGTATCTTACAGGACCTTTATCTCGTGCGTCCACAGGACCTTAATAACTTTAACACGTAGATGATTCCATACCAAGATATTTAAACTCAGGCAAGTCAATCAATTTGAAAAGCGCACGTAATACATAAATAGTACACGTATTCATCATTTGATTTTAGTTTCGAAAAGCCCACCTTGCTTCGGGTATATTGAAGTCGAGGTTGCTTACTTTACGCTTTCCCGACTATTTTGCAGTCCCGCTCGGCCCTTCAATAATAACATCAAATAAGATCGAGTTTAACCGACTCGAAAATGTAAAATAGACTTAGGGCTCGGCTGAAGGACTTCTACTTGACTCGGGTTTTTCTTAATTTATTTGAACTTCTCTACATCAACATCTTTCTCGATTTCTCGTTCTCGGCTTATCTTCTTTACTCGATTACTATTTAAATCTCAGACTCAGATTCTCGTTTCTAATATAATATTTTAATCTTCACGTAAATCGATGAGTTAGTATTTAACTCGTCTTAACTTCTCATGTACTCAAGTTATATGATTTTAGCAAATCATAATGTTAAATCTCAACTATTATCATCATACATTATTCATGTCAACATTTAACACTCATATCAACAATCAATCATTCATATTGATAATCAAGTACTTACGTCATATTCAAGTACTTCACATCATAATCGAGCATTTATATCAATACTCAGACATTCATTTTGAAAATCCAATGTTCACTTCAACGTTCACATCATAAACACGTATTCACATTAATACTCAAACATCGTCATAATACTCAAGCATCAATATCAATATTCAAACACTAATATTAAATAAGTGATTAACCTTTCTCAAGTAAATAGGTTAATAAGATCATACTTAATCACATAATCATAATCAAGTATTGAAATTTCATAATTAACCTATATCTTAAACATAATCACAAGGTAATGAGTTATTGCTCGACTTTTAAACTTTAAAACTCATAACTTTAAACTCTTAACGAAAATCATTTCGTTAGACATTTAATAACTTGAATAATAATAATCATTTTGAATTTAATATTCAAACTTCTACTTTGTATTTCTTGACTTTAAAATACTTCATCATTTTCCTCAAAATACGTACTCATATACGTATACAATCTCAACTTAATACTTTAACATTAAATAATCATTATTTAATATTTTCTTTATTTTAAAAACTCAATTTTCGTTTTTATTTAATCAAAAACTCGGTTTTCCATTTAAAAACTTCGCTGCTCAATAATTTCTACGTTTTAACTCCTTTTTAAGTAATTCAAAAAGCAAACTTGCATATTTCTACTCAAATATTATCATCAAACCACTTAAACACATCTCATAACATCAATAACTCATCATCAAAATATTTTAAAACTTCATAATATCATTTTCTCACATAACTTATTTATTTTCTCGTTTTTCAAACTTCTATCATTTTTCTTTACTCGATTAATAACTCATCATATCAATCAAAGCATTCTTAAGAACATAAACATCACTTAGTACTCACATCATTCAAACATTATCATTTTTTAATGGAAATATTCCATTAAATTAAATATTCTATTATTTTAATTATTATTTCAATAATATCTCTTTTAACTTCTCGTTTGAAACAAACGAACTCAAATACGAACATCTTAACTCTTAATCTCATGTACTTAACTTCTAACTCATTATCTTATAGAAAATTTCATCTTCTTTTATTTTACTTCTCTTTTTATCCTCAAATAAATATTGTTATTATTATTATTATTATTATTATTATTATATTCCTCTTTTTAACACTAACATCAATCTCATACATATCTTCATTTATCATCATTCTAATATCAACATCTACAAAGAAATACTTTTCTTTGTCTAATAAAACTCATATTTTCTTTTACTTATTTTTCTCATTATTTTATTTTATTTTTTATATATATATATATATATTTCGATTTTTATTCAAGAAAATTCATAAAATTTCATCTCTTACTCAAATCACTCAAAATATACTCAACATCTTATCTACTTCTCAATTTCATTTTTATCTAATGAAATTCCTCAATATATTATATATATATATATATATATATATAATTTTCGAATTAAAAATAATAAAAATAACCATTTTTCTAATTTTTTTATAACATCTTCAAATCTTCAAATTTTTCTTATGAATACGAAGAACACTTATTCAAAAACTCATATTTATCTCAAAAACATCATATTTATTTTTATACCCATTTTTCTTCATTTTTTCTTCTTTAAATTCCATAAAAATTAATAAAAACCATATCTTCTCATCTTCTAAATTTTCATGCTTATAAACTCATTCCAAAAATTCATCTAACACATCTTGACATCATCATCATCATCATCATCATCATCATCATCATCATCATCATCAATATCATCAAATTTCATCAAAATCATCAAAAATTCATTTTTTTTTTCATTTTTCATATATTTCAATTTTTTTTAGCAAAAATCATAAAATTCATATTTTCATATATCATCATGCTCATGAACATCATAAACATCAAAAAATTCATAAATCAACATTTAATCATAATTTCTCTATTTTTCATCGATTAAATTCATTAAAAATGAAATAAATTCACCAAATATTATCATCATCACATATATCCATATAAATCACATGAATAATCATAATAAGCATATATCATCATCATATCATCAAATAATCATCAAAACTCATCAAGAACCTATTTTTCCTATTTTTTTTTTCTTTTTAGTCGATTTAGGGCTTTTTAGCAACCTTATGTTATTTTATCTTTTTAAACCCTAAATCATGCTTTAATCTTCATTTTGATCATCATCTCATCATCATAAACCTAAGGTTTGCCTAAGCATAAAGTAAATCATGCATTCTTTCCTTATTTTCTCACTTATATATACATATATACATCTTAAGAATGAAATCATACTTTAAAAATAAGTAAACTTAAGCTCTTCTTGGCTTGAAGTTTTGGATGGCTTGGAGGATGAAAGATGATAGATTTGTAACTCCTTTCCTTGCATGAAACAATATGCAAGGCATCAAGATTATAACTTTTGAAAAATAAGGATCAAACCTTTATTTTCATCATCAAGAAAATCGATGGATAGGGTTAAGTTTTTAAGCTTGTTTCAAGCTTGAAAAGAAATGAATAAGATGGAAACTTAGTTTTTAGATGATCTTTAATATGGAGGAGATGATCTACATCAAAAGATCCTCAACAAGCTTGCATGAACTCATCGAAAGAGGTTGTATATATGAAGGGTATCAAAGGAGATGGAGAAACTGTTGTAGCTGCTCGGTGAAGAAACGAAGGCTGCTGCTGCTGCTGCTCTTCTTCTTACGGCATAGAGGGAGGTGAAGAAGAAGCTGCTCTTCTTGGTAATCACGATGACATGAAGATGAAGGAGAGGAAAAACGGGTTCATGGCAGAGAGGAAACGAGAGTGAGAGGGCTGTTTTGCTGCTTCTCTCAGCAGTGAAGAAGAACGAGTTACTCCAGCTGTTCTCTTCTTCTTCTCACAGTAGGGATGATGGAGAGGATGAAGGAGGGTTTCTCTATGGTTGCCTCTCACGATGAAGATGATGAGATGAAGAAGATGGAGCTGCTGCAAACTGCTTCTTCTCGGCAGTGAGAGAACCGAGAGAGAGAATGAGAGTTGCTTCTTCGGTATAGAGAGAGAGATGGAGAGGATAGATGATAAGGATGAATGTAAAAATTATGGAGTGGGGGAGATGTATCTCTTACAAGCTAGATATTGCAAGATATGAGAGAAAGAGAGGAGATCCGAGAGAGATCTTGAGAGAGAGAGAATATCGTGTGTTGGCTAAATGAGGGA
Organism: Schizonepeta tenuifolia; assembly: GCA_029490685.1. Taxonomy (NCBI): domain Eukaryota; kingdom Viridiplantae; phylum Streptophyta; class Magnoliopsida; order Lamiales; family Lamiaceae; genus Schizonepeta; species Schizonepeta tenuifolia. The sequence continues at coordinate 80,973,886 of CM055959.1, forward strand.
GAGAGTGACATTCACTTGCCTTAATAAGAGTGTGTTAACACTTAGGGATACTATTTAGAATAAGAATGCAATTTTTAACTGCTAATTTCGCCCGGCTAGTTAATTTTCCAGTAGAAAATATCCTCATTATTTTATTTTATTCCCTCAAACAATTGATAACCCTTCTCGTCTCTTTCCCGACGTCAAAATTCTCTCTAATTCGTCTTATATCTCCCAAAATAAATTAAGAAATCCAAATATCTAATTTTTATGCCAAGATTCCTTCTAACGAATAAGTTCATAAAAACTGCTCGACTAAACGAGTCGTTAAACAATTATTTTTAAAGCTTCTTCAAACGATCTCGGAAAATTCTCCGACTTATCTCAAAAGTCTTAAAATAAATTCTAGTTTTAAATAAAACTAATTAGACTAAATTCGGAATCGATCGATGAATACTGATTTTTCGGTTTACGTTACTATTCATCTGAAAATCAAAGTTCTCAGAAAATTCTGAAATTCATACTCAAGCTCATACTCATACAATTAAGCTCAAACAATGCATCACATACTCAATTCGAATAATCAAAACGAGAAAAATCACATTAGAACACATAAGGGCATTTTCGTTATTTCACAAAATTATTTTCGCGAAAATTTTTAGCACTCAAAACTCATCATATAGTCATATTAACTTAATTAATACGCACTTAATGACTTAGGGAAGTTCGGAGTATTACACCTAGCCACTCTCAATTAGGAGAGTGAGGACCACTCTCTCTTTCCCTTAGCCACTTGGCTTCGGCCCCCTTACCCATTTTTCTCTCTCTCGATCTCTTCCTCTCTATCAACTAAGTTCATGTCACAGCCCCAAATCCCGAGGGACGGCCGAAGCCGGGGTGCGACTGGGGTTGGATTAAAGAAGCGGGGAAGAAGGGGGCTAACTGACTAACATACATAAAAGACATCAACCAATCAATGAACAAGACTTGAATATAACAAAGAAAGAGTTAATCACGAGTGATTACTCGACACAAGTACAGGATAGTAACTAAGTTCAAGTTTATAGACTTATACTACAGAGTTTTGTTCAATAGACAGGTTCTCAAAAGACTTAGAGTTTGGCAGCGGAAGAGTCCTAACTAAAGCATCCTATCTTTTCAACTCAACTTCAACCGTTGCCGCTCACGTCGCTTCAACCTGCACATTTAGAAAACAATGCAGGGCTAAGTACAAACGTACTTAGTGGGCACGATGCCGAAATCATAATCATAAGTATAGATAAATATGGCATTTCATAAAGGTAGCACATCGGGGTTTTATTGAAAGAGGCCCGTGCCTACTAAACATTTTCTGACTCTTTTCTCAAATTAGCTTGCAAGCATTTTTCTGGTATGTTACGTTCAATCTAAACTCATTCACCATGGCTGGTACCCCTCAACAGGATATCACATACACCACAGGTTACAAAGTGCACTAACTCTGGAAAGCACTTAGCAGCTAACTTAGAGCCGATCGTTAGTTAACCTAGTTAGATTAACTCTAAATCTGGAAAACACGAATGTTAACTCAGATAGGTACAAGAGAACTCACATAAAACATAAAACAGTTCATGCCATAATATCACTTTAAAAACACAGATATCAAAGCGATAAAGAAAGATTTTCCGAGCATTGCTCGTTTTATATATAAAAGCCCACCTCGAAATACAGAACTAAGAAGTACTAGCTTCCAATCTTCGGATCTTTCGTCCTTTCTTTACTGCTGGCTTCCTCTTTCATCGTAAAATAATAACACTTAAACTCAGGTCGTAAAAGATAATCGATCAAAGAAAATCGAAAAAGGTTTTAGTCGTTTCATTCTTTAGGTATTTGCACGCTTACTAGATTCATTTTACTTAAACGGGAACGGGACTCGTACAAATCCCGTTTAGAACTTGAAAGGTCTCATACTCGACTCTTAGGTCAGTAGAGAAGGTAGTCGGTAGCTCGATACGACTTAAAAGATCATAAGGAACTAAGTTGGAAAGAATCGACTTAGGAAAATTACGTTTTAGTTCATTATACGACTTAAGTAATTTCTCGCTTAACTAAACTTCTTTACTTGAACGGATAAGAGGTAAGGTCTCATCTCATTTAGCACTCAAGGCTCCTTTCTTGACTCTAGGGTCAGTAGGAAGATAGTCGTTAGTTATTACGGCTTAAACGATCGAAAGAAAACTAAGTTGCGAACGAAACAACTTAGAAGAATGAAAACTGAAATTTCACTGCGCATTACAGAAACTCTGGGGACTGCCCAGAACAGGGGATCTGGAAACAGGGGATGAGCCCTGTACCGTTGGAAATTTTGGGATGTCTAGTTTACGCTCCAATTTACGGATCGCAAATCCGATAAACGAGCTAGAAGTTATTACAGATTCCGGCGAGGGTCGCAAAACTGCCGTGCTAACCCTAGTTGCTCGATAGAATCGACGTATAACGTCTTAGGTTCGTTCTAAGTTCTCGTATTCAATTTCTTATGAAACTTGACCCTCAAGGCAGTCAACACGTACCCCCGTACGTGAGGAACTCCTTCTCAAAACTCGTCCAATAGCACGACGTTCTAAACGTCGGCTTTCAACTAACATGTACTAAACCAACAAGTTATCAATTTCCCGTTCTAGTTCTCGACTATCACTATAACTCATATTATATTAGCTCGAAAGCTCATGACGTCAACTACAAAGTTATTCTCAAGTCCATCATAAACAATATTATCAAGTTAGAATTCTCATTCGACTTCTCGGTTATTAGTTACGTCTAATGGTTTGTCTCTTACACCATTTTCAAAGTTGTCGGATTTTGTTCAAATTTTACGTCATTAAACAACATCTAACTAGAATCACTTTCATGCTTATAATCATTTCATATCAACACTATATTTCAACTTACGACGAGCTCTTCGTCTCTTACATCCCACCAAATAATTTTAGAAAATTCTCAGTAAATTCCTATCAACAATTAACATCAATTACAACATTATTTCATCAACAAATCAACAATTAAAACAACTACAAGAAAACCCCTAATTTCATCCTTAATTTCGGTTTTAATACATGGTTTAAGAGAGTGATTTTCTTCATTAATTAACACCATTTAACTCTTAATCATACTATTAGAACATCAATTGATCAATTGAAATCCAATTACACATTAACATGCAAAAACCCCCAATTTCAAACCCTAAATCCTAAATCGATTTCAAACAAACAAAGGGCTTTCGATTTCTCTTGGTTCTAATCACTAATTAAACACTTCCTAAGCATGAATTTAACATCAATTGAAGAATTCCAAAAATCCTACCATAAGCCCTAAAATTTCGGTATTGGCATAGAGTTAGAGCTTTTGATTTTCTTCCAATTTTGATATTAGAAATCACATCCAAACACTTCTAATTAAACTAATCGAAGATCAAAACATCTAGTTCTTCATCCTATAATTTCGATCAAAAGAAAATAAAAAAAAAGGATGTTGGATGGATAGAAACATAGAGGAGATGAATACCTTGATCTTTACTAAAGGAAGTAATAGGTTTTTGATGGATGAATGAGGGCTTGTGTGATTTTCTTCTTCAAAAGCTTGGAGATTCAACAATGGAGAAAAGAATGAAGATGGGAGAGAGGGGGAGGGCAGCCGAAAATGGGGTTGAGGGAGGAGATGTGATTTAGTTGGTATGATAAGGTTATATACTTAGGTTAAATAGGTGTAAAGTGAATAGTGTTAGAATAGTCGTAGGTAAAAAGTAAAACTATATAAAAGAAATGAACTATCTTGCTAAAGAGAGAGAGAAATCGGTTATGAGAGGGAAGGGAGGGAAAATACGCACTTTTCCGACGCAATACGACGTTACGGAAATCGGACGACGAAAAACGTAGCTCGACACAAAATCGTCACGATTCGATTCATCCAAAAAAAATTCTAACGTATAAAACTTAATTGGAAAAAATAAAATTTATAAAAATTAATTCCGACAAAAACTCGGGACGACACAGTCCGAGTTTCGTCCGGAAAATCATAAAAACGAACTTTCTCGGGCGAGTTCGTATCGCCGTTTCGTTAATGTAAAAATCAGACGGTTTTCCGTTCTGAGTTCACGAACTAAAACTTTTCGTACGCGCTAACCCTAAATACAGTAGTCGTCTAGCTGACTTCCGTAATTTATTTTCAGAAACGGAATCGACCGTTAGTCTTAGAATTTAAAATCGTAAACTTAGGCGTGCAAAGCCATTTATTTTATTAACTTTAAATTTTGAGATCGTAAGGAATTTCCGGGGCATTACAGTTCATCCCCCCATTTCACACTTATCATACTCATCATAATCCATCACTTTTTCTCTCATCTAAACTCTCCCTCTCCACTGCCGAGAACATACAAGAGAGCAGCCCTCTCTCCTTTCTTCATCACCATCATCGGCAACACACACACACATATACATACAAATTTCTCCATGAAAGCATGTATGAATATTGAGGATATCTTGATGTAGTTCTTCACTTCCATCTTCAAGATCATCAAGAAAAGTAAGCTAACATCTTCATCTCTTTTATTCAAGCTTGAAACAAGCTTAGAGAAACCTTGTTTCTATCTATTTTTCTTGATTTCCAAGTAATGATTTGATCCTTACTTTTCAAGCTTTGATTCTCATACCTTGTATATCTTTTCATGCAAGGAAAGGAAGTGAAATCCATCTCTTTATCATCCTTTGACCCATCGAGTTCATCCACAAGCCAAGGAGAAGTTGATTTAATTTTTAAAGTATGATTTTATTCAGAAATTTGTATATATGTATATGTATGTGGAGAAATTAAGGAAAAACATGCATGACTTACTTTATGCTTAGACAAACCTTAGGATCGATGATGATAAGATGATGATAAACATGAGGTTAAAGAAATGATCTAGGGTTTAAAAGATGAAGAAAATAATATTGCTTAAGAAAAAGCCCTAAAAATCGAAAAAAAGCAAAAAAACATGGAAATGAGTTCTTGATGAGTATTTGATGATTATTTAATGCTATAATGATGATGTATGTTTTTGATGATGATTTGAGTGATTTATATGCATAGATGTGAAGATGAGAATTTTTATGAATTTTTATGGATTTTATTTCATATTCATCGATTTATTTGAGTAAAAATGAAGAAAATATGCTTAAATGTTTATTTATGGATTTGATGATATTTATGATGAATATGAGTATGATGAAACATGAAAATATGATTAAGTTGTGATTTAAAGTCAGTATATGAATTTAGAGAATTTTTATGAAAAATTCGAACTATATGTAAATATGAAGAAAATGAGTTATTGATGATTTAAATGAAGTATGATGATATTGATGATGATGATGATGTTAAGATATTATTGATGAATTTTTCAATGAGTCAAGATGCATGAAAAACTGAGAAATTAAGAGAATATAATTTTTATAAATTTTATTAAATTTTTGAGGTAAAAATGTCACAGCCCCAAATCCCGAGGGACGGCAAAGCCGGGGTGCGACTAGGGGTTGAATTAAAGAAGTGGGGAAGAAGGGGGTTGAATAAGAATGAACGAATAAACAGACATTAATAACAGAATAACTTCTATGAACAAGACTTCATTTAAAAGAAAGAGTTGATCTCGAAGGATCACTCGACAAGTTGTTCAAAAAGGAACTGAGTTCATTGTACGGGGCTTAGACCCAACAGATAGATACATTAACTTCAAAAAGATTGGCAGTGGAAAGCGTAAAGCTTGATACAAGTTCTTTATTCTAATTACGACTCTTAACTCAACATCAACCACCGCCACTCCCGTCACTCAACCTGCACATTTTATAAAACATATGCAGGACTAAGTACAAAAGCACTTAGTGGGCACATTGCCGAAAATATATCATAAGTATAGATAAATCAGGCATCTCATTTCTGTAGCACATCGGGGGTTTTCAATAAAATACCTGTGTCTACTAAACATTTTCTTTCTCATTTTCACAATATAGCTTGCGCAAGCATTTTTCTCAGATGTTACGTTCAATCTTGCCCAATAATTATCACCATGGCTGGCCACCCCTCAACAGGGTTCCACACACAACGGCTACTATGTACACTAACTTTGGATAGTAGGTCGGCTAACTCAAAGTCCGATCATTTTAGTTAGCAGGTCGGCTAACTAATAATTCTGGATAGCAGGTCGGCTAACTCAGAAGGGTACAAGAGAACTCACATAAAACAAATATTTCATGCTCTGATTATCACTTTGAAAACACAATTATCAAAGCTGTAAATAAAGATTTTCAAGCATCGCTCATTTTATTTTGTATATAGAAAAGCCCACCTTACTGATTACAGAACTACAATACGAGCTTCCGTCTTCTGTCTTCCGTCCTATCCTTGGCGCTGACTTCCTCCTTTTATTGTAATTAAACAAACTTTAATAACTTGATCGCAATGATAAAAGAAACAGGAAATCGAAATCGGTTTTAGTCTTTTAGGCCTTTGCCCTTTACTACTTTCTTTTGATTAACGAATAAACGAGACTTCGATCAATTCTCGTTTATAAACTGACTCGGCTCATTACTCGACACTTAGGTCAGTAGATAATGAATGTCAATAACTTATAATGACTTAAAAGTTCACAAGGAACGAAGTTGAAAAGGATTCAACTTAAGAAATTAAGTTTTTGGAAACTTCCTGGACAAGGCAGTGGTTCTGGAGTTCGCACAGAACAGAGAACATTAAAAAAGGGGATGAAATTTATACCAAAAGAAAGCCACGGGTGTCTAGTTTACTCTCCAATTTACGGATCTCAATTTCGTTAAGCGAGCTAACAGTTAGGACAGTTTCCGTGAAATGTCGCAAAACAGTCCGCGCGAAACCCTAATGCTCTATAAAACTCGACGCACGATTTCCTAGGTTTGATCAATGCTATTCCACTTTTATTTTCACGAAAATTCCATCCTAAGGCAGTCTACATGCATGTCCCTTAATCGGGTACACATTCACGTCTTTTGATTAAACGAACGACGAGCATATTCTCGTCCTTTTTCAACTAACCATTTACTAAACCAATTCAATTTCAATTTCTATTTCATTCAACAACTTCTCGTTTATAAACTATAACTTATATTATCTCGTATCTCGGATGGAAATATCGTCAACTACAATATCGTTCGTCAAACGACAACAATCATTAATATCAAATTGGTTTTCCTTATTCGACTTTTCTATCGACGTTTAATCTCGTTTCTTCGTCTCTTAGAAAAATTCCAATCTTCTTAGAATTCGTTCAAATTTTCCGGTTACGATTATTAACTAGCAAGATTATCATATATTCGAATGATAGACCTAAATCATTATTCATTCTCGACTTATCGACGATTCTTCGTCTCTTAGCAAAAATCCTATGTTCTCCGATTTTGTTCAAACTTTATAATATCGATAATCATCTATCTAGAATCACTAATACGTAAACCATATACTCAAAATATTAACGAGTCTATCGGGTTTTCGTCTCTTACGATTTTCATTTTATTTTTAGAAAAATTCCAAATAATTATATAGTCATCCACAAACATACTACATACCATTTCTATTATCATTTCATGAAAATCATAACATCTTCTATATCAAATCATTAATTCTTTATCTCTTACATTTCTATTTTTATTTTTAGAAAATTCTAAATTAATACATGTAATCATCTATCATCATATAGAACACTAATCCATCAATCAAACATCAAGAAAATCGAACTACATCAAACCCCTAAATCTCCCTAAAATTTCGGTATTCTTCAAAATAAAAGGGGGGGGGGTGATTTTCATGAAATTTTAATCCATAAAACCTAATTCTAAGCATACTATAACATGTATTAAACAAAGGTTCATCATCCTACTTCATTTCCATATTTTTCGAAAAAATAAAGTAGAGAGAAAATGATTTTTGTTCGGTTCAATACGTAGAAGAAGTTCCTACCTTGCCGGATATGAACTCGGAAATAAAAATGATCGGTAGACGAGAGACTTGTGAGCTTGAGAAAAGCTTGAAGGAGATGACTTCAATGGAGGAAAAATGAGAGAGAATGGGGAGAGAGAGGTGATGACTAAGGCTGTTACTATTTGATAAAGTGTAAAATATCTCAACAAAGGATGACTCACATACTAAGGTGGCAGTTTTGGGGGGGTTTTATTGCCGGAAATATCTCGTTTATGGGTCTCGAACGACGTTATAAAAGTCGAGAAATAATTTCTTAGACGGTTACGTATTCGACGAAATCTAATTCGACCGTTAGATTAGAAATAAATCACATACTCGGAAAACCTAATTCGTTTTTCAAAATCCGATAAAAAGTCGGGATAAGACTGTCCAAAATTCGCCCGGAAAAATAATAAAAACTGATTTTCTCCGGTGAACTCGTATCGAGGAAAAAGTGAATGTAAATCCTGACGGTTTTTCGATCTGAGTTTTCGGACAAAAATTTTATCGGACGCGAAAACCCTAATACAGTAGTCGTTCGACTGACTTCTGAAATTTATTTTCAGAAATGGATTTCACCGTTAGTCTTAGAATCGAAAATCCTTAACATAGGCGTGCAAAGCCTTAATTAATAATTAAATTTTTTTTTACGACGGAAGAATTATCCGGGGTATTACATCCTACCCCTCTAACAAGAAATTTCATCCCGAAATTTGCATACCTTCTTCAAAAAGGTAAGGGTACTTAACTCAATTTTTCGATCCAAGATCGATAGTGGTTTCTCTTCATAACTCAAGTCGGATTCAAGAACGACGTCTTGTTGGTTAATTATGTGCTTAGGATCAAAAACATACTTTCTTGATGGTCCCGAAATGAGTTACTGGTGTATGGGGGGGGGGAATACACCAGTTAGGATTTTAAAACTTAACCCCGAAAAATACTTCAACCGAGTAAAAAGACTCAGTTGGAATCTCACAGCTGAGTAAGCAACCTCAGCTGGAAGAGTGAGGCTGTGCGGAATGTGGTGGAAATTAAACTCGAAAAACAACTCACGCTTTTATGCTCGGTTGGTCAAAAACCAAAATAGTTGAGAATGTGCAAATGAGGTTTGTATGCTGGTTAGTCAGACAGTTAAGAATGCAAGAAATAACTGAATAAAGAAAAACACTAGCACACAGAGATTTAACGTGGTTCGAAGATAACCCTCCTACGTCCACGGGGAGTTGTGAGTCCACACAACTCTGTCCAAGTTCTTCTGGACAAACCACTCAGCTTACGCGGGCTGAGCAACCGTTATAGATAAGTTTGCGGGTACTTATCAACCTTACAGTTTAGTTTACGGGTACTAAACGACCTAACTACTCAGTTGCAGGAAGAGTAGGATCCTAAACCTTTTCAGGTGAGAGAAAAATGTGTTTCCAACTAAAAGCTCGAACGGGATGTGAGCTATGATCTAACTCTCTATGAACTCTCACTAAGTGATGTTCTCAAGGTTCGATCTAAAGACACAAAACTAACTAACTCTAGAACTCTCAACAAGTGATGTTCTAAGAGATTAACTTCAGTTCAACTCGTGGAGGATATTGCTCTTTCTTTTTCTCTCTGGTTTCTTCTCGCGTGTGTGTCTTGTATCTTCTTCGAATGAATGAAGGCCTCTATTTATAGGCGGAGAGTATCAACTAGCCGTTGGAGGAGCTGTTGATCTCTGTTCTTTGAAAGCGATGGCTTGTCTCTGATCTCTGCAGACTTTCCCGATATGGCATCTGTGCTTTTCTACTTTCCAGCTGAGATAGCCTTGTGTTGGGCAAAATGGGGTAGTGACTGAACGGTGAAACCCTCACGTGACTTCCTTTTTGAAATATAAATCTTAACAACAGACTTCCAACAAGGAGTGGTCGGTTAAGACTTTCGATCTTCAGCTAGCTTGCTCTTCAGCTGATGTTCTATGTGACAACTAACAGTTGAACTCTCAGCTGACTTCATCTTCAAGCTGTTGATCTTCTTGGTTGAGTTCTACAACTGATGTTCTGAAACTGAACACTCAGTTGTCTTCCTTGTATCTGGTCAGTTGGGTTCGAACGCTCAGATGGCTTTCTTTCATCTGATGTTATCTTCCCCTTTACTGCTTCTCATCTGATGAACGCTCAGTTGTTTTCCTTACAACTGATGTTCTATCTCTTGAATGTGACTTCCCCCTTTTTGCATCTAATCATATGAGCTCTCAGTTGTATTTCTTGACAACTGATGTTCTGTCTGAGTGATGCCTTGTTGCCATCTTCAGCTGAAGACCTGTAAAGATAAAATCTTAACTTTGCTCAAACAGCGAGCCTAACTTCTAACATTAGGTTTTGGCGACATCTACTCGGTTGGGGTCAGTCGGTTTTGGAATTCATCAAAACTTTTACTAACAAATTTCCCAACATTTCTTAACTGAGATACGTGAAATACGTTATGGACACTTCCTAGACTTGGCGGTAAGGCCAATCTATAAGCAACAGGTCCTACTTTTTCGAGAATCTCGTAAGGTCCTATAAACCTTGGTCTGAGTTTACCCTTAACACCAAATCTAATGATTCCTTTGGATGGTGAAATCTTGAGGAAAACCTTATCCCCAATTTCAAAACTAAGATTGGTTCGACGATCGTCGGCGTAAGACTTCTGTCGAATGATCTCGATCATTTCGCTGACCACATCGGGTCCTAGGTTCTTTCTTTCACCTACTTCATCCCAATAAAGTGGCGATCTACATTTCTTTCCATACAAAGCCTCGTAAGGCGCCATTCCTATTGTCGCCTGATAACTGTTATTGTACGCGAATTCAACTAAATGTAAGATATCTTCCCAATTCGCGCTTCGGTCCAATACTACAGTTCTTAACATATCAACGAGTATCTGAATCATTCTCTCGGATTTTGTCCATCCGTCTGGGGGTGAAAGGCGGTACTAAAGTTAAATTCGGTACCTAACTCCTTTTGCATAGTAATCCAAAATCTCGAAGTCAATTTGGCATCTCTATCTGATGTTATCGACTTTGGTATTCCGTGCAGACGTACAATCTCACGGACATACAACTGTGCTAACTTCTCTGACCCATAGGTAATCTTAATCGGTAGAAAGTGAGCTGATTTTGTGAGTCTATCAATAACTACCCAGATGGCAGTGTTTCCTCTTCTTGACTTAGGCAAACCTGTCACAAAATCCATAGCTATATCCTCCCATTTCCACTCTGGAATACTTAATGGCTGTAACAATCCATATGGTCTTTGGTGTAGAGCTTTCACTTGTTGACAAGCCAAACATCTTTCTACAAACGAGGCAACGTCTCGTTTCAAACCGTTCCACCAGAAATTCTTTCTTAAATCTTAATAAATCTTCGTACTCCCTGGGTGTGCTGTGTATGGCGTATCGTGAGCCTCACTCATGATATTGTTCTTTAATTCGTCGTCTTCAGGGATACAAAGTCTGCCTTCAAACAAAATTGCATTATCTGGTGCCTTGGAAAAACCATTTGGCTTATCCATTCTTATCCTTAGTCGAAGCTTCTCAGTTGACTCGTCCTTTCTCTGCGCACTTATGATTCTTTCTCGTAAGTCTGGTGTAGCTATGAGTGCTGTTATATGGTTTGTTATCGTTTTAGGTGCATCGAGCACTTCTAAGTCCATTTTCTCAAATTCTCTTACAAGAACTTCTTCCTCAACAAAGAGACATCCTAACTTGGTTAGAGTCTTGCGACTTAGCGCATCAGCTACCACGTTTGCTTTTCCTGGATGATAGTTGATTCCGCAATCGTAATCCTTGACTAATTCGAGCCATCGTCTTTGTCTCATGTTCAATTCCTTTTCCTCGAAAAAGTACTTCAAACTCTTGTGGTCCGTAAAAATCTCAACCCTAACACCATAGAGATGGTGTCTCCAAATCTTCAGTGCATGCACAACGGCTGCTAGTTCTAAGTCATGGGTTGGATACTCAACTTCATGAGGTCGAAGTTGTCGTGAAGCATAAGCTATCACCTTTCCGTCTTGCATCAAAATACAACCTAATCCGTTCTTCGAAGCATCTATATAGACCACGTATTCCTTATTCGCTTCTGGCAGAGCCAACACTGGTGCTGTGGTTAACTTCTTCTTGAGTGTCTGAAAACTCTTCTCGCATTCATCCGTCCATTTATACTTGTTTTCCTTCCGAAGTAGTTGCGTCATAGGTCTAGCAATCGTAGAAAATCCTTCGATGAATCTTCTGTAATAACCGGCTAAACCTAAGAAACTCCTAATTTCGTTAGGACTTGTTGGCGATTTCCAATCGCGTACTGCCTCTACCTTGGCAGGATCTACCTTGATGCCTTCTGCTGATACTATGTGTCCAAGGAACATCACTTCCTTCAGCCAAAACTCGCACTTACTAAATTTGGCGTAAAGCTTCTTAGCTCTAAGCGTTTCTAAAACTATTCTCAAGTGTTCCTTGTGTTCTTCCTCATTCTTGGAGTAAATGAGAATATCGTCAATGAATACTAAGACGAATTTGTCTAAGTATGGGTGGAAAATTCGATTCATGAGATCCATGAATACTGCGGGAGCGTTAGTCAAACCGAATGGCATAACTAGGAATTTGTAATGGCCATATCTGGTTCGGAAAGCAGTCTTAGGTATGTCCTCGGGTTTGATTTTCAATTGGTGATACCCAGATCTTAAATCTATTTTTGAAAAGACACCCGCGTCCTTAAGCTGATCAAAGAGGTCTTCTATCCTTGGCAAAGGATACTTATTCTTAAGGGTGATCTTATTTAGCTCTCGATAGTCTATGCACATTCTCATAGAACTATTCTTCTTTCTGACGAACAAAACAGGTGCTCCCTACGGTGAAACACTCGGTCTAATGAATCCAAGGTCTAGCAATTCTTGCAGCTGGATCTTAAGCTCTTCTAGTTCTTTCGGCGCCATCCTATATGGGGCTTTTGATTTGGGGGCCGATCCTGGTTCTAAGTCAATCGAGAAATCTATGTGACGGTCGGGTGGTAAACCGGGTAATATTTCTGGAAAGACGTCTTCATATTCGTTAACAACCTTCACGTCTTGAATGGTCTTCTCGGCTCCTGGTTCTCCAACTAGGTACACAAGATAAGCGGTGCAACCCTTCTTCTTCATCAACTTCTTGGCTTGTAGGGCGGATATTACCGATATTCTCTTACCCATTGCAATCCTATGAAATTCTGTCGGTTCCTTTCCTGGTGGCTGGAAAGAGATTTTCCTTTCGTTGCAGAGAATCGTGGCATAATTCTCTGACAACCAGTCCATTCCTAAGATTATGTCTACGTCCCACATTATCATAACATTCAAATTGTTCGCCTTAACCTTAAGAGTTCCAATTTCTAATTCTAGGTTAGAGCAAACATGCGTGGAAGTAGTGATCTCTCCTGAAGGTGTAGCTACTCTCATAGTGTGTTCAGCTCGTACAGGTCTGATATCTAAGTTATCCACACACGAACCAGCAATAAAAGAATGCGATGCGCCAGTATCAAACAGTATCTTGATAGGGATATTATGAAGTTTACCCATACCTGCTAGGTTTCCTTTTCCTTTATTCTGCGCACCCTATTTGATCGCACATGCCCTTGCATTCTGTTGCTGTTGAGCGTGCTGCTGGAACTGCTGCTGGGTCATCTGCTGCTGCGGCTGTGCTTGAATCGCCCTCAAAGGCTGGGGCTGTCCATACTGGTTCTATCCTGCCGCTTGTAGTGGCTTCGAGCACTCTCTCTTCATATGCCCTTTCTATCCGCAGTTAAAGCAAACACCCATGCCTGCTTGACAAACACCGGGGTGCGTCCTATTACACTTAGGGCAAACAGGAATGGTAACCCTCCCTAGGTTATTATTTCCTTGGTTGAAATTCCTCTGTTGTCCTTGAGGCTGATTCTGCTGGTTATTTCCTCTCCCTGGCCCTGCTTGTCTATTTCCTTGTAAAAACAACCCTGACTGATTATTTCCTTGCCATGGCCTCTTGCCAAAATTGTTATTCGGGTTAGGCTGCTAATAGCCTTGCTGATTGCCACTCCTCTGATTCCCTTGGTTATTGTAGTTCTGATTATAGCCACTACTATTTCCCCCTTCCCATTTTCTTTTTCCTTGGTAATTGCTATTATTGTTGTTGTAATATCCTTGGTTTTGATTCTGGGTTGGAGCTGGTGCGGTTGTTATTTCTTTCCTTTCATCAGGCACTACGGCCTCCATCTCTAGGGCTCGCCCTAAAACTTCAGTGTAGTTCAGTCCTCCATGACTGGCTAACGCAATTCCAAACTCATGCTTCAGTCCCCCACGAAACTTCTTCTCTATCTTTTCTTCAGTATCCACCTGAGCAGGCGCATACCTCGACAATTCAGAAAACTTGGCATCGTACTCAGTTACTGTCATCTTTCCTTATTTTAAATTATAGAACTCAGCCTCCTTCTGAGCTCTATAGGTTTTTGGTACGTACTTATCATACAGTGCTTCCTTGAATTCTTCCCAGGTATAATGAGCCAGGTGCTCCGCAGGTATAACCTTCTGCCGAGCTTCCCACCAGTAGTCAGCTGGTTCGAAAAGCTGGAACACGACATACAACAGTCGCTCCTCATCAGTACATCTGAGGAGTTTGAAAATCCTTTCGATAGATCGCACCCAAAGCTCAGCATCGCTTGGGCTGCCAGATCCGTTGAACATAGGTGGGTTACATTTAAGGAACAAGTCCTCAATGTCACGACGGGGTGGTGGTGGAGGTGGTGATGGTGATGGTGGTGGTGGGGTATCATGATGTTCCTGTTCTTTCTCCCTTTCATTTTGTGCTTGACGTCTACCACGTGCCCTGGGCCTACCAGGTCTTCCTCGGTTGTTAACTACTCTTGGCGGCATTTCTTTTTGAAACTATAAGAACAAAACTCTCATTAGCACCTTACTTTTAAGCCTTCTTTTACTTTCTAACCCTTTTCCTTGTTTAAGTTGGGAAAAGAAAACTGATAATAGCTTCGATACTTAGCTCTTTAAACTTTTAACTTCTCGGTTAAACCGGAATATTCATCTAAACTTTTTCTTCCAATCGAACTTAGAAGAAACTTTTCATAAGATCAAAGCCCACTCTCGGGTCATCATATATATATTATATACACGTAAAAAAAAAATATTAGTTTTGCCTCCAACGAGGACTTATACAAAAAGTTAGACTACGACTAGTCTAAACTAGGCTAACTCCTTATCTATGTACCGGGTGCACTAACAAGTTGCATCTCCGTATCTACTGGGAGTACTAGAACGGAAACGATCCCAAAAACTTCGTATCCGCGTAGAGTACTACGAAAGGATGGTAACTGATCCGACTATTTACAAGACAAAAAAAACTTCTACTACTATTACGCATCTAAGACGCTCTGCTCAACAAGCTGCAGTCGAGTCACTACTGCCCTCTACGGCTTGCAACTCCTCGGGGTCCTCCTCAGGATCTTCCTCAGGGTCCTCCTCCATCGGATCCTCCTCAGGGTCCTCTTCCGGATCCTCCTCAGAATCTGTACCAAAAATGAGCTGAAGTGCCTCGTCAACCCTCAAAGTAGTGCCGTCCAAAAGTGTAAGTGCTGGTGGTGAAGGCACGTCTGAAGTATTCCTCTCGGAGTCTGAAACCAAGTAGTCCGAACTGGATACCACTGCACGTCAGCTCTACGTCTCTCTCTAAGTACTCGTCTCCAAGAACCAACCCCTCACTAGGTGAAAGCACTGGCGGCAGCTCCAACAGTACGGCAAACTCTGGGTCTAGGGCTAATGGCTCACGCTCAAACTCGGGCACAAACTCTGTCGGAACGTGAAGGTAGGGAAGGTGCTCCTCAACCGGGATAGTCCACATAACCCGACTATGAAAGAATTGCCTATGTATGGCTAGGGCAAAACCAGAGAAGTCACCGATCGGCTCGGGGTCATCGTCGATCAGTGTGATGTGGTACCAGGATATGGCATGAGCCCAACCGTGCCACTCGTCGGGCAGCCGTATGGTCAAATCGGCCATCGCCTGACGCTCAGACACAAAGTGACGGGCTGTATAGAAGCGTGCAGCGAAGTCACTAACCAACTGCCCGATGTCATGATTCGGGTCCACCTCATAGTCGTAGTACTCGTCTAAGATCTCGTCCACTACTGTACGATGTCTCAAAGGTCGACTCTTCTGAGCCGTAACACGTGTAGCAGGCATCCTACAAAATTTTAAGAGAACACAGATCACTAACTGGTAGGGTAATTAACATATCTTAAAGAATTCTTAAATGACAATTAGAATATTCTATTATTCAAATTGTAACACATAACCACTTAATCATAGCTTATCTTAATCATCTAGTAATTTCAAGAAATTGCACTCAAACAATCATAAAAAAAAAAAAAAAAATTCAAGATTTCATTTTCATCCTTTTACTTATTATTCTTTTACCTTCTCACTTTATTTCTTCCTCGAAGAAAATTTCTTAACGATTTCTTTCCATTCTTTTAACTTATCAACTTATTTATTCTTATTCTTCTTATTATTCTTTATTTTATTTCCTTAAAAGGAAATTCTCGCGGCTTTCATTTATAAAAACAAGTTAACTCCAATGAGTCTGTTGTTCATGTCACTTTACGCACGTGACATTCGTTTATTCGCTTTGATTCCCTTTATTCTGTCCTTTCCGATCCGATCGTTTCTTGGATATCTTAAAACCAACATTTCTTAGAACGTCTATGTTCTCAAAGAATCGGGAAGGCCTTAGAATTCGTCTAAATTCTCATGCCAACAAACATTTCAATTAAAGAAATTACATCTCACATAATTTCACATACTTTCACATAGTATAACATTCATGCTTTCACATAACTCACTTAATATCACAAAGTATAACTTTTATACTTTGATCACATTCATACTTGGCACTTATTCACATCATACTTGCATACTTTATTCACAAATTCTTGCATACTTTAATAAAAAATTTCTTCTTAAAAGAAATCATACTTCTGAAATTCTTTCCTTACTTTTCTTCTTTGGTTGAGTCGACGTAGCGGGAGGTTGAGTTGTCGTCTACACTCTTATACTTAGTGTTACGACTTAAATTTACTTGAAAGGAGACTCAGATGTAGAGTATATACAAATACTCCACCTTACTACTGAAAGGAATCTCGTATGCAGAGCAGAAACGATTGCTTTGATACCACTCTATTGATCACTAGAAAAATAACTTATGACCAGAGCAGAACCGACTGCTCTGATACCACTCTGTGGTATCACTAGAAAAATAACTTATGACCAGAGCAGAACCGACTGCTCTGATACCACTCTGTCACAGCCCCAAATCCCGAGGGACGGCAAAGCCGGGGTGCGACTAGGAGTTGGATTAAAGAAGCGGGGAAGAAGGGGGTTGAATAAGAATGAACGAATAAACCGACATTAATAACAGAATAACTTCTATCAACAAGACTTCATTTAAAAGAAAGAGTTGATCTCGAAGGATCACTCGACAAGTTGTTCAAAAAGGAACTGAGTTCATTGTACGGGGCTTAGACCCAGCAGATAGATACATTAACTTCAAAAAGATTGGCAGCGGAAAGCGTAAAGCTTGATACAAGTTCTTTATTCTAATTACGACTCTTAACTCAACATCAACCACCGCCACTCCCGTCACTCAACCTGCACATTTTATAAAACATATGCAGGACTAAGTACAAAAGCACTTAGTGGGCACATTGCCAAAAACATATCATAAGTATAGATAAATCAGGCATCTCATTTCTGTAGTACATCGGGGGTTTTCAATAAAATACCCGTGTCTATTAAACATTTTCTTTCTCATTTTCACAATATAGCTTGCGCAAGCATTTTTCTCAGATATTACGTTCAATCTTGCCCAATAATTATCACCGTGGCTGGCCACCCCTCAACAGGGTTCCACACACAACGGCTACTGTGTACACTAACTTTGGATAGCAGGTCGGCTAACTCAGAAGGGTACAAGAGAACTCACATAAAACAAATATTTCATGCTCTGATTATCACTTTGAAAACACAATTATCAAAGCTGTAAATAAAGATTTTCGAGCATCGCTCATTTTATTTCGTATATAGAAAAGCCCACCTTACTGATTACAGAACTACAATACGAGCTTCCGTCTTCTGTCTTCCATCCTATCCTTGGCGCTGACTTCCTCCTTTTATCGTAATTAAACAAACTTTAATAACTTGACCGCAACGATAAAAGAAATAGGAAATCGAAATCGGTTTTAGTCTTTTAGGCCTTTGCACTTTACTACTTTCTTTTGATTAACGAATAAACGAGACTTCGATCAATTCTCATTTATAAACTGACTCGGCTCTTTACTCGACACTTAGGTCAGTAGATAATTGATGTCGATAACTTATAACGACTTAAAAGTTCACAAGGAACGAAGTTGAAAAGGATTCAACTTAAGAAATTAAGTTTTTGGAAGCTTCCTGCACAAGGCAGTGGTTCTGGAGTTCGCACAGAACATAGAACATTAAAAAAGGGGATGAAATTTATACCAAAAGAAAGCCACGGGTGTCTAGTTTACTCTCCAATTTACGGATCTCGATTTCGTTAAGCGAGCTAAAAGTTAGGACAGTTTCCGTGAAATGTCGCAAAACAGTCCGCGCGAAACCCTAATGCTCGATAAAACTCGACGCACGATTCCCTAGGTTCGATCAATGCTATTCCACTTTAATTTTCACTAAAATTCCATCCTTAGGCAGTCTACATGCATGTCCCTTAATCGGGTACACATTCACGTCTTTTGATTAAACGAACGACGAGCATATTCTCGTCCTTTTTCAACTAACCATTTACTAAACCAATTCAATTTCAATTTCTATTTCATTCAACAACTTCTCGTTTATAAACTATAACTTATATTATCTCGTATCTCGGATGGAAATATCATCAACTACAATATCGTTCGTCAAACAACAACAATCATTAATATCAAATTGGTTTTCCTTATTCGACTTTTCTATCGATGTTTAATCTCGTTTCTTCGTCTCTTAGAAAAATTCCAGTCTTCTTAGAATTCGTTCAAATTTTCCGGTTACGATAATTAACTAGCAAGATTATCATATATTATAATCATAGACCTAAATCATTATTCATTCTCGACTTATCGACGATTCTTCGTCTCTTAGCGAAAATCCTACATTCTCCGATTTCGTTCAAACTTTACAATATCGATAATCATCTATCTAGAATCACTAATACGTAAACCATATACTCAAAACATTAACGAGTCTCAACTTATTGTCGGGTTTTCGTCTCTTACGATTTTCATTTTATTTTTAGAAAAATTCCAAATAATTATATTGTCATCCACAAACATACTACATACCATTTCTATTATCATTTCATGAAAATCATAACATCTTCTATATTAAAGCATCAATTCTTTATCTCTTACATTTCTATTTTTATTTTTAGAAAATTCTAAATTAATTCATGTAATCAGCTATCATCATATAGAACACTAATCCATAAATCAAACATCAAGAAAATCGAACTACATCAAACCCCTAAATCTCCCTAAAATTTCGGTATTCTTCAAAATCAAAGGGGGGGTGATTTTCATGAAATTTTAATCCATAAAACCTAATTCTAAGCATACTATAACATGTATTAAACAAAGGTTCATCATCCTACTTCAGTTCCATATTTTTCGAAAAAATAAAGTAGAGAGAAAATGATTTTTGTTCGGTTCAATACGTAGAAGAAGTTCCTACCTTGCCGAATATGAACTCGGAAATAAAAATGATTGGTAGACGAGAGACTTGTGAGCTTGAGAAAAGCTTGAAGGAGATGACTTCAATGGAGGAAAAATGAGAGAGAATGGGGAGAGAGAGGTGATGACTAACGCTATTACTATTTGATAAAGTGTAAAATATCTCAACAAAGGATGACTCACATACTAAGGTGGCGGTTTTGGGGGGGTTTTATTGCCGGAAATATCTCATTTACAGGTCTAGAACGACGTTATAAAAGTCGAAAAATAATTTCTTAGACGGTTACGTGTTCGACGAAATCTAATTCGACCGTTAGATTAGAAATAAATCACATACTCGGAAAACCTAATTCGTTTTTCAAAATCCGATAAAAAGTCGGGATAAGGCAGTCCAAAATTCGCCCGGAAAAATAATAAAAACTGACTTTCTCCTGTGAACTCGTATCGAAGAAAAAGTGAATGTAAATCCTGACGGTTTTTCGATCTGAGTTTTCGGACAAAAATTTTATCGGACGCAAAAACCCTAATACAGAAGTCGTTCGACCGACTTCTGGAATTTATTTTCAGAAACGGATTTCACCGTTAGTCTTAGAATTGAAAATCCTTAACTTAGGCGTGCAAAGCCTTAATTAATAATTAATTTTTTTTTATGACGGAAGAATTATCCGGGGTATTACAAAAAATCGATAAAATGAGTATAAATATATATATGAGTGTTCTTGATGTTCTTGAGTCCAATATGAAGATATGAAGATGTGTTCTTCATCTTCTTGAGGAAAATATGAAGATTTGAAGATGATATACAATAATTATAAATTAATTATTTTTGTATTAAAAAATATCGATATATATATATATATATATATATATATATATATATATATATATAGGGTTGGGATCTAGTGAGAATAGATCTTATGTGAGAATGTGAGAATGATAGATTTTAATGCATTTTTATCATATTGGTAATGCATATATTGCAGAAATGAAATGCACACACATTCTAATGCATAAATTGTAGTAACTAAATGCATAAACATTGTTATGCATAAATTGGTATAACATAATGCATTGTTAAATCTCAGCCATTGATCAACAAAAATCAAGGGTTTAGATTAATTCTCATTTCTCATTTAAAAATCTCTTCTCACAAGATCCTATTCCTATATATATATATATATATATATATATATATGATGAAGTTCATTAGATAATGATGGAATTAAAGAATAAATGAGATATTGAGCATGTTTTGAGTAAATTGAGAAAAGAAATAAAATTCTATGAATTTTCTTTTCTAGAAGAATCGATATATGTATATATATATATATATGTATATATATATATATCTATATATATATATATATTAGATAAAAAATAAGAAAGAAAAAGAAATAATAAAAGATGAAGTTATGAGTGAAGTAATGCATGAATTTGAAGATGATGTTTAAAAAGAAAATAGAATATTAATATTAATATTTATTTAAAAAATAAAGAGGAAATTAGAATAAAAAGAATGAGTTTTTCTATGAGAAGATGTCTTAGAAGTCGATTACATGAGTTAAAGAGATGAATTACTTGTATTTGAGAGATGAATTACTTTTATTTGAGAGATGAATTACTTGTATTTGAGTTTGTTTATGATAAACGAGAAATTAATTAAGAAATATTATTGAAGAAATAATAATAAAACTGGAATATTCAATTGATAGAATATTTCTTGTAAAATTTAAAAGTCTTGAATAATATAAGTCATGATATTTATGATTAAGTCTTTGAGTATGCTTTGATGATTGATTGATGCTATGAGATGCTAAGTAAATGAAGAAGAGTTATAGAAGTTGAAATACGAGCAAGTATACGTAATATATGAGAAAAATGAGATTACTAAGTTATAAATATTTGAATGTTAAGTTCTTGATGATATATGATGTGTTAAGTGATTTGATGATGATGTTTGAGTAAAAATAAGTGAGTTTGCTTTTTGAATCACTTAAAAAGGAGTTAAGACATAGAAGTTATCGAACGTCGAAGTTTTGAAATAAAAGACGAGTTTTTGTTTAATAAAAACGAAAATTTAGTTTTTAAATAAATAAAGGAAAAAAAGAAAAAAAAAAAGATTTAATGATGATTATTGATGTTGAATATTAAGTTGAGAGTATACATGAGTATGAGTTCGTATTGTGAGAAAATGATGACGTATTTTAGAGTCGAGAAATATTAAATAAAGTTTGAATATTAAATTCAAAATAATAATTATTATTTGAGTTATTATATAACAAAATTATTTTCATTAAAAGTTCAAAGTTATAAGTTTTTATAGTTAATAGTCGAGCAGTAACGAGTTAACAGTTAACTATGAGAACTGTTTTTAAGTTGTAAAACTGGATTGAGATATGTGACTAAGTAGGATTTTATTAACCTACTTATTTGTGAAGTAAATCATTTATATGACGTGAATGCTTGATCATTGATGTAAATGTTTGATTATTGATATAAGTGCTCGATTAAAATGGAAATGTTTGAGTTTGATACAAATGTTGAGTTTGATGCGAATACTTGATTATGATGTGAATATCGAAGTGAATACTTGATTGTTGATGTGAGTGTTCGATGGTAACATGAATGATTTGTGTTAATAGTTGAGAATTGATGCTATGATATTCGTTTGCGTAAAGATTAAAATATTATTTTCTAGAAACGAGAATCCGAGTTTGAGAAGTAATTAGAAACCGAGTAAAGACGATAATCCGAGAACGAGAAACCAAGAAAGATGTCGATGTAGAGAGGTTCAAATAAGATAAGAAAGAAATGAGTTATATAGAAGCCTTTCAGCTGAGCCCTAAGTCTATCTTACGTTTTTCGAGTTGATAAACTCGATCTTATTCGATATTATTATTGAAGGGTCGAGCGGGACTGAGAA
This sequence comes from Schizonepeta tenuifolia, assembly GCA_029490685.1. Taxonomy (NCBI): domain Eukaryota; kingdom Viridiplantae; phylum Streptophyta; class Magnoliopsida; order Lamiales; family Lamiaceae; genus Schizonepeta; species Schizonepeta tenuifolia. The sequence continues at coordinate 80,996,539 of CM055959.1, forward strand.
ATAAGTCGGAAGCATAAAGTAAGCTACCTCGACTCAACATACCAGAAGTCAGGTGAGCTTTTCTAAAACCAAAACTCCGATGAATGCTATTACTTATTGAGTAATATTACGTGAGCTTTTAAAATTAATTGACTTGCCATTTATCTTAGTTTGGTATGCTTATTCATCAACATGAGTTATTACATCCTGTGTGAGGTAGGAACCTACGTGTGGTTATTGATTGATGAGGTGACTGTGAGCTATACTTCATTTTAGCCGGTCACAGTGTTTAAGAAAGATGCCTACTTCTCGACACAATGATGATGTGGTAGATGATTCATACCTGTTATATATATTTTGTGTGCGCACATCTTTAAAGGAAAAATGATTTATGCATTCACAAGTAAAATGATTTCAAACATACTAACACTTATGATGTAGTGACAAGGCAAGTTCAATTATATAGCTCTAAGAGCAAGCTTTTTAAAATGTTTTTCTCAATGTGTTCACTGATTACGAAGTACTTAGCCCTGCATGTATTTCTAAACGTGCAAGTTAGCTATGGATAAGGATGGCGAGGGTGATTCTTAGTGGTGTGTTTTCTGTTGAAAGTTGAGTCGACAATTACATATCTTCATACATGTAGTTGTTAAGAGCAAATGATATCTCCGCTGCATAATAATCGTTTGATAAGCTATATTTTTGAAATACTCTGATATGGTATTGATACGATGAGCTGTGTGCTCGAAACAACTTCCTAATTCCCGATGTCATCTATGTTTACTTGACATGGAATTGAGATACTTATTATTATATTTTGTGAAATCCATGTAATTTATATATATGCTCGATCTTTAACGAGTAATGTCTTGAAAACTTGTTCATATTCGTTATCGTTTCTGAATCTTAAACCCTTATTTCCGAGCATGATTTCTTGTTAAGTCAAGTTTTATTTGTTGGTTTCACATTCTTAAATCGATTGAAGTAGTATTCTGTTGCATCTCGGGTTGAGTTGTGACATAAATGGTATGTTTATTTGATGGTTTCACCTTCACACTCCAATGGAGTCTGGTCGTTGTTACACACCGGATTTCGGGCTGTGACACCTAGCTTGGTCATTGCTGCAAATATACTGTAAGAACATGCATACATCGTTAGTTATAGGACTTGAATGCCGAGATCCCTTTTTACTTGTCACGCTCTCAACAAACCCTTCCCTTACCTATCCTTACTTAATTGGCAATGCACTGTCGGCTCCCTACTTTGGGCAATACCTCTATCAGAGTCATCGTTCAGTCTCTTGCCCAAAGAGCATTAATCTCTAGAAAGGCCCAACAAGGAATCATCACGTCTAGCCCAATAGGGTAGACAACTTCCTCTAATGTTAATCGATCTTAATTGAAATAGTTATGGAAAACACTCATACTTCCTAATCGATTAGTGATCTAATATGCCCTAAGTGATTAATGGCCTATTAATCTCTTAATCGTATTATCTCATATTGGAATAAGTTCATTAACATATCGGGAACATATGCATGCAAATATCTATCACAATTTACACCTCTCAAGCATAAGTAATCACCTAACTATCTTGCCCATATCAAGTATAAAATCTTAGCTAGACATGATAACAAAAGTACGAACACAATAATTTAAGGAACTCATAAGAAGAACTATTTAAAAACTTACGAAGTACGTGAAAAGTAAATACGGCCAAAAGTGTCGATGTACAAAACACAAATTAACTTTTCCCGTAGGACTTGTTTTTGTCCCCACAATCGCTCAAGTAAATACAGGGAATGAAAGCATAAAAGACGGCTTGTCGATCGTAGCAGCTAGGCTTCAATATTTATAGGCGAGCACTTAGGGTTTGGGCCCCCGGTCCTTAACATGGAAGGAGTCCACGAGCTACCTTGGGATGCAAGTAATACTTGATAAGCACGACCCCAACATGACAAGTCACGTCTATCTCGAAGAGATCCCTTGCGGATCCTAAATCTAGTCGGATAAGGAATGATATTTAAGTTAGATCATCTTTTCCTTATCCTTCTAGATCTAGGAGATAAACTTGCGAGTTGACCAAAGCACTCCGCCTATCTTGTCTTGACCAATAACGCTCTGCCTGACCTGCTTCCAGAAATGAAGCCTTCTATCCTTATATTGCAAAGACTCCTTAACACGAGTATAAAATGTTTACAAATTCAAATCAAGTGAAGACTCAATGACACGAGTATAAAAGGTCTATAAACTCTTTAGCACGAGTATAAACTGTTTACAAGTCCATAAAGCTCTTTGATACGAGCATAAACTATCTAAAATAAAGTCAATATTCAAGACTCCTTGAAACGAGTATAAACTTTCTATCAAATTTAAGACTCCTTGAAACGAGTATAAACTTTCTAACATATTCAAAACTTCTTGAAACGAGTTTAAACTTTCTATCAAATCCAAGAACTCCTTGTAACGACTATAAACTTTCTAATAAATTCAAATTTATCGAGACTCATTGATTTTCACGACAAGTCATCCATGAACAAGTCTCAAGGGGGCATTTGTATAGATCAAAATTTTAATGAAATATTTTATTGATTTTAATATCTTATTTGATTATGGAACCTTATGATATCCATGTTAAATAAGTTATTAAATGGATAAATATATCTTTATATGGTTACAAATATCTATTTCTTTGGCAACAAGTAAAATATATGCATAAATATTCAAACAGCCAATCAAATTGCGCTACCAAAACCCTTAGAGCCCATGATGGAGTCCAAAACCCACTCAACTTCTCTCTTCCTACAACTATAAATCGGGGTCTCTACACAACTTCAAATCACACCTAAAAATCATCTTCAAGAGCTCAAGTTGAAGAGAGAAATTCTCTAAGATTTCTCTCTCAATATTCAAGGTGTCCTGGCGAGATTCAAGACATTCTTCGTAGGAAGCAAAAAGTTCTTCAGCGGAAATATCTCAAGTGGCATTTGATTCGGAAAAAATGTGGAAGTCCTCCAAATCAACGTTATAAACCTCGACGCTCAATGTACTTCGAAAATAAGGAGAAGATCAAAGCTTAAGTCAACGCAGGGCGAAAGCTTAAAGATCAAAGCTTAAGTCAACGCCATCAACTTTAAAGCTCAAGTTAACGTCATCAAGCTCAAAGATCAAAGCTCAATGTTTACTTCGAAAGCAGGGCGAAATTCATCTGCGCTAACGTTATAAAGCTTGAAGATCAAGTCCAAGGAGATCTAGAAGGCTTACTTCTACAACAAATCTCAAGAGCTGCTTGAAGACCGTTCGAAGGTCAAAGTGAAGAGAAGATCGGAGGATCAAATTGAGATTGAACCCGCATATATTTGAAATTCTTATATTTGTATAAAATCTTGTGTTTATTAAATAAATACAATATTTTGTATTTACAAATTTTGGCATGCCCGGTGGTGACAATCTCTACTTTTCATCTCTTCCCTTCACCAATTTCAAGGACGATGTCTACAACTCTTGAATAGCGAATCGCAAAGTTGACAAAGCTTGATGAAGGACTTGCCAAACGCTTAGAAGAACGAGATGAACAAATCGCAAAGCCGGATCAGCCAAAGTTTATTGATATAAGAAGCCAACAAACGAAGGATGATCATAAAGCCAAGCTACTTATGGAGTCAAAAGATGGTGTGTTGGGAAATTTATTAGTATGAGTTTTGATGAATTCCAAAACCAACTGACCCCAACCAAGTAGATGTTGCCAGTTCCTATTGTTAGCTGTTAGGCTCGCTGTTTGAGCAATGTTAAGATTTTATCTTTACAGATCTCCAGCTGAAGACGGCATCAGAGCAACACTCGGATACAACCCCGGATAGAAGATCGGATGAGGAACAACAGTTACAAGATTTCCTGATGAGAGAGCTATGCTTTTTGATGGCTAAGAGTTCAAGCCAACTGTTCAGTTGGAACATCAGCTATAGAATGCCATCCGATAAAGAGAATGTTTCAAGAAGGGGGAAGTTATAAAGAAGTCTCAACATGAAGTTCAAGATCAGCTGAGAGTTCAACAGTTCAGTCAGAACATCAGCTGAAAACCACTCAGATGAAGTTCAAAGTCAGCTGAGAGTTCGACGAGAACATCAGCTGAAGACCACTCAGATGAAGATCATGATTTTCAACCGACTAACCGAGGTTGACTGTCAGAAAGGTTTGAATTTGAATTTCAAAAGGAAGTCACATGAGGGTTTGACCGTTCAGTCATTACCCCATTTGGCCCAACACAAGGCTGTCTCAGATGGAAAGCAGAAGAGCTCAGATGCCATATCGGGAAAGTCTGCAGAGATGAGAGACAAGTCATCGCTTTCATCGAACAGAGATCAACAGCTCCTCCAACGGCTAGTTGATTCTCTCCGCCTATAAATAGAGGAATTCATTCATTCGACGAGATACAAGACACTGATAAGAGAAGACACACACGCGAGAAGAAATCTGAGAGCAAAAAGAAAAGAACAATATTCTTCACGAGCTGAACTGAATCTCTTAGAACATCACTTGTTGAGAGTTCTAGAGTTAGTTAGTTTTTGTGTCTTTGGAACGAACCTTGAGAACATCACTTAGTGAGAGTTCTTAGAGAGTTAGATCATAGCTCGCTTCACGTTAGAGCTTTTAGTTGGAAACCCATTTTCTTTCACCTGAAAAGGTTTAGGATTCTACTCTTCCTGTAATTGAGTAGTCAGGTTGTTAAGTACCCGTAAACTTAACTGTAAAGGTTGATAAGTACCCGTAAACTTATCCCTAACGGTTGCTCAGCCCACGTAAGCTGAGTGGTTTGTCCAGAAGAACTTGGACAGAGTTGTGTGGACTCACAACTCCCCGTGGACGTAGGAGGGTTATCTCTGAATCACGTTAAATCTCTGTGTGCTCGTGTTTATCTTTATTCAGTTATTTCTTGCATTCTTAACTGTCTGACTAACCAGCATACAAACCTCATTTGCACATCTTCAACTGTATTGGTTTTTGACCAACCGAGCTATTTTGGTTCTTGACCAACCGAGCTTAAAAGCGTGAGTTATTTTAACGAGTTTAATTTCCACCACATTCCGCACAACCTCACTCTTCCAGCTGAGGTTGCTTACTCAGCTGTGAGATTCCAACTGAGTCTTTTTACTCGGTTGAAGTAATTTAGGGTTAAGCTTTAAAATCCTAACTAGTGTATTCCCCCCCCCCATACACCAGTAACTCGTTTCGGGACCATCAAGTGGTATCAGAGCAGTGGTTAAAAAGACTGCTGACTCTGTTTCACAAGGTGTGAATTCGAGAAATTTTCTTCAGTGGTCAACTGAACAGATCTTTTCACGCTAGTGCATATTTGTTTGCATATTTGTTCGGTTTGTTGTGTGCAGATGGACGTCAAGAACAAGATCGTCGTCATGTTCTCAGTAGTCAATTATACATAATGGAGAACACGGATGAAGAAGATCCTACTTTCGAAGCATCATAAGATGCAACAAGTTCTCTCTTCCGGACCGATCGTCATCAAAGAAAGAATAGCTCGCACTCCCACAAATCCCAACGATGGAGATACAGTGGTGGAGTATATGGAGAAACAGCCAGAAGACTACACTCCAGAGGAGGCCAAGGTGAGCCAGTTGGATATCTGGGCTCAAAGCATAATAATTTCTACAGTTAGACAAGATTATCTGCCTTGGATAGAGGAGTGTGAGACTGCAAAAGAGATGTGGGACATCCTGGCATCGCTGAGTGAAGGAAGCGATGAGACGAAGGAAAACAAGTTCTCACATGCATGTCAAGATTTCGACAACTTCAGTCTGCGACCTGATGAGACCATCGATCAGCTAGAGCTCCGGTTTATGGACATCATCAGAAGAATCCAATCCATCCGAAGAGGAAAATACACACTAAGAGAAATCAATCTCAAAGTGTTGCAAGCTCTACCGGCTGAGTGGGATACTTTTACCAATATCCACGAGAGCCGAGCTGACCTTGGTGAAATGGGAACTGAAAGATTGTTCTCAATCTTAAAAGGAAATGAGTATAAGGTCAACAGGAGGAGATCTCAGTCCTCAGGTCAGACAAGTAGAATTGAGGATGTTGGATCAGCCTCAAAGTCAGTTGCTCTCCGAGCTGACTACTCAAAATCGAGATCATCGAGGCCAACCAGATCGGCTGACACGAATGCAAAGGAGCCAAGCAGAGAGGAACTGCAACAGAACATTGCAGCTCTGTCAAAGAAGCTAGCCGACATGGACACTCGGTTCGGCAAATACAAACGTTTCTACAAATCAAACCGAACTCAAGATAGTTCAAAGCCTGTCACCAATGGTTGCTTCGAATGCGGCAAAGAAGGACACTTCAAAGTTGACTGTCCAGACCTCTCAAAGAAAGAAAGAGAAGCGTTGAGGGCCAAGCAAACTGCAAAGAACAAGGCCATGGTAGCAGAAGAAGCAACTGACGGCATGGACATCTTCACAGACACTGAAGATGAGGATGAACTGACCTCTACCAACAATGCCATCAGTCAGGATCAATGCCTTATGGCACTTGGAACCGACCAAAATGATATTGAGGTACAATCTAATCCTGCTCAGTTAAATTCTTCCAATACTTCTAACATGCAGGAATCTCTGGATGAAGAGTTGGAACCTTCCTGGAATGATTTTCAAGAACTCAGTGAGGAACTGCATCAGCAGTCGGTTCAGTTTAAGAGTCTTCAAGCTCAGTTCGCCAAGCTTGAAGATTCCTTAACCGAAAAGGACGATCTGATCACTAGCCAAACCCAGGAGATTGAAAATCTCAAGAGTCAACTGAATGAGGCTAAGACTCCAACAGATGAAGAGTTGACGAAACAGATCAAGGAGCAGCAAGATCAGTTGAAAAATGAAGAGGCTTAGATCGACCATCTGATAAAGAAGTCAGATGGAAAAGCCGAGTAGATAACCATCCTCCTCAAACAGTTGTGAACTGAGAAGGACAATCTAATCAAGCTGTATCAGTCATCCAAGATCATCGAGAACCTTATCAGTTATAGTAGACAGATGGATGACGTGTCAGGACTCGGCTATGATGTTATCAAGGATACTGGAATTCCACCAGCAACCTTCATCAAAGCAGTAGAAGTCACAGCTGTCGAGCCATACACAACTGAGTCTCCAGAAGCTAATTCAACCTCCACCTCTCAGCAAGTTCAACCGACCAATAGAAGTACAACTGAGAAGGAAAAAGGAGTAGCAGATGTAGGACAAAATGTTCCATCGGTTGGGACATCAACCGAGGGAGAATGTTCCAAAAGTCAAAAGAGGAATCAGAGGCGTCGAAGGCATAACCGTAACCGAACTCAGAATCAGAACCGACCTCTGCATCAACCTCAAAGTCAACATCAGAAGAAATGGAACCGACCCCAAAACAGACAGGGGTTCAATCATCTGAATCAACATCGGTTCCAACATCAGCTCGACCAAAGGTTCCAACCGAGTCAACCAATGAGGATCAGGTCGGACAACTGGAGATATTCATGCCATAATATGAATCATCAACAGGGCATGAACAGCTACAGACAACCCACAGGGAGTTGGAATCAAAATCAGCCACAAAGATTCCAGCAAGGCGTTCAATCATTCAGACAAATCAAACAGGATAAAAATCGCCATCAAAACAGGGGGAAAGCCTCACCTCCTAAAGCCCAACATGGGAGAAATCCAACTCCTCCCAAGAAACAGAGCATCACTACTAACAACAAGCCTAAGGATAACCGAGGTGTTGTTATAGTTGATGAAAATGGGCAGATCATTTGGAACGACAAGGCTATTCGAGTCTACAGGGAAAAGCGACTCACAGTTCCAGGGGGAACTGGTTCTAACCTTCCAGGACCCAACTGAAATTGGGGACCTAAGCGAGTTTCTCTTTGCAGGTACAGGAGAAACAGCTGAGGAAGAAGAAGGCGTCTGCAACAATATGGGTAATGGACAGTGGATGCTCGAAACACATGACAAATCTGAAAGATTTTCTTGGAAGTTTCGTGGAGAAAGAAGGTCCATCAGTTACTTTTGGTGATAACTCAAAAGGTTACACCAGAGGTTATGGTACCCTTGAAACCAATCATGTTTCAATTTCTAATGTCTCTTATGTTGATGGATTGAAGCATAACTTGCCCTCCATCAGCCAATTCTGTGATAATGGTTTCTCTGTCAAGTTTGATGCACAGGGTTGCAGGGTTAAAGATGTCGGATCAAAGCAGGTGATATTGTTGGGAAATCGATCACCAACAGGGAATGTCTACTACGCTGACTGGAACAGCAGCCTCCCTGACACCTGCCTGTTATCAAAGAGCAGTTCGGATGTGAGCTGGCTGTGGCACAAAAGGCTCAACCATCTCAACTTCAAGACGATGAACCGACTCGCCAGACAAGAACATGCAAGAGGCATACAAAATCTCGCTGGGAAAGAACATGAACAGTGCATGCCAGTTGGGAAAGCTCGCTAGATCCTCCTTCCGGTTGAAGTCAACTCCTTCAACTGACTGAGTGTTACAGCTGATCCATATGGATCTCTTCGGGCCAGTTACACCAAAACGCATGAACGGGAACGAATATACCCTGGTTGTAACTGATGACTACTCAAGGTATACGTGGACCATCTTCATGCGCCACAAGAGTGAAACCCAAGATGAGCTGCCTAAGCTGATGGATCAGATATCGAACCAACAAGAGATGAAGATCATGTCTATCCGATCAGATCGTGGAACGGAGTTTCTAAATGAAACCATCATCGAGTATTGCGAGAAGAATGGAATTACCCATCAGACATCAGCCGCGCGTACTCCGCAACAGAATGGAGTAGCTGAGCGAAGGAACAGAACGCTGAAGGATGCAACCACATCCATGTTAGCGAGCTCAGCTCTGCCAAAGAAATTTTGGGCTGAAGCGATCAACACTGCATGCTACACTCAGAACCGGTCTCTTCTCACCAAGCGATTGGGAAAGACACCCTACGAGCTGTGGAGACGCAGAAAGCCAGATATTTCTTATTTTCGCGTTTTTGGTTCTAAGTGTTATATCCACAACAATGGGAAGACTCAGTTGAAAACTTTTGATGCCAAAGCTTCGAAGGGCATATTTCTTGGATATGCTACTCGGGTCAAGGCATATAGAGTTTTCAACAACAGCTCGCGTGTTGTGGAAATAACACCTCATGTTAGTTTTGATGAATCTACCTTTGAGTGCAGGGAACAGGTTAATGGACAACAAGCAGATCCAGCTGTTCCACCCGTTCTCACCAGATCGCAAGCTCTAAGGGAAAAGAACCGAGCTGAACCACTGGTTTGGGCAACTGAGGATGAGGATCCATACTCCTCTGAAGATGAATGCGAAGACCCCAGCTCATCCCAAGGGGGAACTTCAGCTGATGCTCCTCCAACTGCTTCAGCATCCGAAGCCCAACCGAGTCCGGTTCAAACTAATGTCAAAGTTGAGGATCCAGACTCAACAGCTGATCAATCACCAGTTCTGAAGACTTCAACTCAGATTTCAGAACAGCCACAGTTGGAAGAAGAAGGACGACGCAACCGAAGATGGTATGAAGTTCATTCCACTGACGACATCATCGAAGATCCAACCGAGGGTGTGCGTACAAGGAGCCGAGTTGCAAATCCTGAATCAACAGAGGAAGATTCCAACACTTATGCCCAATATGCTGAGGAGTTGGCAGTTTTAGAGGAGTTCAAGCAAGCTGGAGATGTTGCCATGATTTCTTGCTTTGTAGCTGATGTGCCAGAACCGAAGAATGTTGGGGAAGCTCTCAACTGTGTCCACTGGACAACAACCATGCAAGAAGAACTGAATGAGTTTCTACGCAACTGTGTATGGGAGTTGGTAGAAAGACCAAATGGTGTCAAGGTGATTGGATTGAAGTGGATTTTCAAAAACAAGAGAGACGCCATTGGATTCATTGTGAGGAATAAAGCAAGGTTGGTAGCTCAGGATACTGCCAACAAGAAGGAATCGACTTTGAAGACTCTTTCGCGCCGGTTGCAAGGCTGGAAGCCATCCGAATCTTTCTAGCTTATGCCGCACATCACAAGTTCAAAGTGTATCAGATGGATGTAAAGTGTGCATTCCTCAACGGAGATATCAAGGAAGATGTATATGTTGAACAGCCTCCTAGTTTTGAAACTGGAGTTGGAAGAGTGTACAAGTTGAAGAAAGCTATCTATGGTCTAAAGCAAGCGCTAAGGGCCTGGTGTGACACTCTTTGTGGTTTTCTACTGAACTCGGGATTCAAACGAGGATCAGTTGACAAAACCCTGTTCACCATCAAAGTTGGAGAAGATATACTTGTTGTGCAAATCTACGTGGATGACATCATATTCGGTTCCAAGTTAGAGGAGCTGTGCAAGAAATTCTCAGATCTCATGAAGGAGAAGTTCGAGATGTTGATGATGGGCGAGATGAATTATTTCCTTGGGTTACAAGTAAAGCAGTCACCAGAAAGGATTTTCATCAATCAATCTAAGTATACTAAGGAGCTCATCACCAAGTTCGGATTGCAAACAAGTAAAACCACAAGGATCCCGATGAATACTAACTAGAAGATTGAACCCGGAGCTGAGGGAAAGCTCGTAGATGCCAGCCAGTATAGAAGGATCATCGGTTCGCTGCTATACCTAACTGCCAGCCGACCAGACATATCATACGCAGTTGGAGTGTGTGCTCGATTTCAAGTCCAACCATGAGAAGCACACATGTTGGCAGCAAAGAACATCATCAAGTATCTGAAGGGAACTGTTAATGTTGGATTGTGGTATCCAACTGATGACAATATCCAACTGACTGGATACTCAGATGCGGACCTAGCAGGAGATCGGTTGGATAGGAAGTCTACCTCTGGACACTGTCAATTCATGGGAAGCAAGCTGGTTTCATGGTTCTCCAAGAAACAAGCATGTGTTGCTACATCTACAACCGAGTCAGAGTATATGGCTGCCGGAAGCTGTTGCATGCAAGTGTTGTGGCTGAAGCAATAGCTGAGAGACTATGAAGTTGCAACTGGACAAGTTCCAATTCATTGTGATAGCTCGAGTGCCATAGCTATCTCTCTGAATCCTGTTCACCACTCTCGGACAAAGCATATCGACATTCGTCATCATTTCATCCGAGATCATATTGAGAAGAAGGATGTGTCCATGGAGAAGATCCCAACTGAGATTCAGAGAGCTGACATCTTCACCAAACCTCTTCCTGAAGCCCGATTCAAGATGTTATGTGATCTTCTTGGACTATTGGATCCATCAGATGAAGAGTCATCCGAGCTGAAAAGGATCCATCCGAGGTGAAGAATCATCTGAGCTGAAGAGTCAGATATCCATCTGAGGGGGAAGCTCAGATGAAGGGGGAATTTCAGATGCGGATTGCCAACCGAAGACATCAAACGTCAACTGAACAGACGAACTCGAGTCAGCTGATGGTATGCGGCAACTGAGGAACGCAACTAATGAACACAGCTGATTCAGACATCAGCTGGCAGGTATCATTTATGACTGAAGGTGTTATGATATTAAATGAGAATGTTTGAAATAAATTCAAACATTCCTGAACATGTCAGCTAAACTAAACAAGCCATCATATCGCATTTAATGTAAAGTCTGGCTGAACTCCTATAGCCTGACTTTATAATGCGACTGGGCTGACACCTTAAACTATTCACCTTCTCACTCGCGTGCGTGTAGCGTCAGTCAAAATTACCCAACAATCGCGTAATCCCAGCCGTTGATGGATTCGCGCCATTTAACCCCAGCCGTTATTCTCATCCGAGTCAAATACCTTTATAAGGCGGCAAATCAGGAAGTGATCCTTACCTTCTCTTTTCGTGCATATCTTTACTAACTATTCATCATCTTCTCCGAGTTTGTCTCACCATTTTCAGTAACATAGTTCTTTCTTCTTTGCATATATATATTCTTCTCTAAAATGGCACCCAAGACAAAAGCTTCAAAGAAGATGGTATCTGCCAAACCCGCTACATTCCTGGAATCCTTTGACATGTTGATGACGAAGATTCACTTCGAACAGATTCTTTCCAGAGTAGCTCTGACCTCGCCGGAACTCGCTCCCGTCGCCACCATTCTTTTTACCATAGTCTGCTTGACTGGGCAACCCTCTCTCCTTCCAAGCTGCTCAGAAAGCAGGTCGCCCTCTTCTACAGGAATCTGCAACGCGATCCAGAACTCAGGCTTGTCACGACCATCCCGTGCAAGCAACGAAACAGCACTTTCCGTTCGATGGAAGACACCATAGTTGAAATCAAAGTAACCAAAGAACTGGAGAAGATCATCCCCAGAAACAGGGAGGCCATAGACGTGATGGGAATTTCACAGACAAGGAAGCTGATGCATTCCTGCAAACAATCTTTCTTGTCCTCGAACAATTGAAGGGGAGTATGCAGAGGACCAAACTGAAGCCGAAGCACCGACTTCTGTTTGACGTCATTTCAAAGTGCACCTTCGCGTACGGAGGAGCGTTCGGTGATATCAGCAGACCGAAGCTCAAACAACAGAAGGCTTTGGAAGAACACCACAAAATCGACTGGCTGGGCTACCTTGAAAGCCAGCTGTGGACGGAGAAGCTGAAGATCTACGAGACGGTTGCTGAGTCCGGAGAGCAGCTGTTGAGTGTCAAGGGGACACTCAACTTCGGCACAAAAATTTCTGCCCTGATCCTCCAAGCCACCAAGGGACAGAAGCTGACCTGGGAAGGGAGTGAGGACCCTCCGTTCAGCAAGCTGATGCTATTCCCTACAGCCAAAAAGGCTAGGGATGTTGTGGAAGCAGTCTACACTCCCAAGAGAGCCTCCAAGCTAGCTGTGGAGTCGGCCCCAGCAGCTCGCCGCCCTTCAAGAACCAAGCCTGCCAAACGCCAGCTGGAGGAGGTGGCTGAAGAAGACGAAGAAGAAGAAGAAGAAGAAGAAGAAGAATAAGAAGAGGTGGAACCCCTCCAGAAAAGGCCCAGAATCAGAATCATCCAGCCAGCAGCTCAACCGGATGCAACGGGCCTCGTGGTGGAGACACCAGCTGAGAAATCAACCGAATCTAACCAGTCGGTTGATGTAGCTGCGTTCGTGCTTCAACCCCGCCTGCAGGAGGCACTGGCTGAAAAAAAGGAGATCAATGTGGAGGATTCCAGCTCGTCCTCAGATGACTCTTCTTCATCTGAGGAATCCCATGACAGTCCAACGACTGGAGCTGATGCCAGCCAGGAAATCCCACCTGCGTCTGAAGAAACAATTGAGCCTGCCCAATCACCACCCAAAGAGGATCCAGTTCTCTCAACTGGTCCGCAGTCAGATATCCCGAGCCTCTCGCTCGATGCCGACATTGAGACCGTTCCTTTGGCCAACGTCGATGACACCCTCGAACCCATTGCCTTCGATATAGACCCCCCACATATTGATGAAGAAGCCAACTGCCAGGCGATCTTGGCTGAGTACGAAGGCAGGCTAGACTACTGTTTTCGCAAGCTGATAGGCATGTTCCCCGAGGCCAGCTCGATGCCCATCTTCGCCATGTTCGGGACGGAACTGCTCTATCAGTTCAGCGTGATTTTCAGCTATTGGTACGTTAAGGAGGAAACCCTCAGGATCCACGGTTGAGACAGGTTGAAGGTTGAAGAATCCAACCTGAGGGTGTACTTCGACTACCAGAACCTGGAGGTAGCCTACAACCAGAAGGTGGCTGTGCTCCGTCGTCGTCTGGATAAGAGCCAACAAGAAGGGACAGACACCAGAGAGCTGTGCGACAATCCTGGAGCTGTTCAATTTCTTGACCATATGTTGGCCAAAAATGCCAACCACATGGAGGATGTCGACGCAGCTGAAGAGGCGGCCAAGAGGGAAGAAGACAAGCTGAAACATTACCTGGCCAGCCGAACAACCCTGGTTGTCATGGACCCAACAACTCAGACACAACAGCAACAACTGCCTGTACCCTTTGATCAGCCAGCACACTCAACTGATGATATCTGTGAGCTGATCACTGAAAGGGTCAACCAGCTGAGGCAAGAGCTGTTGTCCAAACTTGAGCACAACAAGGAAGAAGAAGCTGTCAAGAGGAACCAGCTGATGGAAGAAAATGCGAGCTTGAAGAATCAGCTGGAACAACTCTCCTCCTCCCTTCAACAAAAGCTGGAAGGCCTCTCCACTTCTACCAGCTCGGAGGTCAAGGGTCTGAAGAAGGCGGTTCAGGGACTCAGCTCGGACTTCAACGTCTTCAAGTCCGTTGCTGAATCTGATCTGGCAAAGTCCCAGCAGACACAAGACCAGGAGTAGATGTCTCAGTTCGCAAATTTCTGAGTTGAGTTCATCACCCTTCACAAAGATGTCTCTGCGACCTTTGCAGCCTTGAAGAGAGCCGAGCAGGAACGCCAGGACCTGGAGCTGGCCAAGAAGGTGGAAGAGAAGGATGCTGTGGACGAACTCTTCTCCCGAGTTCAACAAGCTGAGGCCAAGCTGACCTCCCTGGATGGCACTGTTGCCACCCTTTTGGATGATGCCAAAAAAGGGGAAGACAAGGAGCCAACAGTTGTTGCTGGATAAGGGAAAGATGTTCTTCAGCAGGGGGAAAAAGGAGTTCAGCAGGGGAAAGAAGGAGTGCCAGCTGAAGCTGAAGGATCGCAGCTGAAGGAGTCCAAGCAGGAACTAGAAATCTCTCACGACCTCGTAGCCGAGCTTACAGCTGAGTTCGATGCCGATCTTGACGGGATCTCTGTTGAAGATTGCATCGAAGCTGCAAAAGCTATGGGGGAGTCCAAGGAGAAGTACTTGAATCCCTCTTGGATCAAGAAGTTCGCTGCGGATCAAGCCAAGAAGGTGGCCAAGTTCGAGAGGGAACTGGCCAAAGTTGAGAAGAATGTTGACAGAAATAAAGCCAGCCGAAGCGTGCGAAGAATAAACAAGCACCAGATGAAGGCTGAGGCTAGGAAGAAGACGCAGCAGCTGCAGAAGAATGCCCCGCTCCCGTCACGGTTCCCATACATTGACAAGTGGATGAACGCTGAGTGGAACGATGACTGGGAGCAGTTCAAGCACGAGTTTATAAATGACTTTTATTACAGGAAGGTCTACTCAACTGAAGACCCAAGGCAAGCCTTCAAGGAAGCCTTGTGGGAGCTCAGATCTGGAGATCCTGGAATGTTTAGTCAGTTTAAAAGGGCCATGCTGAAAGCTCAGCTCGATCCCAACACCATTCCAGTTCCGCAGAAGCTCAGATATCGCCCTCAGATGATCAAAGGCACAAGTACTCCGAACAGAAATGCGATCATGGCTGAGGTGAGACAAGTCTACAACGAACATGGTGTCAACACTAGGATTGAGTCAGCTGCGAATAAAGAGATCTTTGACCGTATCTTCAGCAAGTACGGTCAACAGTATTTTGAGATGATGAAGTTTTTGAGCTGATATAATTTTTTGAGATGTTGTAGTTTTTGATCAACTAATGTATCTTTATCTGGTTTGTTCTTTTTCCTGTAATCATCAGTTGTAAAGAAAACCTCAAAGTATATATACGATTCAACTTGACGCACAATATCTCATTGTCCAAGCCTTGAATCACAGTATTTTAAATACCATGTTATATCTGTGCTAACCCTTTGATGTTTTATCTTATAGTCTGTCTAGAATTTCAGCTGAGATTTTAGATAAGTTAGTGAGTTTTAGATCAAGTGGTTTAAAGTTGTAAATGGTTTTGGCATCATCAAAAAGGGGGAAATTGTTGGGAAATTTATTAGTATGAGTTTTGATGAATTCCAAAACCAACTGACCCCAACCAAGTAAATGTTGCCAGTTCCTATTGTTAGCTGTTAGGCTCGCTGTTTGAGCAATGTTAAGATTTTATCTTTACAGATCTCCAGCTGAAGAAGGCATCAGAGCAACACTCGGATACAACCCCGGATAGAAGATCGGATGAGGAACAACAGTTACAAGATTGCCTGATGAGAGAGCTATGCTTTTTGATGGCTAAGAGTTCAAGCCAACTGTTCAGTTGGAACATCAGCTATAGAATGCCATCCGATAAAGAGAATGTTTCAAGAAGGGGGAAGTTATAAAGAAGTCTCGACATGAAGTTTGTTTCGCCTGTTTTTGGTTGTTTTTAGTTGGGTTTATTTAGTGCATTTTGTTCGTTTGCCGTTGTGTTTTGTGTTGTTTTTATATTCGGAATGCTCTAATGCTTTGGGTCGAGTTTTTGTTGGGAAAATGCAGTATTTGTGTTTTAGGTGTTGGATCACAAGAGAAATGGCTGAAAAGTGTATGTTCAACGATCGTTCACATCTCGACGAGCGTCCAACAGTTATGTAAAGTTTCAGAGAATCACCTTGGACGATCGTCCAAGGTCAGCGGTCGTTCAATAAATTTACAAGTTGACGACTGGGCTTTCAGAGAGAACACCCCAGCGATCGTTCAGCCTCAACGATCGTCTACTTGGTCGAGAAGAGTTTCAGAGAGGACACCCCAGCGATCGTTCATCTTCAGCGATCGTCCAGTAGTTCTATGTCATGGCGAGCAGGTTTTCAGAGAACTCACCTCAGCAATCGTCCAGGCTCAACGCCCGTCCAGCATAGACGAGAAAACTTCAGAGTGCGATCTCCAACGCTTGTGGAAGCCTGACGCTCGCCCATATCTTCATGAAGTTATGATGTTCAACGATCGCCCATGTTGGGCGATCGCCCGTACTGAGGCGGCGATAATATTAGCTATAAATAGAGCCTCAGATTTTATTTCCTTTTGTACGTGATTACTTTCATTTTTTTTTCTTTCGAAGCAGAGATTTTTTCCAGCTCTTCTTTTCCAGATTTTTTCGCTATTTTCTTGTTCATCTAAACACTAGGGTAGATTATTACTTTCAATTCGTACGAATTTTGTGACAGGCTTCTACTACGAATTAATCATCGTAAGTTTCTTTTATTTCGCATCTCAATTATGTTTATGATTTACTTTATTTTTAGAACTAGGGTTTATATTACTGTCTAGATTAATTGTCTTTTTAATTCCTTAGAGTAATCAAAATTGCAACCCAATCAATCTTATTTGCTTTCTTTTCATTTTTCTGTTCTTTTCCTAATGCAACAATCACCCTGTTAAGCCTTCCTTGTGAGACGATATTCGGGACAACTTATCTAATCTATAACAACCACGTTTAATTGCGTGCAACTAGATTAATTTAGGTTGAACAAATTTGGCGTCGTTGCCGGGGAAGGCTTTAGGCGATTTTTGTGTTATAATTTTCATTTTAATTTTTGTTTGGTTATTTTTCTCCCTCCGGTGCATTTAATCTGTGTGCTAGTGTTGTGTATGCAAGGTCGCAGAAGTCAGAAACAACCGTTAGCACCGTATATTGACAACATCCACAGGAGAAGTGCAGTTTTGGAAGAATTAAGGGAGGTAACTGAACTGCTTCCTGACAAGGTTGAAGACGGAGCTTTGTTTGGGAATTTGTTTTGTGATTCTGAGGGACAGTGTCAATTGAATTTTCAAGGAAATATGGCTACCGAGGAAAACCAGCTCATGGGAGAATACTCCCGACCAGTTATTGAGGCCACGACGTCGGCCATTGTTCTACCTGCCGGGGTCAGAAATTATGATTTGAAGCATAACTACTCTAGCATGCTTCCAGCTTTCCATGGAATGCCCAATGAGGATGCACTCCAATTCGTCCGAGAGTTCTGTTCTATAGTGCAGACTTTTCCTCTGTCGGACCTTACAGAGGATCAATTAAGGCTCAAGTGCCTGCCTTACACCTTGAAGGACCGGGCTCGGGCGTGGCTGCTATCACTCCCGTCAAATTCTATTAATTCATGGAAGGATGCTTGTGAGAAGTTTATGTTGAAGTTTTATCCAAACCACAAGACACAGGAGATTCGTACGCAGATTATGAATTTCACGCAAGGAACTGACGAGCCTTTCCATGAGGCTTGGGAGAGATTTCAAGAGCTCCTCCGACAATGCCCACATCATCAGTTATCCGCGATTATGATTAGTCAGTTCTTTTATGATGGACTTCTTACTACTACTCAGTTCATGGTGGACAGCACGGCAGGGGGTAACATCGCTAAGAAGACCCCCATGGAACTCAACCAGATCTTCCAGACCTTGGCGGATAGTTCACAACAGAAGTCGATCCGAGGGAGAAGAGTTGATACCAATGCGGTAACACCAAATTATGAGCTGCAGAAACAACTCGCAGGGATGATGAGGGAGTTGCAAGAATTGAAGATGAATAAGTCTGTGGCATCTCCTCCTCGGTCAGCACCTGTTAGGCATGAGATTATTCCTGAACCCTGTGGTATTTGTGGTGAATTGGGGCATCATCCTGAGGAGTGCCAGAGAATGGGGGAGTTGACCTATGAAGGAGGCGCAGAAGTGTATACGGCACAGGGATTTCCTCCTCGACAGCAGTTTGACCAAGGCCAAGGGTCTAATCCGAATCAGCGACAGCAGAACTCGGGATGGCAAAATCAGTCTACCACTGGATGGCGGAATCAGACCCAAGGCCAGGCATATGGAGGCAATTTTCAAAATCGCCGTCCTCCACAGCAGTTCACGCAGTATCCTCCTCAGCAATTCAATCAGTTTTCTAATCAGCAACAGTGGTACCCACAGCAGCAGCAGTAGTGGTACCCGCAGCAGCAGCAGAATTTTAATTCTCAGTGGCAGAATCCAGCTCAGCAGAGTCAGTTCCAACAAGGGCCACCACAATTTCAGCGCGCATCGCCACCACCTGCTCAGAAGAATTCATTTGAAGAAAATCTCAATGCATTCATGCAAGAAAGCAGGCAGGCGAGAGAAGCTCAAGATGCAACCATCAAGCGCCTTGAGACGGCGGTGGGACAAGTGTCTGGTATCGTTAACCAGATGCAGCAGCAGCAGCAGCCGGGAAAGATTCCGAGCCAAGGTCAACAGCCACATCAAGCGTCAGCCATCACTGTGTTGAGAAATGGGAAGATGGTTGATAATAAAGTGGGAGACACATCATCAGAGATCTTACAGCCTCGAGTTGAGGAAAAGCAAGCAGAAATCCGACTACATAAGGCTGAAAAGCCTTATCGCCCACCGGTACCCTTTCCTAGCAGATTGCGGAATGAGAAGTAGGACCAGCAATTTTCAGACTTTTATAAGATGCTATCCAAGGTGAATGTGAATTTACCTTTGCTCGATGTGATCCGAAACGTGCCTGCTTATGTGAAGTTCTTCAAGGAGTTAGCATCCAAGAAGAGAAAGTTTGATGAACCGGAACAAGTTCTAGTATCAGAAAGTGCCAACTCCATTATGCAGCACTCCCTCCCCCAAAAGCAACGAGATCCTGGGAGCTTTGTGATTAAAATAGCTATGGAGAATGGAAAGGAAGCTTCTGGAATGCTGGATTTAGGAGCCGGGATCAATCTGATGCCTTATTCCATTTTCAAGCAGTTGGAATTGGGAGAGTTGAAGCCGACAAGGATGTGCTTGCAATTAGCAGACAGATCGGTTCGTCACCCTCGCGGAGTTATTGAAGATGTCCTAGTACGAGTGGGGAAACTTATTGTGCCGGTGGATTTTGTCGTGCTAGAGATTGGCGATGTCAAGGAAGATGGACGAGAGCACACTCTACTATTGGGGAGGCCTTTCATGGCTACAACCAATACTCTCATTGATGTAAAGAACGGCATAATTAAGATGTCAGTTTTGGGTGAGTCAGTTTCTTACGACGTCAGAGCCAACAAGGGGATTCCGTCGGCCAATAGTGTTGATAATTGCTCTTACATTGATGCTATCGACACACTTGCTGAGGCCTGCTTTATGGAAGAGCAGCAGCTCGAGGAGGTTTTTGAAGGCTCCGCCGACTTGGAGGAGAGATTTAGAGAGGAAGCAGTTATGGAAGCCTTGCTGCCAACTGACCTGCCTGTTAATGAGCCACTCATAATAGAAGCTCCTAAAGACGAGAAGGAGATCGAGCTTGAACTTAAGGACCTTCCGGCCAACTTGAAGTACGTGTTACTTGAAAAAGGAAAAAAGAAACCTGTCATAATCTCTGCAGAGCTCAAGGCAGCCGAAGAAGAAGAATTGGTCGAGGTGCTCACAAGGTTCAAGGCTGCTTTTGGATGGTGTTTGTCCAATATTAAAGGGATCAGCCCTGCAACATGTATGCACCGGATAAACTTGGTGGATGGAGCGACTCCAAAGAGAGATGGCCAAAGAAGATTGAATCCTGTACTAATGGAAGTGGTGCGGAAGGAGATCTACAAGCAGTTGGCCGAAGGGATCATCTTTCCCATTGCTGACAGTGAATGGCTCAGCCCCGTTCATGTGGTTTCAAAGAAAGGAGGAATCACGGTGGTCTTGAATGATAATGAAGAGTTGGTGCCCATGAGACCGGTTACAGGTTGGCGGATGTGCATAGACTTCAGGAAACTCAATGCGGCCACCAAGAAGGATCACTTTCCATTGCCTTTCATTGATCAGATGCTCGATAGATTGGCGGGCCATGAGTTCTACTGTTTTCTGGATGGACTGTCAGGCTACTACCAGATCGCGATCGCGCCCGAGGATCAAGCGAAGACAGCCTTCACATGCCTCTTTGGCACATATGCCTGCAAGAGAATGCCGTTCGGACTCTGCAACGCACCAGGTACCTTTCAAAGGTGTATGATGTCCATATTTTCTGAGATGCTTAATGATTTTGTTGAGATCTTCATGGATGATTTTTCTGTGTTTGGATCATCTTTTAATGATTGTCTTAGAAAAATTGAACGGGTGTTAGCGAGGTGTGTCGAGAGTGGTTTGACTCTCAGTTGGGAAAAGAGTCATTTTATGGTAAGGAGGGGGAACGTGTTAGGTCACATCGTCTCTAAGAGGGGTGTAGAGGTCGACAAAGCGAAAGTGGACGTGATCGAAAGATTGCCTCCACCTCGTGATGTTAAAGGAATTAGGAGCTTTCTGGGGCATGCCGGGTTTTATCGACGTTTCATTAAGGACTTTTCAAAAATCAGTCAACCTCTATGTCGTTTGCTTTCTCAAGATGTGCCTTTCATTTTCGATGATGCTTGTCTTAATGCGTTTAACTTGCTTAAGGAGAAGTTGAGTACTGCCCCTGTAGTGATTGGTCCTATTTGGTCCGAACCTTTTGAGATTATGTGTGATGCTTCTAATTCTGCGGTGGGTGCTGTGTTGGGTCAACGTATTGATAAAATGCTTCGTGTTATTTATTATGCGAGTCTGACTCTTACTTCTACTCAAGTGAATTACACCACTACAGAAAAAGAGATGTTTGCTGTTGTGTTTGCATTAGACAAGTTTCGTGCATACATCATAGGGTCTAAGGTCATCATTCATAGTGATCATGCTGCATTGCGTTATTTATTGACCAAGTCTCAGGCTAAGCCAAGACTTATTCGTTGGGTGCTCTTACTCCAAGAATTCGACTTAGAGATTCGGGATAGGAAAGGTAGTGAGAATGCTGTAGCTGACCACTTATCCCGTCTTGATAATCTTCCTTCTCCTGTTATTTGTGATAATTTGCTTGAGTCGTTCCCTTTTGAACAAGCCTTGAGTACTGACATAGTCCCTTGGTATGCTGACATTGTTAATTTTCTCGCATGTGATGAATTGAGGCCTGACCTTACTTCCCAAGAAAGGAAGCGTTTTCTATCTGTGTGCAGGCAATACTTTTGGGAAGACCCTTACCTATTTAAGATTGGTAAGGATGATGTGATCAGAAGGTGTATTCCGGATGATGAGCAAGCTAAGGTGCTCCAATTTTGCCATGAGTCGCATTGTGGAGGACACTTTAGAGGGCAGAAAACAGCTCACAAGGTGCTCCAATCCGGTTTATTCTGGCCTTCATTATTTAAGGATGCACATGTTTTTTATCTTGCATGTGATCGTTGTCAAAGGGTAGGGTCTATTGGTTGTAGGAATGAGATGCCTCTTAATAATATTCTTGTGGTTGAGATTTTCGATGTGTGGGGTATCGACTTCATGGGACCGTTTCCCAAATCCTTTGGTAACGAGTACATTCTTTTAGCTGTTGATTATGTTTCCAAGTGGGTTGAGGCCATCCCCACTAGGACTTGTGACTCTCATGTTGTGCTCAAGTTTGTACAGGAAAATATTCTTTGTCGGTTCGGATTTCCTAAGGCAATCATAAGTGATGGAGGGAAGCATTTTTGCAATAAGCTGTTTGAGAAGCTTATGAAGAAGAATGGAGTCACCCACAAGGTTGCTACCCCTTATCACCCTCAAACATCGGGCCAAGCAGAGACGAGCAACCGACAAATCAAGGGAGTTTTGGAGAAGACGGTGCAGCCGTCTCGTAAAGATTGGTCTTCAAAGCTCAATGATGCCCTTTGGGCGTACCGGACAGCGTACAAGAGCATTCTGGGGATGAGCCCATATAGGCTTGTATATGGAAAGAATTGCCACTTACCTGTTGAAGTCGAGCATAAGGCGTATTGGGCAATCCGAGCAACAAATTTCGATCTTGAGGCCGCCGGAAAGCAAAGACTGTTGCAAATGTCCGAGTTGGACGAACTTCGGAACGAGGCTTATGACAATGCCAAGATCTACAAAGATCGAGTGAAGCGGTTGCATGATAATCGGATTCTATCCAAAGAGTTGAAGCCCGGGATGAAAGTCCTTTTGTTCAACTCACGGTTGAAGTTATTTCCAGGCAAGTTGAAGTCCCGTTGGAGTGGGCCATATCTCATTGAAGAAGTTCTACCTTTTGGAGCTGTTCGGTTGTTAAACGAACAGACTCGCGAATCCTTCCAAGCCAACGGACATCGAGTGAAACCGTACTATGAAGGAGAACCTGTTCTGGAAAAAGTCGAGTCAATTTGGCTCGTGGATTCAGAATACGTTTAGTTTTTGTATGTCGAGCTAACGACATTAAACAAGCGCTTCGTGGGAGGCAACCCACCGAAAAAAAAAAAAAAAACACGATACTGTGGCACAGGTTCGACGCTCGTTCACCTTGGGCGAGCGTCTAGTGCGCGTTGCTTCAACTTCAGAGACGAGGGTGCGACGATCATTCACCTTGAGCGATCGTCCAGTGGGTTTTGCTTCGACTACAGAGACGAGGGTGCAACGATCGTTCACCATGGACGAGCGTCCAGCGCACGTTGCTTCGACTTCAGAGAAGGGGGTGCAACGATCATTCAACTTGAGCGAACGTCCAGTGCGTGTTGGTTTGACTTCAGAGAAGGGGGTGCGACGATCGTTCAGCCCGGGCGATCGTCCAACACGACTCATTCTTCGGCCCATTTGTTCTACGGCCCAATTCTGGGCGATCGCTCATCGCCAACGAGCGCCCACTTCCTGGGCTATAAATATGTCGGCCCTAATTTCAGAGCAGCCGCCTCCTTCGTTTTTGTTTCTCTCAGTCGCTCTTCGTG
This sequence comes from Schizonepeta tenuifolia, assembly GCA_029490685.1. Classification (NCBI taxonomy): domain Eukaryota; kingdom Viridiplantae; phylum Streptophyta; class Magnoliopsida; order Lamiales; family Lamiaceae; genus Schizonepeta; species Schizonepeta tenuifolia. The sequence goes on from CM055959.1 coordinate 81,019,931, forward strand.
TGTGTTGTGGAGGTTTTCTCTCTTTTGGTTTTGTTTTCGTTTCCCGACCGGCGCCTTCTCTATCATCCGGTTCCACGATTTCTTGTGGCGGTTTTCTCTCTCCGCCTGTGAATTCGACCACCCCACAGGCGACGAGCGCTCAGTTCTTCCAGTCGGTGAGCGTCTGCTATTTTCGCCGACCACACACCTGGCGAGCGCTGACTTCAGACGACCGCCCAGTCTTTTCCCCTTGCCGTCCTTGCTGAGCGAGCGTTCACTGTCGACGAACGCTGATTTCTCATACCCGGCGACCGCTTAGTTTATCTTCCTCGTCGTCAGCGACCGCCGGCTTTGTGGGTTCATTTTGGCCGAGTATTCGTATCCAACAACGTCTCATTCACTATGGTCCGCACTAAGAACGTCGGAGGGAGTTCTTCTTCCCATACTACTGGCTCTGAGGCTATGGACACCGATGCGGCTGCACCACAGAACATTTCAGCGACCTATGCTGCTCCTTTCCCCATTTACTCGCTCCCTGAAGGTAAACTTTTCCTTCGCCTCAAGAGTAAATCTGTTACGTTACCTCGTTTCATTGATTGGGAGGTTATTGAGTCTTTGGGGGTGAAGGATGAATTGAATAAGTACTTAAAGGTTCTAGGATTATTTCAATATGCTCGCTCAGAATGGCCTTCATTTACTCCTTTGTGTTTGGAATTTCTCGTTTCTATGGCTTTTGAAGATGATCTCAAGGGTATCACTTTTCGGTTGATGGGCAATACATATCGTGTGGGGTATTCTGTTTTGCATACGGTTTTTGGGTTTCGGAAAGCTCATGGGGAATTGTCTATTTCCTTGACATTTGATGCCAAAGCGGCTTGGTATGAGTTGTCAGGATGTGACAATTGGGGGAATGGTGGTGTTCCTAGTGGCTTAATTTGTGATCCATTTTTGTGCATTTTACACAAGTTCCTTGTCTATCACATTAAAGGTCGGGCAGAGGCTAATAAGGTGTACAATGTTGAGTTATTTTTGTTGGATTGTGCTGTGAAGAAGCGGAAGGTTTGTCCGGCTCCGTTTATCTTTGACACTTTGCAGAGCATTGTGCGCACTTCGACATATAAGGCTGCTTTGCCGCATCTTGCTACTGCTTTGGCATATCATTTCAATGTTATGCGGGCCAATTCCACTCCTTCTAATCAAGTGCTGTTGCGATGCAAGTATTTGGGCTTTACTGAATTGAAACATGGATTTATTGCCCGTGATTTGGTGTCCTTTGCTCCTTATGAGTCGCGCCCAGCAGTTAAGCGCCAGCGTGGTGCTGAGTTCGTTGGTCCTAGTGCGCCCCCACCTCCTGCCTCTGGTTCTTCCGAAGCTGAGTCGGATGGAGCCAATGATGATGCCACACCGGTCGGGAGTGATGAGGAGTTTCCTCCTCAGGATGGGGTTATTCGTCAGATTGAACAAGCTCCCCACCCTTCTGGCCCCAGTTCGGTGCCTTATGACTTTTCGGTGTTTCAGCAGGATTTTACTTCTTTCCGTGGGGAGATGAGTTCCCAGTTTGGGCACTTGCAGCAGCAGATGATTCTACAGAATGCCCAATTGTTCCATCAAGATCAACGGTGGGAGCAGAATGATCAACGGTGGACGCAGAATGATCAGCGTTGGGCAGTTAATGAGCAGCGATGGGAGGCACAGGAGCAGTATTGGGCGGCTCAGCATACACATTGGGCGGAGCAAGAACGCAATTGGGCCTTGAATTCTCAGTATTGGACCCAGCATCAACAGCAAATGGCTTCTCAGGGTCGTCAACTGGAATCATTGGAACAGCAATTTGCTCGTTGGCATTTCGCTCCAGGTGGTTCGTCTGATCCACCACTGGATCCGCAGTGATTCTCGTTGATGCTGAACCACTGGTTTGGGCAACTGAGGAAGAGGATCCATACTCCTTTGAAGATGAATGCGAAGACCCCAGCTCATCCCAAGGGGGAACTTCAGCTGATGCTCCTCCAACTGCATCAGCATCCGAAGCCCAACCGAGTCCGGTTCAAACTAATGTCAATGTTGAGAATCCAGACTCAACAGATGATCAATCACAAGCTCTAAAGACTCCAACTCAGATTACGGAATAGTCACAGTTGGAAGAAGAAGGAAGATGCAACCGAAGATGGTATGAAGTTCATTCCACTGACGACATCATCGGAGATCCAACCGAGGGTGTGCGTACAAGGAGCCGAGTTGCAAATCCAGAATCAATCGAGGAAGATTCCAACACTTATGCCCAATATGCTGAGGAGTTGGCAGTTCTAGAGAAGTTCGAGCAAGCTGGAGATGTTGCCATGATTTCTTGCTTTGTAGCTGATGTACCAGAACCGAAGAATGTTGGGAAAGCTCTCAACTGTGTCCACTGGAAAACAGTCATGCAAGAAGAACTTAATGAGTTTCTACACAACTGTGTATGGGAGTTGGTAGAAAGACCAAATGGTGTCAAGGTGATTGGATTGAAGTGGATTTTCAAAAACAAGAGAGACGCTATTGGATTCATTGTGTGGAATAAAGCAAGGTTGGTAGCTCAGGATACTGCCAACAAGAAGGAATCGACTTTGAAGACTCTTTCGCGCCGGTTGCAAGGTTGGAAGCCATCCGAATCTTTCTAGCTTATGCCGCACATCACAAGTTCAAAGTGTATCAGATGGATGTGAAGTGTGCATTCCTCAACGGAGATATCAATGAAGATGTGTATGTTGAACAACCTCCTGGTTTTGAGACTGGAGATGGAAGAGTGTACAAGTTGAAGAAAGCTATCTATGGACTAAAGTAAGCGCCAAGGGCCTGGTATGACACTCTTTATGGTTTTCTTCTGAACTCGGGATTCAAACGAGGATCAGTTGACAAAACCCTGTTCAACATCAAAGTTGGAGATGATATACTTGTAGTGCAAATCTATGTGGATGACATCTTATTCGGTTCCAAGTCAGAGGATCTGTGCAAAAAGTTTTCAGATCTCATGAAGGAGAAGTTCGAGATGTCAATGATGGGCGAGATGAATTATTTCCTTGGGTTACAAGTGAAGCAGTCACCAGAAGGGATTTTCATCAATCAGTCTAAGTATACAAAGGAGCTCATCACCAAGTTCGGATTGCAGACAAGTAAGACAACAAGGATCCCAATGAATACTAACTGGAAGATTGAACCTGGATCTGAAGGAAAGCTCGTGAATGCCAGCAAGTATAGAGGGATCATCGGTTCTTTGCTATACCTAACTGCAAGCCGGCCAGACATATCTTACGCAGTTGGAGTGTGTGCTCGATTTCAAGTCCAACCAAGGGAAGCTCACATGTTGGCAGCAAAGAACATCATCAAGTATCTGAAGGGTATGGGTTGTGGTATCCAACTGACGACAATATCCAGCTGACCGGATACTCAGATGCGGATCTAGCAGGAGATCGATTGGACAGGAAGTCTACTTCTGGACACTGTCAGTTCATGGGAAGCAAGCTGGTTTCATGGTTCTCCAAGAAACAAGCATGTGTTGCTACTTCTACAACCGAATCAGAATATATGGCTGCTGGAAGCTGTTGCATGCAAGTGTTGTGGCTGAAGCAACAGCTGAGAAATTATGAAGTTGCAACTGGACAGGTTCTCATTCATTGTGATAGCTCGAGTGCCATAGCTATCTCTCTGAATCCTGTTCACCATTCTCAGACAAAACATATTGACATCCATCATCATTTCATCCGAGATCATATTGAGAAGAAGGATGTGTCCATAGAGAAGATCCTAACTGAGATTCAGAGGGCTGATATCTTCACTAAACCTCTAGCCGAAGCGCGGTTCAAAATGCTATGTGATTTACTTGGATTGTTAGATCCACCTGATAAGGAACCAGCTGAGGTAAAGAGATAGACATCTATCTGAGGGGGAAGCTCAGATGAAGGGGGAATGTCAGATACGGATTGCAAACTGAAGACATCAGACATCAGCTGAACAGACGAACTCGAGTCAGCTGATGGTATGCTGCAACAATGGATCAGACGTCAGCTGAACAGACAAACTCGAGTCAGCTGATGGTATGCAGCAACTGAGGAACTCAACTGAGGTATACAGCTGATCTCGACATCAGCTGGCAGGTAAACTTTATGACTGAAGGTGTTATGTTCTTAAATGAGAATGTTTGAAATAAATTCAAACATTCCTGAGCTAGTCAGTTACACTAAAATAGCCATCATGTCACATTAAATGTAAAGTACGGCTAAACATCCATAGCCTACTTTATAGTGCGACTGGGCTGGCATGAAACTGTACACCTTCTCACGCGCTGGTTGGAACTCGGATCAAAACGTCGAGTCAAAGTTAGTCAACAGTCGCGTAATCTCAGCCGTTGATGGATTCACGCCATTTAACCCCAGCCGTCGATCTCATCCGAGTCAAAGACCTATATAAGGTGAAAAATCAGGAAGATATCTCCTACTTTCCTCATTTGTGCCTATCAAATATAACTATTCATCGTCTTCCAGTTTTTGCCTAACCCGTTTCTGCAAAAAGATCTTCTTTCCTTTCCTATATATATTCTCATTGCAGTGATCTTAAATGGCCCCAAAAAGTAAGAAGATGGCTTCATCCGGACCTTCCCTCGTCCCCACCACTTATGAAGAATCATTCGATATGTTGGTATCGAAGATACACTTCGAGCAGATCCTCTCCGACGAGGATCTGGAGTCACCGGTCCTAGCCCCGCTCGCCAACACTCTCCGTGAGAACGGACTCCTGGAATGGGCCAAGCTCTGCCCCTCCTACTTGCTCAGGCGCCAAGTCGGAGAATTCTACGTCAATCTTGTTCGCCCCCTTGACAGTTCAGAGGGAGTTTCTACGGAGGTGTCCTGCCGACAAAGAGATGTTCCGGAAAGGACGATACGTCGTGTCTCCTTCCCCATCGACGTGTCCGATGTCCTCTGGTACATCATACCAATCAACCACACCGCCACCGAGTTCCTGGAGAATATTACCGACGAACAGGCGGATGAATTTCTACAGGATGCTTTGATCGAGCCGGAGCGGTTGAGGAGCAACATGCAACGGACAAAGCTGAAGCCGGAACACCGCCTGCTATTCGACGTCGTGTCGAAGGTAGTGTTCGGATACAATGGCGCGTTCGGCGACATCAGCCGACCCAAACTGAAGCAGCTGGTGGCCTTGGAGCACCAACACCAAATCAACTGGTTCCAATATTTCCTGAACCAGTTGATGGTGGAGAAGTCGAAGATCTCTGAGACTACAGCCGAGTCTGAAGAGAAGCTGCTGAGTGTGAAGGGCACACTCAACTTCGGCTGCAAGATTTCCGCCCTCATCCTCCTCGCAACAAAGGACCGCAACATGGTCTAGGCTGACTGTGAGGAGACACCGCTGAAGAAGCTGTTGCTATTCCCGACAGCCAAGAAAGCACAGGAGGTGCTGAGAAGTGTCTACACTCCTAAGGACAAGAGGGAGTCGGGAAAGCCAGCTGAGTCAACAGCTAAGGGGGAACAAGCCACCGTTCGCCCGGCCAAATCCAAAGCTTCACGTCGCCGAGCTGACGCTGAAAAGGAGTCGGCTGACGAACCTACCCAGAAAAAGTTAAGGGTAAGGTTCAAGAAGTCCACCAAGAAGGCAGCTGAGGTGCCAACTGATGTTCCAGCTGATGAGTCAGCTGATGAGCCAGTTGAGGTTCCAGCTGAGGAGCCAGCTGAGGAGCAAGCTCCAGCCGAGGAGGGAGCGTAGGTTGAGTCGACACCTGCTGAGGAGCGTTCCGAATCCAGCCGCTCAGCTGAGGCCGCATCATTCGAGATCGTACCTCGAGCCCCCGGAGCTGATGAGGTTGAGGGCATGGAGACGTCGGATGCATCATCCTCATCTAAGGACCTCGAAGATGTTACCACCTCCCCCACGGCAGGAGAGAATACCGTACCGCCCCCAGAGCCTCTTGCTCTTTCTACCCAAACCGAGCCAGAAATTCCGAGCACTCTGCTCGATGCCAACATCGTGACCGCTCCTTCGGCCGATGTTGAGAAAATCATTGAACCCTCTTCCCCAACTGAATCCCAAATTCCGAGCTCTCAGCTCGATGCTGATGTTGTGACCGACTCTTTAGCCAACATCGATGAACCTCTTGAACCAGAACCAAACAATCTCACCCCCTCCCCAATCAACGAAGCGGAGGACCTTCAGGCAGTTGCTGAGGAGCACAAAGGTAGGGTGGCCTACTGCCTTCAAAAGCTGTTAGGTCTGTTCCCTGTGGCTCGCGACATGCCTATCTTCGCCACTCTGCGAACCGAGCTTCTGTACCAGTTCCATCTGATCTTCAACCACTGGTATGTCAAGGAGGACACGATCAGAGTGCAGAGCTGGGACAGGCTAAAGTCTGATGAGTCCCGCATCCGAGCCTACTTCAACTATTCCAACTTGGAGGTGGCGTACAACAACCGGATCGCGCTGCTCACTCGACGGATGGACCAGAGTCTGGCTGAAGGGACGGACACAAGGGAGGCAGCTGGAAAGGAGTGTGTTGACTTCCTTGACAGCATGTTGGCAAAATCAGCTGACTTCCTTGAGGATGTCGATGCAGCAGCCGCCGCCGCGAAGGAAGAGGAGGAAGAACTGAAGTTGTACCTGGCAAACAGACAAGCCATGGTCACAGCTGATCCTCTAGCTCAGTCCGCTCAAGCCCTTCCAGCTGCTCAGCTCGCTCCATCAACAGAACAAATCTGCGAGCTGGTAGCTGAGAGGGTCAACCAGTTGAGGACCGAGCTGCTCGCCAACCTCCAGCACCAACAAGATGACCAGCTGAGGGAGTTAGCAGCACAAGAGGCGAAGTACCAACAACTGGTGGAGGAGAATGCCGATCTGAAGACGAAGCTGAATGATTTCTCCTCCTCCACCAGTCAGGACATGTCGGAGCTGAAGTCCACTCTGTTTGGCTTGAAGTCGGAAGTGAATGTCTTCAAGTCCTTGGTTGACTCAAATCTGGCCAAGTCCCAACAGACGCAGGATGCTGAATGAGAGTCTTGGTTCGAGTCGCGTTGGGCTGAGTTCGTTGCCTTTCAGACAGAGGTCAATGACAACCTCTCTGTCTTGAAGAAGGCCGAACAAGAGCGCCAGGACTCCGAACTGGCAAAGAAGATGGAGCTAGAATGTGCGGTCGATGAACTCTTCAACCGTATTCAATCCACCGAGGCCAAACTCAACTCTCTGGACGGTTCAATAGCAAGCCTTGTTGCTGATGCCAAAAAAGAGGAAGAGAAGGAGACGGAGGGTGAAGCACAGGAAGAAGAAGAGACCCAAGAAGAAGGAGTGCCAGCTGCTCAACCATCCAAATCTCAGCTGAGGAGGAGGAAGTCTGCTGCTGCCAAGTCAACCGAAGTTGGTGGAGCTGAAATGACTAAAGACTTGGAGCAGGCAGAGAAGATTGGAGTTTTCTACAACTCCATAGCCGAGATCGCAGCCGAGCTGGATACGAAACTCGACGGGATAACAACCGAAGAGTGCATAGCAGCGGCCAAGGCTATGGCTGTAGAGAAGAAGGATTACATGAACCCGAACTGGATCAAAAGGTTTGCCGCCAGCCAGGGAAGGAGGGTGAACCAGCTCAAGGTTGAGCTGAAGAAGGTTTTTCAGAACCTGGACGGCAACGTTGCCTCCCGCAGCCGACGCCGCATCAACAAAATCGAATCAAAGGCGGAAGCTCGGTTGAAGCAACAAAGGTTGCCTCCAAAGTCCAAGGTTGAGAGTCGGTTTAGGCATACCGACAAGTGGATGCCGACCGAGTGGAATGAGGAGTGGGAGGTGTTCAAGCAGAAGTTCGTGAACGACTTCTATTACAGGAAGGTTTACGCAACTGACGACCCAAGGAAAACGTTCAAGGAGGCGCTGACCGAGTTGCACTCAGGTGACCCGGGCATGTTCAGTCAATTCAAGAGGGCCATGATTGAAGCCAACCTGGACTTGAACACTGTTCCAGTTCCCAAGAGGGTTACTTATCGGCCACCTCTTCTCCCGGATTACAGCAACCCGAACTGCACGAAGATCGCATCTGAGGCGAGGTAGGTCTGCAAGGAGCATGGAGTGGACATCTCCAAGGAGTCACCTGCTAAGAGGGAAATTTTTGTAAGGATTTTTGGCAAGTATGGGCTACAATACTAGCTCAGTTAGTTTTCTAGCAACTGTTGTAATTTTTGGTTTTTGAGCCTATCTTTTGTAATAATCAGTTGTAATGAAAACTATTCAGTTATAAGATTCACCTTGATGAACAATCCCTCATTGTCCAAGCTCTAAATCACAAAGTCGTTTTAAATACCATGTTATAACTGTGCTAACCCTTTGATGTTTTATCTTATAGACTGTCTAGAATTTCAGCTGAGATTTCAGATAAATTAGTGAGGTTTAGATCAATAGTGGTTTAAATTTGTAAGTGGTTTTGGCATCATCAAAAAGGGGGAAATTGTTGGGAAATTTATTAGTAAGAGTTTTGATGAATTCCAAAACCGACTGACCCCAACCGAGTAGATGTTGGCAGAACCTAATGTTAGAAATTAGGCTCGCTGTTTGAGCAAAGTTAAGATTTTATCTTTACAGGTCTCCAGCTGAAGATGGCAACAAGGCATCACTGAGACAGAACATCAGTTGTCAAGAAATACAACTGAGAGCTCATATGATCAGATGCAAAGAGGGGGAAGTCTTTAGAACATCAGTTGTAAAGGAAAACAACTGAGCATTCATCAGATGAAAAGCAATAAAGAGGAAGAGAACAACAGATGAAAAGGAAGTCATTTGAGCGTTCAAACCCAACTGATCAAATACAAGGAAGACAACTGAGTGTTCAGTTTCAGAACATCAGTTGTAGAACTCAACCAAGAAGATCAACAGCTTGAAGATAAAGTCAGTTGAGAGTTCAACTGTTAGGTGTCGGATAGAACATCGGCTGAATATCAAGTTAGTTGAAGATCGAAAATCTTAACCGACTACCCTCTGTGGGAAGTCTGTAGTTAAGATTTGAATTTCAAAAGGAAGTCACATAAGGGTTTGACCGTTCAGTCATTACCCCATTTGACCCAATACAAGGCTGTCTCAGATGGAAAGCAGAATAGCACAGATGCCATATCGGGAAAGTCTGCAGAGATGAGAGACAAGCCATCGCTTTCTACGATCAGAGATCAACAGCTCCTCCAACGGCTAGTTGATACTCTCCGCCTATAAATAGAGGCCTTCATTCATTCGAAAGATACAAGACACAGATAAGAGAAGACACACACGCGAGAAGAAATCTGAGAGCAAAAAAGAAAAGAGCAATATTCTTCACAAGCTGAACTGAATCTCTTAGAACATCACTTGTTGAGAGTTCTATAGTTAGATAGTTTTTGTGTCTTTAGATCAAACCTTGAGAACATCACTTAGTGAGAGTTCGTAGAGAGTTAGATCTTAGCTTACTTCACGCTAAAGATTTTAGTTGGAATCCCATTTTCTTTCACCTGAAAAGGTTTAGGATCCTACTCTTCCTGCACCTGAGTAGTAAGGTGGTTTAATACCCGGAAACTAAACTGTAAGGTTGATAAGTACCCGCAAACTTATCCTTAACCGTTGCTCAGCCCGCGTAAGCTGAGTGGTTTGTCCAGAAGAACTTGGACAGAGTTGTGTGGACTCACAACTCCCCGTGGACGTAGGAGGGTTATCTCCGAACCACGTTAAATCTCTGTGTGCTAGTGTTTTTCTTTATTCAGTTATTTCTTGCATTCTTAACTGTCTGACTAACCAGCATACAAACCTCATTTGCACATTCTCAACTGTTTTGGTTCTTGACCAACCGAGCATAAAAGCGTGAGTTGTTTTACGAGTTTAATTTCCACCACATTCCGCACAGCCTCACTCTTCCAGCTGAGGTTGCTTACTCAGCTGTGAGATTCCAACTGAGTCTTTTTACTCGGTTGAAGTATTTTTCAGGGTTAAGTTTTAAAATCCTTACTGGTGTATTCCCCCCCCCCCCCCCATACACCAGTAACTCGTATCGGGACCATCAGCATGAAAGAAAATAAAATTTTCTTTGAGAAGATGTCTTAAAAATCGAGTATAAGAGTTTATGAGATGAGATATATGAAGTTAAGTTCGTTTATATATGATGATTGAGAAGTTAATCAAAGAAGTATTAGAATAAAAATAATAAATAAGAATATTCAATTTATTTGAAATATTTCTTTGAAAATTTGAAAGTATTGAATGATATGAGTTATGAGGTTGACGTTTATATTTTTGAGCATGCTTGTATGTTTGAGTGACGCTATGGAGTATTACTTGAGTGAAAAAGAGTTATAAAGTTTGGAAAACGAACAAATATGTAGGATTATTTGAGGAAAACGAGTTTGATGAATTATAATATGTTGATGATGAGTTATTAATATTTTATGATGTGTTAAGTGATTTAATGATGTTATTTGAGTAGGATTAACCGAGTTTGCTTTTTAAATCACTTAAAAAGGAGTTAAAATGTAGAAGTTATCGAGCAGGAATGTTTAGAAATGAAAAATCGAGTTTTTATTAAATAAAAACAAAAATTGAGTTTTAAATAAAGAAGAAGATAAAATAATGATTATTTTATTAAAGTATTTATTTGAGTTTGCATACGTATACGAGTACGTATTTTGAGGAAAATGGTTACGTATATGAATACGTATTTTGAGAAAAATAATGATGTATTTTGAGTCAAGAAATACAAAATAGAATTTTAAATATTAAATGAGAAATGATTATTATTATATAAGTTAACGAAATGATTTTCGTTAAAAGTTCTAAGTTATAAGTTTTTGAAAGATAAGAGTCGAGCAGTAACTAGTTATAACTTAATTGTGTTAGCAATATAAATTATTTCTGAGTTCAATACTTGATTGAATTATGTGATTAAGTAGAACTGTTCTAATCCACTTATCTGTGAAGTAAACTATTTACTTAAAGATGAATACTTGTTGTTGGAAAATTTATTAAAGTTTTGATTGATTCCAAAACCAACTGACCCCAACCGAGTAGATGTTGCCAGATCCTAATGTTAGTAGTTAGGCTCGCTGTTTGAGCAATGTTGAGATTTTATCTTTACAGGTCTCCAGATGAAGACGACAACAAGGCTTCACTCGGATAGAACATCAGTTGTGAGGAAGACAACTGAGCGTTCATCAGATGAGCATTCAAGGGGGAAGACGCAAAAATCGACTAAGTATTCAAAGGAAGAAGTTGTAAGAGAACATCATATGGAAGAAAGTCATCTGAGCGTTCGAACCCAACTGTTCAAGATACAACAAAGACAACTGAGCGTTCAGATTCAGAACATCAGTTGTAGGACAAGAACCAAGAAGATCAACAGCATGAAGTTCAAGTCAGCTGAGAGTTCAACTGTTAGCATTCAGACAGAACATCAGCTGAAGAACAAGTCAGATGAAGATCAAAATTCTTAACCGACCACCCCTTGTTGAAAGTCTGATGTTGAGATTTAAATTTCAAATCAGGAAGTCACGTGAAGGTTTGACTCTCTGTCATTACCTCATTTGGCCCAACACAAGGCTGTCTCAGATGAAAAGCAGAAGCATGCAGTTGCCAAATCCGGAAAGTCTGTAGAGATGAGAGACAAGCCATCGCTTTCAAAGAACAGAGATCAACAGCTCTTCCAACGGCTTGTTGATTCTCTCCGCCTATAAATAGAGGCCTTCATTCATTCACCAAGACTACGGGAATACGAGACAGACAAGTGAGAAGAGATATTCAAGCGAAAGAACAACTTCATTCTGCACTCAAGCAAAACCTCTAAGAACATCATTAGTTGAGAGTTCTAGAGAGTTAGATTCTGTCCTTGTAGTTTTTGATCCAACCTTGAGAACATCACTTGTTGAGAGTTCGTAGAGTGTTAGATCTTAGCTCACTTCATGTTCGAGCTATTTAGTTGGAACCCCACCCTTTCTTTCACCTGAAAAGGTTTTTAGGACCCTACTCTTCCCGTAACTGAGTAGATAGGTTGATTAGTACCCGAAAACTAATCTGTAAGGTTAATAAGTACTTGTAAACTTATCTCAACGGTTGCAAAGCCCGCGTAAGCTTTGTGGTTTGTCTAGAAGAACTTGGACTGAGTTGTGTGGACTCACAACTCCCCGTGGACGTAGGAGTTCTCTCCGAACCACGTTAAATCTTGTGTGTTATGTTTATTTTTCAGTTACTTATTGCATTTTTCAAATGACTTACTAACTTGCATACAAACTGCATTATTTCATAACAATTGTCTTGGTTATTGACCAACCTTGTACTTAAGCGTGAGTTGATTTTATACGAGTTAATTTCCACCACATTCCGCACAACACTTCACTTCCAACCGAGTGCTTCTTACTCGGTTGTGATTCCAACTGAGTTCCATTACTCGGTTGTATTATTTTTAGGGGGTTGTTTTAAAAAGTTTTATCTAGTGTATTCCCCCCCATACACCAAAACTCGTATCGGGACCATCAAGTGGTATCAGAGCAGTGGTTCAATAGACTGCTGACTCTATTTCACAAGGTGTGAATTCGAGGTGTTTTCTTAAGTGGTCAACTGAACAGATCGTTTTATCACGCCTGTGCATATTTGCTTGCATATTTCTTCTGTTGTTGTGTGCAGATGGATGTCAAGGACAAGATCGTGGTCATATTCTCGGTTGTGAACTATACATCCTGGAGAACTTGGATGAAGAAGATCTTACTGTCAAAGCATCATTGGATGCAACAAGTACTCACATCCGGACCGATCATCATCAGAGAGAGAATCACACGCACTCCTACAAATCCCAACGATGGGGATGGAACTGTGGAGCTAGTGGAGAAGAAGCCAGAAGACTTCACTCCAGAGGAAGCCAAAGTGAGCTAGTTGGATATCTGGGCTCAGAGCACGATCATGTCCACTGTTGGACAAGATTATCTTCCTTGGATAGAAGAGTGCGAGACCGCCAAAGAGATGTGGGACATCATGGCATCGTTGAGTGAAGGAAGCGACGAGACAAAGGAGAACAAGTTCTCACATGCCTGTCAAGATTTCGACAACTTCTGCCTGAGAACTGATGAAACCATTGATCAGTTAGAGCTCCATTGCATGGATATCATCAGAAGGATCCAGTCCATCCGAAGAGGAAAATATACTTTGAGATAAATCAACCTCAAAGTATTACAAGCTCTACCAGCTGAGTGGGATACCTTCACCAATATCCATGAGAGCCGAGCTGACCTTGGTGAGATGGGAATTGAAAGATTGTTCTCAATTCTGAAGGGAAATGAGTACAAGGTGAACCGACGAAGGTCAACTCAGTCCTCGGTTCAGACAAGTCGACATGAGGATGTTGGTTCAGCCACCAAGTTAGTAGCACTTCGAGCTGACTATTCAAAGCTGCGAACATCAAGGCCAACAAGATCAGCGGACACAGCTACGAAGGAGCCAAGCAGAGAAGAGCTGCAACAGAACATAGCCGCCCTGTCAAAGAAGCTGGCAGACATGGACACTCGGTTCGGAAAATACAAGAGGTTCTACAAATCTAACCGAACTCGAGACAACACAAAGCCTGTGAACAACGGTTGCTTTGAATGCGGCAAGGAGGGACATTTCAAAGCAGATTGTCCAGACCTCTCGAAGAAAGAGAGAGAAGCGTTGAGGGCCAAGCAAACTGGAAAGAACAAGGCCATGGTTGCAGAAGAAGCAGCTGACGACATGGACATCTTCACTGACACTGAAGATGAGGATGAGCTGACTTGCACCAACAACGCTACCGGTCAGGATCAATGCCTCATGGCACTTGGAACCGACCAGGATGATACTGAGGTACACTCTAGTCCTGCTAATTTAAATTCTTCCAATATTTCTAACATGCAGGAAACACTGGATGAAGAGTTGGAACCCTCCTGGAGTGACTTTCAAGAACTCAGTGAGGAACTACATCAGCAATCGGTTGAGTTTAAGAGTCTTCAAGAACAGTTCTCCAAACTTGAAGAATCCTTAACCGAAAAGGACGATCTGATCAAGAGTCAAACTGAAGAGATAGATAATCTCAAAAGTCAACTGAATGCGGTCAACCGAACTAATGCTCCAACCGATGAGGAGTTGACGAAGCAGATCAAGGAGCAGCAAGATCAGTTGAAAAAGCAAGAAGCTCAGATCGACCAGCTGATAAAGAAGTCTATAGTTGTCCTCCTCAAGGAGTTGCAAACTGAGAAGGACAACTTAATAAAGCTATATCAGTCATCCAAGATCATCGAGAATCTCATCAATTATAGCCGACAGATGGATGACGTGTCAGGACTCAGTTATGATGTAATCAAGGATACTAGAATTCCTCCAGCAACCTTCATCAAAGCTGTGGAGGTCAAGGTTGTCGAACCTAACACAGTTGAGTCTGAATCTCCTCAAAGTAATCCAACCTCCACCTCTCAGCAAGCTCAACCGACCAAGGGAACCACAACTGAGAAGGGAAAAGGAGCAGTAGATGGGGGACAGAACATTCCATCGGTTGGGACATCAACCGAGGAGGAATGTTCCAAAAGTTAGAAGAGAAATCAGAGGCGTCGGAGACACAATCAAAACCGAACTCAGAACCAGAACCGACCTCCGAATTAACCTCAGAGTCAACATCAGAAAGAATGGAACCGACCGCAGAACTGACAAGGATCCAACCATCTGAATCAACAGTGGTTCCATCATCAGTTCAACCAGAGGTTCCAACCGAGTCAACCAATAAGGAACAAGTCGAACAGCTGGAGATATTCATGCCACAACATGAATCACCAACAGGGCATGAACAGCTATAGACCACATTCAGGGAGTTGGAATCCGAATCAGCCACGAAGATTCCAACATGGCGTCCGACCTCACAGACAAATTCAACAGGATAAGAATTGCCATCAAAACAGGGGGAAAGCCTCTCCTCCGAAAGCTCACATTGGGAGAAATCCACCTCATCCCAAGAAACAGAACATCACTTCTAAGAATAAGCCTAAGGATAACCGAGGCGTTGTTATAGTTGATGATGAAGAAAAAGTGATCTGGAATGATAAATCTATCCGAGTATACAGGAAAAAACGACCCACAGTTCAAGAGGGAACTGGTTCTAACCCTCCAGGACACAACTAAAATTGGGGACCTAAGCGAGTTTCTCTGTGCAGGAACAAGAGAAACATCTGAGGAAGAATAAAGCTTCACGAACCATGTGGGTGATGGATAGTGGATGTTCGAAACATATGACAAATCTGAAGGATTTGCTTGGGAGTTTCGTGGAGAAAGAAGGACCTTCAGTTACCTTTGGTGATAACTCAAAAGGTCACACCAGAGGCTACGGTACCCTTGAAACCAATCACGTGTCAATTTCTTATGTTTCATATGTTTCATATGCTTTCTTCGATTTCGAGGACTCCTTCGCACCAGTTGCAAGGCTGGAAGCCATCCGAATCTTTCTAGCCTATGCTGCATTTCACAAGTTCAAGGTCTATCAGATGGATGTGAAGTGCGCCTTCCTCAACGGTGATATCAAGGAAGATGTATATGTTGAACAGCCTCCCGGTTTTGAAACTGGAGATGGAAGAGTGTACAAGTTGAAGAAAGCAATCTATGGATTAAAGCAAGCACCTAGGGCTTGGTATGACACTCTTTGTGGTTTTCTTCTGAACTCGGGGTTCAAACGAGGGTCAGTTGACAAAACACTGTTCACCATCAAAGTTGGAGAAGATATACTTATTGTGCAAATCTACGTAGACGACATCATATTCGGTTCTAAGTCGGAGGAACTGTGTGAAAAATTTTCAAATCTCATGAAGGAGAAGTTCGAGATGTCAATGATGGGCGAGATGAATTATTTTCTTGGACTTCAAGTAAAGAAGGGATTTTCATCAATCAGTCCAAGTATACAAAAGAGCTCATCACCAAGTTCGGATTGTAGACAAGTAAGACCACAAGGATCCCGATGAATACTAACTGGAAGATTGAACCTGGAACTGAGGGAAAGCTCGTGGATGCCAGTAAGTATAGAGGGATCATCGGTTCTTTGCTATATCTAACCGCCAGTCGGCCAGACATATCTTACGTCGTTGGAGTGTGTGCTCGGTTTCAAGTTCAACCGAGGGAAGCTCACATGTCGATAGCAAAGAACATCATCAAGTATCTGAAGGGAACTGTAAATGTTGGGTTGTGGTATCCAACCGACGACAACATCCAACTGACCGGATACTTAGATGCAGATCTAGCCGGAGATCGGTTGGACAGGAAGTCCACATCTGGACACTGTCAGTTCATGGGAAGCAAGCTAGTTTCGTGGTTCTCCAAGAAACAAGCATGTGTTGCCACTTCTACAACCGAGTCAGAGTATATGGCTGCTGGTAGATGCTGCATGCAAGTGTTGTGGCTCAAGCAACAGCTGAGAGACTATGAAGTTGCAACTGGACAGGTTCCCATTCATTGTGATAGCTCAAGTGCCATTGCTATCTCTTTAAATCCTGTTCATCACACTCGGACGAAGCACATTGAGATCCGACATCATTTCATCTGAGACCATATTGAGAAGAAGGACGTATCCATGGAGAAGATTCCAACTGAGCTCAGAGAGCAGATATCTTCACCAAACCTCTAGCTGAAGCACGGTTCAAGATGTTATGTGATTTACTTGGATTGTTGGATCCATCAGATGAGGAACCAGCTGAGGTGAAGAGATAGATATCCATTGAGGGGGAAGCTCAGATAAAGGGGGGATCTCAGATAAAGGGGGAATCTCAGATGCGGATTGCCAACCAAAGACATCAAACGTCAGCTGAACAGACGAACTCGAGTCAGCTGATGGTATGCCGCAACATTGGAACACAGCTGATTCCAACATCAGCTGACAGGTGAACACAGCTGATTCCGACATCAGCTGGCAGGTAACATTTATGGCTGAAGGTGTTATGTTCTTAAATGAGAATGTTTGAATTTCCTGAGCAAGTCAGTTACATTAAAATAGCCATCATGTCGCATTTAATGTAAAGTACGGCTGAACATCAATAGCCTACTTTATAGTGCGACTGGGCTGACAAGAAAAACTGTACACCTTCTCACGCGCTGGTTGGAACTCGAATCATGACATCAAGTCAAAGCTAGTCAACAGTCGCGTAATCACAGCCGTTGATGGATTCGCGCCATTCAACCCTAGCCGTCGATTTCAACCGAGTCAAAAACCTATAAAAGGCGGAAAATCAGGAAGTGATCTCTTACCTTCCTTATTCGTGTTTATTTGCAGTTACTATTCATCATCTTCTCAGATTTTGTCTAACCGTTTTCTGCAAGATTTTCCTTCCTTCTTATATATATACCTTCTCAGTGATTTTAAATGGCTCCCAAAGGAAAGAAAATGGCTTCTTCCGGACTCTCTCTAGTCCCCACTTCATATGAAGAATCTTTTGACTTGCTGGTGTCAATGATACACTTCGAGTAGATTCTTTCCGATGACGAATTGGAATCGCCGATGCTGGCTCCCCTTGCAAATACACTCAGGGAGTTTGGCCTCCTGGAATGGGCGAAGCTCTACCCCACCCACCTGCTCAGGTGCCAGGTCGGCGAATTCTACGTTAATCTGCAAACTTCCATCGACAGCAGAGAAGGAGTGACTACAGAAGTTTTCTGTCGGCAACGCGATGTTCCAGCTAGAACCATTCGCCGTGTTTCATTCCTCATCGTAGTTTCCGACGTTCTTCGCCACGTCATACCAGTAAACCACACCGCCACAGAATTTCTCGAAAACATAACCGACGAGCAAGCCGATGAGTTTCTAGAGAATGCTCTGATCACCCCGGAGAGGTTGAAGAGCAATATGCAGAGAACAAAATTGAAGCCAGAACATCACCTCCTGTTCGATGTTGTCTCCAAGGTCGTGTTCGGCTACAGCGGAGCCTTCGGCGATATCAGCCGACCAAAGCTCAAGCAGTTGATGGCTTTGGAACACAAACACGAGATCAACTGGTTCCAATATTTTCTGAACCAGCTGACATTGGAGAAGCAGAAGATCTCCGAGACCACAACCGACTCAGGGGAGAGACTGTTGAGTGCCAAGGGGACGCTCAACTTCGGTTGCAAGATCTCAGCTCTGATCCTGATCGCAACCGAGGGACGGAACATGGTCTGGGAAGATTGCGAGGAGACCCCAGTGAAGAGGTTGATGCTGTTCCCAACAGCGAAGAAGGCGCAGGAGGTGATTAGGAGTGTATATACTCCTAAGGAAAAGAAAGATGCTGGGAAGACTGCTGAACCCACAGCTGAGGAGGTACCAGCTGTCAGTCGCCCCTTAAAATCGAAAGTTGCATGCCGACGCAGGGCTGAGTCAGAGAAAGAGAAGGAGGTGGAACCTGCCTAGAAGAAGTTGAGGGTGAGGTTCAAGAAGACGGTTGTAGAGCCAGCTGAAGTGCCAGCTGAGGACATACCGGCTGAGGAGCATGCCGAGGAGCCAGCTGAGGAGCCTGCTGTTGATGCACCAGCTGAGGAGGAGGCGCCAGTTGAGACGACACCAGCTGAGGAGCCATCCGAGTCAAGCCACTCAGCTGAGGCAGCTGCCTTCAAGATCGTTCCTCGCGCTGCTGATGAGGCTGAAGGGATGGAGATGGATGTGACATCAGATGCTTCTTCCTCCTCTGAGGACATTGAAGACGTTCCAACCTCCCCCACAGGCAGGAGTTGATGCCGTACCGCCCCCAGAGCCTCTTGCTCACTCATCCGAATTACAGCCAAATATTCCGAGCTCATTGCTCGATGCCAACATTGTGACCGCTCCTTCGGCCAATGTTGAGGAACCGATTGAAACCCCCCTCCCCACTGAATCCAATATTCCGAGCTCCCAGCTCGATGCCAATGTTGAGACCACTGCTTTGGCCAACATTGATGAAACATTTGAACCTTTGCCATATGATCTATCCCCTTCCCCAATAGACGACGAAGCTGATCTTCAGGCAGTTGCGTTGGAGCACGAAGGCAAGGTGGCCTACTGCTTCCAAAAGCTTATCGGGATGTTCCCAGAAGCCCGTGACATGCCAATTTGTGCTACCCTTGGAATCGAGCTGTTGTACCAGTTCAACCTGATCTTCAGTCACTGGTACGTGAAGGAAGATACAGTCAGGGTACACAACTGGGACAGACTGAAGGCGGACGAGTCTCGCATCCAAGACTACTTCAAGTATACCAACCTGGAAGTGGCCTACAACAACAAGGTGGCCCTGCTGACACGTCGTCTGGACCTCAGCAAGGCAGAAGGCACCGATACCAGGGAAACAGCTGGACGAGATTGCGTCGAATTCCTCGATAACATGTTGATCAAGTCAGCTGACTTCATCAATGATCTCGACGCAGCAGCCGCCGCAGCAAAGGACGAAGAAGAAGAGCTGCAACTGTACCTGGCCAACCGTCAAGCCATGGTTACAGTTGACCCGCCAGCCATGATTGAACAAGCCCCTCCAGTTGATCAGCCTGCTCCCTCATCTGAAGAAATCTGTGAGCTAATAGCTGAGAGGGTGAACCAGCTGAGGACAGAATTGCTTGCCAACTTCCAGCAACACAAAGACGATCAGCTGAGGATGTTGGAAGCACAGGAAGAAAAGAACAAGCAGCTGGTGGAGGAGAATGTTTCACTGAAGACAAAGCTGGATGAATTCTCCTCCTCCACCAGTCAAGACTTGTCGGATCTGAAGTCAACTCTTCTGGAGATCAAGTCAGAGTTGAACGTCTTCCAATCCTTGTCCGACTCCAACCTCGCCAAATCCCAACAAACTCAGGATGAAGAATGGGAGACTCGGTTCGAGTCAAGATGGGCTGAGTTCGCTGCTTTCCAGACTGAGGTAACTGAAACTTTCGCTGGAATGAGGAAAGCCGAACAAGAGCGCCATGACTCCGAACTGGCGAAGAAGGTGAGAATCGAATGCGCGGTCGATGAACTCTTCAACTGCATTCAACTAGCCGAACAATAGCTCACCTCTCTGGATGGTTCAGTAGCAAGCCTTGTTGCTGATACCAAAAAGGGGGAAGATAAAGAGGCGGATGTTGAGATGCAGGAAGAAGAAGAGACCCAGGCCGAGGAAGCGATGCCAGCTGCAGCAAAATCTCAGCTGAGGAAGAAGACGAAGAAGTCCGCTCCCAAGTCAACCGAAGTCGGTGGAGCTGAAATGGAAAAAGACTTGGAGCAGGTGGAGAAGTTTGGAGTTTCTTACAACTCCATAGCCGAGATCACAGCCAAGCTTGATTCGGAACTCGACGGTATCACAACCGAAAAGTGTATTGCAGCTGCCAAGGCTATGGATGTTGCTGAGAAGGATTATATGAATCCGAGCTGGATCAGGAAGTTCGCTGCCAGCCAGGCCAGAAGAATAAACCAATTCGAGGAGGAGCTGAACAAGATAACCAGAAACTTGGACCGAAACATTACCTCCCGCAGCCATCTCCGCATTGACAAACATCAGGTTAAGGCTGAAGCTCGGCTGAGACAACAGAGGTTGCCAGGAAAGGTCAAGGTCCAGAGTCAGTTTAGGCACGTGAATAAGTGGATGCCAGTTGAGTGGAATGAAGAATGGGAGTCATTCAAGCAAGAGTTCGTGAATGACTTCTATTACAGAAAAGTCTACACAACTGATGATCCAAGGAAAGCTTTCAAGGCGCAATGATAGATGCAAAACTGGATCTGAACACAGTCTCGGTTCCTCAGAAGGTTACTTATAAGCCTCCCTTCCTCCCAGACTCTCGCACCCCCAACAGAACAAAGATTGCAGCTGAGGCAAGGCAAGTCTGCAAGGAGCACGGGGTTGACATTTCCAAGGAGTCAGCTGAAAAGAGAGAAATTTTTGTTAGAATGTTTAGTAAGTATGGGCTCAAGTATTAGCTCAGTTAGTTTTTGAGCAACAGATGTAACTTTTGTCTTTTTGTGCTTACCTTTGTAATCATCAATTGTAATAAAAACTATTCAGTTATACGATTCAACTTGACGTACAATCTCTCATTGTCCAAGCTCTGAATCGCAAAGTTATTTCAATATCATGTTATAACTGTGCTAACCCTTTGATGTTTTAATCTTATAGACTGTCTAGAATTTCAGCTGAGATTTTGAATAGGTCAGTAGGATTTAGATCAGGATGCCTTGTAAGAATTTTTTTAAGGGTTTTGGCATCATCAAAAAGGGGGAAATTGTTAGGAAATTTATTAAAGTTTTGATTGATTCCAAAACCAACTGACCTCAACCGAGTAGATGTTGCCAGATCCTAATGTTAGTAGTTAGGCTCGCTGTTTGAGCAATGTTGAGATTTTATCTTTACAGGTCTCTAGATGAAGACGGCAACAAGGCTTCAGTCGGATAGAACATCAGTTGTGAGGAAGACAACTGAGCGTTCATCAGATGAGCATTCAAGGGGGAAGATGCAAAAATCGACTAAGTATTCAAAGGAAGAAGTTGTAAGAGAACATCAGATGGAAGAAAGTCATTTGAGCGTTCAAACCCAACTGTTCAAGATACAACAAAGACAACTAAGCGTTCAGATTCAGAACATCAGTTGTAGGACTCGAACCAAGAAGATCAACAGCATGAAGTTCAAGTCAGCTGAGAGTTCAACTGTTAGCATTCAGACAGAACATCAGCTGAAGAACAAGTTAGATGAAGATCGAAATTCTTAACCGACCACCCCTTGTTGAAAGTCTGATGTTGAGATTTGAATTTCAAATCAGGAAGTCACGTGAAGGTTTGACTCTCTGTCATTACCTCATTTGGCCCAACACAAGGCTGTCTCAGATGAAAAGCAGAAGCATGCAGTTGCCAAATCCGGAAAGTCTGCAGAGATGAGAGACAAGCCATCGCTTTCAAAGAACAGAGATCAACAGCTCTTCCAACGGCTAGTTGATTCTCTCCGCTTATAAATAGAGCCCTTCATTCATTCACCAAGACTGCGGGAATATGAGACAGACAAGTGAGAAGAGATATTCAAGCGAAAGAACAATTCATTCTGCACTCAAGCAAAACCTCTAAGAACATCATTAGTTGAGAGTTCTAGAGAGTTAGATTCTGTCC
This sequence comes from Schizonepeta tenuifolia, assembly GCA_029490685.1. Classification (NCBI taxonomy): domain Eukaryota; kingdom Viridiplantae; phylum Streptophyta; class Magnoliopsida; order Lamiales; family Lamiaceae; genus Schizonepeta; species Schizonepeta tenuifolia. The sequence continues at coordinate 81,041,976 of CM055959.1, forward strand.
TTGTAGTTTTTGATCCAACCTTGAGAACATCACTTGTTGAGAGTTCGTAGAGTGTTAGATCTTAGCTCACTTCTTATTCGAGCTATTTAGTTAGAACCCCACCCTTTCTTTAACCTGAAAAGGTTTAGGACCCTACTCTTCCCGTAACTGAGTAGATAGGTTGATTAGTACCCAGAAACTAATCTGTAAGGTTGATAAGTACTTGTAAACTTATCTCAAACGGTTGCAAAGCCCGCGTAAGCTTTGTGGTTTGTCCAGAAGAACTTGGACTGAGTTGTGTGGACTCACAACTCCCCGTGGACGTAGGATTTCTCTCCGAACCACGTTAAATCTTGTGTGTTGTGTTTATTTTTCAGTTACTTATTGCATTTTTCAACTGACTTACTAACCTTGCACTTAAGCGTGAGTTGATTTTATACGAGTTAATTTCCACCACATTCCGCACAGCACTTCACTTCCAACCGAGTGCTTCTACTCGGTTGTGATTCCAACTGAGTTCCATTACTCGGTTGTGTTATTTTTAGGGGGGTTGTTTTAAAAAGTTTTATCTGGTGTATTCCCCCCCCATACACCAGAACTCGTATCGGGACCATCACTTGTGTAATACCCCGGCCGTTTCTTTTCCATCGAAAAATAATTTTTTTTAAGAAATTAAGGCTTTGCACGCCTAAGTTAAGGATTTTCAATTCTAAGACTGACGGTTGAAATCCGTTTTAAAAAATAAATTCCAGAAGTCGGTTGAATGACTACTGTATTAGGGTTTTCGCGTCCGATAAAATTTTCGTTCGGAAATTCAGATCGAAAAAAATCGTCAGACTTTACATTCACTTTTTCTCTCGATATGAGTTCACCAGAGAAAGTCAGTTTTTATTATTTTTCCGAGCGAAATTGGGACTGTGGAAAGTCCCGAGTTTTTATCGGATTTTGGAAAATAAATTGTCCTTTCCGACTAAGTAAAATATTCCAGAACTAATGGTCGTGTCCATTTTTGTCAATATTATGTCCGTCTAATAAAGTAATTGTTCATTTTAGTTTGCAGTATTAGATCCGAAAAAGAATTAAGTTTATAAATAATATCTAGATATTAGTGAATAGTTAAACCTCCTTACTTTTGCTATAAATATCAAGTTGTCATCCATTTTTCTCTCATTTCCTTCTCTCCAAACCGCCACCCTCTCCCTCTCCTCTCACCATTGAAGAGTTCTTCAGTTCTTCAAGCTTTTGAGCTTCATAACTTGTTCGTTTGTCGATCGATTTCAATTCCGATTGCATATTCGTAAAGGTAAGAACTTCCTCTCGAGATTGAACCGAACAAAAGTCCCTTACTTCAAGTCTTATTTTTTTCGAAAATTTCATGGGAAGAAGCATGATGAATCTATGTTTAATATATATTATAGTATGCTTAGGAATGGTTATATGGATTAAAATCATGAAGAAATCATCCCTCCTAATTTATTTGATATTACTGAAATTTTTAAGAGAATTAGGGGTTTGATTGTAGTTCAATTTTCTGAGGATTGATTGATGGATTAGTGTTCTATATGATGATAGTTGATTACATGAATTATCTTAGAATTATCTAAAAATAAAAATAAAAGTGTAAGAGAGGAAAGAAGTAATGATTTGATGTAGTATATGTTATGATTTGCATGTTATGACAATAGAAATGAGATGTAGTATGTTTGAGGATGATTATATAATTTATTGAAATTTTTCTAAAAATAAAAATAAAAATCGTAAGAGGCGAAAAGTCGTCGATAAGTTGAGACTCATTAATAATTTGAGTATGTGATTTACGTATTAGTGAATCTTGATAGATGATGAACGATATTGTAAAGTTTGAGCAAAATCAGAGAACGTTGAAATTTTGTTAAGAGACGAGCAATCATCGATAAGTCGAGATTAGATAATGATTTGGGTTTGTGATTTGAATATATGTTAATCTTGTTAGTTAATAATCATAATCGGAAAATTTGAACGAATTCTAAAGAAGTTGGAATTTTGATAAGAGACGAAGAGAACGAGTCTAAGTGTCGATAGAAAAGTCGAATAAGGAAAATCAATTTGATATTAATGATTGTTGTCGTTTGATAAACGAGATTGTAGTTGACGATATTTCCATCCGAGATATGAGATGATATGAGTTATAGTTATAAGTTAAAAGTTGAATGAAATAGAAATTGAATTTGAAATTGAATTGGTTTAGTAACTTGATTAGTTATAAGACGAGGAATTATACGTCGAGTTTGTAATCGAGAAATGTGAAGGAGTTTGTCATAAAAGATTGTACATGTTGACTGCCTTGAGATGGAATTTTCGTGAGTTTAAAGGTTGTATAGCATTGATCGAACCTAGGGAATCGTGCGTCGAGTTTTATCGAGCATTAGGGTTTCACGCGGACTGAACTGCGACCTTTCACGGAAACTGTTGTAACTCTTAGCTCGCTTAACGAAATTGAGATCCGTAAATTGGAGAGTAAACTAGACATCCGTGGCTTTCTTTTGGTACAGAGCACATCCCCTGTTCGAAATCTCTGTTCTGTATACACTCCAG